>JAOPSE010000392.1:0-671133 GCA_029449295.1 Zea luxurians
GAATGTTGACTGTAGGACGAAACCTAGATAGAACTGGACAACCATTGTCTACTTACCTTACTCTGATCCTTTCTAAACTTATCTCAATCTTTTCTCATCTAATTCCGCTTTACTCTGATTATTCTTAACCTTTTTCCTTCTAAAGACAATGTGGATTTCACACTATTGAAATCTTGTGCCTAAAGTGACTTTTAGGAATAGGAAACCTAATCTTAGGAGCAAAAAACAAAAAAAAAACTATTTTTATGGTTATCTATGCACTTGAATATTTGTTCTTATGATATTTGTTTGATTTGGATCTTTGATTGAGTGTGATTAGTTGTGGAGTAATATTCACAACTACATCTGCATATACATATAGGAAAAAAAAAACGCTCATCAAGATAACTGGACAAACTAGATTATTCCTCATTAAAGTATCTAGCCTAACAATATCCATCTCATCTAAAAAGATTCTATCCTACACTCATAGATCCATCTCATCTCAAAAGATCCTAACTTATTCTAATTAAAATATATCTAGCCTAATAATTCATCTTACCTTAAAGGATACTCTATTACCTTAGTAGATTCATCTTATCTTGAAAAGATTTTACCTTATCCTAATAGATCTAACTAATCTCAAAAGGCTCTATCTTATTCTTAGAGATCAATCTTGTCCTAATGGGCATACATATCCATCCTAGGGTGACCACCATGATCTAAACCAAATCAATTAGATCTTATCTAGTCAAGCTAGTCATACCAATCTAATCTAGATCCCATCTAACCTAATATGATCTAATCTAAAGTGAGTTACTTAATGGACCAGTTAATACTTGTGAAATAGATTAGACCCTCTCCACATGTTTTAACTTAGTTCACCCTACACTAAATAAAGAATAAGAAACCAACCCAACCAATAGAGTCTTGATGGATTGCATGACCTGCCTATCCCCACCTAACATCAAACAAACTTTTGACCTACATCATGTAGTCTATCTCATCCATACCTATATTAACCATATTCCCCAGCCCAATAATATACACTAACTCCTAATCAATGAGACAAGACCGAAGAAGATGATCAACTTCATCAAGGAAGGATGAGCACCAACTCAAGTCTTCAAGGATCAAGTGAGGTCACCAAGATGAGTCAGATCCACAATCTTGGATGGAGTCTTTCTTTACCCCACTCTTTCTTGCCCAAACCTATATAGGCTTTAAAAGATATCCTTTATCCTACATAATAAAGTGTCTATAACCATATATACCTATGCTCTCCTAATAACTAACTAATAAAAAAAAGGACTCTTGATTTTTGAACTAGCTAGAAACTAGAATCTAGACTACAAGCTAAATTTGTTGTATCATGTTCCTTACAAATCTCGAGGACGAGATTATTTTTAGGGGGGGTAGGATTTGTAAAGCCCAAAATTTGGTAGAAAAAAAAATAATAATAAAGAGATAAAATATATATATAATAGTGTGATGAGAATTTTTGAAGATCTTTGAAATCTATTAGGGATTCCCCCTCATACTCAAGCAATAATATAAAATTAGATAAGTAACTAATAAATTGATAAAGAGAGGTTGAGTTCTTACCAATAATTTTGAGTGATTCCTTTTATTAAAAATATAATTTGACCTCAACTTATAAAAATATATATATATATATATAGGAAAGAACTTGGGAAAGTAATAATCATTTATTTCTCTTAGAATTAAATGGTAAGGGGGAAGATAAATAATAAAAAAAAAATAGTAATAAAAATAATAACAAATATGAAGATAAGGATTTCTGTACCCATTAGAATTATGCTTGAGATTCAAAGTTGAATCATGTTGAATTTGAAATAGAAATTTAAAATTTGGAATAGAAATTATAAAGAGAAAATAGAAAAAAAGGGGCAAACCGCGCTTGGGCCAAAACTGGCACTGTCGGCCCAGCTCGGCCTCCACGCTGCTGGCCGTGCGCCCTGGCTCGCTGCCGGCCCAGTCTCCCTGCCGCGTGGGGCCCGGACGTCAGGAATCCATCTTCTTTCCCCTCTGGCTTCTTTCAACGGAACACGAGTTCGTCGCCGCGCTGCTGGTACGATCTCAACGGAGCCCGCGTGATTCCCGGACTCGGTTTGCTAGCTGCCGTGATCTACGGACCTTGTGCGGACTATAAAGCGGGTCGTGGTCACCTCGCCTCACCAATCGTCCTCTGGAAGCTGCCGGGATCTCGTCGCCGCAGGGAAGATTCGGCCACTGTGGTGGTCGTGCGCCGCGCCACCGAGTGACGGCCCTCCTTGGCCTCGCTTCGGACCCCATAGCCTAAAGCTGTCCGCTGCCACGGAACAATAGCGCGGAGAGAGGGAGAGAGATAGAGAACGGCCGCCGCAACTCCACCATGCACGCGTCCCTGCTTGTGCCTGCCGTCGACGGCTTTTCGTCCAGGATCGAGCTCCATCCTCGATTGATGGCTTGGGAGAGTCGCTGGGGCTTTCCAATGGTGTCACGACCTTGCCCCCCCCAGAACTTGGGTAATTGCGCCGCAATTTCTCGCCGGCGCCACATCTCCACCGCGGATCTGCGGAGCACGTGGACCGATGTCTCCTCACCATCATTCTCGGTAAGACCTGTTGCCACTGATTCGCCGTGTTCATAGCTTCGTGTAGCTCCAGTTAATTTGATGGTGGTGCTCGGGGGAGACCGATTGGGTCACCGTCGATCTCATCCACCGCGCGGTCATGGCGGAGGCGCCCCTGTTTGGTTGGTGGGAGGAAGATGGTGCAAACACCGTCGGATCGTAGTGAAACGGCTAGGATTAGATGTTAACATACCCCTTCGCTGCGATCAGTCATGGGCCATCCGATCGGGATCGGAGGGCGGTGGATGGGCTAGGATTCATTAAAACCTAGATCATTAGATCGTGATCCAAGGGCTGATAACACGTACCGGTTCAAGGAAGTAGCATCTAATCTGGGCGGTTGGCGCGCGATCGGACGGCCCAGATCACAATACCCCTTCGCGGCCACGCTTTTGCAAAAGAACCCCCTGGGAAGTAATAAATAAACCCGCCGTCCTGGGACCCTGTTCCCAGTGTCTTGGAAAACTTGCACCGAACCCCCTGTAGTTCACAGAAATGGAGGCCCAGTCCAGAACATAATAAAATCAGAGAAAATGATTATTAAATAGATTTTTAATAGGAAAATAATTGCTAGAACTTCAATAATTCATAGAAAATTCATACTAACTCCTTTTTAGTCCATTCCAGTTCCTATAATTTTGTATTAATATTGTTTAATACTTAGTGTCTCTGTTTTAACATGAAAATGGTGTTAAAATTTATTTCTTAATTAATCTCGTATCAAATACATAAAACCTTAGGAAATTCGTATTTCCTCCGTTTTAACTCCGATTTGATCCGTTCAAGTTCCGTTAGTCTCGTAGCAACGCGTAGATTATTATTATTCAGTTTGTACTTATGTTTGGTGTAATGTTAATTTTGCCTATACAATGTTTGTTTGTATTGCTACGACTAGCGTGAGGACACGTGTCATCTGAAAAGCAAGTTGGTACCTGGAATCTCAAGGCCCAGGCAAGTTGTGCCCTTGATCACTTCTTTTACCCAGTCATGTTCTAATTAATCATAATGATCTGCATAGGTTAATTTCGATGGGACCCAATAGGTTACCCTAGTTTGATTATCTTTATACCTTGTTTACCACTGAACCTTTCTGGGCAGTACTTGCTAGTGCTATATGTGGTTTTGGGTATGGAGATACATTATTCATGATTACACTTTTGTTATCAGTTGTTATTTACTGTTCATGATAAGATCATTATGTTAATTGGAACATGGAGAACCACCCGGGAAAACAGTGCTACCACAAGGGTGGAATGGGACGCCCTTGGCTGATTAATTAGGAAAGCTAGTGAAGACTACCTTACCCGAAAGGGGCAAGGGCAGTAGGGGAGTGGTCAGTGTAGGGGAGGCCCTCGGGAGGATTTTGCTGCGATGGCGGTCCTGCAAGGGATTCCTGCATTGGAACTTCCTATAAACTGTAGCGGGTTTTCTGAAGCTAGTGGAACTTTGTAAAGGCCTCGTAGTGTTACCCTGCCTCGCCTCCTCGGTAGAGGTGTATGGGATTGGCCGTCTCTTGGCAGATGGGTAACATGACTTGTGGGTAAAGATGCGCAACCTCTGCAGAGTGTAAAAACTGGTATACTAGCCGTGCTCACGGTCAAGAGCAGCTCGGACACTCACATGATTAAATTATGGAACTTAAACTCAATTTGTCATATGCATTGCATCGCAGGTGAAGTTGTTACTTTTGTTCTACTATTTACTTGGGTTGGTATTTACTTATACTTAGTAACTGCTAATAAAATTTTGACCAACTTTAAAAGCAATGCTCAGCTCTAACCATCTTCTTTGGTAAGCCTTACACTTCACGTGAGCTCCACCTTTGGCGAGTTCATGCACATTATTCCCCACAACTTGTTGAGCGATGAACGTATGTGAGCTCACTCTTGCTGTCTCACACACCCCACAGGTCAAGAACAGGTACCGCAGGATGATGCTCATGGAGGATGCTGCGATGAGTTCGTGAGAGGTCTAGGTCGTCGTCTCCCAGTCAACTTTGGGTTGCTGGACCGTTGTCTCCTTATAATGTAATTATTTATTTTGTATAGAACTCCTGTTATATATAAAGATGTGACATTCGATCCTGTGCCATGATTCATCATATGTGTGAGACTTGGTCCCAGCACACCTGGTGATTATGTTTACGCCCGGGTTTTGGACCCCTAAAAATCCGGGTGTTACACCCTCTTAGAGAGGGTTGGCCGGACGGGGATGAGGACGGGACGGGCGCTCGCGTGAGGCCGCTCGCTCCTTCCCCCGTGTGGACGCTTGTAACCCCCTACTGCAAGCGCACCCGACCTGGGCGCGGGACGAACACGAAGGCCGCGGGATTTCCACCTCTCTCACGCCCTTCTCCGGCCACCTCACTTCCCCCCTTCGCGCTCGGCCTCGCGTCGACCCATCTGGGCTGGGGCACGTGGCGACACTTCACTCGTCGGCTCAGGGACCCCCCGGTCTCGAAACGCTGACAGTTGGCGCGCCAGGTAGGGGCCTGCTGCGTGTTGACGAACAGCTTCCCGTCAAGCTCCAGATGGGTAGTCTCCAGCAACCTCTCCGGCCCGGGACGGTGCTCTGTTTCGGGAGCCTTGAGTTCATGTCCCTCGATGGAAGCTACGAACATGATACTCTTTCCACCGCCGAGCGACAGCGAAAATGGCGGCCGACAGTCCGCCCGCCGGCGGCGGGATCGACGACGTCTTCCCCGCGTGGTGGAAGAACAACCTTCGAGCTCGCCCCGTCTTCTTCCCCATCGACGGAGGAGGCAGGGCAACCAAGGCCAAGCAGGAGGCGGCGCCTCGTCGGCCGTCGAGCGAGTTGACAACGCCAGCACTCCAACAGGGGGCAACGCCGGGCATCGGCCTCGCGCTTGAGACGAGGACGAGCGCTGTCTCCCGCGACGCGTCAATCCCGAGCAAACGGACGACGCCAGCACGCTCACGAAAGGCTTGCTGGGTGTCACCCTCGTACCTGAGACGACGGTGCAGTCAGTCCCTGACGTGACCTCATCACCGCCCGTCGACCAAGAGGTACCGATCGATTCCCATCCCACGCCTCTCGGATTTAGCCTCGACCCGCCTAGCGGCGCCGCTTTGGCAGACGCTTTCGTAGAGGCGAATCCGAACCCTCTGGGGTCTCGTATGCGGTCACCTTGGGATCGGCTGACGGACGTCTCGACCAACGGGCCCTCTAGGTCCAAGGAAGACGACGACCCCAGCTTCTGTTGGGATTTCTCCGGACTTGGCAACCCCAGTGCCATGCGGGACCTCATGACCACATGCGACTACTGCCTTTCTGACTGTTCCGACGGTAGCCGTAGCCTCGGCGACGAGGACTGCGGCCCGAGCCGCGAATGTTTCCACGTCGATCTAGGGGGTCCCTCCGAAGGCAACCATCTCGGCATGCCGGAGGACGGTGATCTCCCTAGGCCGGTGCCTCGCGTTGACATCCCGCGGGAGCTAGCTGTGGTCCCCGTTCCGGCGGGGGGTCACGACCCACAACTCGAGCAAATCCGCGGGGGTGCAGGCCAGGCTCGACGAGGGAGCAGGAGCGCTCGAGCCAATCCACCGGGACGTCGGGCAGGCATGGGCGGGCCAACCTCTGGCCGGAGAAATGCGTCATCTACCCCAGGGCTTCCAGCACCGCATCGCCGACGATGCCAGGGTCAGGCCGCCACCCGCATCTAGTGGGGTCGGCCAGAACCTGGCTGCAGCAGCAATGCTCCTTCGCGCGATGCCGGAGCCATCGACCACCGAGGGGCGGCGAATCCAGGGAGAGCTCAAGGATCTCCTGGAAGGCGCCACGGTCCGGCGGGCCGAGAGCTCCGCCTCCCGAAGGCAGGGGTACCCCTCGGAACATCATGCCGCGACTTCTCGATTCATGCGGGAAGCCTCGGTCTACACCGGGCGCACGCGCAACACAGCGCCTGTGGCCCCGGGTCCGCCTTGGCAACGAGCACCATCACCGCGATCGTCGGGGCCCACCTCGACGAGAGGGTGCGCCGAGGCTACCACCCCAGGCGTGGGGGATGCTACAACAGCGGGGAGGATCGGAGTCCCTCGCCCGAACCACCCGGTCTGCAGGCCTTCAGCCGGGCCATACGACGGGCGCCGTTCTCGATCCGGTTCCGACCCCCGACTACTATCACAAAGTACTCGGGGGAGACGAGACCGAACTGTGGCTCGCGGACTACCGTCTGGCCTGCCAACTGGGTGGAACGGACGATGACAACCTCATCATCCGCAACCTCCCCCTGTTCCTCTCCGACACCGCTCGCGCCTGGTTGGAGCACCTGCCTCCGGGCAGATCTCCAACTGGGATGACCTAGTCCAAGCTTTCGCCGGCAATTTCCAGGGCACGTACGTGCGCCCCGGGAATTCCTGGGACCTCCGAAGCTGCCGACAGCAGCCAGGAGAGTCTCTCCGGGACTACATCCGGCGATTCTCGAAGCAGCGCACCGAGCTGCCCAACATCACCGACTCGGACGTCATCGGCGCGTTCCTCGCCGGCACCACCTGCCGCGACCTGGTGAGCAAGCTAGGTCGCAAGACCCCCACCAGGGCGAGCGAGCTGATGGACATCGCCACCAAATTCGCCTTCGGCCAGGAGGCGGTCGAGGCTATCTTCCGGAAGGACAAGCAGCCCCAGGGGCCGCCCATCGGAAGATGCCCCCGAGGCGTCAGCTCAGCGCGGCGCCAGGAAGAAGGGCAAGAAGAAGTCGCAAGCGAAAAGCGACGCCGCCGACGCGGACCTTGTCGCCACCGCCGAGTACAAGAACCCTCGGAAACCCCCCAGAGGTCCCAACCTCTTCGACAAGATGCTCAAGGAGCCGTGCCCCTATCACTAGGGGGCCGTCAAGCACACCCTTGAGGAGTGCATCATGCTTCGGCACCACTTCCACAGGGCCGGGCCACCCGCGGAGGGTGGCAGGGCCCGCGACGACGACAAGAAGGAAGATCACCAGGCAGGAGAGTTCCCCGAGGTCCACGACTGCTTCATGATCTACGGCGGGCAAGCGGCGAACGCCTCGGCTCGGCACCGCAAGCAAGAGTGCCGGGAGGTCTGTTCGGTGAAGATGGCGGCGCCAGTCTACCTAGACTAGTCCGACAAGCCCATCACCTTCGACCAAGTCGACCACCCCGACCATGTGCCGAGCCCGGGGAAATACCCGCTCGTCATCGACCCCGTCATCGGTGACGTCAGGCTCACCAAGGTCCTCATGGACGGAGGCAGCAGCCTCAACATCATCTACGCTGAGACCCTCGGGCTTCTGCGTATCGATCCGTCCTCGGTCCGGGCGAGCGCTGCGCCTTTCCATGGGATCATCCCTGGGAAGCGCGTCCAGCCCCTCGGACAACTCAATCTTCCCGTCTGCTTCGAAACACCCTCCAACTTCCGAAGGGAGACCCTGACGTTCGAGGTGGTCGGGTTCCGAGGAACCTACCACGCGGTATTGGGGAGGCCCTGCTACGCGAAGTTCATGGCCGTCCCCAACTACACCTACCTCAAGCTCAAGATGTCGGGTCCCAACGGGGTCATCACCGTCGCCCCACGTACAAACACGCGTTCGAATGCGACGTGGAGTGCGTGGAGTACGCCGAGGCCCTCGCCGAGTCCGAGGGCCCTCATCGCCGACCTGGAGAGCCTCTCTAAGGAGGTGCCAGACGTGAAGCGTCATGCCGGCAACTTCGAGCCAGCGGAGACGGTTAAGTCCATCCCCCTTGATCCCAGCAGCGACGCCTCTAAGCAAGTCCGGATCGCTCCGGGCTCGATCCCAAATAGGAAGCAGTGCTTGTCGACTTTCTCCGCGCGAACGCCGACGTCTTCGTGTGGAGTCCCACGGACATGCCTGGCATACCGAGGGATGTCGCTGAGCACTCGCTGGACATCCAAGCCGGAGCCTGACCCGTCAAGCAGCCTCTGCGCCGATTTGACGAGGAGAAGCGCAGAGCCATGGGCGAGGAGATCCACAAGCTAATGGCGGCAGGGTTCATCAAAGAGGTATTCCATCCCGAATGGCTTGCCAACCCTGTGCTTGTGAGAAAGAAATGGGGGAAATGGCGGATGTGTGTAGACTACACTGGTCTGAACAAAGCATGTCCGAAGGTTCCCTACCCTCTGCCTCGCATCGATCAGATCGTGGATTCCACTGCTGGGTGCGAAACCCTGTCTTTCCTCGATGCCTACTCAGGGTATCACCAAATCAGGATGAAAGAGTCTGACCAGCTCGCGACTTCTTTCATCACACCCTTCGGCATGTACTGCTATGTCACCATGCCGTTCGGCTTGAGGAATGCGGGCGCGACGTACCAGCGGTGCATGAACCATGTGTTCGGTGAGCACATTGGCCGCACGGTCGAGGCCTACGTCGATGACATCGTAGTCAAGACAAGGAAAGCCTCCGACCTCCTTTCCGACCTTGAAGTGACATTCCGATGTCTCAAGGCGAAAGGTGTCAAGCTCAATCCCGAAAAGTGTGTCTTCGGGGTGCCCCGAGGCATGCTCTTGGGGTTCATCGTCTCCGAGCGGGGCATCGAAGCCAACCCGGAGAAGATCGCAGCCATCACCAGCATGGGGCCCATCCATGACTTGAAAGGCGTACAGAGGGTCATGGGATGTCTCGCGGCTCTGAGCCGCTTCATCTCACGCCTCGGCGAAAGAGGTCTACCCCTGTACCGCCTCTTAAAGAAGGCCGAGCGCTTCACTTGGACCCTTGAGGCCGAGGAAGCCCTCGGGAACCTGAAGGCGCTCCTCACGAAGGCGCCTATCCTGGTGCCCCCAGCTGCCGGAGAAGCCCTCTTGGTCTACGTCGCCGCGACCACTTCAGGTGGTTAGCGCCGCGATTGTGGTCGAGAGGCAAGAAGAGGGGCATGCATTGCCCGTTCAGAGGCCAGTCTACTTCGTCAGCGAGGTACTGTCCGAAACCAAAATCCGCTACCCACAAGTTCAGAAGCTGCTGTACGCGGTGATCCTGACACGGCGGAAGTTGCGACACTACTTCGAGTCTCATCCGGTAACTGTGGTGTCATCCTTCCCCCTGGGGGAGATCATCCATTGCTGAGAGGCCTCGGGTAGGATTACAAAGTGGGCGGTGGAAATCATGGGCGAAACAATCTCGTTCGCCCCTCGGAAGGCCATCAAATCCCAGGTCTTGGCGGACTTCGTGGCTGAATGGGTCGACACCCAGCTACCAACAGCTCCGATCCAACCGGAGCTCTGGACCATGTTCTTCGATGGGTCGCTGATGAAGACAGGAGCCGGCGCAGGCCTACTCTTCATCTCGCCCCTCGGGAAGCACCTACGCTACGTGCTACGCCTCCACTTCCCGGCGTCCAACAATGTAGCTGAGTACGAGGCTCTGGTCAACGGGTTGCGGATCGCCGTCGAGCTAGGGGTCCGACGCCTCGACGCTCGCGGTGACTCGCAGCTCGTCATCGACCAAGTCATGAAGAACTCCCACTGCCACGACCCGAAGATGGAGGCCTACTGCGATGAGGTTTGGCGCCTGGAAGACAAGTTCTACGGGCTCGAGCTCAACCACATCGCTCGGCGCTACAACGAGACTGCGGACGAGCTGGCTAATATAGCCTCGGGGCGAACAACGGTTCCCCCGGACGTCTTCTCCCAAGATCTGCATCAACCCTCCATCAAGATCGACAACGCGCCCGAGCCTGAGGCACCCTCGGCCCAGCCCGAGGTACCCTCGGCACAGTCCGAGGCACCATCGGCTCGGCCCGAGGCACCCTCGGTTCGGCCCGAGGTACCCTCGGCCCCCGAGGGCGAGACGCTGCACGTCGAGGGGGAGCAAAGCGGGGTCACGCCTGATCAAAACTGGCAGACCCCGTACCTGCAATATCTCCACCGAGGAGAGCTACCCCTCGACTGAGCCGAAGCTCGGCGGTTGGCGCGGCGCGCCAAGTCGTTCGTCTTGCTGGGAGAAGGGGAGGAGCTCTACCACCGCAGCCCTTCAGGCATCCTCCAGCGATGCATCTCCACCACCGAAGGTCAGGAACTCCTCCGAGAAATACACTCGGGGGCTTGCGGCCACCACGCAGCACCTCGAGCCCTTGTCGGAAATGCTTTCCGACAAGGTTTCTACTGGCCAACGGCGGTGGCCGACGCCACTAGAATTGTCTGCGCCTGCGAAGGGTGTCAGTTCTATGCAAGGCAGACCCACCTGCCCGCTCAGGCTCTGCAGACGATACCCATCACATGGCCTTTTGCTGTGTGGGGTCTGGACCTCGTCGGCCCCTTGCAGAAGGCACCCGGGGGCTACACGCACCTGTTGGTTGCCATCGACAAATTTTCCAAGTGGATCGAGGTCCGACCCCTGAACAGCATCAGGTCCGAGCAGGCGGTGGCGTTCTTCACCAACATCATCCATCGTTTCGGGGTCCCGAACTCCATCATCACCGACAACGGCACCCAGTTCACCGGCAGAAAGTTCCTGGACTTCTGCGAGGATCACCACATCCGGGTGGACTGGGCCGCCGTGGCTCATCCCATGACGAATGGGCAAGTAGAGCGTGCCAACGGCATGATTCTACAAGGACTCAAGCCTCGGATTTACAACGACCTCAACAAGTTCGGCAAGCGATGGATGAAGGAACTCCCCTCGGTGGTCCGGAGCCTGAGAACGACACCGAGCCGAGCCACGGGCTTCACGCCGTTCTTTCTAGTCTATGGGGCCGAGGCCATCTTGCCCACAGACCTGGAATACGGTTCCCCGAGGACGAGGGCCTATGACGACCAAAGCAACCAAGCTAGTCGAGAAACTCGCTGGACCAGCTGGAAGAGGCTCGGGACAAGGCCTTACTACATTCGGCGCGGTACCAGCAGTCCATGCGACACTACCACGCCCGAGGGGTCCGGTCCCGAGACCTCCAGGTGGGCGACCTGGTGCTTCGGCTGCGACACGACGCCCGAGGTCGACACAAGCTCACGCCCCCCTGGGAGGGGCCGTTCGTCATCGCCAAAGTTCTAAACCCGGAACATACAAGCTGGCCAACAGTCAAGGTGAGGTCTACAGCAACACTTGGAACATCCAACAGCTACGTCGCTTCTACCCTTAAGATGTTTTCAAGTTGTTCATATACCTCGCTCTCACGCAAAGTTTAGTCATCAAGGAAGGGTCAGCCTTGCCTCGGCAAAGCCCGACCCTCCCTCGGGGGCTAAAAGGGGGGAACCCCCTCTGCATCGAAATTTTCCTCGAAAAAAGATCTTTTCCGCCGGAATGTCTTTTGTGCTTTTTGACTACTTCGAAAGTGGATCCTGAAAACGACGGAGTACACGTAAGCAGCCAAGGCTGACCGAGCCGAGGGACTCCTACGCCTCCGGGATACGGATACCCCACTCATCACCTTCTGCCATAAGTAACTCACGTTCAGATAAGTGATTCCGTGGACCGAACAAGTCTTCACGTTCGGAAGCTCTTCTGCCGGAGCGATTCTTTGAGCTTTCTCGACTGCGTCGGTGACAGAACCCCATGGACGGGTAAGAGTGCACGTAAGCGGCAAGGCCGACCGAGCCGAGAGACTCCTACGCCTCCGGGATACGGATACCTCACTCATCACCTTCCGTGAGAAGCAACTCTCGCTCGCACAAACAGTTCTGTTACCGACAAAAAAGTCCAGATACTCGAAACAAGAGGAAAGGAGACGCGGCTTTACAATACGGCGAGGGTGTGTTTCGGCCTCGGCGGCCACAGAAAACACACGCTACAAGATAATCCGATCCTGCAGGCTCAGATCTTGACGGCTAAAGGGAGCAGCAGCACCCTCGGCGTCGACAACACCTCTGGCGAGGTTCGACCTAGCCTCGGACGGCGACGCGGTCCAAGGGTCTCCGCTCTGAAGGACAACGTCATCACCAAGCCCGGGCCATCGCCGCCAGGGTCTTCTCCAAGAATCCGGCCCGAGCAGGCGGCTCGGCCGGTCACCCCGAGGCCTCGGCAGGTCAATTCCGGCGTCGGTTCCGCTAACGGATGACCCGGCCAGGCTCCGGCCGACCTGGTCTTCTTTTCGAGCCAACTATGCCTCTGTTCGCGCTGGCACCGCTACCCCTGGCCTCGGCTCATTGAAGAGCGGCCGAGGGTTTCCTCTAACTAAGCAAGGGAAGCCTCGGACAACAAGGCTGACCGAGCCGAGGGACTCCTACGCCTCCGGGATACGGATACCTCACTCGTCACCTTTACACGGGGCGACTCACGCTTGGTGAAGCGGTTCAGACAACCAAAAGGCGAGTCTTAGTGCTCGAAAATGGGGAAAAAAACATGGCTCCGTGCCGAATTTACATACATGTTCAGGCCTCGACAGCCACAGTGAACAAAAACACTGGCATTCGAAGTGCCATTACAAACGGAACTCCGGTTCCACCTCCGCAGGCACGAACAACCCCACTCGATGGGGGAGGGGCCTGCGGAGCAGCAGAAGACCGACGGGCGGCTCGCCGTCGTCCGCATCCGCCAGCAACGACAACGGCCCCCCGCTCCGGGTGGCCGAACTGCAGCAGCGAGGGCCTCAGGGCCGATGCTGCTGCAATCTTGCCCTCGCCCACGCCGACGCTCGAGGGGCGAGGACAAGTACAAAGAGCCGGAGGCCCGAAGCGCGGATGGTGGCGGTGATCCCGTCGGCAATGGGGACTTCTCGAGCCGCCTCCACCTCGGCACCGACGACAGGGGCCGTCAGCCCTCCGGCAGATCCCCACTCAGATCCTCTCGGGCGAGTGAGGCGCCGACCTCCGCGTGGAGGCGCCGTACCAGTGCAAAGGTAGAAACCGCCCCAGAACACGAGCGCCGCCCTGGCAGCGCGCGATATCTTGGGCGGTCCTCCCGTGCACACGGCGCGGCAGGCGCCTTCCGGCAGGAGGGGGCACCAGGAGCTAAGCCGACGAGCCCGACGCGCTAAGGCTGACGACACCCGCCGTCGACCAGCCCCGCGTTGCCGAAGTCCGACCCGCCCATAGGGCCAGTGAGCGCCCTCTCCCTCGAACGCCGAAGGAGAGGCCGACCCACGAACCCGCGCGGGAGGTAGAGCTCCGGCTCAACCCGGCCTCCACCCCAGCGGGGATGATGAACATCCTTGAAGCTGAGGGTGGGACCAAGATCATAGCCCGGCTTGCCTCTCCCCATCCAGGGGCTGGAGGGTCACCGTCTTGGGTGACCACCGGCGGAGGGGTGCGACCGGGCTGCATGATGAAAATCCTTGAAGCCGAATGACGGTTGAAAGGTACCAACTCCCGCAGAGTTGCGTTCCTCCAACGACGAAGCGGAAAGACGGCGGATATCCCCCATCCGGGGGCTTGGAAGATGGAAAGACGCGATGCATAAGGGAGCGCGAAGACACGGTCGCCTTCCAAGAGGGTCACCCTCCTTTTAAAGGCGACTCTCCCTACTTGCGTCCCCAGCCGTCGTGGGCTGAGTCTTCTCCAACACGCTCCAAGGCCCTCCCCCTACGGCACGGGGGCTGGGTCCCACATGTCATGCAAATCGGCCCAGAGCAGAAGGAGCCAAACCACCGTGCGCGGTGCGTGCAACCGCCCAGCGGTTACAAGTGGCTCTCCACTTTTGCCCAGACCAGCGGGCGAAAGGGCGGGCAGCCGTGCAGGCGGCATGCAACCACGCCAAGTGGGCACGCTTCTCCAACTCCCAACCACACCCGGCATGGAGGCCCAGACCCACGCGTCATGCAACCGGCGCACCGAATGCTTCGTGCATGCAACTGCACCGCCACCTGCGCCACCACCCGCGCCTCCTCGACTGCGGAACCAATACCGCGACTCGAGGCGACCCAGCGCACGACCCAGCGGCTCCAGCCTGGCGCGACGGTCAATGCGGCCGAAAACGGGCCGGCAGTAATGGCGGTGGCAGGCGGGCAGGAGCAGCGGTCACGTCGTCAGCCAAGCTTACGTCCCATCTGGGGGCAGCAAGAGAACCCTCTCTCACGGCGTGAAGACAACGCACCCGTGTTCCGTTCCTCGAACGGCTCGCACACGCGCAACGGCTGCCCTGCGAACCACTCGCCCCGTCGCATTAACTCCACGGCGGGACAGGCGGCGCCTCTGGCAGGAGAAGCGAGCGACGCTTCGCCTTCGCCATAATGACCGCGTCAAAAAAGGTACGCGCGCCGCGTCGTTCGATTTCGTATCCTTTTCCTTTTTTCCTCTTTCTCTCTCTTGCAACAGGGACCGGGAAAGGGGGATACCCCGGAAGGGATCCTTCCCTATGAAGGAACCAGGCTCCGAGCCTCCCTACTGATCAGTGGTTCGAAGGCTGGCCCCTCGGAAGGGTTCAACAGCTGCCTCAGAGCACGTGGGCTCCACACCCACTACTGGTCAGAGGTTCAAAGGCCGGCCCCTCGGAAGGGTTCAACGGTCGCCTTAGGCTACTTGGGCTCCGCGCCCACTACTGATCAGGGGTTCGAAGGCTGGCCCCCGAAGGGTTCACAGCCGCCTCAGACACAGAGCGAGGGATGACCATGGGTACGTTCGATACATAACCAAGGCTCGGGCTACGCTCCCGAGGTACCCTAGGACATTTCCGAGACCAGCGGGAATGATCTTGTAACGGAATCCCATCAGAGGGAGGCATCGAGCCCTCGGACCCCGTCGCCAGGGGACCGGGTCCGGCAGATCACCCGCAGGTACTTTTGGGCGTGCCTCTGGGCCTCTAGCCGACCCCTAACGAATGGGGCACGGACGTCCGCTCGGATCACCCGCCTGCAGCTCACCGGAGACACCATGTTCGGCGCCCACCATGGGCAACATGGCGCTCTCCCCCCTCCTCCTTGCGGAAAGGCGACGCAGGGGCGTATGTAAAAAAGTTGAGTCTGTCCCTGATCGCCCTCTCGCCCTGTGCAGAGGCTCGGGGGCTGCTCTCGCAAACCCGGCTCCGGCCAAACCGTTGACAGCGTCAACATACCAGCCCGAGAACTTGGGACCCGACCGTACACCCAGGCTATGGCCAGCTCGCATGAGGGAACGGCCAGACCAGCCGAAGCATTGCGCAAGGCGTTAAGACCTCGGAGGAGTCAAACCACTCCTCCGAGGCCTCGGGGGCTACACCCGGCGGGTGCGCTCGCGGCACCCACCGGAACAAAACGCAACCGAGAAAGGCTGGTCCCCTTGCAAAAAAAGTGCGACGAAAGCCTCCAAGCGAGTGCTAACACTCTCTTCGAGGCTCGGGGGCTACTGTCGGGGACCATAATTAGGGGTACCCTCAAGGCTCCTAATTCTCAGCTAGTAACCCCCATCAGCATAAAGCTGCAAAGGCCTGATGGGTGCGATCAAGTCAGGGATCAGTCCATTCGAGGGACTCGATCACGCCTCGCCCGAGCCTAGCCTCGGACAAGGGCAGCCGACCCCGGAGGATCTCCGCCTCGCCCGAGGCCCCCCTCCAGCGGCGAACACGTTCCCGGCTCGCCCGAGGCCCTGTCTTCGCCAAGAAGCAACCCCGACCAGATCACAGGAGCATTTAATGCAAAGGTGGCTTGACACCTTTATCCTGACGCGCGCCCCTCAGCTGACAGAGCCGAAGTGACCGCCGTCACTTCGCCGCTCCAGTGACCGGTCTGACAGAAAGACAGCGCCGCCTGCGCCGCACCGACTGCGGTGCCACTTGACAGAGTGAGGCTGACAGGCAGTCAGGCCCGGCCGCACACCATAGGAAACTTCGCTTCGCCCGACCCAGGGCTCGAACTCGGGCTAAGCCCCGGAAGACGGCGAACTCCGCTCCGCCCGACCCAGGGCTCGGACTCAGGCTAAGCCCCAGAAGACGGCGAACTCCGCTCCGCCCGACCCAGGGCCCGGACTCGGGCAAAGCCCCGGAAGACGGCGAACTCCGCTCCGCCCGACCCAGGGCTCGGACTTGGGCTCAGCCCCAGAAGACGACGAACTCCGCTTCGCCCGACCCCAGGACTCAACTTCCGCCCTGGCCTCAGCCAACGGCCTCCGCCTCGCCCGACCTAGGGGCTCGGACTCGGCCTCGGCCACGGAAGACGGACTCGACCTCGACCTCAGAGGAGCCTCCACATCGCCCAACCTAGGGCGCAGACCGGCCACGTCAACAGGAGGCGCCATCATTGCCCTACTCCAAGCTGACTCAGGCTACGGGGAACAAGACCAGCGTCCCATCTGGCTCACTCCGCCAGATAGGCGATGATGGCGCCCCGCACGCTCCCTGACGATGGCGGCTCTCGGCCCCCTTACGGAAGCAAGAGGACGTCAGCAAGGACTCGACGACCCCGACAGCTGTCCCTCCGCCAGGCTCCAGCGCTCCTCCGACGGCCACGACATCACACAAACCGGGCGCCAAAATCTCTCCGACCGCCACGATGGCGTGTACTTAGGGCGCTAGCTCTCCTCCGCTAGACACGTAGCACTCTGCTACACCCCCCATTGTACACCTGGACCCTCTCCTTACGCCTATAAAAGGAAGGACCAGGGCCCTCTTAGAGAGGGTTGGCCGCACGGGGACAAGGACGGGACGGGCGCTCGCGTGAGGCCGCTCGCTCCTTCCCCCGTGTGGACGCTTGTAACCCCCTACTGCAAGCGCACCCGACCTGGGCGCGGGACGAACACGAAGGTCGCGGGATTTCCACCTCTCTCACGCCCTTCTCCGGCCACCTCACTTCCCCCCTTCGCGCTCGGCCTCGCGTCGACCCATCTGGGCTGGGGCACGCGGCGACACTTCACTCGTCGGCTCAGGGACCCCCCGGTCTCGAAACGCCGACACATATACTCTACAAAAACAACTAGCTGACCACTCAATTACCAATTGAACATCATCTATGAAAAAAAAACTTTAACTGATATGCATAAACATGTATTCTAATGTGCGTAACCAACTGTGTAAATGTGCGCAAATGTATTAAATCAACTGCATAAATATTTTTCACCTCGCCGTAATCCTTAGAATGCAGTATGAACAAAAAAACAACACATTTGTTGACGGTCGAAGTCGATCCCAGGAAATGCAGCTAGCTAGGGTTGGGAAGAACACACCGTAGATGGTTGGGGAAGGGCTACCAGTTGGAGCGGTACCCCGTTGACGGCGGCGAATGTGGAAGATGGCGGAGAACGAGGAAGCAATCAGGTCGGCGGAGAGCGTGGAAGCAGTCGAGTCGGCGGAGAAACTGGGGTTTTCTCCGGTCTGGACTCCCGTCTCCTGACGCAACAGCGAGGATATTGGAGCGTGGATTGGGGTCAACGACGAGGCGCCGCTCAACTGCCGATTGCGACTGGATCGACAGCGAGCGGCGAATGGAGCGGAGTCATCGGGGATGGCTGAGTCGGCGGAGATTCCCGGAGTCACGCGGCGAGGTTGGGGTTTTGCGGTCGTGTAGTCGGTTATGGAAACTGAGACCGGGAGAAGAGGAGCTAATGGCGGAGCACGTCATTATATATATGGAATCTGAAAAGTCGGTCGGCTGTGAATACACGTGCGTTCGTATTTGGCTGGGGCTTTTTGTAACTAAATAGAGCCTAGGGTTCTAAATACATATCCTATATATATATAGTATTTCTATAAAAAACCCTAAATATTACTGTACACCAATAACCTTATATACATGATCCCTTTCTTTTACATACGCAATTTTTTTAGAATCATATTAATCAGCGCACGCGCGCGCGTTAGGCACCAGTACATATTAGATTTCGTTGTAACACTAACACATGGGTACATTTGCTATTTAATATTAAGGAGCTCAAAAAAATGTCACGATTTTTTTGGGTCCATCGCACTATCTCTTCGGGTTGTTCCTCTACTTTTCAAGGCGCACACGAGCCTTAACCAGGTTTATTAAGGGGATGTTTGGTTTGTAGAGACTAATTTCAGTCTCTAAATTTTATTTCATTTTAGTCCTTAATTTACTAAATACGAAAACTAAAATAAAAATGGAGTTTTAATTTCTATATTCAATAATTTAGGGATTTAAATGGAATAAAATGAAGGGACTAAAAACTAAACGATGAATTAGATGGTAGAGTTCAAACTATTTTATTGTCCTATCTATGACCGAATGCACGATCTATATATATGTTGAACACCAAATTGAGCAGACGGTCCGACCCTTGGGCCCGTACAGTCTGCGTGCCCCGAGATTAGATTAACTCGGGTCTCTATCCTTATATTGTGCGTGGTTATCGATCTAATCACGTGTGAGTTGTTCGCTATCTCTTAGAAAAAGGTCCAGACCTCCTCCCCTATAAATATAAAGGGGTACGGCCGATTGAGAACCCCCGAACACATTCCAATCGAACCAATTACTTTATTTATTTTTCCTGTCCTAGAAGTAGATGTAGCATAGTTCTAGTTGTAGCCTTCCGCATATCCACCTCCACCCTTATTCGACTCTACGTCATCTAGATCTGTCCTGGGGTGGCCTGCCGACCCTAGGACAACCCTATGATCTTTACCCCTCCTGAGGGGCAAGATCTACTTCGTCTACTTCAATAAAGATCTCTTCCTCGAATTGATCTCTTAATTTCTAGGGGACTCTACGTCATCTGGAGACACCTCGGGTGACCTGCTGACCTGGAGCACCCTAAGGTCTCTCCCCAAGGAGACGAGATCTAGGTCATACGAGGAGAAGAAGACGACCCTGCGCCATCGCAGACCGTCCGGCCCAGAGCTCGGACCGTTCGGACTGCGCGCAGTGAAGGCGCCGCTTCTACCGCCAGGTTGCGGACCGTCCGGCCTAGAGCCGCGGACCGTCCGTGCCCTCGCAGCGATCTCTGTCAAGCGACCCAGCGACCCGTCACAGACCGCCACCACTGTTCACCCCGCGGAGCCGAACCCAAGGTATTGCTCATCACGAGAAGGCCCTAGGGTTCGTTGCTGTTTGGTCCCAAATAGGTGGTGACCATCATAGAGGTGTTGCCCCACATTTAGGATAACCACTTTATTTGACCCTACATCATCTAAAGGTGCCAAGTACCGCCAGGCGGTTCATTATAGTGTTTGGTGAACAAAAAGGCACCAACATACTTTTTGGCGACTCCGCTAGGAAACGAAAAATCGGATCTATCAAATCCGATCCATTAGATTAGATCTATTAAATTAGACCTATCAGATCGGTCGTAATGGCCAATCCCAAAGATCACAACAATGTCGTCCTAGACATTAACGCAAGGCTGACTAACTCGCCGGTCGATGAGGATGAGAAATTAGAAGACCACATGATAAGGCTAGACGAGGAATTCCAACGACAACAAGCTCAGATAAGCAAGGTGGCGAAAAAGTGGTACCTCTCGCACTTTAAGGTAGATCACCACCAGAAGGTCGTCAAGAAGAGGGAAGTAAAGTACGATTCACTATCAGCCTTGCTGCATCAGCTCCCCATTGTAAGTAACACCACGCCATTAGCCGATATTCAATCTATTAAAATTTCTTTTGATAATCAGATTAAAATTATAATGGAGGATATAGAGAATATGTATATAAACACATGGGGTGGTTACTCGGAAGGTTCCGGACAAAAGAAAGGCTAATAAGACCGAATGCGCCATGGGGCATGGTGCACCAGATATGCCTAAAAGTAAATGTTTTGGAGGTGAAGGTCATGATAAACAAAAGGGTAAAAGGCCGAAGGTTACTTTTGAGCAACTCCTGGCTAAATATCATGAGCAAATTAAGGCAAAGGATGTTGATCAAACTAGCATTGCTAAGCCATCTAGCGCACTTTTGAAGCCATCAAAATCACCTCCGAAGCGTAAATCTAGAAATCAGGGTTGGGGAGGAGAAGAGTTTCATGCATCAGCAACATATCCTCCTTTTGGGCCGCCAATACCAATGCAATATGGTTAAGCTCCTTCTTACTTTCATCCTTATCCATCTTAGGGCTGGTATGATTCAAATGCTTATTCTTCTTCATATTTTAGACCACATAACTGAATATTCATCTCATTTCAATTCTGATTTTGAGGAACGATCATACGACAAAGACCGTTTTATTTATAAGAATTGGTCTAGAGCTCAAAATAAGGATCGAATGGTCAAGCAAGTTTATGTAGCGAAGAAGGATAATAGAAAAGCCAAAAGTTCAGATCTAAATTCATGCATTACAGAGCCGGAGGAAGTATTAGATACTTCAGCTAGTAGTACCCAAACAATAGAGAAATTCACTAGCGATAGTCCAGGTACTAAATCTGAACTTGAGAAGCCCAATGTGCCCAAACAACCGAGAAGCCCACTCGGATTATCAATCTGGCACAAGAGGCTAGAAAAACTCAGTGCACAAGAGTTGGAGATAGGAGGCATGACATGGGCATCTAATGGGAGTTCTCAAGATCCAGGTAAGGATGATGTTTTTGGAAGAAGTGGAGCAAAGGCAAACACAAGGATGAAAGCAAGTACAAAACGTTTGGGTGAAAGGTTTGCCCCAGCTCAACAAAGCTATTGGTCATTGCATCGTCCATATTCTTCAGCTATGCCATATACGTCGTCCCAAGGTATGTTCGGTTATCCTTTATGGCATCATTTTGCTCCATATGCGTCTTTATATTATAGAGGAGTGCAACTGAATTATTATGCATATGGATAGTTGTGATATGCTGCTGCTTACATAAAGCCGAAGTATTTCAGTTGTTGGTAGTAATGATTCTTGCTACAGTTTGCTTCGGTCATGTTTATTCATGAGATGAACATGCTTATAATATTTGCTTATCACTATTCGGTTATTGTTTAATTGCAAACTGCATAATCAATATTGCTGAATAATTTCAAGTAAATGATTCATTTTTAGTACAACCAATACTCGAACTTATGCATAATTGAGTTGGCTATAATTATGTTCATCCATGGGAGCAAGCTTTATAGTTCAATAGACATCTTTGCTCTCAGTGACTCGTACGGTCGATGAATCCTTTCTAATCATCGCGCTAAGTTTATGTCCCCATCCAAAGGGTAGGATGAACGCTCGGGGGGCAAGCACGATCGAACACCCGATCACGGTCGCCTGTCCTGCGTACGCCAGACGGTCCGGGTACTAAGGTCGGACAGTCCCAGACAGGCGCGGACAGTCCGGCTATGATGGTTGGACGGTCTGCAGAAGGTCAGAAGCAGCAACCTCAGACCATCGGACCACAACGTTCCAAAACAAGTGTTAGGAAGCAAAACACTGCTAAGACGTCTGGACGACTCAATAGAGTCGACCCTACTTTTGATCAGCTGCTTGCCAAATATATGAAGAAGGTCGTTCCACACAGCCGTCCATTAAAACCAACGAAGTCAAAAAGGCGATTTGTGCGAAAGCAAAAGCCGACTAAACCGACCCAAAATGTAGCACAACCAAGATCACCTTGTCATCCCCCTCCAGGGATAGCGTGGTGCTTCCCGGTCTATCCATCGTCGATGTGTTGTCCTACTCATAAGTGGGGTGGTACGACGATGAATCCATATTACTGTCCCAATTCGTTTGCTTATTTGGACTGGGGGGCACCACAAGTTTTTGCCTATTGACAGGTTGATTAGTCAGATATGGCCGAAGAGGATGCAATCCGAAATGGTTTCTGTGCATTAAAGTTCCATCAAGGATTTATATTATCTAATCACAAGAGCCGGTGACTTGCATCAAGCTGAGTCCTTACTTCGGGAACAAAGTAGCTCATGAGGTCAATTGTTTCCGAAGTTTTCGCTGGTGCTTTTGGTTCGCCAAGCTCCACCAAAAGGCAGGGGGCATATGTTGAACACCAAATTGAGCGGATGGTCCGGCCCTTAGGCCCGGACAGTCCACGTGCCCCGAGATTAGATTAACTCGGGTGTTTATCCTTATCTCGTGCGTGGTTATCGATCTAATCACATGGGAGTTGTTGGCTATCTCTTAGGAAAAGGTCCAGACCTCCTCCCCTATAAATATAAAGGGGTATGGCCAATTGAGAACCCCCGAACACATTCCAATTGAACCAATTACTTTATTTACTTTTCCTGCCTAGGAGTAGATGTAGTGTAGTTCTAGTTGTAGCCTTCCGTATATCCACCTCCACCCCTATTCGACTCTACGTCGTCTAGATCCATCGTGGGGTGACCTGCCGAGCCTACGACAACCCTATGATCTTTACCCCTCTTGAGGGGCAAGATCTACTTCGTCTACTTCAATCAAGATCTCTTTCTCGAATTGATCTCTTAATTTCTAGGCGACTCTACGTCATCTGGAGACGCCCCGGGTGACCTGCTGACCCGGAGCACCCTAAGGTCTCTCTCCCAGGGGACGAGATCTAGGTCATACGAGGAGAATAAGACGACCCTGCGCCATCGCGGACCGTCCGGCCCAGAGCTTAGACCGTCCGGACTGTGCGCAGTGAAGGCGCCGCTTCTGCCGCTAGGTTGCGGACCGTCCGGCCTAGAGTCGTGAACCGTCCGTGCCCCCGCGGCGAGCACTGCCAGGCGACCCGTCGCAGACCGCCACCATTGTTCACCTCACGGAACCGAACCCAAGGTATTGCTCATCACGAGAAGGTGATAGGGTTCGTTGCTGTTTGGTCCCAAATAGGTGGTGACCATCCTAGAGGTATTGCCCTACATTTAAGATAACCACTTTATTTGACCCTACATTATCTAAAGGTCACTAGTAGAAAAAGGCTCAAAGCCTGCGGTGCGGTATATTTTTATAGGCGGATTCGGTTATCAACCGCCTGTGCTATTTTTAGTGGCGGTTTATTAAGAAAACCGCCACTAGAAATCGTATTTCTAGAGGCGGTTCCTTATGAAAACCGTCTGTAGAAATCCATGATTTCTAGTGGCGGTTTTCTTAAGGAACCGCCACTAGAAATTATTTTTATCCTTAATTTTTCGAGTTTTTCAAACGACCTCGTATGATAAAACCATCAAAATAAAAGTTGTAAATCTCTAAAAGTTATAAAACTTTGTAGTTGACAACTTTTTATTTGAAATCATTTCGGCTCTCAAAAATTGTTCTAAATTTATCAAATTTAAAATTCAAATTTTGCAAACGACCTCGGATGAAAAAAGTGTCAAAATGAAAGTTTTAGAACATCAAAAATTATTCAACTTTGTAGTTGACAACTGTTTTATTTGAATTCGTTTACGGTCTCAAACAAGCAATTTACATTCAGTTGGTTGTAATGTGTGAGCAACAAAACTACAAACTAGACACAAGGCATGCCATAGCTGGAGTGATAGAGGAGGGTACGCATGAGGATGAGGTCAGGGGTTCGATTTTCAGCAACCGCGTAGTACACAAAAAATTCCGCGACCTTCGACTTCGACTGAGACGGACAGGTGGGGGGTGGTGGGCCGTGAGGCCTCCGTAATAAAAATATATTTTTTGCTATTTTTAAAATCCGTTTTATGTTTCCTGGAAACGATTTTCACTGACGGTTTTATTACGCCGACCGCCAGTGAAAATCGATTTCCACTGGCGGTTCTCAGTTACCCGCTGTTGGGGGCCTTCGTCCTCCGAAGGTCCTCAAAAACATGATTTGACAATATTTTCCAAGTGAATTATATGAACAGGTATCTTCGGACTCAGATCATGAACATGGAGTATGGTCAGAACGAAGCCTAAGCTGTACGAAGCTGATTATCAAGCTGTACGAAGGATGGTGCACAGCCGAAGCTATGCGCAGAAAGCTTCGTCGCGATAGCAGAAAGGGGAACCGACTTAAAGATGAAAAGACTACTTAGGGCCTGTTTGTTTACCCCCCCAGATTATATAATCTGGATTAAATAATCCTAAGAGGCAAACAAACAGTCTAACTTATTTGCCCAGATTATATAATCTAACCCCTTGGATTATGATAATCCATAAGCAAGTGAGGAGGTGCTTATTTCAGATTATTTTTTTCCACTTCCCCACTACCCTTTCAAGTTTCCTAGAAATTACCCACCATTGCCATTATAATCTACCGAATCGTTTTTGCGCCTATCGGATCGGAGAAGCCCGCCGCCCAACAGAAACACGCCAGATAATCTAGGTAGACAAACAAGACTACTCAGATTATATAATCCAAATTATATAATCCAGATTATATAATCCTCCAAAAATAATCTAGATTATATAATCCATTGGGGTAAACAAACAGGCCCTTAGGCCTTAATAGATTCCCATAAGTCATTAGCAAATGTAATGGACATGAATGTAATTTTGCATGGGCTACGTCCCACGCCTATAAATAGATGAACAGTACTCCCGTACTGTTCACGCTGACTTGGCATTTGCTTTCCGTCATTCTTGTACTTTTGCCTTCCTGCAATCCGAAGGTACACTTGTAATCTGAAGTCATTTCTATTTTTATATGATAATAAAATAGGAACGACGTTGTGATAATATTTAAATGTTTATATTATTTTTTATGTTGCATGTAAGTTCTTCGTCATAGTTTATTGTGCTTACGAAGATATGTTGTTTGTGACCTTCGTCCGGAACACATTATATCCCTAAGGGAAATAATGTTTCAAAGGACGAAGGGCTTTATCATTTAACACTTTTTATGTTGCCTTGTTCTAAATCCGAAGCATTTGAGAACAAGTCCCCAACATTGGCGCCCACCTCCGGTGAACTCACTTCCACTCTTTGAGTCTTTGAGCGCCCTCGGCGATCATCAACCTTCGCTATGGCGCCGAAGAAAGCTTCAGCAGCTGGCACTGCAGCTCTCCAACCGCTGGACCACAATCAGGAGACTGTCTCTCTTCGGGAGGCCCGAAGCCAGAAGAGGAAGGCTGTCAGCCCGACGCCTCAAGAGGATGAGCTAGACCAAGAGATCAGAGATATGGAGATGCTTCATCAACAGGTGCAGAGGAAGAAGTAAAAAATGGCCAGGCTAGCTGAACTGCAAAGGCAGATAGACGAAGCTTCTGAAGAAGTTCGCCATCTTACTCACGATGAGCAGAACCGAAGGCCTCAACAAAAAGACCTTCATCAGGAGGGTTTCTTCAACGAAGATGACTGGTATGATAATTTTCATCATGGAAATTTTGTTTTCGATGATGCTTCTCCCTTGTCCGCTGAGCTGCAGGCTACACCTTGGCCTCCGTCCTATAAGCCGCCCCAGCTTCCCATGTTCGATGGCCATTCAGACCCGAAGCAGTTTTTGATGAGTTACGAAGCAACAGTATCTTCGTATGGTGGCAATGCTGCAGTCATGGCAAAGTCTTTTGTTATGGCTGTCAGGAGTGTTGCTCAAACCTGGTATTCCTCCCTTCGACCAGGAACAATCACTTCATGGCAAAAACTGAAGGACATGTTGTTAACCAGCTTCCAAGGGTTTCAGACGAAGCCGGTCACTGCTCAGGCCCTGTTCCAATGCACTCAGGATCATGAAGAATACCTTCAGGCGTATGTCAGAAGGTTCTTGCGTTTGAGGGCGCAGGCACCAACGGTGCCCAACGAAATTGTCATTGAGGCCATGATCAAGGGACTTCGGCCTGGACCTTCAGCTCAATACTTTGCTAGGAAGCCTCCTCAAACTTTGGAGAAATTGCTCCAGAAGATGGACGAGTATATTCGTGCCGACAATGATTTTCGCCAAAGAAGGGAGGAGGCTTTCAGGTTTTCTGAAATGACCAGGGGCTTCGGAGGAAGATTCTATCCGAGGCATGTCAGGTCCATCCACAACTCTACTCAAAATGATGATAAGGGGAGTCAGCAGAACAGGCCGCAGTGCTCCTCACAGGCTTCGGGGCAACAGCAAAGTTTCTTCCGGCCACCAGCTCCAAGAGGCAGAGGCGCCAGGGGCTTCGGCGGAAGATTTGGAGATCAACCAAGGAGAGTATTTTGCTTATTCTGTGGTGAAAACAAGGGCCATACCACCAGGATGTGCCATGTTACCATCCAGAAGCAAAAGGAGATAGCCGAAGCTGCAGCGCAACAAGCTCAGCCGAAGCAGGTCATGCATACTGCTTCGTATCATCCGCCTTACATCCCAGAATACATAGGCAACCACCCTGCAGTTTTTGTTGCTTCGGCGAGTCAACCTCAAGCTTCCTGGCAACAGCCTCCGCCTCCACCACCGTTGCAACAAGGCCAACAGCCAGAAGGGAGCCAATATGCTCCACACCAAAGGGATCTCAGAGAACAATCCGAAGCTCGCACAGTCAATAGCACTGTGCTAGAGTCGAAGCACATCTATTGACAAATATCCTACCAGTTTTTTCCATTCAGTTCTATTTTCTGTGTAATAAAGGACATTTCTTAGTTTTCATGTAAAAGTTTCTTTGCTTGCTCCAGGGAAAATGTATTTTCTCAGGCTTAAGTTGCTGAAGCTTAAAAATTTACGATAACAAGGAGGACCTTCGAATTATCGAAAATCCTTCGAAGCAACAAAAAGTCGTTCTAAGGAACGCAGAGTAAGGTTGCTGAAATCACAAAAAGTCGTTCCAAAGGGAACGCAGTGTAAGTTTTCTGCTCCAAAGTCGTTCCAAAGGGAATGCAGAGCATACAGCGAAAAGTCAACGCTGATACCGCCTAAGTAAAAGGCGAAGAAGCTCCAAAGTCGTTCCTAAGGGAATGCAGAGCTTACAGCGAAAAGTCAACGCTGATACCGCCTAAGTAAAAGGCGAAGAAGCTCCAAAGTCGTTCCTAAGGGAATGCAGAGCTTACAGCGAAAAGTCAGCGCTGGTACAAAAATATTTTGTGTTTTACGGGGATATGTGTGTATCTTCGGAGCAAATGTCATCTACATAACATAACATCATCACATCATTTTGCATAGCATAAGCATCATACATCATGTTGCATATGGCAAAAGAAGGGGACACAGTATCAACCTTCGGAAGGATACTTTGAGAAAGTAAAAATCGTGCTAAGTCACAAGGGGACATAATATTGATCTTTGGAATATAGCTTCGGAGAATATTTTCATGAAGCTTGGATATCCTTCATCAGAGCACTATGAACATTGTCGTGATGCATAAAAGTTTTTCTATCTTCACGAAGCATGAAAAGAAGGGAAGGTGTTTTTTCGCCGAAGCCTCAAAAACGGTACGTATGTAAAGTTTCATGCATCGTAAAGAATTGAGTCATTAAAAGCAAATATATCACAGGGTTACAAAATGTCACACATGTTTCATTTCAAGAAGTCTTTACAAAAGTGCTTAATCTTCTCTCAAAACAACTTCGGCAGCTTCGTTCAGGAGTCGGTTAACAACTTCATCCATGATAGCTTCAGCCATCTTTTTAATTTCTTCGTCTCCTTTCGGGTGAGGGCCCGGAGACGCTTTAGTAGGATCTGAAGGAGAACATGATACGGCCATATTGCTATTACAAATTGTGAACGAAATTTAAAATCAAAAATTACAACGCAATAAAAACCATTAGCTAATACCTAATTGCCCTTCGGGCTCTGAGCTCTTGTCAGCGGCCTTAGCTACTTCTCTAGCGTCGTGAATATGCCTTTCTCACTTTTCTGAATGATTTCTCGGGCCATTTCTCGGCCACCATTGTCCCAGACGTCGGTGAAAAATTTTCCACCAGCCTGGCTAGCTTCGGCCGAGGGGTCTTTAATATTTTCAGGGGATAAGCTGGCTTCGGATTGTGCAAGAACCTTAACATGATCGCAGCCTTTTTTCTCCAGTATAGAAGCAATCCCCCTGGCACCCGAGAAGGCGCAAATGTCTCCTCGACTGTTTAGAATTTCTTCGAAGGCTTCAGCTTCGTGGCAGATCCATTCTATCGGCCCTTCTGGGTTACCTCTCACAAAATCTTCTTCGCTCGAAAATGCGCCAACACTGGCGAAGCTGGTTTTTATTTTCTTTACACAATCCATGGATTTTTCGTAGCACCTTTTCTTAGAAGACCGAAGCTCTTCAACGGTTCCTTCCAAATGATTAGCCCATTGGTCGCTACATTCCCGCCTCGTTTCTTCAAGTATGCGTTCTTCTTTCGCCCGGGCCAATTGCTTCCGAAGATCGTCAATCTCGTGCTTTTGAGCTGCAATTTGGGCTTTGGACGCAGCTTCGTTCTCCTTTACTTTATCCACTAATGTAATTAGAATCTTGTCCTTTTCCAGGGCTTCGTTCCTTAGCTTGATAACCTCTGTTCGAAGGTTGTTGAAGGCAATTTCATAGCTTTCGTCTTCGGCACTCTTTTGCGCTCTCAGCGCGTTACTTAGTATTAATCCCTATATGTAAAAAGTTAGTATAAGAATAAAACAATAGATTTCGAATCATAAAGTTTCCAAAATGCGCAATTCTCGCACCTTCAGACTATTATATGCAAGGCTATCCGCAAGATCCTCCTTCGTCATAGCGCATAGTCCAGCTTCAAGCTTCGGAAACCCCATACTCCTAGCCATCTCCCGGCAGACAGATAATTCTTTGTTGTCAGGGAGACAGTATAGGAAGTCATCTTCGTTTGTCCCATTGAACACTAGTGCCCCCTTCGGATATTTTAATTCTTTGGCATAGTGGTTGGCTTCGTAAATCTCTTCTTCAGATAATTTCTTCCCCGAAGCATGTTGCACAATGTAATCGCATATGGTGGAAGGAGCTTCGGGGGCAGCAGTGTCAATTTCTGCAACCAAAATTGGCTCTGGCATTTTTATTTTTTCTTCGGTTTCCAAAGGTTGTTCCTTGGTGGGCTCTGAAGTCCCAGCTTCAACTTCAGGTTGTTGCTTCGAAGCTTCAGCAACTAAAGCTTCAGTAGACACTTTAGAAAGTTCAACAGTCTTCTTTGGAGTTATGCTTGAAGACTTAATTGTCTCCAAAACATCTAGCACGTTCACCATTCTTTTTCTTTTCGGGGTTACCGATGGACCCTTTTGATTTTTTATTGTTTCAACACTTGCTGAAGGACTTAAGATTTCTAATATTTTTGGTCCTTCAATTTTCGGTTTTTCTGCTTTCTCTGTTGAAGGTACTTCAGTTTTTTCTTCGATCTTCGGCACTGGAGCTGGCTCTGTACTTTCAGTGGCCAAGGAGACTTTACCGATAAATTCAGGCACTATGGCCGGCTCAATAAAACGTGCCCGGTGGGTGAGCACCTTCATCTTTTTTCTTTGCGGCGCTGGCTCACTAGAAGCACTTGTGGCAACTTCTGTTGCAGGAGAAGTATTTTTTCTTTTGCGGCCCGGCACCGGATAATGATAGTCAGGGTAGACAAACCCGATTGCATCAAATACCTGGTTGAGCCTCTTCTTCTTTCGACCTCCGAAGGCTGCCGATAATGCAGTGTTCTCGGCCTTCGAATATACCCCAAGCAGTTCGTCACTTAATGTTTCAATGCTTTTTAACCAGTCGTCATCAGGTTCAACAAACTTATCCCCGTATCTGAATGTGTATTTTAGTCTGACTAGTCCACCTTTGTCAGACTCTTTGATGGTTTCCTTCGGCATTTCCCACTTTCCTGCAAGTGGCCACACTCTGAAGGCAATATGCTCTTGGATTAGATCCCTTGTCCCAATAAAAGAGCAGATTACGCCGAAGGCTCTTTGGCATTCTTCGGCCGCTTCATCCATCTCAACCTTCGGCTTTCGGAGTCCGAAGCGTTGCCAGATGGGGCGCATAATGATACTCTTAACATCTTCCTGCGCCGTCAAGTCATTCTTTACATAGAACCATTCTGTCATCCAGGCTCCGGGCCACCTCTTCCGAAAGGTTGGCACAGGGCAGCTTGACCCGGAGCGGGCACCGAAGCTGTAACAACCAAAGTTGTTGTGATATTGTTCTTTCCCCCAGGGCTTAGTCTCATATACCAACTCATGAATTTTGCAAAAGCTTTTAGCATTTGGTTCTAAACCTTGGCTTTTCGCAGCCCAGACAAAGATTCCCATTCTTATGATGGCTTCGGGAGTAATTTGATGAAGGTAGATTTGAAATGTCTTTAGGACTTCGACAACAAAGCTGCTTAGGGGGAACCGAAGCCCAGCCTTGAGAAAGCTTCGGAAGATCACGACCTCATCTTCTTCGGGGGTAGGAGAGGTCTTTTCTCCAGCATCAGCCCTCACAATAGATATATCTCGAAAATATCTCCCCCTCATATTGTCAATATGACTCTGCTTAATAGTGGTTTTCCCGAAAACCGAGTGACTTGGCCGCCATGGTCGGTCTTCAGACTCTCCCCCGCCACTTTCTACATCATAATTGTCGCTGTCACCAGTATCTTCAGATAAACCTTCTAAAATCTTTTTGGTGATCTTTTCTGTATTGGTCTTCGACATTGCCTCAAGAAAGCCCAGGTTCTTCTCTTCAGAGAGACTTAGCTTCATCTCGACAACAGCCTTCTTCTCCTCAGACATCTCTTCGGAGATCCTACTTCTCGCTTCCGAAGCTTAAAACTAGGAAAGAAAACAAATATTTTTGGGCAGAAAGTTTTATAAGCAGGAAAAACAAATGGCAAAGAGAGCGTGCCAAATCAAATGTGGCGGGCTCCTATTTATACACTCGATATGACGGAAACTGTGTGGTCCCAGGTGTCAGTGACTTTTGCTATTCTAGCAAAGGGAAGGTGTTTTTTCGGACCTTCGGCTTAAGGCCTTCGTCCATATCGCAATCTGAATTTATCACTAACAAATTAATATTGCGAGGGGCTACTGTTGGGGGCCTTCGTCCTCCGAAGGTCCTCAAAAACATGATTTGACAATATTTTCGAAGTGAATTATATGAACAGGTATCTTCGGACTCAGATCATGAACATGGAGTATGGTCAGAACGAAGCCTAAGCTGTACGAAGCTGATTACCAAGCTGTACGAAGGATGGTGCACAGCCGAAGCTATGCGCAGAAAGCTTCGTCGCGATAGCAGAAAGGGGAACCGACTTAAAGATGAAAAGACTACTTAGGCCTTAATAGATTCCCATAAGTCATTAGCAAATGTAATGGACATGAATGTAATTTTGCATGGGCTACGTCCCACGCCTATAAATAGATGAACAGTACTCCCGTACTGTTCACGCTGATTTGGCATTTGCTTTCCGTCATTCTTGTACTTTTGCCTTCCTGCAATCCGAAGGTACACTTGTAATCTGAAGTCATTTCTATTTTTATATGATAATAAAATAGGAATGACGTTGTGATAATATTTAAATGTTTATATTATTTTTTATGTTGCATGTAAGTTCTTCGTCATAGTTTATTGTGCTTACGAAGATATGTTGTTTGTGACCTTCGTCCGGAACACATTATATCCCTAAGGGAAATAATGTTTCAAAGGACGAAGGGCTTTATCATTTAACATTTTTTATGTTGCCTTGTTCTAAATCCGAAGCATTTGAGAACAAGTCCCCAACACCCGCCTGTAAAAATAATGATTTCTACTAGCCCCTAGCACTGGCGGTTACGAAAAACGCCACTGTAAATAGGTTTACGACCGCCACTATAGAGCTTATCTGTACTAGTGGGTGCCAAGTACCGTCAGGCGATTTATTATAGTGTTTGGTGACAAAAAGGCACCAACAATATACTTGTGCGAGTTAATTATCACATGCAACCACAATACAGAGAACGATCTAAGATATAAATTCTGTTGCAATGTAGACGCTCCATATATAGCACATATTACACATGTTTAATTTGTTTGTTTGTTTTGAAATTCGTTCACATGTTGTTGCGTAACGCACAAGCAGATTAGCTCCCACGATGGCGAGGATAGATAAGCACAACTCTTGTCCGTGTTCTACTGGATCCAAAAGATTCGACCAGAGAAAAATTCTAAGAAACCTTAGTCTCCGGTCCAGCCAGGTCGTGCCGTTATCACATGCTCATCACTTCACAAGATTTGCTCGCGCGGCCGGAGAACGGCGGGCCTGCACAACTCGAGGCGGTGCACGCGGGCCTAAGATCGATGGGATCGCGCGGCCTTGGCGGACAACTCTGACAGTTCAAGGTGAAGGCCCGTCCATTCCGGACAAAACGATTAGAACCGCGCCATGTTTAGCAATGGCCAGCGGTGCAGGTATAAAGAACAAGCAGCGCCTGAATGCTTTTTTCTCCTGTTCAGTTTAATGCCCTAGTACACTCAGCTCAACTGCATGCATCATGGCGACGCCCAGAAGCAAGTCGTGATCGATCGACAATGGTGATATGTTATGGAGAACCAGAAGTAGCTGGCGCGGACGTCCCACTGTGGTCCTGGCGCCACACCCCTACCTCCTCCTCCCTCTCCGCCGCTGCCGTCGTCGTCGTCTCGGCAAGCGTACAATAATCACCGCTGCAAGGTGTGCAACAAGAAGGGGTTGATGTGCGGGCGCGCGCACGGCGTTACGGACGATGGGCTCAACACCGACGACGCCGCGCTCGACGACGACCACTGTGGCGGCACATGGCACTCTATGGAGTCAGGTGGCAAGCGCATGCACTCGCCCCGCATCAGCGCGGGCCGGGACGACAAAGATTGCGGGACGTACAGAAAAGGCGGGAAGGAGTCCACGTCGTGTAAATCGCTGGCTGATGGCGGCATGAACAACTACGATCACGACAAGGACAACTTCAACACCGTTGGCGCCGACGACGCTGACGGAGAAGACGATGCAGAAGACGATGAGGAAGACGATGACGTACCATTGGCCGACGGTTGTTGCTCCAAAGGCAATCGAGCGCGCCGAGCTAACGTGATCCATGTAGAAAAAAGAGAGGTCAGCGAGGACCTCGCCATCTGGCTCGCTGAACTCACATCATCATTATCATCATCGTCATCATCGGCGCAAGCAATCCGCGAACAAGCAGACGACACAACGGCGAACAAGGATGAGAACACCCCATCGAGCAACAACCCTGTGCCGCCACGACCAATCTTTGCGGCACCACATACTGCCGTGCCACAACTCAAGATTGCGCCGGCGTCGCCGTTTCGTGGCTTGTTTCAGTGCAGGGCGTGCAGGAAGGTGTTCCCGTCTCACCAGGCTCTCGGCGGCCACCGTGCCAGCCACAAAAAAGTTAAGGGGTGTTTTGCGGCCAGGCTAAGCGGCCGCGACGATTTTCCGCGACCAGGCGCAACCGTTTCCAGCAACATCGTCGATACAGAATCGAATGGTGTAGATGGCGACACGATCAATAATGACGATAGAATCACCTCCGCACCAGAAACTGCTATTGTGCATGTCGACGAGACGTCCTCATCCTTCACTGCTGCATCCTCCTCCTTCTTCAACAAGGAGGAGACGAAGGCGCACGAGTGCTCCATCTGCCGCCGCGTCTTCATGTCAGGGCAAGCGCTCGGCGGCCACAAGCGATGCCACTGGCTCACGACGACGACTGGGACGACCAGTGACCAGCTGCAGACGGCGGCCGCCAAGCTTCAGCCGCCGCCCTTCGGTCCTCAAGATCACGTCATGCACGCCATACGCGAGCAGTTCACCATTGGTCCCACAATGTATGGCACGTCGGACTCATGCCTTGACCTCAACATGCCGATGATGAATGAATACGCAGACGGCCTAGCCGCCACTAGACAGGCAGCCGAAGTCAGTGAAAGCATGATGATGAGCCTCAATGCACCGGCAGCGTCACTGTACATGGACTCAAGGGCAGGACCTAGCAACAACGCAAGCAATACAGCGAATGGTCACCACGACTTGCAGGAAGCCACAGCCACCGGCACCGAGGATGAAGAGGATAGTACGAGTGCCAAACGAGCCAAGATCAGTGACCTCAAGGACATGAACATGGCTGGTGGGGAGACCTCGCAGTGGCTGCAAGTTGGCATTGCCCTACCGCCCGAGACCAACGAGAGATTACTAAAACCTAATGGCTAGAATCTATTATACAAATATATGGGAAGCACTTACTTATATATAGTTTCAAATATAGATATTTAATCGGTAAAAATATGTATATATAATGTACGTAATAAATTAATGAGAAATTCGATCTACCTGCATGGTACGTATTTCCAACCTCCAAGGAACGTATGGGCACAGTAAAAATAAGCTACAATAATGCTTGTTTCTAGAAGGCTTCTTCCTACTCTACGATTCTTAATTTGAGGGACCTTGTTGGATTTATATTAATAATTTTCCATCGCCCCCACTCCTAGTTGTTTTCATTTTTTTTTGTTTATCTTTGGCAGTTCCAAAGTAAAAGTATATATATAATGGTTTTTCTGCTGTTTTCTGTTTGGGATCTCTCTCTCAGTCTATGTATAATTGTGCGCTATAACTAAAACTCTTCCACCCGTCGTCTCTGTATGTATAATTGTGTGCTATGACTAAGGGTAGGGATGAAAACGGTTTTGGAATTTTTCGGTATTCCGGAAACCGATTTCGAAATTTTTCGATAGGATTCATCGGTAACCGTATTTTTCGAAAATGGAATCGGTTTTCGGAATTTTCTATCGGAATCGGTATCGAAATCGGCATGGTGTTTTACCGACCGTTTACTTCGATTACCGGTTTTTGTCAGAAATTACCGGATTTTTGTCTCGGAATTTTCCGGAATTGTGTCTCGGAATTTTTTGGAATTGTGTATCGGAATTTTCCAGCATGTGATTTTTCGCATCGCCTGTACGTCTCTAGATAAGGATTACTTATTTTTTGTATTTTTTGGACGCCTTAAGATTTTTTTTGGATAGATTGTTTTGGAAGACAGTTGAGATTAACGATTTGGTCTTTTCCACACAATAGATTTTAGGGTTTTCCTGTGAGGTTGTGAAAAACTCTTTATGTGAGGAAAAAAATATTTCATAAGTAAGCATGTCATGTCAGCTAGATCGAGTGGATATTGTGAATTGTGAACTTTGAGTCTGTGAACTTGTGATCTTTATGAACTTGTTATACTGTGAAATTGTTATATTGTGAACTTGTGATCTTTGTAAACTTTTTATATTATAAATTTGTGATCCTTGTGAACTTGTTATATCATGAATTGTGAACCTGTGGTCTTTGTGATCTTTTGTCAACTTTGTTGTATTATGAAGTTTGATATGTTTACCGATCGTATTTTAGATTTCGACCGTTACCGATATATTTTCCGCACCAAACTTTTGTTTCCGATGTTTTCGAAATATCGATATCGTTTCCGTTTCTAGAGTTACTGATTTCGATTTTGTTTCTGATAAAAAATATGAAAACGATAATGGTTTTAGTGTTTACCGACCGTTTTCATCTTTAACTAAGGGCATATCTGTTTCGGCCTCTAGCCGTCAGAATCGGCATCGAGCAGTAAAATGCTTCGCTTCTTAGCCAACTTCCGTGAAAATCACTTAAACCGACGTGAATATAGAATATGTCGAATGGTCACGAAACGAGGAATCCTCCGCTTTCTAAATCCTAAATAGCGCAGACCCCTTTATTTTCATCAGTATGCTAACATCATGATATGTAGATTCTCGTGACTGCTAGATTATCCGGATTCTAAAAAAACTCTTCAGAAAAAAGTTGTCCCAAACATGTCCTAAAACTAGGGCTGTGCAGAAAACCCGATACTTGAAACTCGAACGCGAAAAACACGAATCCAAACCCGAAAAACCCAAACAACAATTAGGGTAGCAACTCCCCGTATCCAAAATTATTAAGGCAATTTTGGGTCAAACAAGTCGATACCCGAAATACCCAATCTACCCGAACATCCACATGCTCAGTGTATGATTCCCCATCGTGTTGTGTCATGAGGAGTGCATCAATCGATTGTCGTAGCGACACGAAAGCAAGGACAACCGCATGCGATATTTTCCGTGATAATGGATGCGGGTTGCACGCCACCCGCGTCACGTGACGAAACAAATCTGGCTAGAATGGAAATCTAATCACACTTCTTCCTCCGTGTGCCCAAATGCGGAGCCATTAGCCTACGATTGAGTGCACACTCTATTGCATCGCCAACGTCATTCTAACATCCTATTTGCATATTTCAGAAAATACATTGAAAATGAGGAGATTCTTGGTTAATATAAGAAATATAATGCAAGCACAACCTCAAACTATGCATGACTTTATATATATAGTTATTCATAGACTAGCTTATGCTCTTTATAATTGTCATATATCACGTGTGTTGGACAATGATTCAAATTTTGTCATGACATTCAAAATTTTTGTTGGACTAGCGTATGACCTCAAATTATTGTTGTATTGTCGTGTTGATATATAGTTTATGCAATGCTCGCGTGTCATCAGGCCTTGTACTTGTACTTTTCACCTTAGCCATAAGCCTTACCTTCACTACACCAAAACATACACTTCCTACAGTTTTTTAACTTTCTACAGCTTTTATAACAAACCGTAGGAAATAAATAACTTCTAAGAGGCAACTGGTAGCTATATAAAATAAACATAACTTCCTACGGTGTTTTATAAAAGTTGTAGGAAGTTAGTTTTTACATGCTGACTCGCGCGTGTGGTCAAACGAGACACTAACTTCCTACGGCCTGCTCTAGGAAGTTAGCTTCTCCTGCTAACTTCATACGGCCTACTCTAGGAAGTAAGCTTCTCCTGCTAACTTCCTACGACCTACTCTAGGAAGTAAGATTCTCCTGCTAACTTCCTATGACCTCCTTTAGGAAGTTAGCTTTCAGTTGCTGACCCACAGGTATGGTCAAACGAGCCGCTAACTTCCTACGGCCGTTAGTTGCCCATGCTAACTTCCTATGGCCTCCTTTAGGAAGTTAGCTGCCCATGCTAACTTTCTACGACCTCCTCTAGGAAGTTAGCTTTCAGCTTTTAACTAGTCAAATGAGCCGCTAACTTCCTACGGCCGCCTCTAGAAAGTTAGCTGCCCATGCTAACTTCCTACGGCCTCCTCTAGGAAGTTAGCTTTTAGCTTTTGACCAGTCAAACGAGCCGCTAACTTCCTAAGGCCGCACTCGGACTCCACAGGATCCCGCCCAGCTCGACCCTTCTCCACCTTGTTGCAGTGCCCTGCTCGCGTTCTAGGCTGGACCAGCCATCGCTGCTCGCCTGCGCCAAGTCTGGGCACCTCGTCGTCTTTCACACGCTACTGTTCTCGCGGACATCACCGGTAAGGTCTATAGGCGTGAGTTGTTCTATTCCCTGTCGATACATGTTCCTTAATGCATGATTATGCATGTTTGTATGTGTGAATTTGGAGGAGATAATTCCCTGGTTTTGAATAGAGAAAGCCCCAAAGTGACGCCCACTGAATGTTTGATAGAATACTCGAACTAGGATTCATTATCGATTTCGTGGATGCGAGTGGGATTTATTAGTGGTACATGATTTCATTGTTTCTGCTGGATGACTAGATTATGGGTTGTTGTTATAGACTTCAGAATAAGGAGTGTGCTTGTGTATTGCGTTTCCAGTTGGTCGTCGGTTATGGCTAGCGCTATTCGTTTGGACATAGTGGTTGTGAATGCGAATCACAGTAGCGTGATTAGTTGAAGAAATAAGCCGGATCATGTAGAAATATAAAATTTCATATCATCACTCGACAGGTGTTCGATCGAAGACTTCAATCAAAGGCCTAAACAAGGATCATCATCGTTTGTGCGGATTGCTAGTCGATATGATAATCGTACTCTAATTCTCTACTCTAGTTAATTGATTTGATAGATGGATTAGAAGGATATTAATCGTGATGATTATTTTATTTGTAGCTTAGATGCGCAGTGGGTGTATTTGATGTATGATAAAGGTCCTAAGTGTGTGCTGTTTAGTTACCGTCATGATTGTGAAGTAGTCGTGATGTATAGGTTGCAATATAATTCATGTGAAGAATGTATTGTTGTTTAGGGCTGCAGGAACAATTTTAATTACACAGCTACTTTAATGAAGTAAATCATGTTTTCTATGAATGTGTGATATATAAAAGTTGTAGATAATTTCTTAATCTTGCTGGTGTAAAAATATTATGGTCATAGGTCCAGTAATTTGAAAGTTATGCTTCCCACAAGTCCGAAATCAAAATCTGTCCAGATTCTGTACAGATTTCGAAAATGACCTGGTTTGCCCAAGTTAAACTTAGAATCAGTTCTTATAAATTATAAACAAGTTGTAGTACTTTTCTTAAGCTTTCCAACAAATTTTGTTTCACCCTTTTTGGTGATACATAAGTTAAGTTATAGCTGTTTGAAGTGGGATCTCTGAATCTGTCTAAATTTGGACAGCTGAGCCTTTCTCATGTGTTTTAACCTTGATATGCATTAAATTAACCTGATATGTTTATAAATGAATTGTAGACAATTCTACTAGCTTTCTAAAAAGTCTACGATCACCTAAGTTGGATGCTTGAGACTCCAGTTATGGATTTTTGAAGTGAGTAGTCGAATTCTGTCCAAATCTGGACAAAATTTATGTTTAGCACTGTTTGACATTTCTAAATGTCGAATCTTGTTCTAATGGTAATACCAAAGATATAGAGGACTTTATAAACTTTCCTAAAAGTCTTAGTTTACTATTTTTGGATAAATATCGTGTGAGTTATGAATAAAACAAGTGACTGTTGTCCAAAATCAGCAAGTATTAAGTTGATTTCTGAAGTTACTCTTGTTTGGTTAGGTAGGATTAGTCAATTCTTGATTCTTGATTGATGAAGACGTGTTGCATATGAAGTGTTTATTGAAAGTCCTTGTTGCATATGCTAGTTTCATCTCTTTCTTCATGTTTGCTCTAGACTTCTGTGATGAATGCTAGTGAACTAGTAGTTATTTAGGCCTTCTGTGGTAGTAAACTTAATAATATGGAAAAGGTTTAGCAGACATATATATCTATTATTAAGTTGATTTGGTCCTCTTGTGGCAATAAACATGATATAAGTGTCGTGTGCTTGAGTAGCAAAGTTTAGAGTTGAAATGCTTGCTATATGAAAGTCACCTAGAGGGGGGTGAATAGGGCGAAACTGAAATTTAACAACTTAAACACAACTACAAGCCGGGTTAGCGTTAGAAATATAAACGAGTCCGAGAGAGAGCGTAAAAACAAATCGCGAGTGAGTGAAGAGTGAGACACGTGGATTTGTTTTACCGAGGTTCGGTTCTCGCAAACCTACTCCCCGTTGAGGAGGCCACAAAGGCCGGGTCTTTTTCAACCCTTTCCCTCTCTCAAACGGTCCCTCGGACCGAGTGAGCTTCTCTTCTCAAATCAAAACCGGGAACAAAACTTCCCCGCAAGGACCACCACACAATTGGTGTCTCTTGCCTCGGTTACAAGTGAGTTTTGGTCACAAGAACAAATGAGAAAGAAAGAAGTAATCCAAGCGCAAGAGATCAAAAGAACACAACAAATCTCTCTCGCTAATCACTAAAGCCTTGTGTGGAATTGGAGAGGATTTGATCACTTGCGTGTGTCTTCTATTGAATGCCTAGCTCTTGTAAGTGGTTGAGAGGTGGAAAACTTGGATGACTTGAATGTGGGGTGGTTGGGGGTATTTATAGCCCCAACCACCAAAATAGTCGTTTGGTGGAGGCTGTCTGTCGCATGGTGCACCGGACAGTCCGGTGCACACCGGACATGTCCGGTGCGCCAGCCACGTCACTCGGCCGTTAGGGTTCGACCGTTGGAGCTGTGACTGCTGGGCTCGCCTGGATGTCCGGTGGCGCACCGGACATGTACTGTAGAGTGTCCGGTGCGCCACGTCGCGCGTGCCCGACTTCTGCGCGCTCTGGTGCGCATTTAATGCCGTTGCAGGTGACCGTTGGCGTCGAAGTAGCCGTTGCTCCGCCGTTACACCGGACAGTCCGGTGTACACCGGACATGTCCGGTGAATTATAGCGGACTAGCTGTTGGTGGATTCCTGAAGCTGGCGAGTTCAAAGTCGCTTCTCCTTGGAGCACCGGACACTGTCCGGTGTACACTGGACAGTCCGATGAATTATAGTGCGGCGGCTCTGAGTTTTCCTGAAGGTGCGAAGTTTAGGTTGGAGTCCCCTTGTGCACCGGACAGTCCGGTGCGCCAGACCAGGGTGCCTTCGGTTATCCCTTGCTCTTTTTGTTGAACCCTTTTCTTGGTCTTTTTATTGGCTTGTTGTGAACCTTTGGCACCTGTAGAACTTATAAACTAGAGCAAACTAGTTAGTCCAATTATTTGTGTTGGGCAATTCAACCACAAAAAATCAATTTAGGAATATAGGTGTAAGCCTAATTCCCTTTCACTATATATAGAAGTGTTTTAGATAATTAAGTTGAGAAAACTAATTAAAATGCTTCTATCCTTATTCTAAATCTTAAATGTCCGATTCTAGTAAGTCTAAGATTAGTGTAAGTCTGGTATTCTATTGGTGTATGCTCTAGCCTAGGAAAAATATACTCCTCATGCATGAATGTAGTTTCTTGTTCAAATTAACTTCGGTTAAGCTAGAGAAGCTCGATTGTTGTGTTTCATTGTTTATCGACATCTAGATTATGCTGATGAGTGTTGGGACGAAGGCGAACACGCTACCCTTCGCTCTACGCCTTTGTCTCTTCATCACGCAGACGAAAGCTGCATCCACAACACGCCGGAACAAGCCAAGGGCGTGACCCAAACGGAGACCGGTGCGACCCCCTTCGCTCTGGTGTCGCAGACGAAGGCCCCGCATGATGTCGGCGGGCTTCCCGCGTCCACACCGCCGGGGAAGGCCCATGTGTGATTCGGCCCATGATGATGGCCCCCGCGAGTTCATGTCTGATTAGGCCGTGTCTGTAATAGGGTTTACTTTAATGACTGTCTATAACCTCCCCTCGTGTGAATATTCTGGGGATAAACTGGGTACTCGAGGGTATAAACATCTTTGACAGGGACAGGAGGCCCCTCGAGTACCTATAAATACCCCCGTACAGTGCCCTCATAGGGGAGATTAATGAAGCTTTTGGCATTCCTTGTCAAACTTTGCAAACACTCTTTATACTTTCCCATTGGATCAACTTGCCCAGGAGAGCAAGTTCCAACATTTGGCGCCCATCGTTCGTGCTACGAAAAACAACCCGTGATGGCCCCCAAGCGAGCTAGTTCGAAGGCTGCCCCATCCATCGATAAAGCGGCGAAGGCGGCGCTACTGGCGGAGAAAAAAGGCAAGGCCCCCGCGGACAACACCCCCAAGAGGCCTTCGAAGATGACGCGGTCAGCAAAAGACAGCGCCAAGACCATCCCACCCCCGAAGGCACCGTACGCACCTGTAGTTCCGAAGGCGCACCGCAAGCACCACCACCAGGCTTCGCTCCACCAGAGGGCAAAGACACAATAGAAGACGGATAAGTCATCGGCATCTCAGTCGAAGACCAGCTAAAGTTGCGGGCCCTACGCATCAAGAACCACAACCTCCAAAAGTAGAAAGAAATCCTCGAGGCCAAGCGCCAACAAGTTACCATGCAAGCCAAGATGTGTCAGATGATACAAGAGGAAGAGCAGAGAGCTCAGGAGCTAGAGCAAGAGATCACGCTCATACAGGGCGTGGGCCAGTACAACTTGCAGCGTGGACCACTTGCACCGCCAGCGCCTCTCCAGCAGCACGTCCAAGCCGGAGACCCATTCATACCACAGCGTGGCCCCTTCATTCCACCCGCCGCAGCTTTCCAGGGGATCAACTACCTCGACGAGCGAAGCCCCTTGGCCCCACAACTCCAAGCATCGCCTTGGCCCGCCAACTTCAGGGATGGCACCTACCCCAAATACAACGTCAGTACCGACCTGGCTCAATACATCATGAGCTACCAGGTTGCCGTCGCATCGTCTAGAGGGGACGACACCACAATGGCCAAATATTTCATCATTGCGCTCGAAGGCCCGGCCTTGACTTGGTACACTAGGTTACCACCACTGTCCATTTATTCGTGGAAAGGGCTTCGTGACAAGTTCCTGCTCAACTTTCAAGGGTACCGACCTGATACCGACGCCCTAACAGAGTTATCCCTCTACAAGCAGCAAGAGAAGGAGACCCTTGACGAGTACTACAGGAAATTCCTGACGCTCAAATCGCAACTTCCATCAGTTGACGACCACATCGCGATCCATTACGACATCAGTAGTCTTCGGGCGGGCGTCCTGTACAGTCATTGCATCAGGGATCCACCTAAGAATCTACATGAGCTATACCAGCTCTTTGAGAAGTATGCCAGGTCCGAGGAGCTGCATCAACGCAAGGTCAAATCTCAGAGGAAGCCTAAGGACCCTCCACAGTCCAGTAGAAGCTGGACCAGGCCATCGCAGCCAGACTCCGGCTGAGACACCCGAAGTCACCAACAGGTGCACAACATAGCCAATCAGCACCCAGCTGGAGAGTCCGTCCGTTGTCAGGAATACCCCCCCCCCCAAGGTCGTGGCAACGGCAGCAGAGGAAGAGGCCGAGGACGGACGTAGCAGCTGCGCAGATTCTACTGTTTGTTTCATGGCGAGGACTGCGCACACCCAACAAGGGATTGTCCAGAAACCAAGGCCACCAAGGATAGAATGTCTAGAGCACAACCAGCCGACAGCCAAAGGGTCGTCGCGCACACATACCATCACTAGCAACCCTACCACAATGAGCAAATCCAACATCCACCTAACCACGCATACCAGCATCGTCAAGAAGTGCAGGTTCTACCACAACCGCCTCCGCATCACCCAAATCCAGCACACCATAATCACCCCCAAGCACCCAAGCAGGAAGACTTCGTTGAACCACCATATCGCGGAGTCATCCACATGATCACTGGGGGATCAAGCGTGGACTTTAACACAAAGCGGCAGAAAAGGTACCACTACCGAAGTGTGAACCACATCGCTCTCATTGGCCTAGTAGTGCAAACAAGGTGGTCTCATGTACCACTCACCTTCGACGCAGAGACATTGATTTGCGCAGCACTCCTCACGTAGACGCCATGGTGATCAACTATAGTGTAGCAGGCTGGGACCTACACAAAGTCCTGGTCGATAATGGCAGTCAAGCTGATATCATCTTCCTGCACGCCTTCGATCGCATGGGCATAAGACACAGCTTACTCAAACCTTCGGACAATCCCATATACTGCTTTGGCAGCAAGGGCACCTTCCCCGTCGGCAAGATAGAGATCCCCCTATCATTTGGTGTAGCACCCAATGCACGAAGTGAGCAGGTCACTTTCGATATTGTCGACATGGTCTACCCATACAACGCCATAATGGGCCAGGGCTCCATCAACAAGTTTGAGGCGGCCATTCACGGACTCTACCTCTGCATGAAAATCCCAGGTCCGCAAGGCGTGGTCACAGTTTATGGCAACCAGTAGACAGCGCGCAACATTGAGAGGGACTTTGTTCTAGGGCAATGGAACGTACACTGCCTCACGGCACAGCGTGAAGGTTTTGAAGGGACCCGCCCAATCGCAGACGAAAAAGTCAAAGCGCAGCTCCAAGCAATGACGGAACGAAGGCGGTACCCCTCAACCCGGCAATGCCTAAACAAACGGTCGTAATAAGTGAAGACCTGGCCTTGCGAGATGAGAAAAAACTCATCTCTTGTCTCTCCCGAAACAAGGACGTCTTCGCTTGGTCTGCCCTCGATTTGGTCGGGGTCAGCCGCTCCATCATCGAGCATGGCCTGGGCATCGACCCTTCGGTGCGCCCAAAAAAGCAATGACTGTGCAAAATGTCCGATGAGAAGACTGAAGCCGCCAAGGCCGAGGTACATCGCCTATTGGAAGCCAAATTCATTGAGCCAATCGCTTATCCTACATGGCTCGCCAACGTGGTCATGGTGCAAAAGAAGAGCGGCAAGTGGCGCATGTGCATAGACTTCACAAGCCTCAATAAGGCTTGTCCCAAGGATAACTCCCCCCTGCCACGGATCGACAAAATAGTCGATAGCGCAGCAGGCTGCGAAGTCATGTCCCTCCTCGATTGCTTCTCCGGTTACCACCAGATTTACATGAAAGAGGAGGACAAGGCCAGCACAAGCTTTATCACACCCTTCGGCACGTACTGTTTCGTCCGAATGCCTGAAGGACTTAAGAACGCCAGATCAACCTTCTCTCGCCTCACCATGAAGGCCCTCGAAAGTCAAGTAGGCCGCAACATTTTCACCTATGTAGACGACATTGTCGTTGCAAGCAAAAACAAAGAGGATCACCTGGCCGACCTTGCAGAAACATTCACCAACATGCGCGACGCACGACTCCGATTGAATCCTAAGAGGTGTGTCTTCGGAGTTCGCCAGGGGAAAATACTTGGTTACCTGGTATCGCACCGAGGGATCGAGGCCAACCCAACTAAGATCCAAGCAATCATCGACATGTCACCTCCGCAGTCCACCACGACTAAAGCACAGGAGCAGGTACTTCGCATTAGTCGAGGGTCAGCTGTACAAAAAGGGGATCAGCCAGCCCATGCTGAAGTGCATAACTGAAACCGAAGGCATAGAAATCCTCTGTGAAGTCCACAGCGAAACTTGCGGCTCCCACTCAGGACCTAGGGCCCTCGCTGCTAAGGTGATTCGTCAGGGATTTTACTGGCCCACAATAATTTGCACTGCCAATCGAGTCACAAGGTCATGTGAAGCATGCCAAAAGTTCTCTCCTCGCTCAGGCAGCCCTTCGCAATTCACCAAGCTCATCGCCCATACATGGCCACTTCAACGCTGGGGGCTGGATATCGTTGGACCACTGCCTACAGCTCAAGGGAACCTCAAGTTCACCTTCGTCGCCGTCGAATATTTCACAAAGTGGATTGAGGCCAGGGCAGTCTCCACAATAACATCGAAGACCGCCCAAAAATTCTTCTGGCAAAACATTGTCTGCCGCTTCGAAGTCTCGTCCGAACTCACAGTCGACAACGACAAATAGTTCGACAGTCAAGACTTCAGGGATTTCTGCTTTTCCACTAGCACCAAGCCTGTCTTCGCCTCTGTGTACCACCCACAATCCAACGGTGTTGTTGAGCGCGCCAATGGAAAGATTTTTAGTGCCATCAAGAAAAGGCTTCTTGACAACAAAAAGGGCAAATGGGCCGACCAATTACCTAAAGTTGTATGGGCCCTGAACATGACAGAGTGCCGGGCAACTGGGTTCACACCCTTTCGCCTAATGTATGGATCTGAGGCCATGACACCGCAAGAGTTAAAGCACGGGTCCCCCCGAACAAACAAATCAGTCGTCCCCGATGTCGATGAACCAACTTCCAAAGATCTCATTGACGGAGACCGCATCCTCGCCCTATAGGCCCTCGACAAATATCAGGTTCAGACCAAGGCCTGGCGTGACAACACAGTCAGCCCAAGGGAATTCAACGAAGGGGACCTCGTACTCGTAAGAACCACCCGGACAGAGTCCTGGGGCAAGCTAGAGCCAAAGTGGGAAGGCCCATACATAATCAAGACAAAGGCTTCCCCCAGTGCTTACAGGTTGGCGACGTCATCCAGCGAAGACTTAGAACATTCCTGGAACATCGATAATCTCCGGAAATTTTTTGTTTGCGTCCTAAGGCCCACGCGCCTTTGTAATTCTTCAAACAATGCTATTCAGGCCCGCACTCTTTTCCTCTCGGGGGTGAGGTTTTTAATGAGGCGGCGCCATGTAATATACCAGTGAAAAGCCCCCACAAAAAATTCCAAGCATCATCGCCATGTCGAAAAAGACCGCTCCGATGGCCTTCGGCATTCGACCGATACGAAGTCATCGCGACAGGTAGCGTAGACTACCCTCGCGTGCGACAAAATACATGCAAAAGTCGCCTAAGGCTGCAGCTGGACAAGCACAAGAAGTGCACGATACGAAGTCTTTACTAAAAGATAACTCCGCGCAAAAGTCGCCTAAGGGTGCAGCCGGACAAGCACAACAAGTGCACGATATGAAGTCTTTACCAAAAGACAAATCCGCGCAAAAGTCGCCTAAGGGTGCAGCCAGACACGCACAATAAGTGCACGACTACGAAGTCTTTACCAAAAGACAAATCTGCGCAAAAGTCGCCTAAGGGTGCAGCCGGACACGCACAATAAGTGCACGACTACGAAGTCTTTACTAAAAGACAAATCCATGCAAAATTCGCCTAAGGGTGCAGCCGGACAGTCACAACACACATGAAGTCCCCATCTCATTCAACAACATCGCACTAGCAAGCGAAGGGTCACCGGCCACATTACACAAACAATAAACAATAGTCATAGATTACATACACACAGCAAGGGGTCACCAACCCCACCACACAAATAAATACAATCGCACTTTCTCCCCTCCCTCTTTATTGTGAGCTGGGGGAGGGCAGTGTTTTCACTCACTACCGCAAGACAAGAGCGAGGGCAGCAAACTCGCTACATCAGCTCAGCCTTCGGGATAAGGCCCGCCTCCCGAAAATTAAACAACATCATTTTCAACTCTTCACCCTCAAAAAGATTCCATAGATCCCCCTCACCAATACTCGTACCAAGCGACGAGGACAGCAAATCCCGTTGGCCACCCCGATCTATCCGAAGACGAGTTCGTTCCATCCCCATCTGACGGGGCCTACCACTTCGCGACATCTCGCCAACATGCTTCGACACCACTTTTCGTCGACGGCGCTCAATCCTCGTGCCAGCCGGGGGATCAGACGCTTCGCACACCTCCAGCCGCGGCGATGACTCCACCGCGGCCACATCTAGCGTAGCAAAATAATCCAAATCTTCATCCGAAGACTCTTCAGTCTAGGAAAACGGGCTCCCAAACTCACCATCAGAGGACCAAATCCTAGATTCAGAACCAAACAAACTATCATTAACAGGCGTTGCGTCAGCAGCCGCCACAAAATTAGTGTCATCAGTAGGGGTTGCTTGCGCAGGCCTAGACGTCGGAACCTGCGCAGCAACCGACTTTCAGTATCACACAAATAAGGTCCTAAACACCACCCCTAACTCAATCCCACCACCTACGAAGGAGCGGTAGGCGCTGCAGGGTCTTCGGCGACCGTCGCAGCCGTCGCTGGAGCGTCTTCGCCAGACAGGGTAGCGACCGTCGACGGATCATCGCGAGGGCCAGTCAGCGGCGCCAGTTGCTCCCTAGCCTCCGTCCTCACGTCTTCCACCCGGGTCACCGAGCTTTCCAGGCCTCCGAAGTCGTCGACTTCTTCATCATTCGCCATCTACAGAAATATCACAAAATATAAATATACATAAAAACACACACATCACGCATCTGCTCTAGCGCCCGGTCCGACCTGTCCCAGATGGTATCACGGTCGTGTGGGCCCCACATCCTATCGTAAAGCGCCCCAGCGGACTGCTTTAAGACCTCGTCTTTGACCTAGAAGATCCCACGTCAAAGTCCTCATTGGATCGGTCAAAAACTTCGAAATGCCTGCACCCCTCGCGGGACAGGGCATTCGCAGCTCCTTCACAGGTGATGAGCGAGGAAAAGGACATGAGACTCGTCACGATAGCCTGAAGAAGCTCCAATTCTTCCTGCAACCACTCGAGGAAGCAAAGGCACACCTCCTTGCCAGATGAGTCAAAAGGGGCGGTACGCGCACCAAGCTCGCGGTACGCGCCCATGAGCAATTTGTGTGCTCGAACGACCCCTGTGCAAGTGGAGGCCTCCTCCCTGTCCAGATGGCCGCGAAGACTTCTGTGCTCTGACTCAGCGTTGGTAGCACGCTGGAGGGTGAGGTTGGCCTTGGCACGAGCAGCCTGGGCCTCTGCGTGGGCCATGTCACCAGCGGCATGGGACTCCGCGCGGCCCTGTCCGCGTTCTCCTTTTCCGTGGCAAGCCGGCGGCCGAGGTCTTTTTTCTCAGCCTTCGCCGCCGACAGCTTCTCAAGCAGGTTGCGGCTCTTGTTCTCCACCGCTGATTTTTCTCGCACCGCCTTGGTATGTTGCGTTCGGAGGCGCTCCATCCTCCCCTTGAGTCACCGCCTCTCGGCAGCAAACTCCGAGGTCAGCGTCCCCGACACAATACGCTCGGCGAAGGCGGTCACCTGGCACAAAGGCTGTCAATCTCGAAGTCACAATATGAAAAACATTCCCAGAGGCAAAGATTACTCACGTGCTTCAGCTGCTGCACAGCTGAGCCGACCAGGTCTTTCACGGCGGCGGCCGAAGAAATTTCGCTGCTGGCACAAAACCTAGCCCACGGATCCTGCGCAGGCCCCTTCGCACCCACCGCCATAGCCACAGCGCCAGCCGCCGCCGATGCCGGGACAACAGCCAGTTGCCTAGACTCCGCTCCTGCACCACGATCAAGTAAGACTTCGTCCCAAAAAAGAACAAAAGAAGAAAAACAAAAAATACTCACTGGCAGGTCCCCGCCCAGTGTGGGCGTCGAATATCGTGACCCCGCCCATCGTGTAGTCCTCCACGGAAATATCCAGGGAGACTTCGGCGTCGCCCCCTGCTGCCTCGCCAGCGTGCGTGGGAGACGCAGGCCTTCGCTCTTGCGTGGGCAAGGTAGGCAGCGGTGTGCTAGGGCCCGGTACACCAGGCGGAGGCATGTTGGCGCCGGGGGCGGTAGGCTTCGCGCCCGCCCGTGCCATTTTGACCTCGCGCCGCGGGTCACCAACCCTCGCGAATGCCCGACGCTTCCACGACGTGTCTTGGAGATCCTTCTCCATCACTGTCATCACAACAGTAGCAACATTTCGTCTGTAAGAAAAAAAATTCATCTCACGAGCTAATCGAGATGTAAACATGTCCTCGCCAGCCGCCCGGGGAATCGGAACATTTCTAGGCCAGCGACCTCCGGTGACTTTCAGCATTCGCGCAGAAGACTCCCGGAGCTCGGGTGAAGACATCCTCTCCCCGGGAACTACGCAGGTCTCCAATAATTCCGTAGCAAAACATTTAAAAGCCCCCAACCATTCGGCCGTTGTACCTAATTTCCTCTTCTTGGCGGCCGTGCTCGGCGCTGTTCCCCGCGACGGGCCTTCATCAACCGTTGCCACCGCCTTTTCCCCCGACGGACAGCAGCATCGGCGTCGTCATCCCCAGGGTAGCCGGCATACAGCAAACGGTTCAACTCAAAGACGCGGTTCAATCGGACGTTTGAACCGCGGATATCCCAACTACTTAAGGTCTCCGTCTTCGGAACATACTTCCCCACAATCTTCATGGCCTCGGCCTCCACTTCACGAACAAATGCGGCTGAGTTTCGACCACGCAGATCCATAGCGAAGGCAGGACTTCGCACCAACCGGTCGCCCAGTGTCGGCATCCGGCGAGGGCACACTTTTCCCATCACCCATCCATGCGCCAAGGGCCACACCCCATACCCGATGAATTCCTCAACCAAATTGCACCTGCTACTCAAGCGGGCAGCATACCGAAGGGCACCCTCGTCCTCATCATCTTCTGCTACCTCGAATTGAGGGAACGCCACATAACAATGTGAGCAAAGAATGGCCGGAGGCAGGCCAGGCAGGTCTTCGACATCACCAGGAGAAACATAGAACCAATAACCCCACCAGTTGCCCCAATTGTTCCTGGTGCAAGGGACTATCTCCACGACCTCCATCAAAGTCTTTCCAGTCCTCGGCATGAAGGTGCACGATCCAAATTGAGCAATCTTACTTCCTATCTTCCTCTTCTACCAATGCAGGCAATAATTCTTGGTGAAGACTTCCACAGACGGCTGCCCGCCGTAAGAAGTAACCGCCCACACATACTTCGCCAGCGCAACCACGGCGTTAGGCGTCAACTAGCGAACCTGCACTTCGAACCTTTACAACACCTCTGCCATGAAAGCGATGTGCCGAGAGGCGAAGGCCGGCGACGAAAAAAGACTTGAAAACAACCAACTCGCCTTTAGGCTCGGGGATCTCCTCTGCACCCGGCACTCGCCCAACACCATCGCCAAAGTACCCAAGCCACTGCATCTCCAGCACGCGGACCGAGGAAATCCTCGAGGTGCCAAACTCTATGGTATGGCCAGGCTGCAACTCCATCACCGCCAAATCGCTCAACGTATCTTCGGACGACGGCGCGTCCGACGATGCACTCACAGCAGACGAAGAAGGCATCGAAATGTACCGTCGGCGGCGGCACACGGTCTGCTTGATGCGGGCTAGAATTCCGAAGTGGGAGAGCAAGGAGGGCAAGCGAGCAGTTCAGGAAAGCTAGGGTTTCTACAGCGCGAGCGGAAGATGGGACTAGGCCGGCTGTGGTCGCCTTTTTAAAGGCAGGAAGCGACGCCTCGGGCAACCCGCAGTCCAACAGTAACACGTCCATCAACAGTCACATTTCAAAAACTCCCGCGGGACCACTTCGAGCGAGGGTAGCGCCTTCACCATCTAGAGGAGTCTTCGGCACCAGCCGACTTAGTCGAATTGGTCCCTCGGAGGGAAAATGTTGGGGCGAAGGCGAACACGCTACCCTTCGCTCTACGCCTTCATCTCTTCATCACGCAGATGAAGGCTGCATCCACAACACGCCGGAACAAGCCAAGGGCGCGACCCGGACGGAGACCGGTGCGACCCCCTTTGCTCTGGTGTCGCAGACGAAGGCCCCACATGATGTCGGCGGGCTTCCCGTGTCCACACCGCCGAGGAAGGCCCATGTGTGATTCAGCCTATGATGATGGGCCCCACGAGTTCAGGTCTGATTAGGTCGTGTCTGTAATAGGGTTTACTTTAATGACTGTCTGTAACCTCCCCTCGTGGGAATATTCTGGGGATAAACTGGGTACTCGAGGGTATAAACGTCTTTGACAGGTACAGGCGGCCCCTCGAGTACCTATAAATACCCCCATACAGTGCCCTCACACGGGAGATTAACGAAGCTTTTGGCATTCCTTGTCAAACTTTGCAAACACTCTTTCTACTTTCCTGTTGGATCAACTTGCCCAGGAGAGCAAGTTCCAACAATGAGTATTATATCGTGCCTCGCCATTAAGTACTTAGTTCTCTATTGTGTAGCGCCGTAAAGTCTTGTGTTATTGAGATGTCTTCTTTAGTAGGGGGTAATTCATGTTATTTAGCAAAGTGGTTTAGAAGGTTAATTAACTTATTTTTTTCTAAACTTTAAGTATAGAAATGATAAACCTAAGCTCTATTGATCTTTTGGTGTTATGATTGAAACAAGAAAGTATAGGAGCTATGTCTAGTTTCTTAATTCTGGATGTTTGCATTTGATTCGTGTAAGTTAGAGAACATTATCGAGAACATTATCATTGTGCTTGATTGTGTAGATTCTCTCTAATGTTTGATTATGTATGTTGGTGAGATCTTGCCTTTAGTATTGAGTTTTCTTCCTTGTGACATTGTTTAGCCTTATTATTCCTTCTTATGTTCATACTTGCACCTTATGCATCTCAATTAGGTACGCTAGTTGATCACGTGGTATGGAGGACAAGAGCTGAATTGATCCCAAGATGATGCTGATGAATAAAATCAGAGGATTGGATGATTTGATCAAGTACTAGGATGGGAAATGCTCACCAAGTGATCGTCATCTAACAACACTGACTTAGTGTTTATCCCTGGCAAGCCCCGGTGCATTTGCCACCTCCTTCTGTTTTAAAAACTTTTATTACTTATCTGCTGCATTAGGTGATAGGAGTTCTGTGAATAAACAATTGATGCATTACCGTTCCTTGGAATTTGATTATCCTCCTTGCTACCTGTTTTATAAAGAGAACTAATGAGCCTTAGCCCTGCCTAGAGAACTAAAAGTTGTTTCTTTTAAAAAGAATGTTGTGTAAGACTGGGTATGGGTTTGTTTTATGAAAAGAACTTGTAATGGTGGGAGCATCATCTGCAGTGATGAATTCATCATTCAAGTATGGTACCTCTGTCAGGTACATGGTTTTGGGAAGAAAATAATAATTTTAGACCAGACGTTGAGCAGGAAAGGTCGCCCGTCTGTGTCGACTAAGGACCGCAATGAAAGTAGGTTTGCTGATCTAGGACCTTTTAACTGGCCACATGCCTCGTCATGGGTAAGCTTAACCTCGGCTAGACCAATACCAGAACAGCTCGCACGCACTAGGATTGGAGAGATGGTGGGAGTAACGTGTGCCCACCTGGCAAGTGACTGGATGGTGCGGTACTGTGCTCTTGGGTCACGTGAACCCGTTCTGGTCTTGAGAAACCCGGGTGCGAGTTGACATATGCAAGGGTTAAGTGCTACATATGTCGTGTGGTTGGAGATCCTCAACTGGGTATTAATCGATTCGGATCGCCGTTACTTCTCGGATATGAAGACTAGATCACTACCGTGCATCGTAGTTAACAAGTGAAACTAAAGGTGCTAAAATGAAGCTAGTGTAGGACAAGTGAATGCTCTAGATTAGGCAAATCTAGATTCAGGAAAAGTACTTAGCTTATGAAATAAAATTTTGGCATAAGGATCCACTATTAGTAAGCTCTTCTGAGCTTTACCTTGATTCCCAACAAGCCAGCATATCCTTGAGAGTCTTTTCTTTAGTTGGGTAAGTCTTGTTGAGTAATTACGTATTCAGGGTTTTATTCCATGTTGTTTTTTAGGTTATAATTTTGTTCTGTTGTGGATGGTGCTAAGTGCCAATGGGCTCGGCCTTCTCATATGTATAAGTATATCCCATCTATAGTTTCTTTATTGAGGATTGTCACTTAAGCTAGCATGCATTTCAAACTTACAAATATTTTATAACAATTCAAAGTGTGACTCTTTTGAAACACTTCCTTTTGTAATCAACTCTGATAATTGTATAATGTAAACTTATTGTAACTTGTAATCATTTTGCAACAAAGAATTTATTTTCGCTGCAAATATTTGTATGTGAGTTGTGTTTACTTAATCATGTGATCTTGGCGGTAAGTGGTTTATCCGAGGTCCTTGGGACACTTGGACAGATCATGTTAAGTTGTTTGGTGCACATGCATAGCCGTCCGAGGTCTTTGGGATGAAGACAGGTGCATGTTGGCCCGATAACTTGGGAGGTTCTGCGACATTGATTGCAATACATGTATTCTGAATCTGTCGTGATGTTACTTATTTTGTAGGTACACAATGTTTGCTAATGTCATCGACTCGAGCTAGGTGAGGGTTCAGCGTGGAGTTTCGTCGAGGTCTGCTGCTCGTAGCTCCCGTCGCTCCACTCAAGATCCAGCAGAAGTGGAGCAACTCCGAGAAGAACTTAGGTGACATCAGGATTACTTGAGGCAACAAGCTGCGCAACATGAATACTATGCTACACAGATTCAACAACAGCAAACACTCATACAAGTAAGTTCAAAAGATAATAGCTTTCACTTTAACATATGTATTGATTTAAAATGCTGATGTGAATGAGTTCAACAATTTTGTAGCAACTAGCACCGGCCCAAGGGATACACGTCCCGGTGCCCCCCCCCCACCACCACCACCTCTCGTACATTATCCTTGGTCTTCACCTCCACCTACACCTACATCTCCACCTACCGAACACCAGGTATGCAAATTCATCATCATTTAGTTGTTGTTAGTTATATTATGATGTAACTCAGCAAATATCATTTGTACATGTATATTAGACCCCTCCAGCTACCTTGCCGACGCATGAACGAGAAGACGGGTTAGACTTTATCGAAACCCTCTTCGCTAGTGGAGGTATCGACTGTGGGGGATAGATATCCCCTGGGTCCACTAAAGGAGTAAAGGACCTCACAAAAGGCCCAAGGGCCCAATAAATCGTAAGGTCATTTCTTTCGTGGGCCTGGGGAGAAACAACCAGCGAAGCAGAACGACATGGGGCCGGATTGGTACAAGCCCGGACGGCCCACAGCATCGAGCAAATGACCGCAACAAAGATCCGACTTTCCCGCGCTGGAGCCTCCATGCAACGCAGCCGCGCGGGGATAAGTCGGCGAGGGTTACGTAGGGATAATCTCAAGAGGTTCACTATCTTTTAGCTACTTGTTGCTATCTTATCCACGTGTACTGCCTCACGGTCGAGTATATAAGGCCTAGGGGGCACCCCTTCAGATCGATCGACACTTTACTTAGCCACCCACATCAACTCTCTGTATTCTCAATCCAGAGAGCTCTCTTGTAACCACATTCACCAAGCATACTCACCAGGACGTAGGGTGTTGCGCATCTCTAAGCGGCCCGAACCTGTAAACCTCGTCCACTGTCCCTCGTGCGATCTGCACAAACCATTTTGCTATAGTTGTCGACACCGTCCTACTCCTAAAACACCTTGAGGGGCAACCCCGGGTGTGCGGTCGGACCCAAAACACCGACAGCTGGCGCGCCAGGTAGGGGGTGTGTCGACAATCCAAGCTAGCTCAATGGTCGTCATCTTCTACAGCAAGATCACCCTGCGTCCCGGATCCGTGTTCTGCTTCGGAACAATCTCATTTGTAGCGGATGAAGAAGGAATTCTGCACCGTATCGCGGATCCTCCGGAAAAGAAGTCTCCCCCAACAAACTCCGAAAATACCGGAGAAGCTCAACCTCCAACTCTCCGGATGAGGATCGTCTCCGGAAAGCCAGGGGCCGAGGGCTCATTGACCCGGAGAACTCCACTGCCTACCTCTCCGACAAAAGAGTGGACACAGATCGCAAGAAAGAAGGTAACCGGGGAGAAGCAAGTTGCTCTTTCCGTTCCTCATGCCTCAAAGGGGAACGGGAAGAAGGTCACCACGACAGCAGCACCATTCTACCCCGACGTCCTCTTCATCGGGAGAGCGGAGTCGCCTATCGTCTCCGACGACGAGCCGACTGCACCCGAGGAAGAACCGCCTCAACGAGAGTCCCAACGACGGAGGAACCGGCGCAGGAACGTTCGACGACATCATGCGGCCGAAGAGCGGAATCCGGAACAGCCTGTCTCGCGAGACGAGGTCTCGGAGGTAGGAGAAACTCCGGAAGAACGCGTCTTCAGAGAACGAAGGAACTCCCGACGACGTGATCGCCGACGAGCTCAGGAGCAGGCTGAGCAAGATGCGAGGCAGCGCCGGGAGAATCCATTCTTCGGGCGCAACCTGAACCCCGACTTCGCCCGAGCTATGAACACGCCGAGCGAAGTCGGAGGGGTACTGGCTCGGATAGCTGAGGGACTTCCTCGGACTCCTGACGCCGAGGGCTACCGACGACTGCTCACCCAGGCGGCCAATCATCTTCTACCGCTCGCTCACCCGCCGAACGATCTACGACACGCCATCAACAGTCGCCGAGACGCGCGAAGCTCCATCAATGCTTCGCGCGAGCGGCGGCATGAGAACGAGATTCGCCGTCGGGAGGAGTATGACAGGGATCATGGCATCCTGACTCAGAGCCAAGCCACCAGAACTGAGTCGGCAACGGCCTCAACTAGCGGAACCACCCGGGGACGGTCGAGGAACTACAATCACAACTCCCCTCCCCGGGACAGACATCGTCCCCGACGACAGGAGGATACGTGCGGAGTGTCCGCTCTTACTCCGTGCCTTAGGGCCATCCAATGGCCTCCCAACTTCAAGGTATCCAATGTTGACAAATATGAACCTAAGCAGGATCCATGGGGTTGGCTAGCCGTCTATACCACCACTGCTCGAGCTGCCAGGGCGTCCGAAGACGTGATGACCGCGTACTTACCCATTGTCCTTGGGCAAGACGCGCTGCAATGGCTGCGACATCTACCCCGACACTGCATCGACGTCTGGGGCGACTTCAGTCGACGCTTCACCGCCAACTTCCAGTCTCTCTCCGACAAGCCGGCGCAACCGTGGGACCTCAAATCCATCAAGCGCCGGGGGGACGAGACTCTCCGGTCGTACCTCAAAAGGTTTCAGACCATGAGAAATCGTATCCCCGAGGTCACGGAGGCGGCCGTGATCGAGGACTTCTACAGAGGATCCAATGACTCGGTTTTCGTCCGAGCCATACTACAGAGGGCACCGACTACCTCCGAGGAGCTGTTCCGGGAAGCCGACCTCTACATCACCGCCGACGAGCGAGCCCAGGACCTCATCGGAGGAGCAAAGCCCCCACCGGCAGCACCACGACGCGACACGAGCCAGCAACCCGACAAACGATGGGAGAAGAGGCCTCGCGAAGAAGTGCACGCCGCCGGACCACCTGCCTCTCACGCCCGAGGAGGACCTCGTGGAGGCGAACGCACATTGGACGACATCCTCGATGCCCAGTGCCCGTACCACAAGGACATGCGCCACACTCTTCGTAATTGCCGAGACTTCAAGCATTCCGTTGGACACGGCTGACCCTTCCAACCTCTACCTCCTCCTCCGCCGAGGGGAGGACCAGATGAACCACGACAACCCCATCGGCAGGAGGAGGGAGGAGGAGGAGCTTTCCCATGCGTTGACAGGGAGGTCAACGTCATCTTCGGCGGACACGGATCGCAGGAGAACAGAAGACAGCAAAAGCTCAACGATCGCCAGATACTGGTGGCGACCACCGGCCCTCCCGCCCCATACCGGTGGTCGGAGCACCCGATCACCTTCACTCGGGCAGATCAATGGCTCAACTTCGACCATCCGGGCAAATACCCGCTTCTCGTCGATCCGGTGATCCGAGATAGCCGGGTGAAGAAGGTGTTAGTGGACGGGGGGAGCAGCATCAACGTCACCTTCCCCCGGACACTCCAAGGCTTGGGAGTTCACCTCAAAGAGCTCCACGAGTCGGACACTCCTTTCTTTGGCATCGTGCCGACGGAAGGGGAATACCCGCTGGGCCACATCTACATGCCAGTCACCTTCGGAACTCCAGAGAACTACAGAACCGAGTTCCTGAGGTTTGAAGTGGCGAACTTCGACTGCGGGTACAATGCCATCATCGGGAGGCCTGGATTGGCCAAGTTCATGGCCATTCCGCATTACACATACATGATACTGAAGATGCCAGGACCGCAAGGGATCATAACCGTGCGCCGCTGAGCCAATTCAGCCAGATCTCGGGAGTGTTTTTCCTCAAGAATTGAAATCTGCCGAGTCACTCCTAACGAGAGATAATCAAACAAAATGGGGTCAGAAGGTAAGGCAGTACACAGCGAAGGCAGAGAGAAGCAAAAAAGCACTAACCAGCGTTGGTTGCCTCCAATTCAGAGACACGACATTGAAGTGACATCGGATTCCAACATGCAAGAGATGAAGCTACCTCTAGGGTGGAAACACCCTGAAGCCTCAGCTGGCTAGCCATCCCATCCACCAAAGCCTAATGAGGAAAACAGACGAGTGTGACGACAGCAGTTTAGGCAATGTAAAAGTCAAGTTAAAATACATCATAGTACCTGGAGGTTGGAGAAGAACAAAGGGATTCCCAAATCAGGAGAAATCAGTTGATAAGCAGATGTAAAGCCACCACCCGGAGCAGTTTGCAACGAATCAGCAGAGATCAATTCAGTACCTTCAACAGAGCCCAACACTCGGTCAGCAGGGACGCTGCCCTCTAAAGCGATTCCCTGATCCAAACTCTGGGCTACCACCATACAGCCAGAGTGTGGAGGAGATCCCGCGTGAACGTCCATGGAGGTACAGGAAGGAGACCCTGCTCGGGCATCCTCGGGGGCTGGGTCATAGTTAGCACTGCCCATTTGAGCCGGATCATCCCTGGCAGCACCCTCGGGGGCTGGGCAGTGGCTTACACTCTCCACCTGAGCTAAGTCATCCCCGGCGACACCCTCGGGGGCTGGGCATGTGACAGCACCACTCTTGAGGTCCAAGCTCTCTGCAGTAACCACTTCTAAGGTTGATGGGCCCTCATCTACCTCCATAGGACCAGCACGATTCAAGTCAGTCTCCCGGCCCTCAAGATCGCGCTCTAAGGTCGACGAGGCACGGGATGACCCCAACCCAGCATCGGGCACATCAGCACAAGCCTCCATTGCACCATCATCCACTGGCTCCGATAACAAGTCCTCTGGAACCATATCCTCAAGAGTTTGATCAAAGTTGGCCAGAGACAGTTCTTGTAGACCAATGAGGGCAGACAAAGCAGGAGAGGGAACTCCACTACTCTCACCACTGGCGATGAACTGCCGACTGTTCTTTCGAGTTAAAGGAACCTCATTCTCTTCCCCCTCGTCATCCACACCGACAACACAAGCAACACTCCCATTGGGATCAGCAACAGGTGGAGCACCCACATTGGGATCAGTAGCAGTTTGGGTACACCCATTGGGGTCAGCGTCAGTAAGTCCAGTCGCAGGCACTTCTTCAGCAGCAGGAACTGAGGTACCAGCGTCCTCATCAAAACTGGATACTCGCCGGAGGCGTCTTCTTTTCTTCTTTTGCTCATCAGCAGAAGGCTCAGGCTGATTGGTTCGGCTAGGGCGCCTCGGGCGAGTACTGACAGGTTTCTGAACATCCAAAGTTGTATCAACTTCTGGGAGGGGCACCACTGCCAATGTACCAGCAGGAGCAGCGTCGGAAGAATCCTCAGCTAGCAGATCAAGCATGGCATTTATATCTGCATCACTAGGGTTCAGGGGCACCTCAAAATGGACTTGCCGTTCGTCATCAGGAATCTCCCAAAGCGAAGCAACCAAAGCACTAACTTCTTCAGCAGAGGGTCGCATTCTAAGGCCCAAATTGCCATCAGTCACAGGTGGATTTGACACGAAAAGGGTGAAGGCTTTGGCAGGAGGCAAGTTCCAGGCCGGGTACGCCACCGGAGCACCAACATTGGACACCTTGCCCCTGAGAATCATTTCCAGTCGGCTCACCAAGTCTGTAGAAGGGATTCTCCTGTTGGTAACCCGAGTTGAGTCGGCTAGCCCTCGATACAGATAAGCTGGGTAGACCCTATCTTTCAGTGGTTGAATGTTCTTGAAAACGAAGTCAGCGACCACAGCTTCAGCAGTTAGACCTCTCTCTTTCAGCAGTTCAACTTCAGCTAGCAACACACCCGCTTCAGCTACCTCCTCATCTGTGGGAGACTCGGTCCAGCTTGGGGTGCGAATGTCTGGCTGTCTTCCCGACCGGGAGGGGAGAGAATTTCCATAATTATCAACTATGAACCACTCTAGACGCCATCCCTTAATACTGTCTTTAAGGGGAATCTCAAGATACTCAGTCTTCCGTCCGCGGCGCATCTCCAAACTGGCACCTCCGACCAACTGATGTTGTCCCCAGGCCATCCCAGGGTGACAATGATACAGGTATTTCCATAAGCCGAAATGCGGCAGCACGCCAAGAAAGGCAACATAAGTGAACGAAGATGGAGATTTGCAGAATTGAGTTAGGGTTCAGATGGGTCAGGTTAATGTGGTAGAAATCAAGGAGACCGCGGAAAAAGGGAGAGATGGGAAGGCCAAGGCCGCGGAGAAGAAAAGGGGCGTAAACTACAGACTCGTGGGTATCCTCTGTCGGGACAGTAGTCCCGTGGCAAATCCGCCAAGAACAGAGTTCCCGCGGAGGAAGAACCCCGATGGACACAAGGTGGAGGAGTTCAGCTTCGGAAATGATGGACATGTGGTTACCTGCAAAGGGCAACTGGCTGTTGGGATCGATTGGAGGAATCACCACAGGGGACGAGCTCGCGGTCTTCCTCTTGGGCGCCATCTCGATTCTACCAGCGAGCAGAATGGAGGCGAGTGGCGGAGAGGATTCGGAAGCGGGAATGCAAGAACTAGGGCACGGAAAGCAAAGGCGGCTAAAAGCGCAGCTCTTATGGGATATTCTCGAGCCAGATACCGTTTCAAAAAGTGCCCAGTCATCACCCGGCGGTTATTTCCAAAACCAGCGTGCCACGTGGTCACCCGGCAGTTATCCCCAGAACACCAATGCGCCACCTCATCACTCGGCCACCATCCTCAAAGTGGCTCGGGCGGCCTCCAATCACTCGGCGTTGCTTCTAAAACGCTGATTTCGTACTCAGTCGCTCGGCATTACTTCTAAAATGCCGACGTCGACCTCCAATCACTCGGCGTTGCTTCTAAAACGCTGATTTCGTACTCAGTCGCTCGGCATTACTTCTAAAATGCCGATGTCGACCTCCAATCACTCGGCGTTGCTTCTAAAACGCTGATTTCGTACTCAGTCGCTCGGCATTACTTCTAAAATGCCGACGTCGACCTCCAGTCACTCGGCGTTGCCTCTAAAACGCTAATTTCGTATTCAGTTGCTCGGCATTACTTCTAAAATGCCGACGTCGACCTCCAGTCACTTGGCGTTGCCTCTAAAACGCTGATTTCGTATTCAGTCGCTCGGCATTACTTCTAAAATACCGATGTCTACCTCCAGTCACTTGGCGTTGCCTCTAAAACGCTGATTTCGTATTCAGTCGCTCGTCATTACTTCTAAAATGCCGACGTCGACCTCCCGTCACTCGGTGTTGCTTCTAAAACGCTGTTTTCAAGTTCAGTTGCTTGGCATTACTTCTAAAATGCCGAAGCTGACCTCCAGTCACTCAGCGTTGCTTCTAAAACGTTGATATCACATTCAGTCACTCGGCGTTGCTTCTAAAAACGCAGACACAATCTTCAGTTACTCGGCAGTTACTTCTACAAGCGCTGACACCACTTACAAAGTTACTCGGCAACCATTTCAGAAAACATCAGTTCAATGCTCGAGTATTTCGCTTACTCTTTCAAAGGAATTACACTCACAAGTAAACGGGGAAGTCATCAAAAGAGAAGCCAAACGTCATTCTTTCATTCAAAGGGAAGTTAATAAACTTGCAAATCAACTCTTCGCGAGTTGATACTCCCCTACTATTACTACATTACATTACTACTACTACACTACGCTATACTACTCTACATTACCACTACATTATTCTAACTATATTATACTATACTAATATCTAAGAAGACCAGTGGCGTCTAGCCACTGGCCCTGCCCCTGCTGCCGCCGCCGCCCTTGGTGCTGCCCTTGCTGCTGCCGCCCTTGGTGCTGCCCCTGCTACCGTCGCCATCACCGTCCCTGCCACCATCACCGCTGCCCCTGCCGCTGCCGCTGCCGTCGCCGTCGCCACCGTCATCGTCGTCGCCGTCGTCGTCGTCGTCCTCGTCCTCGCCGCCGCCATCAGAGTCCTCCTCATCCGAGGAGTACTCCGACTCGTCCGAGCCCTCGAGCCCGGAGCGCTCGACGGCCCGGATGTATGACCAGACTTCCGCGGCTATCCCCTGGGAGTCGTCCGAGTCATCGGACGACGCCGGGGGAGAGACGGGAGCCGGAGTTCCCTCGGACTCGGAGGAGAACTCCTCCTCCGAGTATTTCGAGTCACCGAAATCCTCCGATGGAGGAGTCGGTTCGTGCTTGCGCTTGTTGCTCTTGCCCATGGCGGAAGCAGACGGGAGAGAAGAGAAGGAAGCAGTAAAGAACAGCGAAGAGATGTGAAAAAACCATAGGGGCAACGGCGTTATTTATAGAAGGGAAAAGCAACCGCTCACCTCCAACCGCGGTCACTGAACAGTCGCAAAGCAGTCAATAGGCACTTCCACCCGTCTGGAGACACGTCAGGCGGCTGACGCCGTTTCATGCAACACTACACCCATTGGGACTCCAGTCAACAGCGCAAAGGATATGATTACACTCGCCGTCCCATCACATTACTACTCAGAAGCAGCCGGCTAAAACACTCAGCGTACCAAGCCGTCCCTTGCCCACACCCATTGGGGGGGACGCCCAGGAATTATCAGTATATTTTTCAAAATGGTCACATCTGTGCAGGGCATGCAGTGAATGCCTCAGGACAAAAATGAGATATCAACAAGAGTTAGAGGGAAGCCAAATATAGCCAGTAGAGTGCAAAATATGGTCGACAGACACGACTTGAAGACTAGACAGAGAACGTCCATCGAATGTCCAATCAGTCACAGAGCAAATAAATTACACTACCTAGCAAGATACGGATGGATTGCGAACTTGGCTGCAAAAGACAAAATACATGCTGACCTCTGAAGCATAATATTGATGACATAGCGCAGATGACATCATGCCAACTTTTTTACAAGCAGAAAGGATAATCTTCAGCAAAAGGACATAAAAAGAAGACCTTCGAGTGAATTATCCTCAAAAATCCACTTGAAGGTCGGGGGCTACACCCATTGGGTGCACCTCTGGTGCACCCCATGGATTATCATTCCAAGCCGAGATAGTGCCGATTTCTAAAGCGTGGGACAAGATTAAAAAAGCCAACCCTCAACCAAAATGAGTGAACACAAATGGAAATGATCTCTACTGAAGACCTTCGAGTAGATTATTTTCCAAAATCTACTCGAAGCTCGGGGGCTACACCCATTGGGTGCACCTCCGGTGCACCCAATGAAGTTCAGAATCCTACAAATTGGAATGCCGACCTCTAAGGCACAGGCACGAAACCAGGTTTTGGTCAACGAGTGATCAGAGCAGGAGAAGACAACAGGAAGCCATCTTTCTTCAAATTACCTGTAAGCTGGACCTAGGATCTTCGGGTTGATTACCTCTAAATTAACCCAAAGATCGGGGGCTTGTGGGGGATAAATATCCCCTGGGTCCACTAAAGGAGTAAAGGACCTCACGAAAGGCCCAAGGGCCCAATAAATCGTAAGGTCATTTCTTTCGTGGGCCTGGGGAGAAACAACCAGCGAAGCAGAACGACATGGGGCCGGATTGGTACAAGCCCGGACGGCCCACAGCATCGAGTAAATGACCGCAACAAAGATCCGACTTTCCCGCGCTGGAGCCTCCATGCAACGAAGCCGCGCGGGGATAAGTCGGCGAGGGTTACGTAGGGATAATCTCAAGAAGTTCACTATCTTTTAGCTACTTGTTGCTATCTTATCCACGTGTACTGCCTCACGGTCGAGTATATAAGGCCTAGGGGGCACCCCTTCAGATCGATCGACACTTTACTTAGCCACCCACATCAACTCTCTGTATTCTCAATCCAGAGAGCTCTCTTGTAACCACATTCACCAAGCATACTCACCAGGACGTAGGGTGTTGCGCATCTCTAAGCGGCCCGAACCTGTAAACCTCGTCCACTGTCCCTCGTGCGATCTGCACAAACCATTTTGCTACAGTTGTCGACACCGTCCTACTCCTAAAACACCTTGAGGGGCAACCCCGGGTGTGCGGTCGGACCCAAAACACCGACATCGACCATCACTCGTCACTGTACCCCGATTGTGATCGGCGATCGTGAGCTTCCATGTTATGTGTTGTGATACTTGAGACTTTTATTATGACTATGTATGAGATATTGTCTCTTATTATGACTAGATAAGATGCGTCTTATTATGACTATGGATGAGACTTTTGTGATGTAATTGACGAGACTATGGATTTTAATATTGTTATGTGATTGTGTGTGAGATGTTTTATGTGAAAATATGTTGTGCTATATAGCTGTTGATATATTTGTTATGTTGTGGAATGTGGTGTAAAATAAAAATAAACAGCATTTGTAATGCTGGTCAAATTAACTTCCTAAAGGCCAATTGGGTCGTAGGAAGTTAGCCAGCAAACTTCCTAGGGGCTACAGTCAGCCGTAGGAAGTTGGCCAGCAAACTTCCTACGTGCTACAGTCAGCCATAGGAAGTTATTCGTAGGAAGTTAGACAGCTGACGGCACTAATGACGTGAAGCTACTAATTTCCGAGAACCTACTAACTTTCGAGAGGCTCCTTTGGCTATAGGAAGTTAGCTAGCTTTCTAGAGGGCTCTAGGAAGTTAAGCTAACTTCTGACAAAAAATTTCCGAGAGCCAAATTTCTGACGGGATGGCTTTACTTCCGAGGGTTTAGCTAACTTCCTAGAGTTTAGGGCTAACCTCCTAGGGTATAGGCTCTAGGAACTTCACTATTTTGGTATAGTGCTTGTACTTTTCAATGATACCATTAGCCTAAGCTTCTTTTTGAAAATCCACTTGCATTCTATAGGTTTGGACATGTATGGATGATCAACAACTTCCAAGTTGTAAAGCCCAAAATTGGTAGAATGGAAAAATAATAAAAATAATTAATTATATTTATGATAGTGTTTTGAGAAATTTTTGAAACCTTTGGAAATTTATTATGACCCTTCCTTTTCATAACCAATTAATGATATTAAATTAGTCAAGTAAACCATAAATAAATAAATGATCATCCCATGCTTGTGAAATTGTTGTGATGCATTTTATTGAAATAAGGAATCTTAACTTAAACTTCACCTCAATTATAAATTAAAATATAAAATGAGAAAAGAAATTTGTAATAAGGTCATTTATTGCTAGAATTAAATAATGAAAAGGAAAATAAATAATAATATTGAGAATAGTAGGATTTGGATTATATAATTGAGATTGGGAATTTGAAATTCAAAACAGGAATTTAAATTTGGTTTGAGTATTTCAAATTTGAGAAATAGAATTTTAAAATGGAAGGAGAAATAAAAAAGAAGAATGAAATAAAAATGGAAAATACATTACAAAGAAAAATATATATAAATAATTATAATTTTTCATGCTAGTACTTTACTTTTGACTCGTATTTGAATTTGAACTATGAATTTAAAACTTGAATTTGAAATGAGAAATTAGAATAGGAGAAGGAAAAAAAAATTGGAAAAACCCAGCGTGGGTCGATTTCCCCCAAACTCTGGCCCATCCCGCGCTCAGTCGGCCCAACTCATGCCGTCGCGCCCTGCCCCACCGGTGCCGACAGGCGAGCCCGGTTTAGCAGCCCCGCACTTACGCGTGTGCCACCGCCTCTGCTTTCTGCGCTTCTGCGTCACTTGCTCGTGGGCCTTTCTCATCAGCCACCCATGGCATGCGCCCTCTCTGAATTGTGGGGCCGCGTGGTCATCCCCTTCGTCGTGCCGTCGCAACAGCTCGCACGCTCGTCGGGATCGGCGGCAATCCTCGCACGTATTCCGCGGCGGCTGCAACCGATTCGGCCTTGTGTTATAAAATCGTGCCTCTCGTGTACTCCTTGACCCATCAAGCCACGGCCGGGAGCTCCTGCGGCGAAATTTCCCCCCGCCGTTGAGAGGAAGGTCGGTGAAAGTACCGCCATAGCCATAATCCATCCACACTGTCGATCTGCATCCAAGGGTTGCTGTGGGTGTTCGCCAAGCCTTGGGGATTCAGTTGGTGTGGCTCCGGGGCCTAGGGATCGTGCGGGGATCATCCAATTGCTCGCCAGAGCCCGGCGTCCGCCGCTCGCCATGGATAGCTCTCTGCTCGCCATAATACACGGTATGGGGGTCCTCCTTTAATTTCCCTTGCCGTTAGTTACGTGTAGTGTTGCCCGGGGGGAAATCGAGCCCCGGACTTCGACTGGGCACCACGCCGGTGTGCCTCCGCCGCGTTTCTGGGCGACGCCGTCACGGGCGACCGGAGGAGGGGTAGGGGGATGCGGCTACCGTCGATCCTGTGGTCGATGGCTGCGATTAGTCTGACGATACCGGTTCGGCCAATGTAACGCGGGGCATTGGATCCTGATCGAACGGAAGCTGACATGTCTCGATGTTTTAAATCCGAAGCGTTGATGCAGGATCCAACGACATCGGGCGAATACCGATTCAGTGGGGACTTGATTTAATCTCGCGCGTCCAACCCTGATCCAATGGCCGAGATCTATTCATACCTCTTTGGCCGTGATTTTTTATAAAAGAGCCCCTACAACTTTCTAAAAACAACCTGCCATCCTTGCCCTATTGGAAGGAATATAAAACAGACCCTGGAATTTATACAGAACACCATGTAGTTCAAGTAAATAGTGTCTGCAGTCCAGACGGCGAATAAAGTGACTAAATTAATATAGAAAAAAGATTTTTAGTATAAAAATAATTCTAGAAACTTGTTTAATTCATAAGTAGTTCATTTTAACTCCTTTTTATCTGTTCTAGTTGCGTTAATCTTATATTAGCATTGTTTATCATCTAGTAACTTTATTCGGTTATGAAACCTAGGATAAAATTATGCACTTAATTTCTTTTGTACCCACCACTTAAATCTTCGGAAAATCATAACTCTTTAACCGTAACTCCGATTTTAGTGGTTCTCGAACCTAGGATCTAGTTATGATGCGTAGAGTATTATTGTACAGTTTGTTCTTATATTTGGTGTGATGTTAATTTTTTCTATACCATGTTTGTTTGTATTGCTACGATTAGCAGCGAGGTTACGAGAATCTTGAAGACCAAGCGGGTACCTTGGAATCTCGAGTCAGGCAAGTTGTGCCCTTGATCACTTTTCTTTACCTAATAATGTTCCTGATAATCACTGTGACATGATCAGGTTAACTTGATGGGACCCAATAGGTTTCCCTAGCATTATTTATCCCCTACCTTGCAAACAAAAGGACTATTGGGTAGTTTTGCTATTGCTCTACTTGGTTTTGGGAAATAATGGTTATATTATGATCATGTTCTAGTTATACTATTGTTTTAATTATTGTTTAAGACAAGATCATTGTGTTAATTGGAACATAGAGTGACCACCCGAGAAAACAATGCTACCACAAGGTTGGTATAGGACGTCCTTGGCTGACTAATTAGGAAAGCTAGTGGAAGACTACCTTACCCGAAAGGGGCAAGGGTAGTAGAGGAGCTGTGTATAGGGAGGTTCTCGGGTCGATCATGCTGCAATGGCTTTTCGGACGAGGGATTCCTATATTGCCATTCTCAGAAACTGTAGCGGGTTTTCGGAAGCTAGTGGAACTTTGTAAAGGTCTCGTAGTGGTACCCTGCCTCGTCTCCTCAGTAGAGATAAATGGGAAGTCATGGTCCTTTGGCAAATGGGTAACACGACTTATGGGTAAAAATGTACAACCTCTGTAGAGTGTAAAATTGGTATATCAGTCGTGCTCACGGTCATGAGCAACTTGGACCCTCACATGAGTAATTTATGGAACTAAACTTAATTTGTCATATGTGGGTGTTGTTATCAATGTGATCCCTTATTTTTTTAGGGTGGTATCTACTTATACTTAGTAACTGCTAATAAAATTTTTGACCAACTTTAAAAGCAATGCTCAGCTTTAACCGTCTCCTTTGGTAAGCTTTACACTTCACATGAGCTCCCACCTTTGGTAAGTTCATGCACATTATTCCCCACAACTTGTTGAGTGATGAATGTATGTGAGCTCACCTTGCTGTACTCACATCCACCCTAGGTCAAGGATAGGTACCACAGGATGAGACGCGTGAAGGATGCTGTGATGAGTTCCTGAGTGGTCTAGGTTGTCGTCTCCCAGTCAACTATGGTTGCTAGATCGATGTCTTTGTATGATGTATTTATTTATTTTGTATAGAACTCATATTATATAGTAAAGATGTGACATTCGTTTATGTACCATGAGTCATCATATGTGTGAGACTTGATCCCAGCACACTTGGTGATAAGTTCACGGTCGGGTTTGGACCCCTAAAACCCCGGTGTGACACAAGTTCCATTAGACATTATGGAATCCATCTCGCTTCTGATTGCTTCATTCCAATAGTCAACATCTGGAGATCCATAAGCCTTAACAATGGTTCTCGAAGTGTCATCTATGAGATACACAATAAAGTCATCATCAAAACACTTTGTAGTCCTTTGTCTTTTACTCTTTCAAGTTCCTTCATTGTCATCCTTCTCATGATTCTCCTCAAGTGGTTGTTCAATGTGTCCTACATCATCACTACGCTCTAGAGTTTTCACAAATTCAAAACTAAAATTGATAGATGTTTCTTCCATAGGAAAATTGTGCTTAAAGAATGTGACGTCTCTGAACTCTATGATTGTACCAACATGCATGTCAGGAACTCTAGATTTAATTATCAAGAATCTATAACCTATACTTGCAAAGCATAGCCTAGGAAGACGTAATCATTTGTTATTGGCCCGAGCTTGCGTTTTTCCCCTAGTGCACAGCCACACACGTACAGGATGATTGCGGGGCACGAATGGCAGAGGAACGCTTGGGATGGGAGAAGGTGTTATTAGGTTGCCTGCAAATGGTGGGCTAGAGGGAGTGGGCCGTAGGCAGGGCGCAGAGTTGAGAGAGGTTGGGCCGCGACTACTGGACTGAAAGTAGTCGTAGGCCAAAATCAAGAAACAAAAAGGGAGGGAAAGAAAACAAAAAAATCTTCATAGAATAATATTTTAGTTTCTTTTTAAACTATTAATATTAAAAACTCTGAAACTTTTATAATATAAGTTTAAAATTGCACATTTAAAAGTATTTTAAAATTTTTCTATTTTCAAAATTTGTTAAACAACTTCTTAAATATTTTTAAAATAGATCCTTTGAATATTTTAAAACTTTGATTTTAACTACTCATTCCAAAATGTTGGTAATAAAAAAATAAATTCAACACAACTTCATTTAAACAGTTACTAGGTATATACCCGTATGTTGTAACAGGGGACACTTGTGCACACAAGGTCATTGTTTATTATGCTATCAAGAATCAATTCAACAATCATAACAAATGTCGAAGTCTACCATTTCAAATAGCCAAAATTTGGCTCAATGTCGCTATTAATCAAAATAGACCAATCCAAAGTTGATAATACAAAACTAAAATAAAGAAGAGATTCCTATTGAAGTAGCATCATCCTTATTATCAAGTATTATGCAACATTCAGAGCACACAGGGTATAAAAATACGGACATAGCAAAACATACTCTCTCCATACTAATTATACAGGAGACACCACAATAATCTCTTGTGCACATAAAAAATGGCAATGGTCGTCCGGCTCAAAATGGCTCAGACGCGAAGACAAACGTCGGCGTCGACACCTACGCACATGCGTCATGGCCTACAAAATCTCCAGCGTCCACCAATACAGCTCCTGCTCCAGCATAGGCAGGGCGACATACATGAGGCCGGTGTCGGCGTCATAACTAAACTCCACTTTTGTCGAGTCCAGCAGGCACCTCACCAGCTCCCGCGAACAGTAGGCGTCGAACCGGCTGCACCCACGAAACCTGAGCGCTACAATCCTGCCACCGACACCGCTGGTCACGGCGCACTCCTTGACGACGACGACGACATTGGACATGTCGAGCAGCCCGAAGGGCGCGACTTAGACCCTCACGTCAGAAGGTGTGTTCTTATTTTTCGCTGCCAAAAAAACAGTATTTTTCCTTCCAAAAAAACAGTAAAACCAGATTTCTTGGGCATGCCATGTTTTACTATAGTGAAACCAGCTTATACACAAACTGCTGACAGAAGCCAAATGGCAATGTCTAATGATAGGAAGCAGCATACAACCAAAAGTTTAGTCAGTGGAAGCTCATCTAGGACCTATTTTCAAACTAAGAAAGAAACTCATCTGAAACCATGTTGCGGTATGTGGATAGGACAAGCTGTGAAGAACAAGTGTTTGCAACTAACAAGATGGTTTAATTCATAAGGGCCTTGGTGATCCTTCCCTTGATGTCGATGACGACGAGTGCAAACTCCTCTATCTCTGCATATACACAGGATTGAATCTCAAGGTCAAGGGTGCCATGGGAACAAAATAGCAGAGGAGGCATAAACGAAAAGTTGTGCGTTCGGACTCCCTAGACGGTGGTTCTAGGTACTAGGACACCTGCCACAGAGTGGCGGAGCATGCAGGCCCACGGTACGGGACCAGGCTGAGCGGCTACACGGCTCTGGGCCACTCCAGGAGACAAGTGTCTCTTCTCTAGTTCCGGACCCTAGGTTGTCGGTCTCACAGGACTTATAGTTCCAAGTACAAGAGTACCTGCCACGGAGCGGTGGGGTGTGCAGGGTTTTGGGTACGGAACCAGGCTAACCGGCCGCACAGGCCCCGGACCACCCTATGGAACAGGTTCCCATTCTTTAGAACCGACCCCCAGGCTGTTGGGCCCTCCTACTTTCGCGAAGAGGTCCTAACCTGTAAGCCTGGCTGTCCAATTCGGATGTCATTATGTTTGATGGAACAAGAACTGCTTGGGTGGGTTAGGTAAAATAACATCTAGAAGACTGCAAGGTAAGACCATGGAGCAGTAGGACAATACTATCATAGAGGCGCATCTGAGAGGGTAGTTTTCCTTTATAACTTATCATGCATGTGTGCGGACCAACAGGCCGGGTTTATGGGGACAGACCCCACCGGGTTGGCATACACGTATGTAACGCCTCGAATTTCGAGTTGAATATTTTTTCTTTCTTTCTTTTCTCTATCGCTCGCTAAATTCGGGCGTTACATCTCTTTCCTATTTCTTTTCGCTAAAATCCTACCTACTTTCAAAACTTCAAGACGTATAGTAATAATAAAACCCTAGGAGTATTTTATTTGGATTGTTGCACCATGCCGGTCCCTGCATATTTTTTTATTTTGTGAGCTAGGTATTCTAGTGGTGAACTAGAGCTAAAGTAGGAAAAAAAAGGAAAAAAATCTTTTCTTTTCCTCTCTCCTCCCTTCCTCTCCTTTCAGCCCAACCGGCCCCCCCTCCCTTTCCCCCCCCGCTGCGGGCCTGGCGCGGCGGCCCAGCCGCCTCCAGCTGCCTCCCCCGCCTTGGGCCGAATCGGCGCGCGGCGGCCCAACCGCCCCCTCCCCGCGTTCTGCGCGCGACGCGCGCGTGGGCGCAGCCACCGCCGCCGCCATCCCGGGTGGGCCCCACCCGTCAACCGTTTTTTTCTTTCTTCTCTTCTTTTTCTTTTTCCTTCTTTCTTTCTCCTAACCCCCCCTGCACGACGCGTCTTCCCCGCCCAGCTCGCCCGTCGTTCGGAACCGCTGCCCGCCTGCGCCCTCGTCCCCGCGCGGTGAGCCCTCATCCCCCTCCTCCTCCCCGTCTTCCCCCCCTCTTCTTCTTCCTCGACCCCGGCGCGACCCCCTCCCTTCCCCTCCCTCGCGCTCGCGCGACCTCGGCGGCCCGCCCCGGCGGCGCGCCCGCGGCGTCCCGGCGCGCGGTGCGGTCCCGCCCCGGCTCCGCCTGCCCGCGGCGCGACCTCCCCCATGGCGCGTCCGGCCTCCCTCGCCTCGGTGCGCGCGGTCTCGGCACGCGACCGTGGCGCCCGCCCGGTGCGGCCTCGGCCCCGGCCTCGACGGCTCGCCCGCGGGCCCGGCGTGGCGCGCTCGCGCGTCCGCGGCGCGTCCGGCCGCGCCAACCCCGGTCCGCGGCCTCGATCTCCCCCTGCGTGCGCGGCGTGGCTCGGCCGGCGTTCGGCCATGGCGCGATGGCGCGCGGCCCGCCCGCTTCCCCGGCTCGGTCCGGCGTCCGCTCCCCCTCGCCCTGCGCCCAGCCAGGCGAGCCCGCCGTGGCGCGGCCCCTGCGCGCCCACCCGCTCCCTTCGGCGTGGCGGCGCGGCGTGCCCGGCGCGGTCCCTGCGCGCGGCGCGCGACTCGCCTGCCCGCTCCCCTGGCTCGGCCAGCGCCCGTCGCGGCCTGCGCCCGGCCTCGGCGTGGCGGCGTGGCGTGCCCGTGGCCGCCCGGCGCAGCCTGCCCGCGCAGCTCGTCCGCGGCGTGCCCGCTGCTCGCGTTCGCGGCGCGTTCGCGACCCCCGGCGTGGCGCGTTCGCGGTCCCTGCTCGACGTAGAGTGCCTCCTGCGTCTTAGTTCGTCCGTAGCACACTCACAGCAGCCTGCGCGGTTTGCTCGTGGCGACTCGCTCGTGCGCGTGGCTGGTCCATCCCCGGCTCGCCTGCATCGGCTTGTACGGGGCACAGCCAACCCGTTCACGCGATAATCACATGTGTAGTGGCTTGTAGCTTTGTGCACGTGATAATACACATGTTTTGGCTCTCGTTATGCGTAGTTCCGCACGGCGACTCCCTACACCACCTAAGTTTGCTAACATTGATCGGTTCATGTTAGGGAGCGACACATTAACTAAACGTAGAATTAATTATGCTTAAATATTAACCATAGTTGCACCTGCATTAAATATCGGTTATTATAACTACATGAAATAAAGTGTTTAAGTTCATTCTCTCGCCAAACATGAGCATAGCGAGTTGTCGAGTATGGTAAGAGTTATGTCATTCTCACTACTTCAAATGGTCGTTAGCGCTAAGCCATATGTCGTGTGTATGATTATGGGTTTCACCTTCTTGTATGGTGTGTTGGTTACCTTTCTGTTTTGAAATGTGAATGTATGATTGTGTTCGCATAGAGAGCGACCTGGTCGAGGAACCCGAAGAGCTCGCAGGAGAAGCCCCTGAGCAGCAGTCGGTTGGTGGAGGCAAGTGTCCTTTGACCTATCTCTGTCCTATTCATTCTTTAATTCACCTCCCGCATTACACATTTATACTTAAGGATTGACTAGCTTTTGTTATCCATGTCCTTGTTTACCTACTTGAGTCGGATTATTATTATTTAGCTCTAGGCTATTGCTCAAACTCTAATCAATGAACATGATGAGATTATATATGATACGCTGTTTTCTCTTCTCTTATTATGATGTTATACTTGGGGTCTTCAAGGGGCTCGAGCGGTTTCTCGAGTGCCTCTCCGTAAGGACCTGTTCTATGGATGACTGCCCAGGAAAACAGTGCAACCATGAGGGTGGAGTGGGACGCCCTTAGCTGAATAATTAGAGGATCTGGGGTGTAGTTCGCTTAGCCGTTGTGCCGTCAATGAGGCTCGGTGTATGCGGCTCGCTCTGCCAAGGTTGATTTGTCCCTTGGGAAGGAGTGCGGTACATTTAGGAAACCTAACGGGCGACTACAGTCCCGGGGAATCTTTGTAAAGGCTACGTAGTGATGCCCTGCTGGGTCACCTTGGTAGTGACCAATGGAGAGTCATGATCTCTGGGCAGAAAGGGAATCACGGCTTGTGGGTAAAGTGCACAACCTCTGCAGAGTGTTTGAAAACTGATATATCAGCCGTGCTCGCGGTTATGAGCGGCCAAGGGAGCTCCAATGATTAGTGGTACTTGATCGGAGACATTTTGGTTTACAGGTGGCTATGAGATCGATGGTTTTGGTTATGTCTATGGTGCTGGTAAGTGGTATTCTTTCCGTTTGGAAAGGGTACATCGGGCTAATAACTTGGGTTAATGTTAAAACCTGGCTTTCTACTAGTAAATAATAATCTGACCAACTAAAAGCAACTGCTTGACTTACCCCCCACATAAAGCTAGTCCACTACAGCCAAACAGGATGCTTGCTGAGTATGTTGATGTGTACTCACTCTTGCTCTACACACCAAACCCCCCCAGGTTGTCAGCATTGCAACCACTGCTCAGGAGAAGATGAAGCTGTGGAAGGAGACTTCCAGGAGTTCCAAGACTACGACGAGTTCTAGGTGTGGGTTAGCGGCAACCCCCAGTCGGCTGCCTGTGAAGGCCACGGTTATCTACGTTTCGTTTTCGCACTTTGATTTATTGTAAGGACTATATGGACCTCTCAGACGCATGATGTAATCGACTATTATTTCCCTTTTAATACTATTTTGAGCACTGTGTGATGATGTCCATGTTATGTAACTGCTGTGTACGTGAATAACTGATCCTGGCACGTACATGGTTCGCATTCGGTTTGCCTTCTAAAACCGAGTGTGACATAAGTGGTATCAAAGCCGTGCTGACTGTAGGACCGCTAACCTAGAGTAGAATGGTCGTTCTAAGGATTATAGACCTCTGTCCTTGCCTTGACTTTGGTACCCCTTCAAAAGTTGGTCATACCGACCAAACCTATGTTCTACTATATGTTATACCTTGCTGAAAATTTTGTTTTATTCTAATCCTTCATTTATTTATGATTCATTAATTGCTGGTCATATTAATTCTGTTCTCACTCTTTTGCTTGCGGTGTCTTTTGTAGATGGCTCGACTTAGACACACTGCACGAAAGTCCGTCATCCCCTTCTTACCTTCCCGCCTTGCGGAGCGTCCACTTCGCCGTCCCGTGGCCGGACAGTCCAGCCACTTGGAGAGACTGCACCACCGCCTGCATGAGGAGCAGGAACGTCGACGACAGGAGCAGCAGGGCTCTTCTTTCTCGCTCCAGCAGGAGATAGAGTCCGTGAGGAGCTGCTCCCCTGTGCTTCCCCTGGAGGCGCCCCCTGCACCACCACTAGGCGCCCCAGCCTCTGGAGTAGCTGCTGGAGGAGACCCAGACGACGGAGGAGGCGACGACAGCTCGAGCCACGACACCGAATTCCCTGCTGACCAGGAGCCGGAAGGATGGGTTGCTCGACCCATCACTCGCGACGCTGCTCGCGGGTGTCACTTCCACGACGCGCTCGACACCCTGCTATGTCGGGCACTTAACCGGCATACTTGGTCCATCGAGTATCGCTGTGTGGTCTACCAGCATAGTCGCGGGGTCTACCCGGACCGCTGGGAGGCGACCTGCTTGGTGCGCCGTCCGGAGAACAGTCTCCAGGGTGCTGAGGTCTGCTCAGAGCACTATTCTATCTCTGAGCGGGACTCAGCTGAGGCGGCCATGCAAGATGCTGCACGGCGTGCGCTTTCGCACTACTGCTCGGTCCTCGGTGGGGTAGCTGACGGTCTTGACCTGAAGTATTACCCCCGCCGTCCATCTGGCAGCACAGGAGGCGTGATTGTCTCACCTGTCGGTGAGGACAATCCTAGGTTGAGCAGCACAGTCAACCTAGCCGCCGTGCCAAACACGGAGCTGGACCATGCATTAGACGAGCTGAGTAGGGCTCATGCTGAGATCGCCCTGTTGCGGGCTGAGCGCGCGGAACGTCATCACCTGGATGGTGGTTCCCCCGCTCCCGTTGGGACTCAGCACCCGTACCACTCCCCTCGGCGTGGACACCAGCCTTATGGCAATCCCGACTGCAAGACCAAGATAGACATGGAACCATAGATTGTCAGTGTGGAGTCTTGTAATAAGTGCTTAATACAGAAGTTTTACTCTTAGTCTTAGTCTCAGTTTTAGCGTTAGTCTCGCTCTTAGTTAGTCTTAGTTAGACAGGGTAGTTTGCTATATCCTGTGCATTTATGCTTGTCATGATGAACTATGTTTGGTTTGGATCTTTGTAATGACTGTCACCAGAGTGTGGGTATCCCCTGCATTTTTGGTTTACCCGTTATATGTTAAAGGAGTTAGTTATATAGTTGGGAAACCTTTTATTCCACTTTCCTCTTTATCTGAGAAGTTGTGTGGTCTGTGTTGGAGATCAGTGAGGATGCTCATCTGTTCAGTGCTGTTGAAGAATTCTATACTCTTTTCTTATGCTGTAAGATTTGCCAGATCAGTTCTGATGTGTGGTTGCATTCTGCAGATGTCAGAGAACAGGCGCAGAGGAGGAAGGCGTGCTCAACAGGAGCAAGCCGCTCAGCGGGAGGAGGTGCCCCAGCAACAGCACCTGCCGCCCCCGCCCCCGATGTCCATCGAGCAGATGTTTCTAATGCAGACTCAGGCAGTTCAAGCCATCGGTCAGACTCTGGCCGCCATTCAGCAGCAGCAGCAACAGCAGCAGGCCCCACCTCAACCTCAGATGCCTCAGATGCCCAGAGACAAGCGTGCTGAATTCATGAGAGGTCATCCACCAACGTTTGCTCACTCTTCTGACCCCATGGACGCTGAAGATTGGCTGCGCACTGTGGAGCGGGAGTTGCATACCGCTCAGTGCGATGACAGGGAGAAAGTTTTGTATGGTCCCCGCCTGTTGAGAGGAGCGGCTCAGTCATGGTGGGAGTCTTATCTCGCCACCCATGCCAACCCCGACGCCATCACTTGGGAAGAGTTCAGAGGCAGCTTTCGTCAGTACCATGTGCCTGCAGGGCTGATGACAGTGAAGAAGGAGGAGTTCCTGGCCCTCAAGCAAGGGTCATCGTCTGTCAGTGAGTACCGGGACAGGTTTTTGCAGTTGTCCCGCTACGCTCCTGAAGATGTCAACACCGACGCCAAGTGACAGTACCGTTTCTTGAGAGGCTTGGTTGACCCTCTGCACTATCAGCTGATAAATCACACCTTCCCGACATGCCAGCACCTGATTGACAGAGCAATCATGACAGAAAGGAAGCGTAAGGAGATGGAGGATCGTAAGCGCAAGATCAGTGGACCCCAGCCTGGAAGCAGCAACCGCCCTCGTTTCTCAAACAACCAACCTCAGCAGTTCAAGCAGAACCAGCGTCCCCCTCAGCAGCATCAGCAGTTTCAAAGACAGTACCCTCAGCACCAGTATCAGAATCGTCAGAACAATCAGTCAGGAGGAGGTCAGTTTCAGAGGCAGAATCAGCAGGCACCTCGTCTTCCTGCCCCAGCAAACCAGCAGAACAGTCAGGCAGCACCAGCTCAGGTTGGAAATAGGGCATGTTTCCACTGTGGAGAGCAAGGCCATTGGGTGATGCAATGCCCGAAGAAGGTAGCCCAGCAGCAGTCAGGCCCCAATGCCCCAGCAAAGCAGAATGTGTCTCAGCCTGGAACAGGCAATCGCCCTCAGCCGCGCTACAATCATGGAAGACTGAACCACTTGGAGGCTGAAGCAGTTCAGGAGACCCCCGGCATGATAGTAGGTATGTTCCCAGTCGACTCCCATATTGCAGAAGTGTTATTTGATACTGGAGCAACACATTCTTTCATTACTGCATCATGGGTAGGGACACATAATCTTCCAATTACTACCATGTCAACCCCCATTCAAATTGACTCAGCCGGTGGTAGAGTTCGAGCCGATAGCATTTGTTTGAATGTAAGTGTGGAAATAAGGGGGATAGCGTTTCCCGCTAACCTCATAGTAATGGGTACTCAGGGAATATATGTCATCCTAGGGATGAATTGGCTAGATAAGTATCAGGCAGTTATCAGTTGTGATAAAAGGACAATCAAGTTGGTGTCCCCACTGGGAGAGGAAGTGGTGACCAGGTTAGCCCCGCCCGAGCCAAAGAAAGGAAGTTGTTATCGGATGGCTGTCGATAGCAGTGAAGCAGACCCAATTGAGAGTATCAAGGTTGTGTCTGAGTTCCCAGATGTGTTTCCAAAAGACTTACCAGGTATGCCACCAGAGCGGAAAGTTGAGTTTGCCATAGAGCTTCTTCCTGGAACCGCCCCTATCTTTAAGAGAGCTTACAGAATATTTGGACCAGAGTTGGTTGAGCTTAAGGAGCAGATTGATGAGCTATCAGAGAAATGTTACATCCGGCCAAGCACCTCGCCTTGGGCCGCCCCTGTCTTGTTCGTGGAAAAGAAAGATGGCACCAAGAGGATGTGTATCGATTATCGAGCTTTGAATGAAGTCACGATCAAGAACAAATACCCTTTGCCCAGAATAGAAGATCTGTTCGACCAGTTGAGAGGAGCCAGTGTGTTCTCCAAGTTGATCTGAGGTCAGGTTATCATCAGCTCAGGATCCGACCTTCGGACATACCGAAGACAACATTCATTACCAAGTATGGGTTGTATGAGTTCACAGTGATGTCTTTTGGTTTGACCAATGCACCAGCATTCTTCATGAACTTGATGAATAGTGTATTCATGGATTATCTCGACAAGTTTGTGGTGGTATTCATCGATGACATTCTGATTTATTCTCATAGCGAAGAAGAACATGCAGATCATTTGAGGATGGTATTGCAGAGATTGCGAGAGCATCAGTTGTATGCAAAGTTGAGCAAATGTGAATTCTGGATCAATGAAGTCCTGTTCTTGGGTCACATAATCAACAAAGAAGGATTGGCTGTGGATCCGAAGAAAGTGGCAGACATTCTGAACTGGAAAGCGCCAACAGATGCTCGAGGAATCAAGAGTTTCATTGGAATGGCCGGATATTATCGGCGATTCATTGAAGGGTTTTCGAAGATTGCAAAACCAATGACAGCGTTGCTAGGCAACAAGGTTGAGTTCAAGTGGACCCAGAAATGTCAAGAGGCCTTTGAAGCGCTGAAAGAGAAGTTGACAACAGCGCCTGTCCTAGTCTTGCCTGATGTGCACAAGCCCTTCTCTGTGTACTGTGATGCTTGTTACACAGGTTTGGGATGCGTACTGATGCAAGAGGGAAGAGTTGTGGCTTACTCGTCCCGACAGTTGAAGGTTCATGAGAAGAATTACCCAATCCATGATCTAGAATTGGCAGCAGTGGTTCACGCACTGAAGACATGGAGGCACTATCTGTATGGACAGAAATGCGATGTTTACACAGACCACAAGAGTCTGAAGTACATATTCACTCAGTCAGAGTTGAATATGAGGCAGCGAAGATGGTTGGAGTTGATCAAAGACTATGAGTTGGAGATTCATTACCATCCGGGCAAAGCGAACGTAGTGGCAGATGCTTTGAGCAGGAAGAGTCAAGTAAATCTGATGGTCGCTCGTCCAATGCCTTATGAGTTGGCCAAGGAGTTTGACAGATTGAGTCTCGGATTTCTAAATAATTCGCGAGGAGTCGCAGTTGAGTTGGAACCTACCCTAGAGCGGGAAATCAAAGAAGCACAGAAGAATGATGAGAAGATCAGTGAGATCCGGCGACTGATTCTAGACGGCAGAGGCAAAGACTTTCGGGAAGATGCAGAAGGTGTGATATGGTTCAAACATATCCCAAACTAGTTTCGCATCATCACCATATGACGCAACACATATAATACAACAAGAAGCATATGATAAGAATTATCAATAACATAAACTAACATATCCCAAACTAACACATCCTTCCCTAAGATCAAGGAAACCCCTTTTGGATAAGCTTTCCTCTCAGGTTGAGATGAGCTTTAATGCACAAATTCTCCCCCTTTGACATCAAACACCAAAACCATATTCAAGCAAGAACATAGAATGATGTCAAGGGACAGCAGGGTATTGAGTAGGTAAAAACATACTAACAATACTCCCCCTTACTCATTCAACATATGCACCACAAGCATTTGGAGGAAAGTTAAGGTACATATACGCAAAAAATCAATACTTCCTTTTGTACCTTTACCCTGTTGTGGTGTACTTCTCATCTTGAAAGTATTAATCTCTCGGGAGCTTCTCCACACTTGTGCCTGATCCTTTATCCTAACCTTTTCTTGTTGCTAAGACACCAAGCTTAGAGCAAGTTATAGTATTGTGGCACAAGATGAAGCTTCTATTCTAGTGATTACCAAAAGATGTCAATTGAAGCAAACTATCACGGCTACTAATTGAAAGATCATTTATTATCATAGCTCCATGATATTTAAGGATAAGCATCCAGTATCACCAAATATTATAGAGCATGAGCAATCTAAAAATATGCAATTACTCACGACTTAAGATACCAATTACTTGACTTACGGAGGTACCCAAGTCCTAATTGCTCCATTTCTTGCTCATCTTCTCTTTTCCACCTTGAGACTATACAAGATCACTCAAGAAACAATTAGTCTCAAAAGACACAAGTTATGTGTACTCCCCCTAAAGTTGTGCATCAAGTATTTGAATGACTTGCACTTTGCACATTCTAGCTTCCTCAGAACTAGAGGGGATCACAACATATCTTGGTCAAGGCATATTATATTAACTTCATCACGAAGAGATACCAAATGAATCGATGACATAATACAACTTATGACTAGAGAAAACAATGCATGCCTCAAGGAGTATAACAATTTACACGCAACCTAGACATGCTTCATACATGACAATCATTGCACCATATTTATCAATTGAAAAACAACACGAGCATGCATATAAAGCGTAGTGTCTAAGCACAACATGATTAAGAGGGTTTCTTAGGTACACCAAAAGAAACAACATTTTAAAGTAAGGAGCACATATGCCAAGAAACCACCAATTCAGATGCAAGAACATAGATGTGATCACAATCATTGGAACTTCAAGATATTTAATGAAATTGCATAGTTCCATATACCTTTGCTTTTTACCTGAATGGCCATGAGAGCACCAGTTGTCACCAAAATGAGTGCTCCTTTTGCTCATTCACCTCATAACTCAAGAAGGTGCATCAGTGACACGACATAGATTTGATATACACCCAGGTAATTGCGTGAACATGGACTAAACAGGATGTCATGCTTGCACACATAGGTTAATCATTAAACACCATTTAGCATGACTTAAAAACGATACAAGTTTATCCATGGACACATACAAAGAGTTAATCATGGCGAATATATCAAATGAAAAGCTACTCATTGAATAATTCAAAAGATATAACATCTAGAACGCACATTCATGATTAATCAAGCATTATTATGATTTTGGAAATCATGAACCATTGATTGAAAGCTATTCAACACAGGCAATCTCAAAAACATAACTACTCCAAGGACGGGTAGCACAACAATCAAGCTTAGGAGTAATACTGATTTGCAATAATATACTTAAGATACAAGGTACCGTCCTTTGGAGAGCCAGATGCAGATTCTCATCAAAGTCCTTTGCTTGATTCACCAATAATGATTAAGGACTTCTACAACTTATTTAACTCAAGATGAACATGGGATTAGTATTGCACAATAATCCACCCTTGAGTTAATAAATAGACAATAAAGATCAACAGCTTAAGCATAGAGTTTAAATTAACCATCTTAAGCTCTCCCAGGGTCTCCATTCCATCTCGAGGCACCTGCAGGGTCTAGTTGACAAAGTTTGGTACCCATCTCGGGATGGGTCCATGACGTTCAACTAAAAATGCCTTTGGTACCCAAATAGCCTTTGTGCTAGTTCTAGGTGATCTCGTTATAGATCTAGCACAAGTGTATGATTTGGGTCTCCTAAGCGAATGAGATTTAGACAAATTTACTTGCTTAGGAACCTTACCTTTATTACATACCTTTGATAGATGACCCTGCTCACCACACTTGTAGCAGAAGCGTCGCTCAACCTGACATGACGCTTGCTGTTTGTCATTTTCCTTGGTGAGAGTCATCTTGGAGAATGCACATCTTTGATTCTTCATGACAGGACATGAAATGATCATGTGGTCCTTGTTGTTGCATCCAAAACATCTCATTGCCCCTTCATCCTTGTCGTTGTATGGACAAGACGCGATGAGGTGGCCTAATGCTTTGCACTCTAAGCATCTCCTTTTTCCTCTTATCTTTTGACTTATTGCTTTAGGAACATCTTTTACAAGGAGGTTGACCCTTGCTGCGGTTTCTCCTTCCTCATGTTTCTTCACCACGTGTTTGTAGATATCTTGAGGAAGTCGAGCATGGCGTCTTCTCCTTAGTTATCTTTGTTTCTTGTTCCCAAGCAATTTTCTTTTAGACCCTACAACTTGTTGCTCAATCAAGGATTGGCTTTCTTTTGAGGAGCAGGGGTTAGAGCATGATGATATACAATTTAAATGCGTACACTTGCAAGAATGAGGTTCACATGAATTTAAGTTTTCAAAGACAACCTTATGAGCAATATTGAGCATGATATGGTCATCAACTAATTCATTATGAGAATTTGACAACATATCATAATTTTCACTTAGGGCAAGTTTTTCTAGATTTATTATTTCTACTTGACCCCTAAGCATAGACTTTTCAGTTTTAAGTTGAGCAACACAAGATAAGGTATCATCATTATTTCTTTGCTCAATTAAAATTGAATCATACCATTGGACCAAATCATCATGAGAGCACTTTAGCTCCTCATGTTCTTTGGTCATCTTCTCCAGGCTGTTGTTTGTTTTGTTGAGTGTTTCCTCTATCCTGAGAAGCATCTCGCCTTGTTCCTTGTTCCTTCTCAACAGCTTAACCAAGAGCGCTTTGTCCTCTTTGTTGAGATGGATGTAGAAACGGCGAATCTCCTCTTCTTCTACATCGTCGATCTCATTTTCCCTGTCACTATTGTCAGTGGAAGCAATATAGGAAAATGTACCTTGTGATGATGTAGATTCCTCATTCTCATATTCCTCCTCATCATTGCTTTCGTCTCCACTATCATCGTTAGCAATAAGACATTTATAACTAGTGGAAGACAAACCTTTCGGTGAGGTAGATTCATCGTTTGGTGGCCAACGGTTTTCTTCTCCCTTTGAAGGGTTAGTATCACAAGCAATATAGGGAGTAGGATCATCACAATTTGCCACAGAATATTTTACTTTAATTCTATTCCATAAATCATGAGCATCAACAAATAAATCACTATCACTACTCATGATGGCAAAATAAGCACTTCTAGAAAGAGAGTCAACTAAGATGTTGCACGCACGGTGATTGAGAGATAAACATCTTAGTTCAGCATTAGAGGGATTTTTACTAATATCAGAGGGAAAATACTTCTACTAAAGATTTGTCTTAAATAAGGATCAACACTCATGAAGGCATTATAAATAGAGACAGACCAAGATTTATAATTAGAGCCATCGCCTAGAAGAAGTTCTATAGTTACCTCTTGTGACGACATCGTCATCTCCGGACGGCTAAGCCCACACTGGAGAGGCCTAGCTCTGATACCAATTGAAAGTTCCCTGTGCCCGGGAACAGGATCTGGATGCCGCTTAGAGGGGGGTGAATAGGCGAATAAAAATTATCACTGTAAAACTTAAATTCTTACTCTACTCGAAGACTAGAACGCAGTGGAATGAGAAGACCTTCGAGTAGGTTGCAGCGGAATAGAAAATCATGTCTCAAAATGTCCTGCACTTCAAATATAACTTGTACCACAGATAAGTGTTGAAGTGCAGATATAAAAGCAAGTAAGACAGAGAGTCAGAACACAATACAGAACAGAGCACACAGACACAAGGATTTATCCCGAGGTTCGGCCAAGCCTGAAACGCTTGCCTAGTCCTCGTTGGAGTTAGCCACACCTGGGCTTGGAGTCTGTTTCAACTCCTTCCTCCGTTTGCTCAAATTTGTCAATCTGATAGATAGAGCCTTCCACTATGTTGATATGGTTACAACGAAACCGCGACTGCTTACAATCTTCTTGGCAGCACTCCGGCAGAGTAACGATATGCTCAAGACCTTGCTCTAGCTCTTAGCAGCTCTTCTCCACTCTCTAAAGGCTTATAGCTTTGCCTTCGACACAAACTAGAGAGATGCACACAAGAGGGAGAGTGAGAATTGATCAGAGTGATGTATATTATCATTGGCTACGCTTGTATATTATTTGAGGCGCCTAGAGGTCCCTTTTATAGGCCCAAGGGGCCTAGGAGCCGTTGGAAGCAATCCAGGAAGGCAAATCTTGCCTTCTGTCGGGTGGCGCACCGGACAATCCGGTGCACCACCGGACATCCACTATTCACGGTCTGGTGCGGATCTCCTTCCAAACATGGCGCAGTCGACCGTTGCAGACTAGGAGCCGTTGGCGCACCGGACACTGTCCGGTGCACACCGGACAGTCCGGTGCCCCCATCTGACCGTTGGCTCGGCCACGCGTCACACGCGGATTGCGCGGCCGACCGTTGGCTTTGGCGACCATTGGCTCACCGGACAGTCCGGTGCACCACCAGGCAGTCTGGTGAATTATAGCCGTACGCTGTTGACTTGATTCCCGAGAGCGGCGACTTCGCCTCAGCCAACTCACCGGACAGTCCGGTGCACCACCTGACAGTCCGGTGATTTATAGCCATACGCCGCCGTCGAGACCCGAGAGCAGCCGGTTGACCAGACGCCAGCCTGGCGCACCGGACACTGTCCGGTGCACCCAGACTGCGTATAGTCATGGCTGCACCAGCCAAGTCTTTCTCTTTTTGTATTTTCTCTTTTTTTCTTCTTCTTTCTGTTTCTAATACTTAGACAAATATGTTAGTATACAAAAACCAATGTACTAAGTCTAGAAGCTGTGGCGGAACTGCCCGAATTATTCCAACTTAAGTGCCTAAGTCCCGCCTTAGAGGCTAGACCATACTTAAATGGGAATAACCCGTCAATCCCTCGGATCTAGTCCGACGAGGCCACTGACAGGATCAAGTACCACAGTCTCACTCGAGGGTGAGTCACAGAGCAAATACAATAAAGCATAAAACCATACATTAAGGAGTATTAAACATATTACATCATCATCGGAGTTTTAGCAAAAGTAGTCATCATGGTTCGAAGTGCAGCGGAATAACACTAACTATAAATAAACAGAGAGATGGGGAAGCCTATCCCATCACTCCTCATGCTCCTCCTCAGCCGAGGCAGGATCCCACTCGACTGTCCAACCCGGTGGCAAGATGGACGGCCAAGTCACTCCAGCAACCATGTCCTCCAGAGAACCTGTAAAAATTGTGCCACAAGCAAGGCTGAGCATACTAATACTCAGCTAGACTTACCCGGTGTGAGGAGTCTACTCCTCTACCTCTAGACATGCAGCTGTTTGGCTGTGGGGTTTGGTTGCTAAAAGCACTAGCTGAGTTTGTAAATCAAGTTTTAGCTTTGTCAAGTTTAAGTGTGACTCTCTTAAGGCTAAATGTGTACTATCTACTCATACATGGTATCAAACATATTTAGCAATCAACATCTTGTGTCAACTCATCACATTTCCACTTGTTACTCAATGCAGTACAATGGATCAAGAAGTCTCATTAGCTGCGAGAAGCAGACGATTCGAATCGAGTTTTTATCCTTGCAAGGTAAACCTAAACACACGACACGGCGAGGCACTCCGTCCCCACACACATCAACCGTCCCCATCGATTCCCTGGCAGCAGATCAGGGCTCACCGCCTTGGCGTACAATGCCTCACTGACCCCGACTGCCGTTGTGCAGTGACCGCACTTGTACCCACCATAACCGGAATGGGAGACCACGTCTCAGGTCGCGTGAGGGGATATGTCCGCTGGCAGGTTCAATCAGGTACTAGGCTTACCGATTTACCATATTTCTCGGCATGTGCTTAGTACATTCAAATGCTTGACACAGGTATCCGCACGTTAATCCTTATTCCACTTTCATCTCGTAGACCATGCATCCCCATGGATCTGTGTCCACAGACCAACATCAGTATGATATGAAAGTGGGTACAATCAATGTCCTGACCTCGCGCGAGTGCTGGAAAAATCACTCGACTTCTACCGAGATCCCTAATTAGCAAAGCAGCTACTCGACCTAGCATACTAGTATCCATCTCAAAAAGGAAATCTTGAGTTCATGCAACTAGGGTTTCAAACAACTCCTACACTTAAGTGCACATGCAATCCTACAATCATTAAGCGTAGTAAAATAATATAAATAACAGGTTATGCATAAACCGGGGCTTGCCTTCCAAAGCTGGGGCAGGCAGATCCTCTGGTGCAGGCTCTGGTGCTGGATCCGGGGCTACCTCCTGAGCAGCTCCTTGCTCCAGCACGAGGACATACTCTCCGTCGGCGAGGTTGCAATCTATCGAATGCAATGAATAAGAATAAGCATGCCATGATTATGCAGGATTTGGTAAACATTATGCTAAGTAAAAGAAAACTAAGTTAGTTTAGGGACTTAGAGTTTCTTGGTCTTACTTGGCTCTTGGTGGTGTATGCTTATTAACTTAGGTTTGGAGTTTTGTTAGGGATAAGCATAGTGGATTTGTACTTCCCTTATATATTTCAGTGGACAAATTAAAAGAAAGGATTTTTGCTGGTTGGGCTAGGGTGGCACTAATTCCCACTATTAATTTCCCCTTTTTCATTTTCTATTTATGAATTCTAGTGTTGATTTGAACTACAACAGTGGTTTAACTTTTTTCCAAAAATTCTATAAAAATTACATTGGGTTACTAGTGGTTACTGTAGTTTGTCCTATAAATTTGAGGTGGTTATTGATTTAGATACTACTTGTGTAAAATTTACAAGGATAAGTTTGGAAAGGGCACTTTACACTTTAGCTATGATTTAATTGAGGTTTTTGTACCAAATTTTATTTTTGTCCAGACACATAGGTGATATTAGGCCTTTGTGTTAAAAATCACAGAAAAAGGCATACTGGATATTTAGTTGTGAATTTCTAAAGTTTTATGCCAAAAAGGTGCTTATAACTAACTTGTTATTTGAAAAATATCAAACAACAAATTTCATATTTTTCCTATGTTCATAATAACAAAACATTAGTTATCCCAAGGTTTGGGGTGTTTTCTCTTTGAGGTTATTTTTCTAGGGCTTTTCTAAGTTTTCCTTGTTTCCCTAAAATCAAAGGTATCCCAATCATTTTATACTAAACCAGAGTATAATAAATTTTTCTAGTGAACTATCCTGAATAAGTAGACCAACAAAAATGTGGGTGCTCCCTGGTTCTCTATTTAAATTACCTTTTCTATTTTCTTTAACTTTAAGCACAAGGTGAAATAAATGGCAAACTCTACCTTAATGAGGTATACAGAGGGGTTTATCATTTTTAAACAGGTTAGTAGGTGATCAAGTACTTCTCTAAATTTTCTTAACCTCAGTCAAATAGTGTAACTATTTTTCCTTATTTCTTTTAGCTTTTGGCCAGTTAATCATTTAATTCAAAACTCTAAAGTTTTCTGTAACACTGAGGGGTTTTATATTTTTCCTAAGTGGTTTACATTATTTAAGATCTGGCAAAATTGGTTTGACTCGATTTGGGTGAACAAAACATAAGATATGAATTATTCAAGTTCTTTTTGAATTTAAATCAGATTAATAAAAAGGTTTCCTGGGAAAATAGTTTACACCGAGGACCCTGGGTTTAATCCAAATCAACCCACTCAAATCTACCCCTGCGCCACTATTCCCCTGAGTCACTGACAGTTCAAAAATCCCCCCCGACCTTTTCTTCTTCTTCCCTGAGGTCCTTCCCCTAATGCAAACAGTACCCGCGGGAAAGAAAAGGGTGGCGCGGCTTACCGGCGGCGAGAGAGGTCCGGCGAGGGGCGGGGTTGGCTCCGGGAGGCCCTGGCGGTCACAGCGGTGTACGGCTTGACGGCGGAGGTGGCCGGAATCGTCCGGTCCACGTGCATAGGCGGGTGATCTCGTCGGCGGCGGGTGTTCCGGCTAAACCACGGCGATCTAGTGCAATCAAATGGCACGATGAGCTTCACAGGGTGACGTAGAGGCTATGTGCACAAGGAATCGAAGAATGGAACAGAGGATTACCAGGTCTACATTCACCGGCGGTCAGGCGAAGTCCGGCGACCGTGGACTGGCTTCTCCGGCGAAGCAAACTCCGATTCCTTGCTCGGGGAGCTTCACCGAGGCGCGCACAGTCTATTCCAAGGGTTGGACGGGGTTGGGAAGGGCTCTGCTAGCCGATCTACGATGGCAGGGGCTCGGGTGGCCGCGGGCACGCCGTGCACGGGGCAAACGTCGGTGGTTTCGGGCTCCGATGAGGTCGAGCGTGCGCGGAGGAGTACGGTCGATGCCTGAGGGTGATTTATAGGCGCGGGCGCGAGCAGGAGACGCGGACACGGCTTGGCGTGGCGCGGGGCGCGCGCGGGCGTGCTCTGGCGCGCGCAGAGCGCGTCGAACACGTGGAGGTGTTCTTCTGCCCATGTTCAAAAGCTTGCTGAGATCGCATACGTGCGAATCTTGGCAAAAATCCAGCGCAGACCTCTTCCTGGCACCTATGGCTATCTCTTGTATGTGAGTTCCAAGGGAAGATAAGCCCTAGGTCAGAAGATATGCGGACGCCAAATCTGGCTTGTCTCCCTGTCCGCTGCGCGACAAAAATGATGCCAAGACATGTCAAACATCAAGGGCTCGGTCTCAACTTTTTCCAGGGGGTGCCCTAGGTGGTATGCCATATTTTGGTATAGAAGTTAGATGGTTTTGGTGCCATCTTCAAGGTGAACACGGTGGATCTCTAGATTAGGTGTAGATTTTGACTTAGAGAGAATTAGAGAGCTCTAGCTCTTTCTCTACTTAAAGAATGGATTTGGGGTTTCTTAAGGGGTCTTTTTGCAATGTTTCCTCTCTATATTTGTTGATTAATATGTTACTTAACTTTTGCCAAAGGTTAGGTCATGATTTGCACATTTGCTTAATCTCTTCCCCCTTCAACCATGGTTTTAGGAGATAGGGGTTCAAGAGAGGTCCAGGGTTTACTCCCCTCTTGCCCAAGGTGGTAAGTGCACAAAAGCTTGAGTAATGCTTTTAGGTCATTAACATTGTTGGCTAACACAGGGTCTCCAAGGTTCTTATTCTCTTCTCCTTAAGTTTCTTCCACATGTGATCACAGTCATTAGTGTATAGATGTGCCATAGCCATGGTAACACTTGGGGTGTTACAGAAACATACCTTCTCTTGGATTTTCACTTCTCTAGCACTTGACATGCTTAAGATTGATATTGGACTCATAAATCATCAAGTCAGCTTGACTTGATCTAGATTATCATTTCTGAGCTCCAACATCCTGCAAAGGTCACATAGAGTATTTCCAAACATAAGAACAACCCGAACTAAAGGTTAAAGTGCACTTAGCTCTTTTGGGCTGCTTCCAGTTCTGATTTTGACATTTGTTCTCCTTCTAGTGACTTTGTTCTCCTTCTTAGAGCTTGATCTTGAGCCTTATGACTTACACCACATAACTATAGATGTTTCCTTATTGGTTGTAAGTCACGTCCTTATGTAGTGATCCTTGATGTGCCATAGCTCTTCTCAACTCGATCTCCCTTGACTTTGCAAGTCTTCTTCTTCACCCTTGGCTTTGGGTTCCTTAGCCTCTTTGACCTTCTGTAACACCCGGATTTTAGGGGTCCAAAACCCGGGGTTAACATAAACACCAGGTATGCTGGGACCTAGTCTCATACATATGATGTATAGTGGCACAGGATCGAATGTCACAACTTTATATATAACAGGAGTTCTATACAAAATAAATAATTACATTATAGGGAGACAACGGTCCAGCAACCCAAAAATGACTGGGAGACGACGACCTAGACCTCTCACGAACTCATCACAGCATCCTCCATGAGCATCATCCTGTAGTACCTGTTCTTGACCTGTGGTGTATGTGAGACAGCAAGAGTGAGCTCACATACGTTCATCGCTCAACAAGTTGTGGGGAATAATGTGCATGAACTCGCCAAAGGTGGGAGCTCACGTGAAGTGTAAGGCTTACCAAAGAAGATGGTTAGAGCTGAGCATTGCTTTTAAAGTTGGTCAAAATTTTATTAGCAGTTACTAAGTATAAGTAAATACCAAACCCAATTAAGTAATAGAGCAAAAGTAACAACTTCACCTGCAATGCAATGCATATGACAAATTGAGTTTAAGTTCCATAATTTAATCATGTGAGGGTCCGAGCTGCTCATGACCGTGAGCACGGCTAGTATACCAGTTTTACACTCTGCAGAGGTTGCGCATCTTTACCCACAAGTCGTGTATCCCATGTCGCCAGGGTTTGCAAAGCCCTTAGACACTTCCGAGGTGAATGGCTAGGGATCCACTACGAGGCCTTTACAAAGTTCCACTAGCTTCCGAAAACCCGCTACAGTTTATAGGAAGATCCAGTGCAGGAATCCCTTGCAGGACCGCCATCGCAGCAAAATCCTCCCGAGGGCCTCCCTACACTGACCTCTCCCCTACTGCCCTTGCCCCTTTCGGGTAAGGTAGTCTTCCACTAGCTTTCCTAATTAATCAGCCAAAGGCATCCCATACTACCCTTGTGGTAGCACTGTTTTCCCGGGTGGTCGCTCCATGTTCCAATTAACATAATGATCTTAACATGAACCATAAATAACAACTGATAACAAAAGTATAATCATGAATGGTGTATCTCCATACCCAAAACCACATATAGCACTAGCAAGTACTACCCAGAAAGTTCAGTGGTAAACAAGGTATAAAGATAGACAAACTAGGGAAACCTATTGGGTCCCATCAAAATTAACCTATGCAGATCATTATGATTAATTAGAACATGAGTAGGTGAAAAGAAGTGATCAAGGGCACAACTTGCCTGGGCCTTGAGAATCCAGGTACCAGGATGATCTTCAGGTGATACGTGACCTCACTGCTAGTCGTAGTAATACAAACAAACAGTGTAGGCAAAATTTAACATCACACCAAACATAAGAACAAAATACACATTAATAATATACATATTAAAATAAGATCATAGGAACAGGAATCATTAATTTTGGAGTTATATATTTCAAGTTATGAATTTTCAAAGGTTTTATGTGTTAAAAATGGATTAAGTGAGAGATTAAATTTCTAATTGTTGTCATGACCAAACAGAGGCTCTAGGTGATAGGGAATAAAATTACAAAATTTTAGAAAGTGGAATGGATTAATTTGGAGTTCATATGCATTTTCTATTAATTATATAAATTCTAGGAATTATTTTTATATTAAAAACTCATTTTCTAATTAATTTTCCTGATTTTATAACTCTCTGGACTGGGCCTCATTTTCAGAAAACCACAGGGGGCACGGTGCAAGATTCCCGAGACTCAGTGAATAGGATGCTCAGGATGGCGGGTTAATTTTCTAATAAGCGAAGGGCTCTTTAGCCAAACGGCCAATGAAGCGGTATGGGCGAGTCTCGGCCGTTGGATTAGACTTGGGCGCGCCAGATTAAACCTACATCTAAGCGAACCGGTACGCCATCCGGCCCATTGGATCCGGAATCGATGGTAGCGATTTAAAATAGCGAAACCCGATACGGACCATGGATTCGACGATCAACGGCACAGATCTTTTTAGGCGAAGGGGTATATCTTGTTTTAATCCTGGCCGTCCGACAGCCGATCGATGGCCAGCCCAGCCTCTTCCCTTCAGACAGCCGAGCACGGCGGCGCCGCCCGCCAACCACGGTGGAGCTTCGCCGGAGTATGGCCAATAGGCGTCCCGAGGGCCTATTTTCTACCCCCCGCTGATGCTAGATGACGAGTGTGATGTGGCGATCCGAATGGGCAGTGAGTTACCAAGGTTTAGCGCGGTGAGGTCCTCGACCACACGTGCGGCGTTGAGGCGACGTAGATCCACCTCCGACGAGAAATCCCCGATGCTCCCCTTCACTGCCGCGCCCGTTGTCGCTGTGTGTCGGTCCCCTGTGACCTATGCAAGGTCCAGCGCGTTGGCGGAGGTGTCCGGCTAGTAGGAGATACCTAAGACCCACGGTGGCGGCGATTCTCTCCCATCGGCCGCGCCAACTGATCATGAGCTCAGAGCTTATCCAAGATGCGGCTATGGCCTGGGTTCCAGGGGGCTGTGGGGTCGGTTTTATACCCAGGCGGCGCCCGGAGTCCGAGCCGGTGCGAGCAGCGGGATCCGCGGGGGTTTGGTGAAGCGCCCGTGCCGCGGAGTTTGGTTGGGGAGGATAGAGATGAACCTGACGTCTCGGGCCCACACATCAGTGAAACAAAACCATGCGCGCGAGCGGTAGGGCAGACGAGTGGACCCGCCCGTCAGCGAGAACGGCATCGCACACGCGTGTGAGGGCGCCCTGGCGAGTGGGACCCGCGAGTCAGAGAGCGGGCGCGAGTTATGGCCGAATACTCAGGGGTCGCTGTCCAGTGGGGTCCCGGTGTCAGCGCGCGTGGAGCGCACAGTTGGGCCGCGCGGAGGCCGATTGGTTAGATGGGCCAAATCGAGGTAGCCGGCCCAGTTCAGTATTTTATCTTTTTCTTTTTATTTTCTGTTTTCTTTTTATTTTCTTTCTATCTCAAATTCAAATTTTCAAATCAATTCCAGGTTTAAGTTTCCAAACTTTGTGGCAAGTTTATTCCCAGTTTATATATTCAATTTGAACTTACCAATATAGGGTCTATTCATTTATGAATTTATTTTTGTATTTTATAATATTTCTTTCTCTTTTCTAATTTCTAGAATTTCATTTAGATGTCAAATTCCACTTTGGACTTTTAATATATTTCTTTCTACATTATTTTTATATTGTCATAAAATGCACACAAAATAAAAATCTCAGCATGATGCAATGAGTTAGTGGCATGTATTTTATAATTATCTGTTTTAAAATATGGTGTTCACATATGATGATGCATAAAGATCAAAACTCACATAAAGAGAGAAATTGTTTTATCTATTGGTATTTTATCTAGCAATTATAAAGTGGGTGTTACACCTTCTCCCATGCACTTGGTACCTCGAAGCTTTTCTTGCCTCCATCCTTGGCTTGATCAGTTGTCTCCGAGCTACGCACCCGAGTCTCACTTTATGCAATGTGCATCTTACTTGTGATGTCCATTATCTATCCATAATCTAGTCCTTGGACCGTCACACTTGTTCACTTGTGTTGAACCTTGTTAGCTTTACATTAAGCACCTGTTTAACACTTAGCACACTTGTTAGTCCTTTAATTGAGTTGTCATCCAAACACCAAAACCCTCAAGAGAGCTTTCAAGCGCAGTGGCAGGCGGTGCGTCCGCTCCTCAATAAATGCAGGGGCTGCTCAGCTTTATATCAGACTCGGCCCGATGGCTTATGTCATGGGCCACAAGCAGCGGGTCTCCGCCTGAGCGAGAAGTGAAGGGCAAGGTCTGGACACGTGTCAGCACCGGACCCCTACTCACGCCAGGGTCCTCCTCGTTCCAGGACCTTGTTGAGGTTCGGACCTTACTCGGAGGCTCCGGACTTATACGTATAGGTGTCCGGTGTCCTTCTGTGGAGGTCCGGACCCCACGATACATACCGGGATGTGCTGTCTTTCCTTGCCACGTGGCGCCCTTTGTCCTACCCATGCGGTGGGGTCAGGCACCGTCCTCCGCATGGCCTGGGGACGTTGCATAGGTGCGACATCTTCATGCTGTAGAAGAGGGTACCCCTAATTTAGGGTACCGACAGTGAACATTGTGACAAAGTTAAAGCTGGTTTGTTAGGCTTGATGTGGTAATATGATCGAGTTACTACATAAGATTTGGAGCAATTCTCCCTGCCATTCGCTCTGTCAGGCTGACTGAAGAAGTTGCAATCAGGCTGTGTGGCGCACTGTTCATCGGATTTTAGAAAAATCTCACCGGAGATAAGATCGCCACCGCGATTGGGGATGGGTCTGCAGCCACGGTAAAAATCTTCCGCGGCGTGGCATCAAAACATTGAGGTGGCACTACGCGGTTAGTCGGCGGTCACCAGACAATCATTGTGGCTACCGCGCGGGTAAGTTCGCCAGCGCGGTTACACCACCGTGAACCTCATCCAACTCCGGCCATCGGCCTATAAATTGAGCCTGGATCCTGCTTCTTCACCACATCACGCACACAAGCACTTGAGCAATCGACTCAATTTCACCAGAAGAACTCACACAGTCCACAAATCCATTCCGCCTTGTTCTTTGCGCTGCCGTGAAGGACTCCTCCGTGGCCAGCACTCATCGGGTTAGTACCTACCAAATTGCTTCCTGTTCTAGCTTGTCTTCAACCTTCTATTGCTCTCGGAGCCGTCCAATTAAACTTTACCAAAGCCTACACTCTGGAACACCAAATCGTCCCTTAGAACGCCGCCGCGACGCCCTCTCTGTCGACCCGCTTTTCTACTCTTGCCTAGTCCAAATTCAAGCGTGTACATAACCTCTGGTGAACCCGTGAAGCTTCCCCAAGCTTCAATTTTGTCATCCATGTCGTCGGTTGTTCAGAACACGTCTACCCATCTGATCATCCACACCATCTCTGTGGACCGGTTGATTTAAAGCCCCACTGGTGAAATTGATTGAGGGGAAATGGACAGGAGGGGTCCAATCTAGTGTCTGCCGCACGGGAGCCCCTGTCGTTGTGGTATCCGGCCGGCGTAGGCTCACCGGAGTTCGGCCCCGTGCTGTTCGCCGTCGTGGACCTCGACCTGCGAAGAAATAGAATTAGAAGGGGGTTTTTGTAATGTGTTAGTGACGCAAGAGACAGTCCGATGGGCGCAGATTAAGTTAATTAAAACGTCAGGGGCATTTCTGCAAAACCTGCTGAGCGGGCGCGCGCGGCCGCGCTTTCGCCAGCGCGTGGGTCGACTCAGGCCAGTTTAAGCCCAGTCCTGTAGAACCTTTTTTCTTTTCTTTTTCTTCTAGACTTAGGAAATTCATAGAAAATTGTAGAAAAATGCTAAAAATGCAAGACCAATTTCGCTAGGCTTCTAATTTCCTATAGTATTTAATAAAAATAGTTTCATGATTTTTAGTCCAAATAGGAAATTATAGAGTATTTAAAATAGCCAAAAACCGTGCTTCTAGATTTTTAGGGAATAAATAATAAATCCAAAATTCACTAAACTTTTAGGGTAAACTCTAAATAATATTTAGAAGCCTTAGGTAAAGTTTGGTGTGTTTTGGACCATGTTTGATACTTAGAACCCAAAACCCTAACCCCCTGCCCTATGAACTTCACTATTGACTCCGAAAACCCTAAGTTCTCGGAGATCCGTGAAGGAAAGTTGTAATCAAGACCATAGATAATAAACTTTTATTATCTTTGCATCCTCATGAGCATTCATTATTATATTTGGCTATATTTAGAAAACAAGGAGGAAATAGAAGTTGAAGAGACAAGGACTTCATCACCACCACCACCTGAAGAACATCAGGCAGACAACTGTTTTTATTTTGATATCTACGGAACAGGGCCTGATTCACCAGTAACACAAGGCAATCCCTGGTGCATTTGCCACCTCCTTGTTCCTTTTAAAATCTTTCTCACTTGCTTGATGCATTAGGTGATAGGAGTTGTGTGCTAAACCAATTCTTGCATTTCCTTCCTTGGATTTGATTACTTCTCCTTAAAACCCTATTTTACAAAAGGTTTTTCTTATGCTTAGCTTTGCTCTAGAAAAACAAAATGTTTTGTTTTCACAAAAGATGATGTTGCAAGGTGGGTGGGATGTTTTCAAAAACAAAACTTGATGGTGAATCCATCATGGCCATAATGGGTTCAACATCAGATAAGATGTACCTCTGATAGGTACCAAACTTTGGGTTTGAAAAGATTAAGCTGAGACCAGGTGGGTGACTTACACAAGAAGAGAGTCTCGGTGTAGTGTCTCCGTCTGAGTCGATTAAGGACCATGTCGATGTAGGCTTGATGATCGAGGACCCTTTAACTGGTCACATGCCTCGTCATGGGTAAGCTTTGTCTCGGGCAGACTAATACCAGAATAAGATAACACGCAATGGGAGTGGAGAGATGGCGAGAGTAGCATGTACCCTCCGTGGCAAGAGGCTGGACGGTGGTGTATCTGTGCTCTCGTTTGGCGTGAACCTAATCTGGTCTTAAGAACCCTGGTGGCGAGTTGACATATGCAAGGGTTAAGTGCTACATATGTCGTGTGATTGGAGATCCTCAGCTGAGTATAATCGATTTGGATCACCGTAACTTCGTGGTTATGAAGACTTGGTCACTGCCCTATACGTAGAAATCCAGTAAAGATGAAGGGTTGTTAAGAAATTGGCTAGTGCAGGTCAAGTGATTGAACTAGGGTAGAGAGAACTCTAGATGCAGGTAATCTTACTTAACCTGACAATTAAAAATTGGATTTTTAAGGATCCACTATTAGTAAGCATTTCTGCAAACAGAGTCGTTGATTATTGATAAGCCTTACCTTGACTCCCTTAAAGTTAGCATATCCTTGAGAGTCTTTTACTTCGTCGGGTAAGTCTTGCGAAAGTACACTTCGTACTCAGGGCTTTGTCCCATGTTGTTTTAGGTGAAGAAGCAGCAAACTTTTGTTGCTTCTGTTCCAAGGTGGTACCGAAAGAAGAGAATCAAGGCTAAAGTTGCGGGAGAAAAGGCCCTCCGTTAAAAACTTTTACTGTTTATTTGGGAGAGGGTTTTGCCTCCCATGTTATGTAATAATAATACTCTGCACTCATATATTTTGGTTCTGGTCTGTAACTATATAACTCTGTATTACTTTTCAATAAAAGTAAGTTATTGTAACTGCTTCCACACTTTCGTATCTCCGATGTATTGTAATGTCTGCGTGACGGGTGAAACACTCTTGAGAAAGGTGAGGAATTCAGATACCGAACTTGTCAAGTGATCAAGTGCACCTGCAGGGTTGCCTGAAGTCTGTTGGACAAGGACAACTGTAGGTGGACCTAATGACTTGGGAGGTTCCATCACAGGGAGCGTCCAAGAGGAGCCGGAAGCGGAGCACCACTTGCGCATGGAGAAGGCCCGCGACTCTCTACGGAGTTACTCAACTGAGGTGCTTGGCCCTCACGTGGGCTTCCCTTTGCGTAGGGGCACCAACGAGGATTAGTCGGGACCTTGCGCGATTCTGGATACCTCGGTAAAAATACCGACGTCATGCATGAGAGTTTGCATCTCTACTTTGCTCTTTAAGTTTCTGCATTTATATTAAGCGTTTAAGTTTCAATCTTGTATTCATACTTATATAGTGTAGATTGAAATTTAGCTATTGCGGTAGAGATAGCTACACTTAAACAAAACCTAGTTTGCATATTCTAGTTTGATTATTTGCATAGGTTTTGCTCTAGGGATTTATTTGTGGTCTAGTTTAGCGAAAGTTTTAGAAGTCCTAATTCACCCCCCCTCTTAGGCGTCACCCGTTTCCTACAGTCTGAGAGAAGGATGAACCAGTTCCGAAGCTACGCGTGGAGAAGCTTCGGCTTAGCGGTGGAAAATGAAACCGACTTAAAGAGGAAAAGGTTATCTAGTCCTCGATAGATTGTCCTTAAGTCAATAGTAAATATAAAGGGCATGGATGTAAGTTTACACAGGCTGCGTCCTGCGCCTATAAATACATTAACAGTAACACCGTACTGTTCACGCTGACTTGTATTCACTTGCACGTCACACCTAGATTTTTGCCTTCTACCAAGTCGAAGGTACAAATGTAATTCGATATTGTTCATATTTATTCATGATAATATAATAAAAATATCCTAATGATGTCATATGATTATTCATGTTATTTTCCATGTTCATATGCTTCTACTTTCATTAATACATACTGAGATAATGAAGGTACGTCCTTCATAACCTTCGTGTGAAGATCATCATTTCCTAAGGGGGATAATGCTTCGAAGGACGAAGGTCTTTAATCATTTACATTTTGTGTTGTCTTGTTCTTATAACATTTGAGAACAAGTCCCCAACACACAGCAACCTCGTGCGGGAGGCGCTGCGATGCTGGGGGTAGGGGGCATGGTGTTGTCGCGCGTGGCGCGGCGGTGATGGCGGGGGTGTCACAGATGGGGGCGGGGGGCAGCGCTGATGGCGTTGGGTAAGGAGGCATGATTTGCGGGGGGAGGGCGAGGGCGGAGGGCCACGGACGCGCTGCAATGTCGGGCGGAGGCGTGGTGAAACCGTGGTGGACGCCCACGCTCCACGCTTAAGAGTAGTAGAGATACCAAATATATTCTAAAACACATAATATTTAAGAAAAACTTTTCACCTCAAACTTCGACTTTTTTTCTACTTTGACCGTGCTATTAGGCTTTCACCTCAAACTTCATTTAAACAGTAGGTTAAGTTAGATTAAATCTCAAGCAAGTCAAAATTTTTTCTAATACTTTTCAATGTCGTCTAATTCACGTACATGGATTAAGAATAACTGAACAAAATAATCTAAAGGTTATGGACTGAAGCCTCCTGCACTTGCTCTTTCTCCTGTGATGGGCCGTGGACCGAAACCCGGACACATATTCGAGCAGAGCGGACCTGCTCCGCCACAGATACCAATTTGTAAACAAAATCCTGCGGCCTGCGGCTTCGCTGTCACTAGCTAGGAGTGAATCTTTGGCTGTTTAGCATGGGAGAGGATGTGCATGAGTGACCATGCCGCCGAAGAATATTGCTCAATTTGTTTCTGTTCTGCTTCTGCGTACGAGAGCTATAGAATCTTGGGCGTAATCGCAGCACATTATTCACCGCAGCAAACAACATTTGCTGATCTGGAAAGTTGCATAAACCTGCAACTACAACAACCCCCTACATCACGGTAGTAAACCTGCAACTACACGGACGGCAGCAACGGGGAGGAGGAGTCGCCCACAGGAAGAAGAGGGCGCCGGCGGGGTGCTTCGGAAGGAATCGGAGGAAGAGCAGCACACAGATTTCGCCTTGTTGTCTGCATATCGTCTTACACAGTCACGAGGAGGGGAAGGCGCGGACGTACACCGGGCGGGTCGCTCGCGAGAGGAAGAGGGAGCCCGCGGAGGAACAGGAACAGGGAGCGCAAGGCGTGCACCGGTACGGAGACGCATCATGGCGCGGTGGCTCAGTACTAGTGGACGATGGCCTCGCCGGCGGCATGCGTGCTTGGCCATCGGGCATGCGAAGTACCTACCTCAGGACGTCCGAAGCATGCGACCGTAAGACGAAGGTGGATTCAAACGGCGGTGTTTGCAGCATGGCACCAGGAGGAAAGGTCCATAATACCCTTGCGGCTATGGTTAATAGACCACTAGGTGGATGCCCGTGCGTTGCAACGGAAACACATAATAATCTAACGTAGTCTGAAACAGATATAGAGCTGGAAAGATGGGTCCAGGAAATGAGGCGAACACAGATCCGAATTTCCCAGGATAGTGAAAATGACCCATGATTATTATAGAAAAACATAAGTATTCACATTCTAAGATATAAAATAGCATAAGAGTGGAACGAGGGCGTCCATACTGTCCGTTTTGTGGGCCTCGCTCTTGCCGCTCAAGCACGAAAGAAGTCCCAGCGTCGTGTTCTGGTCCTCGACACCATCCGCGATATGACCTCTCTATAATATATTTTGGCTTCTGTCATGATCGGCGCTTCGTTTTATCTTTAGTTTTCTGTAGTAGCTGATTATAATGTAATATTATTTATAAATTTATCATACTTAAGTATCCATGATACTTATTTGGTATCATAATTAGTATTATTTTATTATATAAATTTAATCATACTTAAAACTACTTTGATCTATCTAAAAAATATAATTATTTAAACCGTTTTGGAACATAGAATTTGGGACGGAGTATATCACTGCACGCTAGTTTATCTGTACAAGGCAATCTGCAATTGTACAGCGCTGTACAGACTTTTATTATACAAACAGAGTAAAGAGTGCAATACAACATCCGTCATCACACGCACGGATTAAGCTCGGACGCTCGGCGGCGCCATGTCTGCAGCACAAGGACTGGACACCATGACTGAGCAGCTGCTGAGCTGCATGCAGGAGCGATCAGTAGGTGTCATCGGTGTCTGCCTCTTCCTCGTTGCTCTCCAGCTCTGCCATCTCAGCCAGCAGCGATCAGTAGGTGTCATCGGTGTCAGCGATCAGTAGGTGTCATCGGTGTCTATAATCAGTTGCTGAACACATAGAAATAATCGCGCAGTGAAAAGATTTCACTGTTAAAAACCTCACACTATATATCAAATTCAGCAGTGTTCTGCTGCAGACTGGTATACCGTTATCTCGGCCACCACGATCGTGACAGTCGTTGCCATCACGATCGCCACTGGTATACCGTTACTCGCCATTTTTTTTGCAATGCAATCTTCAATAATTAACTTTTATGCATGTAGTTAGAACTTCTGCCGCCGCCGCTGCTGCTTGCGAGTTGCCATTTCAGTCCTCGAAATGCATTTCCAAGTCTCAAATCCGCCTCTACCAGTTACTGTCATTATCGATACTACTGTCTCTTTCAACTGTGCTTCGTATGCGTTTCAGGTTGGGTTGCATTCTTCTGGTTTGTTTGGTTTACCGCCAGAGAATGCATGAGCCTGACGACTAAGCGAAGAACCGGCACCACAAGTCCATGATCTGAGCCAGTTTCTGGGTCGTAGCAGGAAACAGGGAAATGTACTCCATGTTGACGTGTTTGGGGGTGGATTGCGGCGGTTGCGGTTTTCGCGGAGCGGTCGCGGTAGGGTTGGGAGCGGGCGGGCGAGCGAATCGCGGCCGGGTGTGCGGCGGGCGGGCAGGGCACGGGGAGGCGGGGGCAGTCTACAGTTGGTTCTTAATAGTTATAAGAGAAGAGAAGAGAGTAGAGATAGAGATGTTGATTTTTTTTCTTTCAAAACTTTGACTATTCGTTATTTAAAATATATTTTTTTATTTTAAGTTACATTAACATGAACATCATAACAATTACAGTATCTGGCAGCCATTGTGCCACACAACACCAACATCAACATGAACCTCCCCAGCAAAAGGGGTACCGTAAGACATGTCAGCAAGCTTGGACACCATATACCTGTCCAGAATCTCCATTTCATTTATTGGGAATTACGTTCTGTACAAATCTTCTTTTCAACCTAAATAGCGTGTGACCCAGCCAAATGCGCAAGCAAAATACTCCTATGTGCAACAAACGCTGTCGTGTGTACATCCCCGGAGGCTGCAAACCAAAATCACCGGTCTTCCCGTCGAACCGTGTTTGGGTCCGACATCATGTCCATCATCATCTTCTCTGGAGAGTCTTCCCAGCTAGCAAAAGTTTTGAGATCAACCTGAAAGAGTAAACGGGAATATTGTGGGCATGCATGCACGTTTCAATAACGATGAACATGGCAACAAATGGTTCAAGTTTGCTCTTAGTCTTAGTAGTACCTTTCTTCGCTGCTCTGAGAAGATGTCCTCCCTCTTCTTGTACATATTCTGCTGTCGTTTCGTTGCTTCTCCACCCAGCCCCCATACCTCAACATCAAGCACTGAAGCCTCAACAGGCAAATAACCCTGCATTACCCCCAAAACCATAATCTAAATTTGTTAGCATACATAGTTAAGCGTACAAAAATAAAAACATTCACAACCTATGCAAGCACATGAACATGGTAACTGAGTGGGCTTATTTGTGCTCATCACTAATAGGGTGTGCGTTATGATTTTGTGGAATGTTCTTTAGGAGAAGGTGGAAGCAATTCTTAAATGGGAGTTGTCAATCACCCTATTATATGCCCTGAGAACGCAGTGTCATTTCAAAAGTGCATCGGTAGATCAACTTTTGGGATAGATAAAAACATATTTGAATCCAAACAGAAAGGAAGATTGCTAACTAAATATCTTCAGCAGAAAAACAGCAAAGCCTAAATCCAAGATTGCAAATAAGGTGAAATAGTGCACAAAGGCAATCAGGTTACTATATTCCATGGACACCAGTAAATCTGATTTAACCTGATTGGGGATGAGAGAGCCATGCTGATAAGTTTTATCAACAGCATGGTGTCGTACTAAAACTCTCGAGAAGTCTTCATCAAGAAAGATCCTCTCATTTCCAATTGTTCCACCAAATGCTAAGCCAACGGGCTTTGGATTCGCTTCATAAGCTCTTGTCTGAGGATGTAGGTGGCAGTACATGAAGTTCTTTTCCTTGCCTGCTAGGTTAGGGGGTATAGTAAGATACTATTAGCGCAGACAAAGTTATGGTCAATAAAAGTCATACCAGATGGTGGTAGCATGTGGAATATTGGATGTGCGGCACAAAGGAACCCAGAGCTACCATAAAAGGTATCTTTGTTCTCAAATCCCTCCTCGGTCAATACACCAATCACCCATCTTCGATCAGAATCAACATTATCACCACCACCTTTTGAGAATGCTGAAAGTAGAATCAGCATTGGCCCTTTGTACCCCTCAACACAAGATCAGAACCGGCTCAGTCCTTTTCCATGAACAGATGACCTACCGACAAACATTTTTATCGATGTTAGTCTTACTACATCCTTAGGAGAACCGACAATGAGATAATATATATTTAAGTTCTTAATCAGATTTGGAAAAAAATCGCACTCATAGTCAACTAAAAAATGCAATTTTGTATGAAAACTAACATACAGATATAATCACAAGAATAGATATCATCAGCGCACCAAGTTACCTATAAAGGAGGTCTTCTGTGTCCATTCCAATAACAGAAGCTGACAGCAGCTTTTCACTCAACTTGTTTCTTAGGCTGAGAGCAATTGCCCATGCTCTCCCCCGTGTTAGCAGATAAACATCAAAAGTGTCAAAGGTTGTGCTAACAGTTGAAACAGAGCTCTCCTGCTTGTGATGAGTAAGAACTCCAGTCAATTCATGAGATAACAAAAAAAAGTCTCATATTCTCATGTTTAATGACCAATTCTAAGGGGTGCATCACTTCCATGATGCAGCATAAGCGTCTGGCCTGAGGTTAGAACACAAAATGTTATTCATCTTATCACAATTTTTTTTCCATGTTTACAAGTATAGAGCACTGGAGTCAGTCTAGCTACCTAGAGGCAGTGGTTCATTGTGCGGGGTGTTCTTGGGTGGAATATGATCCATCTCTGGCAGCTGGAGATGACCCTCATTATTTCTAGCCATAAAACAAGTAAGGTCTGCCTGCCCTTAATAATCTGGAAATGAAAACAAAAACCGATATCACTAATTCAGTATCACATAACATTAAGACACATATGAACGCATACCAAGATATCACAAAACAATTGCCAAAATCATCCAAGTTCATTCAATATTCGCTGTTTGATTTCCAGTTCATGGATACATAAACACAATTCTGAATGAGCACGTCGATGCACAGCAAGATGAAACAGCAAGAATTCAGAATTTCAACCAATTCATAAAAAAATCACACCAAAAATATGGAAGAGGCGCCCTTTATGAGATGTGTACATTGTGAAATATATGCAGTCCAAATTATTCTTCCTTAACTGACAAGCAAATGCACTATAAGATTTCAAGTATATCTTCACGAAAACATTATGTTTTTCATGTATTAAACTATCATGATGCAGTTTAACTGAGAACCAAGGATATTGATTGTCCATCTCAAGCTATCTAATGCAAAGTAAAAAAAGAAATGTCATATAGAATCCAACAAGGTTGCAAGTAAACATGTGCACCAGTTCAATCACAAACCAGATTGGCTCTATGTACAGAAGAAAGGAAACTTTCAACAGGACTACCATCAATGAGTTAAACTGCATCTAGAAATTTAGCACTATCATCTACAATCAGCTTAGTTCTTGTAAAATTGAGACCATCCCGATAATATCAACAAGCAATGTTTTAGGTAAAGGGTACACCAACGAACCAAGTTAGACAACTGATACTTGTGTAATGAGAACTATGTGTGTGTCGAAGGAAATCAATTACCTCACATTTTTCTGCTCTAATTTTGTTGTTGCCATTACAGTATTTCAAACACAGTTGGCCTAAGAAATATAAGAGCTTAGGAAGAATAAATTCCACTGAAAGGGTATGTTGATGAACAGCTTTTAGAGACAATAATTCTACCTTTGCAAAATGCGCATGCATCAAACAGGCCTGCAAATATGTAGCTTTCCTTGCAAGACGGAAGAAGGAAATAAAGTTCCCCATTCTGCATGCTCTGAATGTATAGGAAATGTAGGCATTAGATGAAAGCTAGTACAAATATGGTAAGCACAAAATAATGCTTGATGGTATGACTACCTTGCAACTTCTCTTGCAAACAAGATCTCTGGACTGCCTCTAATTTCACGAGACATCTTAGCAAGATCCAGAGAAGTCCACTGAAACCAGACAGTAGGTATATTGCACCAATGCGAACTTGCAAGCAGGAAAAACAGTGTCAGTGAAATGACCATGAAGGACGAATGGTTGGAACACTTAACTGAAATGAATGGTTGGATCGATATTGGTGTACCATGAAAATGATTTTAAAAGCTTACCAAATCCAAATTGCTGCTCAAGGCGGATTCCAATAAACAGCAAACTTAGCATGTTCACAACCAAATGGATTAGGCCAGCATGGAGCCAGTTGCAGTCTGATTGTCCTTCATCTGCTCCACATTGTCCTATACCCCCTGCTGCCACATCATAATCTGCACCTCGATCACCCTATGCTCCTCCTATCTAAAACTCCCAGCTCCAACCAAAATAGGTGAGCTTGGTATCTAGGTGCATCAATAGAAAAAATGGATTTCGCGTGTAGATGACAAGATGTAAAATGGATTTAGTACACTGCACCCTTAATAGTTAGTAGAGATTTAAAACATGTAAACCACACACAAACCATATTGGTCTACATCAACCTGTTTATTGATGCAACCTCAATTAAAATTATGATGTCTTACAATATTTAATAATAGTCAAATATGTCGACAACCGTACATTAATCTAATCTTTTTTAGCGATACTGATAAGTCGTTGTTGTATATTTGGAGGGATAGCATAGCGGCATGAATTCTCCTCATAACTTAATAGATCAATTACAAAGTTCCTTCGAATAATTTTTGCATCCTACACACAAAGACATAAGAGAACAAAACGTCAAATTTATATTATGTAACTGAAATGTATGTTTGAACATGAACCAAACGTACTCCACTCACCCTATTAAATTCCATTCGTCTACCACTCCCCCACATAACCATAGCTTGTAGAACGAAGTAGCTTGTATTAACCCTACAAAATAATGTTTGGCCAACTATATTATATACAATGGTTATCATAGACATAATTTAAACTGTCGAGAACATGGTATTGAGAAAATACCCTTTTAAGTCCATCGGAAGACCAGACCGAATTGTATGTTCCCACTTAAAAATATCATCTGCCCATCCAGAACGTTTCTTATTGTAGGCAATCTTATATTTCTTGGAGGCCATAATAATTGCTTCCGCAAACCTCTTGTATGGCATGTGTTTACACCAATCTTGAGTGGGTGTAAAGTCTATAAAAGTTACGTGCTTTTTACCATGATCGATTACGAAAAGTGCATAGCATCCGTTGAATTTCCATGGCATAAGAACCTACAAAATATCAGTTATTAGGATTGCAACGAAGTGTCTTTTATAAATACATTAGAAATGAACAAATACTTACATATTTACAACCAGTGATATAATAGTTCAATGAAGGCCAACAGTCGAGTGTGTTAGCTAACTCTTCTGCTGTAGGATCCTGATGGTACTTTGGAAGTTTACCAAAACCAACCATTCTCTAGATAAATATATATACATGTCCACATGAGGATTGTATGTATAGATAAAATATATTACTACATTATTGATTGGAAACAAACTTACCCAGAAGCGCGTGTCCATATAATGTTTTTTATCCTTTATCATTTCATCTTTCGACATATGTGACTCTTTAATGGCCAACAATCGAACAGCCATGTCAAAACATTTTAGAGTCATATCTAGATTTACCCTTAATACGTTTTGCAGGTCTTTGACAGATATTTCTATCTTAAAAGGGTTGAAACTTCGCACCCATGTCATCCTGTAATGGAACATGACAAAAGTATATATCAAAACTCTATGTAGTTGGTACATATAAAATAGATAAAACAATGAGCACTTACTCTAATGTCGTATCATCTTGGATTGTCATGATGTAATCACATAGAACATCTATTAAATCGGCTTTGGTCACTGGCATGTCCTTTGTGGAAAGGCCACTCAGTAAAAATTCATTAGTGCACTCATCGGTCGGGATTTTTATAGGAGTTCTTTTATCCCAATCATGAACAAACCACTTTTCTAAGTCTGCTTGAGTGATGGGGCCATCATCATCTTCCATCAATACTTCGCTTTTTTCAGATACACAAAGTAGTTTCCTCTTCTTAGGATTTGTGGGACTATCTAATATCTGAACATCAGAGGAGCATCCAGCATCGACTTCTTTGTCATACTTGTATAACGGACACCCCTTTCTCTTGTTTATATCTGAAGATAGTAATATAGCAGCCAATTTTTTCCTAAAGTGTGACATGTCATCCTGCAAATAAGAAACAATTTATTTAGCAATTATATGTATCAATTGGTTTGGCATAATAACAGAAGACAGCAAACAGATATTCATGTTATAGCCACATGTAATTTATTGTTAAAAAAGAGACCCATCAGAAAGTGCAAACTGCCAACAAGAAAATCTGTGCATGTGATAAATATGCAGGTTGCAGTTATGTTCACAGTGTATGCAAAGCAAAACGACTGAACCAATCATAAAAAATCGTCGGTCGTACGACAAACAACAAAGGCGAGCACGACCTGGAACAGTAGGGATGCAAACAAGTCTGCAGCCTGAAAGAAAGCTCTACCACAATTCACGACGTCCATGATGCACGCATAATGTCATAGTAGTAATAATATACCTGGGTAAAATTATCAGATAGTTCATTCCCTGTCCAGTATTCGATATAGTTTAGTAGAAAGAGGCCACACGAGGAGCTACATCAACCAGATGATAAAATGTCAAGATTAACAGCAATGAATATTAATAGCAACACATATGAATGTATGGTGTACCTATCTGTTTGCTTTGCATATTCCATTTCGATTTCTCTAAGTGGCCAAGAAGCAACTCGGAGGTCTGGCCACCTGTGATCTTTTAACTCCTTACGCTGAGATACCATATCAATTTGTCTTTGGAGTCCTTTTATCTTTATATTATTATAAAAACATAGATTTAGAAGTTGAGATTTTAAGTTAATAAGGGATTAGTAATTGTTGAGTTTGTATAAACTCACAGTGTCAATGAGGTCATTGCGACCGGATGATGTACCGAGTGAGTCGAGCACTTGTATCTCCATATTTCTTGCATTGATCACGGCAAGATACCAGTGCATTTCTCGGATATTTATTGGAATAAACACCTACAAGTCAATTATAAATATTGCATAATAATACATGTAAACACTAATCATGTAGATTGCAATCTCGTATTTACCATGTCATGGTCTAGATAAAGTAAAACCCTTCTTTCGGCGCTAGATATTTGTGCCATGTCTTTACTTGGATATAACTCATCTGTTTTAGTGTCAACATCACCGTCTCGCTTTAGAAAGTTGAACTGAAAAGCATTTTCTATGTGTACACGACCTCCAGATCGGCATTTTAGATGCTCTTGAGCTTTTATTAAATTTATGTAACAGTCTATCACCTGCAAGTATGTAAGTTATGGTTTAAAATACCAGGTTGAGTATCTTGGAAGTGTGGTGCTCCTAGCTAGTTGAGTTATCATGAATTACCTCATCACCTAGATATGCGTCCGGTTCAAATAGACATTCCATCCACTTCCTTTCCACAAAGGCATCATCAATAAGCACGACTTCTACCCTTGGTTCACAAGGGATTTCTTTAATCCAATCGATGAGTGCAAGATCACCCTGCGTGCAAATATAATCTACGAACAAAACAGTCATGAGATCAAACATAAATCACTTGCAATAAAAACAATACAAATTGATCCATACGGTAGTCTGGAAGTTATCATACCTTTTGGAACTATTGTAGTAGTCACCGATTTTTTTGGCTTGTTATGAGACAAGGACATTAGTAGAGATTCATCTATAGATAATGTATTATCTCTTTGGATGACCGTAAGTGCAACATTTTCCTCTTTAGACTCCATCCACGAGAGACAAAAACCTATAATCATTGTTACTAATGTATTATTTGATACACGATTCAAATGTTTCTACTATAACCAGCTAAACAATTTTACATGCATTAGTGATAACATAACAATGAACAATTAATATTGCAAATACAATGATATAAACATATTGTAGAGGGGAGGCGGCGGCAGTCTACAGTCAAGCATTTGAACGCAGATTTACGTAACATTTGTCTCCAGAGACTAACATACTGCACTGGAGTTATTAACTTCAATAAATAAAATATGAGACTGATTGTACATTGTTTGACCCCAATAAAATATGAAGCTGCATAAAACCTCAAATTGTCCACAACCCGAAACATCCGCATATAGTGTTCACATACAGTGTTGGCCGAGTTTACAGACATTATACCGACAGAAACAAATTCACATTCCAGCTACGGCGTAAGGACCTCCTTATAGACGATATTCTTTGTGTATGTTACGCCATTTATTGTTGACTTCTTTTCCACCCCCTTCTTCATTTTATCATCTGTGACTGGAATTACAAGTACCTTCACATTCAATCGAGTTGTGGCCCTTGAGAGAGCAACATATAGCTGGCCATGAGAGAATACTGGTTCGGGCAAGTACACAGCAACATTAGGAATCGTCTGCCCCTGAGACTTGTTAACAGTCATGGCGAAACTTAGTCTTACCGGAAACTGCTTCCTTTTAAAATGGAAAGGGAACATCTCGTCATCAGAAGGGCACAAGGGTATACGAGGCAAGAAAACCCGCATTCCAGCATGCTGACCAAGGACAATTTCAGCATCGATACTATTTTTTTGGAAACCACGTACCACCAACCGTGTACCGTTGCAAAGTCCGTTAGCAGGGTCTATATTCCTAAGCAACATGATTGGGCAACCAATTTTGAGCTTCAGAACGTGCGGGGGTAGTCCATTAGGAGTCAGCGTGTTTAGGAATTCCGATGGATAATAGTTATTAGGATCGTCCACCGCGGTGTCAAAGCTATGGTACATCATCTGCTCCCGTAGGAAAACGATCGATCATCCTCATATTTATCATATCAACCCAGTCGTTCCGAGTAGTCAATATTGCTCTTGAAGTGATGTAGCTTGTATTAGACATGTTTTCGTTTAGACTGGGGTAAATGTCATCTATCAATCTGTCAAGGTCGCGGTCATCACCGGTATATGGCACACATACCTCATCTGGAAGACGAACATCACCATCGTTGGTCACTTCCTCAGTTCCACCACCGACACGCAACAAATATTCTGCAAACCATGGGTCGCTCTTTGCTCTCATGTTGCGAACAAGCTTTAGGTGGCACATTGATTCCCATAGGTAAGAACTCCGTAGAGAGGCAGCAACTATCTGAGCCCTTGACCCTTTACGTACAACAGGGAGTACTTGTCTGAAATCTCCCCCAAACACAATAGTCTTCCCACCAAAGGGCAGATCAGGGCGTCCCATGATATCACGCATGCTGTTGTCCAACGCTTCAATTGATTGTCTCTTAGCCATTGATGCCTCGTCCCAAATAATCAGCGACGCTTTCTGTAGCAACTTTGATGTCCCACTTTGTTTCGTGAAGGTACATATAGCACCATCATCAATAGTAAGTGGTATCTTGAAGCGTGAATGGGCAGTTCTCCCACCAGGCATTATGGAAGCCGCAACCCCAGATGTAGCTGTTGCAACTGCAATCTTGTCCTGACTACGTAGCACCGCAAGCAATGCCTTATACAGATAAGTCTTTCCAGTACCACCAGGCCCATCCACAAAGAACACACCGCCATTACTGGTGTCAACAACAGATAAGATCTTTTCATAGGCAGACTTCTGCTCCTCATTTAGGGTTTCTTGCAAAGCAACATCGTCTGCTGTCGCCTCGATAATTTCCTCCTCGTAAATCTCTCTATCAATACCCTGTGAATCGTCATATCTATCGATGATAGCAGGTAGAGGGAATGTCTTTATGTCTTTACCCATTGACTGCAGCATGTTTCTAATGTCAATCAGGACCATCTGCTGCAAATGGGTTTTGCTCTGAGTAATACGATGATAATCCTCGGACATTGTGTCAAGGTGTCTCTGCCACAATTCGGCCACATCATTCGGCTCGCAGTAAACCAGTATCGTTGCAAACAACCTTCGTAGCGCTGATGGCATTTGGTAAAGAGCAGCTTCATTGAGACACTCATCTATTGTGTTGTCTGCTTCAAGTAATCCCCTTCTTTGTGCTGCCTCACGAAATGATGGTAGTGTGTCACCGTCTACTGTCCTTAGATCCACATAGGAGGTAGCACCAGTCACATGGTTTAGGAGGAGCCGAAGATAGAAGCGCTCCCCTTCAGATGGTAGAGCAGAGACGATTCTACCGACTTGTCCACCCGTATTTTGTTTCCTCCTTTGCCACACTTTGCCCTGCTTCCAAGTGTACCACTCAGGGAAGTCACGATACAGGATGCCCCGAGCCTCCTCGTACAACTTATTCGCCTCAAAATAGGCTGTAATCATTGACCTATCAGCACCTGGACGGTTGACGACTCGCTCGACCATTTGTCGCTCGTGAAACGTCACCATGTGCATGTTTGGAAGATGGAGTTGCAGCGGCATCACAGATGGAGAGTTTTGACTAAGCTCAAATCCATATATCCTCCATAAGGCTTCCAGAGGAGTCACCCACCTTGCATCTCTATACTGTTGTATCTCATCTACATCACCATTTTCCTTACTCGCATCTCTCATAACAACAGACGCACGATCATGGCCTTTGTATATGTACTTGAACAGGTACTTAACAGCCTTGATGCTCCCACACGCCTCAACATTGATGTGACAGTTGAAGAGCCGAAGGAGGTAAGGGTTGTAAGGGACAACCCATCTATTGTCCAATTCACATCCTCGAACCTTTTCCTTACGTCCATCGTCACGACGTCTGTAATTAGGATATGAATCCTTCCCTTGCATGGTTGCCTCACGGAAATGTCGGGGGTATTGATTCTTGCACGATGCACGACCCTTAGTGCATGGGCAGTTAGGGTTTAGCGACCCGCACGGGCCATGCATCATATGCTTGATAACCATCTTTCGCAGTTCAGGGTACTTGTTGGATGGGATCTCAGCTGAGATCAAAAGGTCATACTGTTCAGGGCACGTGAGCTTGTACTTCCTTTGCATGATGAGTAGAAAATGGGCATGTGGCAAACCTCGTTTCTGAAATTCCACGACGTAGACGTAGGCTCGGACTTTACCGAGAATATCCTGTTTAGTCAACCGATACTTTAGCTCCTGTAGTTTCGCATGAAAGACACGCACTACAAGATCCGGACGATCTTGCGGTGTCTGTCCAGGTAGAAGCTCTCTCCTTATCTCATCCCAGTTAGGGTTACATGTCATGGTAAGAAAGATGTCTGGTTTACCAAACTTCCGCACCAGAGCCATAGCATCCATATATCGACGTCTCATGTCACGAGGACCGCCAATAAACGACGGTGACAACACAGTTCGCTTTCCAACCTTCTCTCCTCTAACATCTCCATCTAACATGCTATCCACCAAGCCCTGGTATAGATCTGCCCTTAACCGATCCTGGTTCTTACGTATGAAATCTAAACGGGAGCTCTCAATCTTAATGTATGTGTCGACCGCGAACTGCTGGAAAAGCCGTTTACCATGAAGTATTGGATTGAATACCCCTGGACGTATCTGGAATTTGTAGCAGTAGTAATCACGCACGGACACACATAGATGGGTAGGAGGTTCTGCATACGCAAGAATCGATTATTTAGTGATGTCGAAAACATATTTATTAATGTGAACAACTTAGAAATTACAAAGAAACAACTAACCTGCATCTTCATCATTTGCATTATTTCTCCTATGCGTCGCCCGGTATGCATCCACTTCGTCCATGGATACACCAACCTTTGGGATATTTGCATGCCATCCAAGTTCACCTCTAGGGAAGAACAGTGGATATGATAGCGCATCGTAGCATCCATGGTATGAGCGGATGCCATGACTTGACCTATCCTTCCCATGTAGCATAACACTCTTGCTGAACTGGCCTCGCCGTTCGCTCCCCTCGATCCAGACAGCGGCCACCTCCGAAGTGAGAGGTGTGTTATAAGTCTTCTGGTTCAACGTTTGGTCAAGGTTCAATGCGATGTGATAGTCAGCAAGGTTCTCAACATGACCCATGCTCCTAAGGTGCTCAGAGTACGGATTTCCACGAAGTATGCCAACTATCTGTTTAATAACCTCTTGGTATTTCTGAATCTGATCTTCACGACACTTACGGAATCGATGCTCGAGACTGGGATCATCATCGTAAAAGTAAAGCTCTAGGTGTTTATGCTCTGCCCCACATTCACTACCGAATGACTTGATATTATGGTACATCATGCCTTGTGCACGGAATGTGTATATACCAGAATCCCTCATATTAGTTGTCATACTGTCGAGGCAACAGTACAGGGAAGTGAAAGAAAAATGGCCATTAAAAAACCTGATGTTATCACGAAAGTGCCTAGCATCAGAGTCTGCACTATCCCACAACCTCCTGAGCTGGGGAGGGGTCTCTAGTGGGGCTAGCTCAACCTTCCCACCTCGACAGCAAAACCCAGGCGGCTCATACTCAAACTTCTTCGCAGTGCAATAACCACAGTCGGGAACGTGCTTCAACATATGTGTTTCTTCAGGGATGTTACTGTAGACCTTGTCGTACGGGTCAGGCACATCAGTGACAACAGATTGATCTTGAGTACCATCTATCTCGAAGTCCTCGTTAGTGGCCTCATCTGATATTGTTTTGGAAAAGAACGATTAAGACATTTGAAATTAGATACGCATTCGTATTGTAATATAAATTGACATAAGTACATTTACCAACGAATATATATCCCTCGTTCTCATCATTATCCTCTCCGAATATGACACCCTCATCATCGTCATCAACTGGATCGTGAAAATACAATCCAAGTAAAAGACATGGCATTCAGGGTTGAGAAAATATATAACCTCAATAAAGATTTTTAACAATTACCATTGGAAATGAACCTTGGGACCGACTGGCTTTGCTCCAACACACTTCTTTGTTCGACCATGTTTGCACTCCCATTTGTTGCCACGATCGCACTTTGGCGTGTATTCCTATATTGTACTGATGGAAACACACGTTTAGTCGGACTACATTTTATCGTCGCCGTGCAAGATCCATTTAAAACTGGTTAGTATAATTACCAGTGTTGTTGATCTCTATAGTTGAACCGGGTTGTGTCGAATCATCCATTTGTCCGACGTCACTGATAGTATCCTCAGTCAAAGTAGCCACGTTACGTGCAATGTTTGCTTCAAATTTCTTGTTTTGACAGGCTAAGATAGCTTGTCTTTCACCACGCAGAACATGATGTTTACGTCTTAGTGGCTCAGTAGACATATCGGGTGAACCGACATCCTCAGTTTGTGTTGAAGCTGGCATGAAAGGTGTACTGGTGTATTCAGGGATAACCCAGTCGCATGCGTTATCAGAGGATGAATCAGGTTCCGATACATATGCTGTAGGGTGTACAACCTCAGAGGTATATGTTGGGACCTCCATGGCAATGGACCCCTGATTCAAAGTGCTAGCTTGCAGTGCTCTACGTTTTCTTATGTACTCTAACTTTCCCTCTTTCCGCCTTGGTGTCTGATTATACAACCTAAGCTGTTCATTTTGGTCACCTATAAAATATGAACACAATTATTTTCCAATTGTAGGTTTATGCGCAGATTTAGTAATTAAAATGGACGTTTATCATCACCTCCTGACACATTGGGCATCACATTGTGTCCCTTGTTTCGTTGACGTGCTTCACGACGCTTCCTATTCTTCTCGTTTTTTTGTTCAATGGACATCGCTGCATATCTTTCCCTATCCCTTTTCCTCTTACGCTCCTTAGCATCGACCATTGGTCCGAGCAATTCATTTTGATCACCTATAATGTAAGTTTGTGTATTAGTGTTCCCTACTTATTACGTTTCAACGATGTATGGTCAGTTTTTGTATTGACCTTTACCTCTAATGATATTGTTAGAGATGTCTGTGAATGGTTTGCGACCGGCATTATGTCCCATCTGATCTATAACAAGAACAGTACCCAAGAAAACATAAGCATAAAAATAATACTGCAAGAACCAAGGGTGAAATGATATGACTTGAATAAACCAAGCGAATAGAAGATCAAAAAAGATGCCCTTGGTAATAGAGGTTATAGAAACATGCATCATAACCGAGAGTAAAGAGATAAGACCTAGAGAGAGGTGATAGGAGAACGATTTTGGTGTCCGTATAAGATATTTTATTATATTCCAAGTTTGAATTGCATAGATGGATATGGGTGACGCGCTAAGTAATTGTTTTCATAAATCTGGTGATGTGGAATATCTTCCTAGAGCACGCCTAGCTCCTATAGATGGGCTTTGGTATACCGAATGTACATTAAATTTGTTCCGAATTGGATCTGTATATTTGACGTAATTTCACGCGCAAAGTTACGATTTTGATGTGAAACATGACACAACATTAAACCAATATAGTGTTCTAAATGGAAAACGTACGGGCTAAACGATTTGATGTTCCACTTATTCATTGATATGTCCCAGGAGAACAAAATGTTTTACAAATTGTGACACATGTAAGTTGCATCAATAACAGTACATGTATTCCATCATAAAATTCAGATTTGCAACAATTACAGACTCTATCTACGCCTTTGGTCGTCAAGTTATCTAACGGCAAACTGACGATCGTTCCGCGCCACCAAAGCCTTTTGAATTGCTGCAATGAGTGCAACATTTAATCACATGTATACTCAGTTCACAATATAATGAAAACAAGTACATAATTTTGATGTAGGTAATCTTAAAAAATACTTACGTTCAAAATAATGGGTGTTGTGATGAAACGGTTTGAAGTGTATTGTTGTATGGTCAGTTGATTCGAGACACTCTAGAATAGCATATTTAAATATTCAATATGAATCATTATAAAAGAAAAATTAGTGAATAATGTGTTTGCAAGGCGTAAACATATGTTGTACCTTGTTTTCTGAACCGCCGAAACATGGTCCCAATTATGATGCTATAATTCTCATTAGCCAACGCCCAGCGGAGTGCATTTTTGTTTAGTAAATCACCCCAAACTTTAATGGTATGTAAAGACCACCTTGTGACATTGATTTTGTGAAGAATAGATTAGTACTAATAGATTTAACATCATATCGGTAATACATTAATGGAATGTACCTAGCATCCATTATAACAATCTTCCTGAATGTACCCCACATTGTGCGATGGATTGTATCCAAGTGGACTACAATAGCCATAATGTCTACAAAAAGCACAATTAAATATGGATTAATACTCTATTTTGTGTAAAAGGAATTTTTAATAGGGTTAGTAGATCGATATATTCTTACCAACTAAAGTCCTGTTTGGCAGCTCGGCAATATCATCAAGGTTCAAGAATATATGTTTTGGAAATGGCGGCATTTGAACTGGGACAGTGTATGGCTCTACGACAGTTTGTTGGGTGAAATACAACTCCATGGTACCATTTAGATGTCGAAAATTAAATGCACCCGGATTAAGACCAAACCATACGTTGTGCATCTTGTAGACATGCTTTTCATGGAGCAAACTGTTGAAGTATTTAACTATCTCATACCGAGTAGCAATGGCCTCGATCTTGGCTCCCTAATTTGATTTCAAGACAAAATAGATTGTGGTACGAACATTATATATAGTTATGTAAATGAAACCTAAAGAGGGGATGTCTTACATTGATGTCAGACAAAATGTAATGTTGCCTGTCACGATAACGTGGTTCAATCGGGAATTTAACTTCAACTCGAGCGACAATACTATACTTCCGTTGTGCCCCATAAAAATCGTCATCGCTATAGTCGTCGAACAACCTGAAGCTATATTAAACATGCGACTAAATAACATTCATAAATTTGATAGCGAAATCTTGTGTTAACTATTGTTTATAATATAACTTACACAGGCATCCTGGTTTTCTTGTCCAATGCAACTCTTTCACGGTTCAATACGGCTGGCTCCATCAAAACCTATTATCATTTGAAAATAATTTAAACTAAATTGTGATTCTTGTTGCGGTAGCAGATCGAGGCTCCACCAGTTCGCAATACTATGTTTCAGGTGTTTTCTATTGCTTTTTCGTTTTTGTCATTCCAACGGGGAGGCCTCATTATCCTAGCACTACATTTTAGTCTCAGTTTATGAACAAACATTTTGGACAAACCACAGTATATATGCAGCTGGAAGTATGATAGAAAGAAAAAAAAGGAACATCAGCTACTTGCAGGATCAGTGCCAAGAAACGCAGCGAAAAAGCCCGCAATCTCCGGCACGCACAGAACGAAGCTTCCTATTATCATATCCACTTAGTTTTGTTCATGCAGGTAGTTAATTTCAAAACCATTGTGCAGATCGACCTTAGTTAATACAATGTTGGTGATAAAGACTATTGTGGTTATGACTATAGCCTTGTAAGGCAGCTTTTTGAAGTGTATGAGTAAGCTTGAAGAAATCCGACAAGGTATGGAACTACCGTGTAGTTGTTTCTGAGTCGTGTTATTGCTGTTCTCATTTTGACTAACACACCTAACTGATTGCTCGTTTGGAAAGAAATTATTGTTTACATGTATGCCATGCGTTGTAATTACCAAAACAAGAGGCAGCTGCAGCTGTTATTACAGGGACTGCTGTTGCTACTACTGCCACTACAACCGTGAATGCTGGAGCGACAACTGCTGATGCTACTCCGAAGAGTGGACGATCTGGTGAAAAGGCAGAGGGGGTCGGAAGAAGTATGTTTTGCATCTAGATAAGTTTCAGTGCAGCAGTGTTTTTATTAGTGTAACACACCAACCCGACTCTTGTTTCAGGGCCAAGGTACCCACGGAGCAGCCAGTGCCACTGCCACTGCAACCTATTGACTTAGAATAGCCTGTGGATCCTAACGAACCGACATACTACCTCTGCAACCACCTATTTGCTTTGGCTTGTGTTATCAGCAATGGTCAGGTTATATTTTGTATCCATTGCACTATTCCTATAGTAATTAGGGCGTAACCAAACACTAAGTTTTGAGTCTTTTTCATGAGTTCAGGTTCAAGTGTTTACACATTGGACCACTTCATTAGATGCTTACAATGTTTAGCATTTGTGTTGCAAAACCAAATTCTATTTACCTGTTAATCACCATTTATCTATTTTGTCTTGCAGGAGGAAACCAAATTTAAGCAGGCTTTAAAAATAAGGAATCCAAAGAATAGATTGAAGAGGATATATGATACTTGAAAGAGCAAAAAAGTATATGAAGGTGGCGATGAGCTTGATGTTCAGGAACATGATACTGATGAGCCTATTAATAAAAGAGGTGGTTGTGGTGCTCAGACGCTAAATATTACAGTCGATGGCATGAAGATGGTTGCTGAGTTTAAAGCTCCAAAGAAGAAAACTGATGATCAGGATCAACTCCCTGAGCCGGTGGAACGCAAGCAAATTCCCTCAGATGAGAGGGTATTTCCATAATCTCTAATCAGTTCAGCAAGGTATGTTATTTCTTGTATTTGGTTTATTACATGGCTTGTTTGACCAGGGCCTTATAATGTTCTTAAGCGTATAAGTGATGAGGACTGTCTTCTGTTGGGCCTGAATCCCAAATATGTCCGTCCTCATTGGATGATACTTCAAGTTCTTCCTGATCCTCCACCCCATGTTAGACCATCTGTTATGATGGACACCTTTTCCAGAAGTGAGGTAAGCCTAATACCAATATACTTCCTATGTCCGAAAATAAATATCTTTCTAGAATTTTCAGACAGATAAGAACGTTTTTCACAATGAGAAGTACCAGAAGTACCCATGATCCTTTTTGGCTACTGCTATTTTCTTATTTCTCGCTCTGCTCATGTCTGCTCACAGATAATGAGACAAAGGTGACTGAGCAGCTCTTACGTGCCAGGCGCCCAGGCCCAAATGTGCCGACCTCCTGTCGGTGACCCAATGGCTTGCTTTCTTGTTGGTGGGTCCCTGGTGGCCTTCTGTTGGGGTGGCACTGCCTGCACAAGTGCCCAGCAGGTAGTGTGGCCTGCAGAGCAAGTCACACTGCCTCTGTCGCCCTCCTCCCTCCCTGTCATGCAGCAGGTCCTATGGTCCACAGAGCATTTGTCTGATTGGTTTGTCGGTGACGATGGCTACAAGCTCTTGCAGTATGTATACTGCTCAATCGGGCATGAGGCAGAGAGGTGTTGATAACAAGCAATGCCTTGTTGGAATTAGCCTTGTGGTATGTGCATCATGGATAACTGCAGTCGATGGAAAAAGCTAGGTGTGCTAGAAATCTAAACATTGGAAACTTTTGGGTGCTATTAAAGTGTACCAAAACATTTTGGTGCTATATTGCTGAAGCCAGGAACTTTGGGTAATATAGAACATGTATATCAAGCTGCTTACAAGTTATATTTCAGTTTCTTGTTATAAGGTTCTGGTAGTTGTGGAGCAAGGGGAGACTTTTGTGAGGGCTCTAGAAGAAGCTGTACCTGAAGATGTGCGTGGAAAACTTACAGCTTATGTAACTGAAATCTTACATTCCAAACGAGAAACTTTCAGTTTAGGTGCATTGAATCGAGTTGGCTGTAACAATGTAAGACCAACCACTACCAAGACATTGTCCCAGGAAAAGCTCAAAGATTCAGATCATGAAAGCGGGCTTAAGGATGCCAAAATGGTTGATCATAACAGGATTTCTGCAACTGCTTTTGAGGGGGATCTGAAAGACATTAATATGACAAATGATGATAAACCTGGAGAAAGCATCGAATCATCACAGGGAAAGCCTTCTCAAACTTCTGAACCTGTTGGAACTGCGACATAAATTGGAACTGAGCAGCCTTATAAATCAGATAAAGCTAACTATGGAACCAATGATAGCAGTGAAGGGCAGCATATAACAGAACGGGACAATGAAATGACTCCAAAGCAAGTTTCTGATGATGAGTCAGTGGTCAGCTCTAATGGGCCTTATAAAGAAAGGGAGCAATCAACAGATGCTACAACAGACCAGAATCTACAATCTAACACAACAGAAAAGGAAGGTGACACAAGTCGCATAGGGGAAGATAAGACAGCTCATAATGTGAATGATCAAAGCACGCAAGTCTCGAAAATAGAAGAATAAAAACCATCCCCCATTACTGTGACCAGGCATTAGATGCATTAACTGGGTTTGATGACTCGACTCAAATGGCTGTCAAGGATGTTTTTGGAGTTCGTGAAAAGATGATTGATCAAGTTCAGAAACAACAGGATCAACATTGTATTTAATGGCAGATCCAAAAAACAAGGAAGAGAAGCATGTGAGAAAGAGAATTGTGAACAGATGTAACTCACCATACACAAATCATACTATTAGATAAATAGCATCAACCTCTATATACAGGAAGTATGCATATAAACTTTAGACTACCCCAATAAATACCCAAAATACACACAAGTATTTACACAGGAGTAGATAATAACGTAAATAACAAAAATCGTGTTAAGAAAATTTAGGAACACAGGGAGTAGACATTTAGGAACACAAGGAGTAGATAATAACGTAAATAACAAAAATCACCTCCCATGGTGCAGGATAGATACAGTAGTTTTACATGTTATAGTAGTAAGAAAAATATTTTTAAGACAAATGGAATCCAAAATAAAATTAACAATAGCATAATATTGTGTGAACTGCGAGCATCTTAATGCTTAACACATGTATAAAGTAGTGAATAGTGAACAGATCAATGTAATACGAATTCCTATTAATGAAACACTAAAAACGCAATCAGTAATAAAATTAAATAAAGCCAAACAGTAGACAGCTTGATACCTTCACCACAAGAGGACCTTAGTAGGTATCCTGACACACCTTAACCCCCAAATGCTTGTCCTTGTCTCCCTTTACGAAATCCGCACAATCTGAAATGTACCAGAAATCGCATAAATTTGTAACTTGAATAATTCATTGAAAATAACTTTGCAACGACAGTCCAATTTCAGATGGTATTAATTTCTGCTGCAAACATCATGATACAGTTAACTGAATTAATAATGAAATCTGGTTGCTGATTACTTTTAGAGCCAAGAAGCAGAAGAGTGGGCCAGATGAAGGTTTTAAAAAACGAAGTCAAAGAAGATAGCAGTTTTGAATGCCCATAAGAAGCTGTACAGTACTTCTCAAAATTTGACTGTCCCAAAGAATAAGACAAATTTTTTCTATAATGGTCTTGATGGTATTTGACCCGCTCACTGCAGCAGTACCCAAATACCATTTATTCCTCTCTAATGTTCTTGATTGTCTTCCATGTCACATTTATTGGTGCTGCATATTTCAAATAACAGGACTGTTTGAAGCGACAAATTATTTGATCGTTTTCAAATAATGGTATTTGTTACCTGTGTGTTACCTTATTTCCATGTATTGTCCTATTTCAAATAACAGGACTGTTTGAAGCGACAAATCTATTGATCGTAGAACTGCTAGCTGGATTGTATTATCAGTTTGGACAAGGAATGATGACAACACACTGGTTACCCTCTATCACATTGGACTGTTTGCAAGGTTTAGGTTCTCACATTTTAAAGCTGTCTAGATAAAATGACACCAACAAAGAAACTTAGGGAACATTTCCTGTACAGCGGTTACCATAGTTATAAAGTTGTCTAGATAAAATGACACCAACAAATAAACTTAGGGAACAATTAGAAGACATCAGTTACCATAGTTCCCTCTAATAGGATTTTCTTTGAATTGTAATTTTTTTGCTTAACTTTATACCTATATATTATTTAATAATCCCATCATGGTTTATCCAATATCCATTATGATGTTACTGACAGGTTTATGTCTGACAATAGGCACTAAATTTGAGACTATAAGATTTAAGGATCGGATTAAGATCAAACCCTATTTCTATTCATGTTTGCACTAAAATTTATTTAGTGCCCTATCATTTTGTGAATAAACATTTAGATCTTACTCCATTACCACCCCTAGATAGGTTTGATCCCCATCCATACTGAGATGAAGGAGTGATGATTCCAACGAAATAAGAATATGGTAAATGGAGTATCATATAAACTACAAGAGCTGGCTAATATTCAGAGTGCAGAACTGAGACATGTGAAATGCTAAGGTAACAGAAAAGACAGGTTTAAGGCAATATAATATAGATATGTAACCGAGTCAACTGTTCAATTAGTTCAAGCGAGACAATGTGAATCAATGATTGAACAATGTATATATGCTTGTATCCGTTAAAAGGCAATTGAGACCATATCAAGTACTGCATACATTTCACCCACACTAAACCAGACATGCTCAATCATGTTGCTCGTTAAACGTGAACTAATCTCAAGTACTAAAACAGCGCAAGGCTGACCAATATCAAGTACTGCATACATTATATTTAAAAGATGGCTTCTGTTGTTTTCTTCAGCAGGCGACATCACATAAGAAAATTACCATGTAGTAGGAGAGAAACGTATTACCCGCACAGCCGTCGTTTGCTTTCCCGCCGCGAATGAGGAATGACTGGTTGGTCGAGGCCTGCGCGGTTGAGCAGTAGCAAACGTCGTTCGTATCCGGTGTTGGGGCAACTCCAGCGGCACACTGACGTTGGAATGAAGGTGGCGAGGCGGGGAATCTTAGAGGGCAGGGCGGTGGAATGCAGTGGTGCGGGATTGAGCAGGGGATTGAGAAGGGGTTTGAGCAGGGGATTGAGAAGGGGTTTGAGCAGGGGAACTTAATTGATGAAGGATCCGTGGCGTTGGTTGGCGGATAGGTCGGGGCCGTGCTCGACGGGCGTGCGCGTAGGGAGCGGCACGCGAGTGCGTAGGGAGCGGCATTTGAGGGGAATCCCGGCCGGCGGCCTGGCGGGCGCGACGTGCGCGTGACGCGCGCGCGTTGGGCGGGCAATCGTGGCTACCGCGCATTGGGCGGGCGGGCGAGCGCGAGATCTTCGTCGGCGTTTGGTTCGCGGGCGCGGGGACGAGCTGATGGCGTCCGCGAATCGCGGCGGTTGTGCGCGCGGTAGCCACGCGAGCGGGCGGCGGTTGTTTGTGCGCGCGGGAGCCACGGCGGTTGTGCGCGCGGGAGCCAGCGAGCGGGGGCAGTCTACAGGTGAGCCTTAATAGTTGTAGAGATATGGTCTGTAAGGCTGTCTCCGGCAGCTATCTTATCGTATCCCTATCTCAGTTATTTTGCACGACCTGCCGTGAACAGCTTAAATATAATTTTATACGAAGTTGTACGTCGCATCACAACAGTAAATAACGACACAATGCCTATGCATAGCGTCTGAAGTTGTAATATTTGCACGTCATTGATTCATCTTCAAACTCTCCAAAGGTATTCTTACAATCATTTATTAGTTATGGGGCTAAATAGGTGCGGCTTGACGGCACGCTAAGAGACCTCTCTATCATCACATCTTCTATTCTAAACTCTACACTCTATAAGTAAATTGTACAGTCTAATATAGAATAATATTTTATACCATATACACGTTCCATGTAAGAGTCCAACTCGAGTAGTTGCTACTGGCAGTTTTGGCTTAGGGAGCGCGAGGCGATCCAGCAGGTGCAGCCAGCCAGTCGGTCAGCCGTTCATCTGTCCACGCACGACGTAAGCGCGGGCGGCGCACGCGTGTGACGCGTCCCGTTTGGGCGTTTGCCCACAACTACCTACCTTCTCCTGCGTAGCCGACGGACGGGGAGCACCACCACCTGCGCTGCGCTGTGCAGTACTCGGCCTTCCTCGCTTCCCAGTTCAGCTGCCATGACACGGACGGACGGACCCACTTAGGCCGGCGTTGCGGTGTACCGCTGCCATCCTGTCATTCTGCGCGTCGGAGTAGTACGAGTACCTGTAGAGTATGGCTGCTGCAGGGCTGTGCTGGCATGGCAGGCAGGTACTCACTGGAGGGACTGGCAGAAAAAAGAGCACCGAACTCGTGCTCTATCAATCCCGTCGTCCGTACTCGTCAGTCGGCACCCAACCCCCCAGCTATAGCTCCCTCCGCAGCCGCAGCACAGGCCAATGCAGGCAGGTTGACGCTTTGACTGAGCTGAGCAAAGCAAAGCAAAGCGAAACTGAAACTGAAACCGAAACGAATGGAGTTCCGCCCACAGTACTACTAGAGACCGGCCGGCAGCCGAATCAATTATTTACTACCCAACTGTTGTATTTCACGTCCTCTTTTTTTTTTTTTTTTGATCTAGTCCCGGTTAGGGGTAAACGAGAGCTGGGCTCAGCTCGCTCGTGCAACGAGCCGGCTTGCCCATCTGACGCGCTTGGAAAATCGGCTCTGCTCGCTCACGGCTCACCGAGCCTACAAGTCTAGGCATAAACGTGAATTTGCTCTCTAAATTATAATATAAAATTTTAAAAAATAGTTAACATATTTTAAATTAGTAAAATAGATGTATTACTAATGTAATATAAAGAATAGATTAATTTTGTGTAGTAATCTCAAATAAAAAAAATTAATTGTCTACTCAGTACGAATATTATATGCTAATTAAGATTTTATGTAACAAATTGTTGTTGGGTTTTACCACGAGCCAGCTCGCGAGTTGAGCCGAGCTGGCTCGCTCTTTTCACGAGCCACAAAAACAGGCTCGGTTCAGACTTATTCTAAGTATCGAGCCGGTCTAAGCCGAGCCAAACTACCACGATCCCGAGTCAGCTTATTGAGCTTGAACTTTTTTTAATTAGTCCCGATCCCTACGGCTTCATTTCCGGACCTCCTCCCTCCCATTATTCTCTATTCAAATGTCTACTTGCGTTGCGTATTGATATCGGCAGTTTTAGTAACTGATACGTTCGTATTTAATTATAGATTATTTTAACCTTTTTATATACATAGTTTTTACTAAATAATAAAATATAATTTATATCTACAAAAGTTAATTGATATTTGTGTCTAAAAACAGATTAATTAAAATTTTAAAATAAAAGGAAGCGCTGCTTATTAGTCAAATCAAATTGCTAGAGATAAGGAAATTAAAGAATTCTGGGGCGGTCTATAAGAATGTAACATTTAAAAAAAATATAGTTTTTCCTTTGTTTATATTACACGGTCCCATGACTCAGCTCTCTGAAGAGTTTGGGTTTTTTTATTTACTTGGTATAACGTAGATGGTTAGAATACACACAAACTTAAGGCATGTTTAGTTTGTTGTCTAACTTGTCGTATTTTACCTAACTTTTCTACTTAAGAGCAACTCTAAGAGATTAGCTAAAAAGTCTAGCCAAATTTACTCATTTAGCTACTCTTTAAAATAGATTTTACAGAAAAAGTGTAGGCTAATCCAACAAACTTAGTAAACCTACATACTGAATAGAGAGTGGAGGAGGCTATCCAAAAATGGAGAGCAAAGGTAGAGGGAAAGAGAGCCACTAAATTTGAAGAGTCGTTTACAGAGTTTATTGGATACAATTTTCTTCTAATATTAGCTAAATTTACCTTTACAAAGCTATATATTTAGCCTCTTGGAATTACTCTAAGGTTACTTCTTCAATTCGAACAACTAACCTTAAGCAAAATGTGGCACAGTTAGCCATAAACCAAACGCATGTACATGTTTCAATATTATTGATGAAGTTATTATATATTTAAACGTATGTACATCTTTCGATGTTGATGAAGTTATTATATATCTCTTTCTATTGATGAAAACATCGTGCACAACCCGTTGAGTCCCTGATTAGTCACTCCCAAGAGTTAAACATAGGACCCCAACCGAGTTGCTACTGAGACTCTTACAAGCACTAAGATATTCTTTGGTGCTTTAGGATTCGGACTTGGTACCTTAGCCAATCGAGCTATGGGCCTCATTGTTTCGGATTCTGACGTCATAATCGGTTTCTGGTAGCTAAACATTTCCTTCTCAGTTTGTTTTATATGAGAATTGTTTCTGTGGAAATCCTTCAAATCAATGTAAATGTAGAATCCATCGAATCGTCGTGACGGGAAATATACATCGCTTCCTGAAACCCTAAATCGTGTATACCCCTTCATCTTACTCCGCACAAAAGTCCCGTGATATCCAGATCCTCGTGACAGCTAGATTCATTCAGGAATCCAGAATCTTAGGAAAAAAATTGTGTCTATATCCATTCACTCCTAAAACTTTTTATGTGTTTGTGTGTGTTTGGGAGCGGGGAGGTGCGAGCGCAACGAGTGACTACGATGCAACAAAGGAAAATCCATGGATGGTTTTTTCATCCATGATTCTCGTAATAAAACTTTCCTTATATCGAAGCATTGTTGGCGCATTCTCGTAATAAAATCCATGGTATAATTTTATAGTTTTTAAGAGAGCTTATTTGGAATGCTATATTTTTTCTTAGTTATTGCAGTTTTTCTATGAAAATAAATTGATGTCTATGAAATTTATATATGCTTTCTATGAAATTCCAGTGCTCTAAATAGACTTATGAGTAATGATATTGTGTTCATTCTTAGAGCACCTAGGAAGGAGTTGATCCAATAGTTATAGATAGCCAAATGAGTGGTCCAACTCGTCACGACACGACCCATTTAGGGCATGGGCCTTTATGTCCTGCTAGCTAATTGAGGCATGTTGGGCCAGCCCACGTGTTATGGCCCAGGCACGATATGTCGACCCGTTAATCGTGTTGGGCTTGCGTGTTAACACGCGTGGGTCAAGTGAATAAATCGCAAAAATAGAAATTCTTGTGCTTCAAATAGACTTATGATACTTATATATTGTTCGTGCTTAGAGCACCTCTACAAGAGTAGATCCGTCACTATAGATGGTCGAAATTGCGGCTCGATCCGATATGGCACAGCCGCACAGGCCCACCATGGTACATCCCGCGTGTCGAGGCCAAGCACAACATGTCGACCTGTTAAATGTTTCGGGCTAATAGCATGTGCGATCCAAGTGAATAAATTGCGAAAATAGGCAACAAGTGAAGTAGGAATCAAACCACGACCGGCTTGAGTAAATGGCCTAATTGCACTCTTCTAACCAATGCAACTCAATTTTATTTATGTTATATGAAGGATTGATATCACAAATATATATAATATTTAAAATTTTAAATATAATCGTGCCGGGCCAACAACATGGGTCGAGGAGACGGCCTAGACACGACATGATTCTCCTGTCGGGTCAATATGGGCCCATTTTAAATCGAGCTGGACCAGGCCACGATAATATTAAATAGGGCGTGTCTTGGTCCGGCCCGGCAGGGACGACCTATTTAGCCATTTATATCTGGCACCTGAGTGAAGTGGGGTCAAGCCCCCCACTACCATAGTACCATTGCTCGGTCCATGGAGCCCCTTCTATAATTGAACATATATTTAGGTCATATTTGGACCCTAGAGCCGATAGTTAGCTAGCTAGCTAACAATTTGTTAGTTGGATTGAGCCAGCTAATAAACAAATTATTAGATGTGAGTTAGCTAACACTTAGTTAGGGTACTAGCTAGGAATGTTTGAGATCTCTATAACTAATTTTAGCAGTTAATTATTAGCTCTAAAAGTTTTGAATAGACCAAAGACTACATATGAAAGATTCGAGATAACTTATCTCACATAAGTTTATGCAGTTTTTTGCCAACGCCTGGGGTCATGGTTAAAACCATACTAGATGTTTTTATTTTAATGCATCCTTCTTGCTCTCAGATATGCAAGACATCCAATCAAAGGCCTATTTGGAAACATGATATTTTCTTAGTTCTAAGACAATACTATGGCATTTGAGCATACCATGGTATTTTACACCAAAAGGCGTTTGGGACTATATACAAAAATTGTGTATTTTAAACCATGGTTTTGCCAATACCACGGTATTTATGTGGTAAAAAACATAGTTTTTTGCTTGCACGCAGCTACAACCTTCTCTTCTCACTAGGTGAGTGCCCGTGCGTTGCAACGGAACCGTATAATAACATGATAACTTATGTACATATGTGTGTTATATTGTTATGATAAAATATTTCGGAATCCATTTGTAATCTTAACCATACATAAATTTTGTTATTTTAATCTAGCTATTTCACCATTATATTGCAACCATCAGTACCATATAGACTTATATATATGATTTTAGTAATGTCATTGAGTTATAATGACAACACGATTAGGGAAGTGTTATTTACAACTCAAATCTCAGAAAAAGGGTACTAAGAAAGCACAGAAATAAGGTAATTAACTCTATCACAAGAACCAAGTGAACAATGAAATATCTCCATTCCAGCAAACAACATGACAGCCTAAAATCGGAAAAAGATCAATACAATATTGACCATATATCATGGCTATCAACATTGTCATCATTTATCAAGCATGGATAATATCGATCACATCGCCAGCATGCATTGAAAGCACTGTTTCCACCCCTAATGATGAAGAGGTCGAAGCCGAGGCCCTTGACGGAGCAATGGCGCGGGCGTCCTGGACGAGCTTGCCACACCAGGCGAGGCAAAACTGCTGGAGCACGTGCGCGAGGTGCGCGACATCGGTGCATGTCCGGAGCGCAGTGACCGCGGGAGCGAGGTCGGCGTCCATGTAGAGGCAGGGCTTAAAATACCACATGAGCATGAGCTGATGAGAACATTATTTGTAAACACATGCTCCACCGTGCGACACCGTCCATGTAAACACATGCTCCACCGTCCATGTAGAAGCAGCGTGTGGTTTCTTTGACCTATGGCCACTCCACCATGCGGCAGGGGTCCACCCTCACCCACAACACTGGCAATACATTTGCCATGATGATCATGTCAATGGAGGGCACAAACAAGCAAGCCATACCCCAACCATGTCTTCCAGTTATCATGCATGAGAAACGAATAAAACTTCTCCCACTTCCGGACGAAACAACACGCTGCTTCTGAGTTATGACCAAATGGTGCAGCCGGGCAACATAGTTCTAGATTTAACAAACGTTACAGCAGCCAAAGCCACTCACCGCTAAAAAAATACAGCAACGGTGGTACATCACTCTCGTTTTAGACGAGAGTCTTTCTAATAAAATGCATCCATTCCATGCCACATGTTTTTCTTCTTCATTCATCCGACCATGGTGCGCTTCCTGCCCCGTTGCCTCACTGTTTTGCAAAGAGTAGACAAAAAGTCACTACTCACATCAGTGCAGCTAGCAACGAAGGCCATGCGCTGCCACAGGGGCTGACAAGACCATGACATACCTTGAGCCAGCTTGTTCCGGGTAGAGCACCATTGCTTCGAAGCCTTTCTGTACGTCGCAAGGATTTTCTCCATCTGGTTCATCATCAAGATCAGTGTTGTTACCCACATAAGTTTGCTAAGGCATGATTAACACAACACAACAGAACTGCATAAAAACCATAGGAAACAAGATGCCACGAACAAAAGGAAAAAGCATAAATCCAATTGCAACTGGACTAATCTGTGATGCAGAGTCGTAAATGTTTGCACAGATTAGTCAAGCCCAAGCACAGAATAACAGTTTAGCAAAACCAAATATTGACCAAATATATCAATGGAAACAACTTGAATATTGATTTAGCCTCCTCACCACATCCCCACAGGACGAATGCATGGAAATCAAAGCTCTCTCTAGCATATATAGGTCCACCACTTTGTCCTTAGGAATCGTCGATGTGAAACTCAGACCAAAATCAATAAGAACCTGCCAAGATTTAACACATATAAGTTGCAAATCAATAGCCATGATGCAACTCAGATGGGTCGATTGCTGCTGATCTTGACAGCCATAAACTCGACTCCATAGCTCAATAAAGTGAATGCATTAAACAGAAGGTGTTGGCGAAAAGGATATTGTACCCACCAATTGATTGTTACTGTTCTTAATCATCATGTTTGACGTGGTCAAATCACCATGAACAAGGCCTCCATCATGTAGTTTGCCAATGGCATTTCCTATCTGTGTGGCAATATCATTCAGGCGTTCCTCATTGATCCCATTTGAACCAAACCTAAAAAGTATATCCTTGACAGACAAGCCATCCACATGCTCAAAGGTCAAAATATGCAGAACTGGATCCACATCATAAAGTACTGGGGTAGGAACACCAAGCCTCCTTGCTTTAGTCATGCACCGAGCTTCCTGCACATGAAAAAGACCATACTAAAATAATATACTAATCTAAATCTCGGTAAAATCAGTTGTTATGTGCCACTGTTCAGGCCATGTCTTGCAGCTCACCATAACTACAACTTAATCAATAATTTATACCCTTGGCACAAATCGAACTCTTTGTTTGTACATAAACAAGCAAGGCAAAAATAGGTAAGCATCATATTGACATTTTCCATAGAAACAAAAGTAGACACATGAAGAAAATTAGGGAGTGATATGACAAATATGTAAATAGGGAGATGGAGGGAATGATGGAAGTGTCAAAAACCTTAACCCATTGTGCTCACACCATGACACCAACATAAGCAACAGTAACAAAGTGCATAACAGCATCAAATGCATTCTCTGAAAATATTTTGTTCACCTGATTACTGGTTAAGCAAAAAAATCTCATCAACACATAAATATAAGGTAAGGGGAGGCACTGGGTTATTAAACTTCAGAAGAAGGATATAGCTTTGGCATTGCCTAAATCAGCATAAATAAACTTAAGCCCTCTGGGTTCTGGAAATAGCCATCGAAGAGCTCTAATAGTTGCCATGTTCCCTCTAGATAGGTTATCCTGTAAACATCAAACAACGGAGAAGCTTTTCCTATCATCTCATCCCTTTTCTGGCCAGCTTATCTCTTCTATATGGGATTCATGGCTTGTGCATGTCCTTTTTTGTGGAGGATATGAAGTGTAAATAATTCTGAACAATGGTGGTTACCAAGTCTTACAGTTTGTAAGGTTTACCATTGGGTAAAAGCGATATGGTTCTATTTTAGTATTCTGCCTATGTTGATTTCAAATAGATGCTAACATGAACAGAAACATGTGGCGCGATATGCAGATGCATAGAAATACTACATTTATTCAACATGGGCAAAGAAAAAACGGTATGTTTATGTAGTAGATAAAAGAAATTCTTATTGCTACAGAATCAATACTTCTAATAATAAGATAACATCACACTTTTTGCAAAACATCAAGGAGTGGTTTTTTATTATAACTAATTCAATTGCTTTATTTATTGATTGTTCCATAAAACATACATGGTTGGTGCTACACAAAAGGGCAGGGCTGATTTTACAACATACCTTATTTTACAGGTTCCAGTTGGTACAGTGATTTGAAGAATAGATAATTGGAGTATTTGGATTATTTTATGATCATAGTAAAGAGAAACACACTGATGAACTCTCCAGTCAACTTACAACTTTAATTGAAGAAACAACATGATGTTTCTTTGTAGTGTCCAACGCATTAGATGGCAGCCTAATAATTGCATAAAAGCCATCTTCCCGAAGCACTTTCTTTAGTGACAAACAAATGCATAAGCACCAAATTAGTTAAAAAGGAAATCAAGGTAAGAAATGTGGAGGACAAGAAGTTACATTGAACGTCGCTTTATCGTCCTCAGTAAAATCATTCCTTGTAAAGCGAAGCTTAGTGAGGGTCTGATCCATAAGAAAAGTACAATTAGGGAATTCCCATGACATATTGTAGATGCTAAATTTCCAAATGTTTTTATTGCTTCGAAAATTTCATGGTGAACAGTAGTTACACAAGTACAAATCTCCGTACTCGACATATACTAAGGCATTTCATTACTCGTATGAAACTAATTCTTTTTAATAATAAGGACTACAAAAATGAATTATACTGCATATCTAGGATATGCATCCATGTTGATAAAAGATAATACAGGCACTGAATTATTGAAATGAGCACTAAAACAACAAATTTGAGCAAAATGTTTATAAAACAAGAGCTTCAAAATACCTAGCGATCATTGTTCCTTCTCCATCTCCTATAAACAATTCTAATAGAAGTGATCCATCTACACATCCTTTTATAATATGAACTCTTTGAATGCCACCCTGACATTTTGAAGGAACAAATAGATGAAGTCACCTAACAAATACAGACTTTAACCAAATGTACTACCACACATCTCACGATTCTATCCAACTCAGTCATGAGAATGAGATGACACAAAGAACAGAAAAGAGGTCGTGGTGGTGGCATTGCTTACGAGGAAGTTATGGTGGTGGCTTCCACTGTGCGTTCGGTACTCATACACTTGCGATCATCCTTGCTTTTGTAAGCTACATAAAGAGAGGTGATGGTCTTTCCTATAAGATGAGAGGTTGGAAGGCTTGTTCTTGGCCATGTCAGTAGACTGGTATAGTAGACTGGTATGAAGCGAGTAATTTGGATGTGCTGAATTGGTAACTATACCTTTTATTCTTCTTCGCCTTCCTCTTTCTCTTCCTCCTCACTTTCTAGTGAAGATATATATGCTTCTGAGCTTTCATGCAGTGTTAGATGATCCAGATCCAAGAGTTATGCCTGACATAAATTTATGTTTCTATTAAATCACAAAATGAACCATATACCTTCAGCCAGTGTGTTGCCCACAAAGCCAAGGCTAGCAGCCCTTCTCCACCACACGTGTCATGCACCCAACAGAAGCACAAGCACAACCAACAGGTAGGCTAACTGAGGATGCAAAACACAATTCCTAGTAATCTTGCATGGGAAATTTTAGATTTTAACAAAAAATATGGCTTCAATCTTTCCTTGGCACATATACATTTGTATTATACTATTATTTAGTAAGTAGTATATTATTTTCATCTGATTTTCACTTTTATTGGGATAAGACAAAACTGCATTATAAACATTTCTCCTTTCTCTGCAGTATCTAACTGATCGACATGGAGCTTATTTGTATTATTACTATTCTAAAAGGTGGGAGCCTCACCTGCCAGGTGTTAGGTTCATTTAGCCCTTCCTTCTATCATGGCTGTCAACAAAACCGAGCTCAGCGAGCCCAGGGCCGTGGGTCCAGATTGTCACACTATGTAGTCAAGCTTGAGTAGGCCCATATTAGTTGTTGAGCTTATAGTCCAACTTGAGCTCGACTCGAGCAAAGGTCAAGTTCAGTTCGCTGAAGCTCGATAATGCATATCTATCACCAGACAACAACAATGTTGTAATGTTGAATCTTAGAGAGGAAGAGGAACTCTCAATGGAATCATTAGATTTCAAAAAAGACATTAATCAAGATTCAAGATCTGGTCCAATGGATGAAGCAGGAAGAAAGGAACAAGAGAAGTGAAGAAAATATTCATTGTGATTCTAGATTTCTAGGAAGTGTGCATGATAGTCCGGAACATAGCCAGACAAAGAGTGGAGGAGATGAAGGGGAAGATTTGGTGCTTACTTGACAGTTGCCACTCAGGCCTTGTTCATGATGAGGTCAATGTGGGTAGTGGCATCTCATGGTTCTCTCAGACCCTAGGGGTGTAATTTGCTTATTTGCTTGGGACATAAACAACATTTGTATTATTTAGTAAGTAGTATATTATTTGCATCTGATTTTCACTTGTGCCGGGATAAGACAAAACTTCACCGTAAATGATTCTCAAGTTATACAAACAGCTACATGGAATCTAAAGAGCAGCTTGGTACAGGGCTTTAGACCCAAATTGAATCAGAGACCATCTCAACAACGCAAGGCCTACTCATCCTAAGTGCCTACATTCGTGCCCTAGTATGCGCAGGTTTTATGTTATACCATGGAATCGTGAATAATTGCGGAATAGAACGCTTCTGGTGCAAATATGGAGAAATTAGCATGGCCGAATTCTAGGAACAGTCATTGCCCGAACCCCAAACTGTATCCTTCAATTTGGTTAGGTGCCCTACCCAACCAAATAAACCTCAACATTGTGCATAAACACCCATTTTGAGCTAAAAAATAACGACAAAGGAGATTGGTACAGGGCTTGACCTAAATTCAATCAGAGGCCATCTCAACAACACAAGGCCTACTCATCCTAAGTGCCTACATTCGTGCCCTAGTATGCGCAGGTTTTATGTTATACCATGGAATAGTGAATAATTGCGGAATAGAACGCTTCTGGTGCAAATATGGAGAAATTAGCATGGCCGAATTCTAGGAACAGTCATTGCCCGAACCCCAAACTGTATCCTTCAATTTGGTTAGGTGCCCTACCCAACCAAATAAACCTCAACATTGTGCATAAACACCCATTTTGAGCTAAAAAATAACGACAAAGGAGATTGGTACAGGGCTTGACCTAAATTGAATCAGAGGCCATCTCAACAACACAAGGCCTACTCATCCTAAGTGCCTACATCCGTGCCCTAGTATGCGCAGGTTTTATATTATACCATGGAATCGTGAATAATTGCGGAATAGAACGCTTCTGGTACAAATATGGAGAAATTAGCATGGCCAAATTCTAGGAACAAAGTCATTGCCCGAACCCCAAACTGTATCCTTCAATTTGGTTAGGTGCCCTACCCAACTAAATAAACCTCAACATTGTGCATAAACACCCATTTTGAGCTAAAAAATAACGACAAAGGAGACACACGATAGATAAATCTAAATCCAAAAGACAGTCGATCTGGGTATTCGAGAGATCTACTTACTTAATCTGATATAGCATGCCACTTCTCCCTTGCTGCCTTGCTCACCTGATCCACCAACACGAACAAAGAAGACATATGCAAACGCACCAAAAAAATAAAGGAAGAGCAGAGTGCAAGGTGACTAACGGTCGCAACGCTCTTGTTGCCAAGGTGCTGAACCTGATACTCCTATCTGAATCCAGACCTGAAAAGCAAACAAACGCCACAACAAGTTCAATAATGTGGGGAATCCACAGACTCGTAACAAAAATAGAGCATAGATCTAGAGATCTAAGTAAGGCAGAGAACTCACATGAAGACGAAGAAGGCGAAGGGTGGGCGCTTGGGCTTACCACTCGTGGCGACCTTCTTGCGCTTGCCGGCGACGCTACCCGCCCAGAGCCTGCAACAACAACTGCATAATAGCATAACCAATAGCACTGTCAAACTATCACAAGGAAAAGAGGAACCATCGTTCCTCTACAAGAACAGAGTAGGCGCGGAGATCCAACCTGCCCCAAATTGTATCCTTTCGTGCACCTAAGCATCGCCGTCGCACCTGAGCGCCTTCTTGCTTCTTCTCCTCGCATGTGGGTGGCGACTGCTACATATATGGGTGCTCTCTTCCGACGTCTTCCCAGGGTTGTCGAAGCCACCGCCGTAGGACCGCTCCCATGACTAAGCGCTCCCAGGGCCCCATGGGCAGCAGCAACATCTCCTCGTGGCTCAGGACCTTGGGCTCGACGGGTCCTCTGAAAGCAATATTTCGGGGGTCGGCTAGGGGGGAGGGGGCGACCTCACGAGCAGTCGATGGCAACTCGGGCTTCCGCTTCAGACTGGACGTTGGTGGCTGGCGATGGTCGTCTTGCCCCCTACCGGCGCGTGCCCGCGCGAGGGAGTCTAGCGCCGGAGAAGTCATGCTCAAGAGAGGAGGGGAGCGTTGAGAGAGGAGGTGGGGAGAGGTTGCGACGCGTGCCCTACCGAGCGCGCGCGCGTGGGGGCTGGAGCGACGGGGAGGGGAGGACAAGGGAGGAGGCCGAGGTAGGCAGGCAGTTGCTCGTTCCCGACTCGTGCGGAGACAAGGTGAGGTGGGAGTCTGGGAGACGAGGCCTAACCGGATCGGCAAGGGCGAGACAGGCGTGGGACGGAGGATGGTTAGAGCTGACGGGATGGACGATCTAGATTGCGGCGAGGCAGAACAGGCAGGTGGCAGAACCAGGAGGCAACCTACCCCTTGCGTTCTTCATAGTAGTAGAGATATACTATGACTAAAATGCTATGTCTCCAAACAGATGTTGGATTTACTGATGTAAAATATCACATAGTTATGTCATGGCATTCATTAAACTGTGGTTTTTGAGAAACAAAGTTTCCAAACAGGCCCCAAATGTTAGGCCAATGCTCCAACGTCGAGCAACTAATATTGTCAAACTGTTTCACAGTTTAGCTCCCTGCATTTTGCATGGCCAGTGATGGACCTTCTGTTTGCTACAAAGCAACCAAAATTGGTTGTGGCCGCGTTGGCCCAATTTGTTTCCAGGCCCAAGAACCAAAGCATCTTATTGGTCTGAGATAGGGATGGCAATGGCCTCTAATCCTCGATTCCCGACAGTGAATTCATTCATTAGAAGATAGTGATAGAGAGGTTTCTTCCCCCACGAGGATGTAAACAGGGAAAAAATCTCTCCCCGATGGGTAAACGGGGATGTGAGCGAGAAAGCATTTTCTATGCCCAGTCCCTGCTGGACCCGTTAAAATTGTATGTGATGATATTTTTGTGTACTAGCTAATGATAAAATAAATAATTACCTTGTCAAGAGATCAATTTTTGTATAAATATGTTCGTTTTGATATACACATAATGATTTTCTTACATCTAACAATATGTATAATTGCAAATGTTTTGTATTAATAAAACATGATGTATGTCCTAATTATAATTTAAATGGGGACGGGGATTCTCGTCGTGGATTTATCCCCACGAGGACAGGGATGGGGAAGAAACGTCCCTCGCAAGTGTTCGTGGGATCTCTGCGAGATTTTTTTTGTCATGGGCACGACTACGAGGAGATATTCTTCGATGGGAAATTTTCCATTGTCATCCCTAATGTGAGAGAAATGTGTGGCGTGCTAATACTAGCTAGTTTGTCGATTCTCTCCTTCCATGTAATTTAGCTGGCTAGATAGCTGGCTCATTGGAGACGTTATAGGGCTATTTGGTTTATTTCCCTAGCTAGCCTGGCTCGCATATGGAAACCAGGCTGCACAGAGCCAAGTCGAGGAAGTGTATATACGCTTGTTTAGTTCACTTTTCTAGCTAGCTTGGTTATGTTGTTTGGTTGCTTTGTATGAGTGCTTGCTTTAGATTAAAGCCATCTATTTGCACTACTGTAGCTGCAACACATAATGACAAAACACTGTAAAAACAGTAGAAGTCGATATAGATTAAAGCCAAACGAACATGTGTGAGAGGTCAATAGCATGAACGAATATAGCTTAATTTGGCTATGCATTCCCCTCTTTCTCGCAGATAGAGGTGGATTTCACTATTTGCATCCATTTAGGGCGTGTTTGGCAGGGCTCCAGCTCTACCAAATCAACTCTGGAGCTGCTGCTCCACCACAGAGCAGCTCCACGCATGGAGCTGGACTCTCAATTTGATGCTGAGAAATGTGTTTGGCAGGAATAACAGCTCCAGCTTCAAAAACAAGGAATTTGAATGGATTGCCCTATTTTGCCCTCAGGAACAGAATGCGTTGGTCTTTTTTTCTGCGCCTGGAGACTTGCATGTCGCTGTTTTTTTTTCTTTTTGCCGCGCCGTGCCTGGACGCTAGATGGTGCATGGCGTTATTTTTAATAGTGAAACGAACAAGTCATGCATTTGATCAAACAAACATCCTATCAAATGATAATTGTTCAAACTCTTAGAAGAATAGTTTGATCATCAAAACAAGTCACAAGAATTGTTCAAAGCTTAGAAATATAAAATTACATATTTTGATAACAAACTAGTTCCAACCAAGAGCAAGAGTTGTGGCAAGTTCATCCCGAAAAGTATCCATGCAATGTTCCCCGACTTCCATAGTAGATGTATCTGATGCGTTTGCCGGAACGGCAAATCGTTTATACCGATTCGGGATTGTAGGCATAAAATTAGGATCACGATCAAACCGAGCAAAGTCGGCATCGTCACTGTTATGCTCGCGAATGAAATTGTGGAGGACCATACAAGCCACAACTATCATTTTTTGCTTCCAAATGGGGTATTTCTTAATCCGGTATAGAATTTCCCACTTCATTTTCAGTAACCCAAAGGATCTCTCGATCACATTGCGAATAGATGAATGTTTGCGATTGAACTTTTCCTTCGGGGTTTTAGGTTCCATACCTCTATGCCACTCAGGCATATGATACCTCTCACCCTTGTACGGAGCTAGATAACCGGGGCGATTAGGATACCCCGCATCGACAACGTAATATTTACCTACGAATGATGCAAAAAAATAATTATACTACAAATGATACGTAAAACATAATTGTATGGTCAATGCAAGTAAATTACCTTGTGGAGGATGTGGAAATATGTCCTTGTCGACACTCAATGCATTGTATAGCACACTTGTGTCGTGCATAGATCCCGGCTGGCCCGTTGACACATATGTGAATCGCATGTCGAAATCACAAACTGCTAACACATTTTGGGTGGGTATCCCTGTCTTCCCAATGTACCTCACTTGCTCATCCGGTGAAAGTGTGACACGGATATGTGTGCCATCAAGTGCTCCAATGCAATCTTTGAAATATGGATAGGCTCGCTTGTCATCCGTAATCCTCTTATGTATAATATGAAAATTTGGATCTTTTGGTCTAATGAAATCCTTTGCCATGTCCATCAAAGCGAACAAAACATCTTCAAATTTTCTACTAATAGTTTCACTCGAGTGCTTGAATCTATTAACAACTCTACTGATGGACTCATTCCCTCCACAAATGAATAACAGAATACCTAGACTCTCAATAGTTGACATGTGTAGTGATTCTTTCAGCCCGTACCTGTAAACCAATAACCCATGGAGGTCAAAGAAAATTTCTGTGCTCATGCGAAGTTGTCTATGGCATTCCCCTGGAGTGTTGAAAAGCTCTAACATAAATCCCATTCCACTTGTTGTCGACGTCCTTGTAGGGTTTTTAGTAAGGTACATGTCAACATATATTTGTGCCAACATAGCACCGCCTAAGACCATTCTGAAACAATCCTCAATCTCATCACCATCATCATCGCTACATATCTGCATAGATAAATTGTGTCAACAAGCCACACACATAGATAAATTGTCCACATGACACACACATAGATAAATTGTCCACATGACACACACATAGATAAATTGTCCACACGACACACACATAGATAAATTGTCCACATGACACACACATAGATAACTTGTCCACATGACACACAAATAGATAAATAACACTAGACTAATCTTTTCCGAAAATCAAGGCATACTTTCTCTTTAGCCAATTGAACCTAGACTCAGGCGTGGGCATAGTCATAAACATTTCCCTCTGTTCTTTCTTCACAAACAACTCAGTTGCCACGAAGTGCTCATCAGTTCCAAGAGCAGCCCCACATGCAATGACATGCCCCATGACTTCATCAATACTGATCCCTCCTAGCCTAGAAGATACAAAAGCATCAGCACTCTTTGATATCTTCGAAATATGTTCCTGGATAACAAGTCCAGTGCTAGTCTTTGATTTCTTCTTAGGTTTGTCAAGAATAATGGTAGCCTTTGTCTTAGGTTTGTTGCTAGGTGTAGGAGAGACTTCAAAAATATCATCACCAATATCTTGACCACCATTCTCCTCACCATTCTCCTCACCATTCTCCTCAACATTATCCTCACCATTCTCCAAATCAATGTGAGGGGATTGATCTGGACTAGGTGGCATGATCGGGTTGGAAGACATAGGATTCCAATGATCTGTCTCTTCATTAATGATGCTCCCAAACATCACCTTCATATCATCTTCATTTTGGAGAGGCCTATTCTTAAATTTCCCAACACCAGGTATCTCCTACATATTTAGGCAAACAAGTAAGCAATTGCATTATTATATTAAAAAAGTTGAATGAAAATAAATTTTAGATGCTCACATTTTTTATTTTTTTCCACCACTCGGCATCCATGTTGATAGTTCCATTGTCCCAATTCCAACCGAGACCAGTTTGTTTCCTCATCAACTTTCTCCAAACAGTCAAATCACTCTTCAACTTGTCCCATTTGTTCTTAAGCTGACTTTTTTTCAACATGATACCGGTACATTGGAAAAACATCGTAATGACCTCGTTGTAGCCCACATTATTCAAGTGTGTGTTCGGTCTATTTCCTTTTCTAACTTGTTCAGCAAACAATGAGCAAACAACAGTGGTATGATGATCATTCCATTCAATATAATCCCCCTATGCATGTATTATCATTCCGATCAATATAATTATCTAGATATAAAGTTTGTAAACACTGCAAATTAGACAGCAAATTATACCTGATCATCATCTCTAGCTTTTTTGGTCGATGCAGCACGTCCAGACCCGGCCGCGCGCTGTCCAGCCGCTGCAGATGTTATTAAGTTTGAAACAGACACACTAGCTGCAGGAATTTTATGAAATCGCTGTAGGAATTTTATGACCACTAGCAGCAGTATATGACCAATCGCTGTAGTATATGATCAATCGCTGCAGGAATTTTACCTGGCTGAAATCCTGGGCGTGCGCCGACCGCGGGGACGCCAAGCTGGCCGCCTGCGCGTGAGCCGCCCGCAGCAGCGAGCGCATGGATGCCTGTGCGTGAGGCGCCCAAGGCAGGGACCGCCTGGCTGCCTGCGCCGCCCAAGGCAGCGACCGCTTCGCTGCTTGCGCGTGAGGCAACGCCTGCCTGGCCGACCGCGGCAGCAGGCTGCACGGCTGCGCGTGCGCCGCCCGCGGCAGCGCCTGGCTGGCCGCCCGCGCCTGCGCGTGCAGATGGAGGCGACGTCGGCCAGGACATCCTGTCCTTCTCCGGCGGCGGGTGCGCGATCAGCTAGGGCAGCGTTCGGTTTGCGCGACGGGCAGGAGATGCGATCGGGATAGAAAAAAGAAAACGAACCGGTATCCTGTGTAAATGATGGCAATGGTGGGTAATTTCTACACAACTTCACGAGTCCTTTCAAAAAATGTGTTTACGGAGTACCCCCTGAGAGACTCCATGGATTTGGTGGAGTTGGGAGCTAGATTCAAGTTTTTTTGTATCTGGAGTTTTTGGAGTTGGGAGTGTTTGGCTAAAAAAAAATGAAGTGGAGCTGTTTTTTTGAATCTGGAGCTATTTGGAGCCCTGCCAAACACGCCCTTAATAATGAGATCGGTGAAAGACTGAAAACAAAACCACAAATTGCATTTATGATTGTTTGGAAGAGCATCAAAACTGATTTTTGTCTAGCATCTTTGGTGCAAATAGGTGATAATTCCATATCAACACAGGAGCAGATGCGTCCTGAAAATCGGAAAGCAGTTCAAGCCGTCAAAGCAGCAAAAATATCTCTGCTTCGATTTGCATGAGCCAAGCGATAACAACGCTATCACCGCGATTCAAGGTGTAACGAGGAAAGAAAGATAAATTTTGAAGAAAGGAAAAATCCTGAAAAGAAAAATAAATAGGAGAGAGAGAGAAGCTCTCTGTTCCGCTCTTTTCTAACTTCCCCGTAGCTCTCTCTCTCTCGCTCCCTCACGCTCTCTCTCCTCACCATTTTTGCTCCTGCCGAGAGCTCGCCAAGCTCCGAAAGGCGCAAGTTTTCTTGCCATGGGGAAGAACACATGCAAGCTCTGCTCCCGCCGCTTCGCCAGTCCCCGCGCCCTCGCCGGGCACATGCGCTCTCATTACATGGCCGCAGCTAAGGAGACGGCGGCGACGGCGACGGCGGCGGCGGCGGCGGCCGCAGCAGCGGCGAAGCAGCAGATCTCTTCGGCATCATCCGCGTCGACCTCCATCGCCGCCGCCGACGAGGAAGTCGGCTTGATGATGACCGCTTCCACCAACGGGCTCCGGGAGAATCCGAAGCGCAGCCTTGGCGTGGCGGATGTCGGTTTCTCGGATCGCGAGAGCGAGACCGAGTCGACCCCGCCGCAGGCCAAGCGCGTGAACGCCGCCGGCATCTGGGGCGAACCCGAGGCGTCGAGCTCGCTGTCAGAGGTCGCAACGCCGGAGGACGTGGCGCTATCCCTCATGATGCTCTCTCGTGACTCGTGGCCGTCGGGTGTAGTCGCCGAGAAGGACGGCTCCGACGACAGAAGCGACGACGGCTACGCGCCGCCCGCCCCACCCCGGCGGGCCCCGGCGCCGGTGGTGGAGAAGCGGACGCAGTTCCAGTGCGTCGCGTGCAAGAAGGTGTTCCGCTCCTACCAGGCGCTTGGCGGACACCGCGCCAGCAACGTGCGCGGCGGCAGAGGCGGCTGCTGCGCGCCTCCCGTGGCTCCTCCGGCCCCACCCCCGCAGCCCCAGCCGCCGCTATCGCCATTGCCGGAGCACCGTGACGGAGGCGAGGACGAGGACATGAACGCCAAGCAGCAGCCGCGCGAGTGCCCCCACTGCGGCCGCGTGTTCTCGGGGCAGGCTCTCGGGGAGCACATGCGGTCCCATGTGTGCGCCTCGTCGCCGCTTGCCGGCACCGCCACCGCCACCGCCTCCACCCCCTCAGCCGCCACTCCTGCGTCCCCGACCAACAGTCCCTCCATGATCGATCTGAACGTGGCGCCGCAGTCCGAGGAAGTGGAGCACTCTGCCGTGTCAGATCCCCGCTTCAATCCAGGTGCCTGAAGCTGAAGAAGCAGGCAGATCAGCGCCCTCATTCTGGATAGTTCCGTTGCCCGTTAGTGATTCGAGGTGAGCATCGTCAGGGGGAGATAAAGGTAAAAAAAAAATCAAGAAAACAGATTTGAAGATAAGAAGCATCTTTTGTAGGTTATAAATGTAGCTTGCTTATGTTTTCCAATTCCATTGATCAGTGATTACAATGTTCTGCCGTTGCTGTTAATTTCGTTTTATGTTCGAAGCTACTGGATTATATGGAATACATATATTATGTAGATTGTTAGTACGAGCAGCTGGCAAAGCTGGCTCCGGTTCTTGGAAACAAATCAGCAATGGGGGAAAGGGGTAGCTTAACCATAGCTTTCTGTTGCATTCTCGGAGCCATCCATCCTGACCAGAGTCTCATGGAATATCCATGGCATAGGCTGCATTGAACGCTACTTCGCTAGCATCAGCAGAAGCAAAAGGCTCCGTGGATTATAACAATGTAGACGAAGAGGAGGAGCAAGCACTTTTCCACTGAGAGAGCCGTGTACAAAGCCCCCGCACCCCGGCAGCGTCTAGTAGCACTGCTCACTGCTGCAACTTTGTTTTGTTCTGCTGCTTCCTTTTTTTTCTCCCTTTTTGCCTTCTGGCTTGGCAGCAGCAGCAGGCTCCTGCGTGCGCCGTCCCTTCCACTGCTGGTATGAACAGCTCCTCGTGCCGTGCACCCTGCCACTGCCTTCTTCCATTGCAGCCCTGCTCGCTTCCTGTTCGCACTCTCTTGTCTCTCTCTCTACAAGTCGGTCCGGATCACGGTCGCTTAGTATCCTGTACGTATTATTGGACAGCTTTACCATTGAAGCTTTTAATCATGAAAAAAATGAATTTACATCTCGGATTTACTCTTGGTGGATCTGAAATATACCGTGTTTTGATTGAAAAAAAAATCTATTTTATTATTACAATGGAATCCATGTGTCAGTGCCATCCTTTCTTCCTCCTCTAAATTTGTTCAAAGAAGAAGAAAAAAACACGCGGAGCTCGGGTGGTCGACGAAGGGTGCATGCATGGTTGGTCAGCGTGGCTGGGTGGACACCGTGAGAGGCTGAGAGCACACAACGAGCATGAGCACGGCCAACACATGTGTCTCAGAGAGGAGGGGCGGGGCGGGGCGGGGCGGCTGGTGCGGAACCTGGGCGCGTGGCCGCCAGGGAAGGGAGACGCACGAGCACGAGTAGGGCTTGGCCGGTCAAGGAGACAAGACGGGGGCTCGGCGTGGGGAAGAATGCCCAGTGCAGTGGGAAAGGCGAAAAAAGAAAGGAGTGAACCAGGACGTGAGGGTTTATGAGAAATGATAATGGTAGTTAATTTTTTTACTAACTTCATCAATTTGAGTTAGATGGAACACCTCTTAAAGAGCTCTATCAGTATGATTGATGAATCTAACCTTTAGATCTACCACTAGTACAATAATATCCATGTGTTGCGACGACGTATCAATCATATTTGATGGTACAGTGTAACAATTATACCATACGCGAGGTCCAGTGCCAAACGAGTGTGATGGACCCTCTCCGCAAAAAAAATATATTTAAAATTAAAGTGGATCCTCCCCATAAAAAACCAAAATTAAAATGGACCTTCCTCACAAAATAAATTCAAAATTAGTGTGGGCATATAGCCTAAATATTAGATATTAAACTATAGATACTACATTTTATCTTAGCCGAAAAAACCGAGAAATGTATGAGTTGAAAATAAGACTTACCCTTTTTTATAGCTAGCTGGACCACTTGTCCTTCAGCTAGCGAGTTGGTACTATCTGGGAACGTGCGTTGTGTGTGGCTTCATATCGTGTTGAATTTGTGTGTTTTTTTTACAACCCATCCGTGGACCGTTAGATAACGACCTAGTTAGATTCGAAAGAAGTATAAGTTTTTTTTGGAAAAGGTACGACGATGAAAACTAGAAAATCGATGCTTATATGAGTAGAGATTTTTGTAAGACCAATTTTGATGAGGTTTAGACTACTCGGATAACTTTTCATTCGATTGAAATCGTCTCTGATAAACCTACAGCCGATGAAACTATCTCAAATAAGCTCTATAAATAATAAGTAATTCTGCTAGAAGTAATATTCGTGTACGACCACGGCCATTTGTGGCCATGGTTTTGCGTCGAACGGCACACGGTTTTGTAGGACTCGCCCTACACGTTTGGCAGCTTTCCATTCCCCCCACTTTGTATTGTACTCCTGCGGGCGGAATTTGGCAGGTCGGGAGGGTCATTATCTCGCTGGATTATTACTCCTATTCCTCATCACAAGAGTGGTTTACCGTGCGCGCAGCATGCTGACGCTCGCTCGTGGGCCCGCCGCGCCTGCCTTCCGGTTCCTGGGGATTCTGGGGAAGCTGGAGGGGCGCGCGCCCCGAGGCGGATCGAGCGGGCGGAACGGTTGGTGGTGCACGACTGCACGACTGCACGACCGGTTCGTGGGGATGGGCGGATGACGACCGGGCCCGGTCCGCGCCAAGTGACCACAGGCCAGTGGGCACGGCCGTCGTAATGCCGAGACGGATGGGATTTGGTGGGGCCGCAGTAAAGCGCGGTAGTGGGGCCGCGGGAGTGCGGTGGGGCGCGCGTGACGTGGAGGCACCGTCGTGGCCGTCAGATCCTGATTGGACGAGCCTGATGGCGACGCGAGTCTTGGACTCCTGGGCTTTTGAGGCCGCGTTCCTGTCAACCGTCGAGTTAATGAGGCACGTCATTATCACTCGTGCCGTCCAATCGCCCGTTTGTGTACTGGTAGTGCCGTGGTTGCTCTTCAACACCATTGTCCTAAGAGCAAGCAGACAGGTTTGGATAGGTTGTTTTAAGGGCTTGATTGGTTCAGTTTTTTTTCTGACCAGATTTTCTGAAAATCTGGCTGTGGGAAGAATATGAGTATCATTACGATTACGTGTGGAGGAAGATAAAGTTGTTCATAGGGCTCAGGATCTAGAAAGTGACGGATTCCTATTATTACAACGACTCAACCGATTATGTGTTTATGTTGATTTTGGATGATTTTTGTCCCAACGAATTTTATAGAAGCTGACTGAAAAGCTGAGCGTTTGGCAGTCTGCAGCAGCTTTTGGTGGCCAGAAGCTGCCAGAAGCCGAAACAAACAGGGCCTAAATTTTTTCATGAGCTGATATCCTAGCTAGATTTGTTAACAAGCAAGCTCGCGAGCTAAACGAGCTATCACATTTTAATAAAACGAAATATATACATATCATTTTGTCGGCGTCTCGGACCCGGGGGGGTCCCTTGGACCGACCAGTGAAATCGCTGCGTGCCCCTGCCCAGATGGGTTGGCGCGGGATGGAACACAAGAGGTGGGACAAACGTTGTATTATCCTGCACCAGGGGTGCCGCTCGTAGTAGGGGTTACAAGCGCGTCGCGTGGGGGAGAGAGAGACACAGAGTTCGTCCGCCCCCTTCCCCTCCGCGCGAACCCCCCTCAGGGTGGCCCTGGACCTCCCTTTTATAGAGGCAAAGAGAGGGTCTAGACGTACAACGGGGGGGGGGGGGGGGGGGGGGCGTAGCTATGCGCTAACGTGTCCGGCAGTGGAGTGCCTAAGCCCTGTGTACATGCCAACGTGGCCGTTGGGGGAGAGCTTGGGCCCTGTACATGTGATGGCGTGGCCGTCGGAGGAGCGCCTGAGTCCTATAGGAGCACAGCTGGCAGCGCGACGAGGATCCTGCTGACGTCTCCTTGCTGTCGTAAGGGGCTGAGAGCCACCGGCGTCATGGTGCACGCGGGGCACCATCATTACCCGTCGCCGGGATAAGCCAGATGGGACGCCGGTCTTGTTCCTTGTAGCCTGAGCAGGCTAGGAATAGGGAAATGATGTATCCCCTATTAGCGCGGTCGGTCCGAGCCCAGCGTCGGTCGAGGCGGAGACTTCTCTTGGGGCTGAGGCCAGGATCGGGCGAGGATGTGATTCCTCCCGAGACCGGGGTCGAGGCCGAGTCCGGGGGTCGGGCGAGGCGGAGACCTCTTCCCGAGGCTGGAGCATGAGGTCGGGCGAGGCAGAGCTTCCTGTTGCGCCCGAGGCTGAACTCGGTGGTTGATCGTGACTTGTTGTCAGTCGTTGCCGGGGTGGCTGACACGGCAGTCGGAGCGGAGCGAGCGGCGCTGTTTTCCTGTCATATCAGACAGTAAAGAAGAGGGACGGAGTGACTGCGGTCACTTCGGCCTGCCCGTCTGAGGCGCGTGTGTCAGGATACGGCGTCAGGCATCCCCTGCATTTAATGCGCCTGCGAAGTGGTCGGTTGGTGAGGCGGTCTGGCCAAGGTTGCTTCACAACGAAGCCTGCCCGAGCTGGGCCTCGGGAGAGCCGAGGGGGCGCCCGCTGCCTGAGGAGGCCCTCGGGCGAGGCGTGAACTCGTCTAGGACTACTGTTCCAACCCGAGGCTGGGCTCGGGTGAGATCGTGTCCCTCGGGTAGACAAAGTCTTGACCTAAACCGCACCTGTCACTTGGTCTGAGGGTGTTTACCAGCCATGATTAGGAGTGTTGGGGGTACCCCTAATTATGGTACCCGACAGTAGCCCCCGAGCATCGAAGGGAGTGTTGGTACTCGCTTGGAGGCTTTTGCCGCGTTTTCGGTGAGGGGACCGACCTTTCTCAGTTTTTGCCTTGTTCTGGTGGGTGCGCGCGAGCGCACCCGCCGGGTGTAGCCCCCGAGGCCTCGGAGGAGTGGTTTGACTCCTCTGAGGTCTGAATGCTTTTCGTGGTGCTTCGGCCAGTCTGAAAGTTCCCTCGTGCGGCCTGGCCGTAGCCCGGGTGCGTGGTTGGGTTCCAAGTTATCAAGCTGGTTTGTTGACGCTGTCAACAATTTTGGCCGTAGCTGGGTGCGAGAGCAGCCCCCGAGCCTTTGCATGGAGCGAGAGGACGATCAAGGACTTTCTCGACTTTTATTATACGCCCCTGCGTCGCCTTTCCGCAAGGAGGAGGGGGGAAAGCGCCACGTTGCCCTCGGAGGGTGCCGAACATGGTGTTTCCAGTGAGCTGCTAACGGGTGATCCGAGTGGACGCCCATGCCCCGTTCGTTAGGGGTCGGCTGGTGGCCCAGAGGCGCGCTCCAAAAGTACCTGCGGGTGATTCGCCGGACCCAGACCCCTTCGACAGGGTCCGAGGGCTCGATGCCTCTCTCCGGTGGGATTCCGTTACAAATCGTTCCCGCCGGTCTCGGAAATGTCCTAGGGTACCTCGGGAGCGTAGCCCGAGCCTCGACTATGTATCGAACGTACCCAGAGTCATCCCTCACTCTACGTGCTCTGGGGCAACTATCGAACCCTTCCGAGGGGCCAGCCTACGAACCCCTGATCAATAGTGGGCACGGAGCCCGGGCGCTCTGGGGCGACTGTCGAACCCTTCCGAGGGGCCAGCCTTCGAACCCCTGATCAGTAATGGGCTTGAGGTCCGAGTGCTCTGGGGCGGCTGTCGAAACCCTCCCGAGGGGCCAGCCTTCGAACCCCTGATCAGTAGGAGGGCTCGGGGCCCGCTTCCTTCGTCGAGAAGGATCCTTTCCACAACATCCCCTTTCCCGGTCCCTATAGCAAGAGAGAGAGAGAGAGGAGGAGGGGAAGGATATGAATTTAAATAAGGTGGCACACCTTTTTTGACGCGGTCATTATGGCGAAGGCGAAGCGACGCTCGCCTCGCCTGCCAGAGGTGTCGCTTGCTCCGTCGGGAAGTTAATGCGACGGTACGGGCGATTCGCGTGGCGCCCGTTGCGCGTGCGAGCCGTTCGAGGAACGGGAAGATCGCTTTTTCTTTGAGTTTTGAATTTTGCGGTGAGTTCGGGCGAAGTTTTTGAACGGTTCTTGCCCGGGCCTTCATATACTCGGAAGGGGGGCCTACAGTGGTTTGTCACTCTACCATTTGCGCCTGCCTTTTGCTCTGGTTTTCGCAACCTAAGAGAGTAGCCAGGGAAAAGGAAACCGCGCACCTCATCTTCTCCGCCTCCACCACCTCTGCTTGGTGATGGCTGACAGGGTGACCGTTGTCCCGCCGCGCGACCTGTGGCCCTCCTCCACCGTCGTCGCGAAGGATCTGGAGGCCCTCGTCGCTGATGGTCTGCTTCGTCCCCTCTCTGGTGGGGCGCAGCCGGAGTGGATGGCCCCGAGCGAGGCCGTCCCTTCCCCGCCGCCGGGGTACGTGGTTAGCTTCATCACTTTCCATGAGCGGGGGTTTGGAGTGCCAGCGAGCCGCTTTATGCGGGCGCTCCTGCACCACTACGGGGTGGAGCTGCACAACCTCAACCCCAACTCCATTGCGCAAGCGGCCATCTTCGCGGCGGTTTGTGAGGGTTTTATGGGGATCGAGGTTCACTGGGATCTGTGGACCCACCTCTTCTCCGCGGAGCTCTTTGCCCTGACGACGGACGCGAAGAAGGTCTGTATGGTGGTGCGAGCCAGTGGCTGCACCCTCCAGCTGAGGCAGGGGCGCGCGCAGCAGTATATCCCTGCCATCCTTGTGTCTTCGAACAAGGGGTGGCAGCGCCGATGGTTTTATCTCTGGAACGACGACGGGAGGCTCCCGTCGTTTTCTCAACGAGTGGTGACCGCCGACGGCAGCAACTGGCGCTGGGGCGCCACACGCGAGAAACAGGAGAAGCTCCAGCCTATTCTGCAAGCCTTGCAGAAGTTACGGGACGGGGGCCTTACCGCTGCGGGGGTTGTTGCCGCCATCCATCGCCGGAGGGTGCTCCCTTTGGCAGAGCGGCGGTTGCAGCTCTCGGAGATGAGACCTGGGGTCGGTCTGCAGGGCTCGCAGATGTCCTCGGCCTCCCTTCCTGACGACGACCTCCGCAGGCGGGTAGCGGGTACGGTAGGGAGGCTGGAGGCCGGTGCCCTTACCTAGCCCGTGATGCGTCCCGACCATGGGTATGTTTCCCTGGTAAGTATCCGATCCTTCTCCCGTACTGTGCCGAGTTGCCTCCGATTCCCACTGTTGGGGTCTTTGCTCTTCCAAGGCTTAAGTTTTTACAAACCCGCCCTGCCGCGGGTCCCGGAGGACGCGGTGGACCGAGCCACGCAGAGGGTCACCGCGGAGGAGAAGAAGAAGAAGGACGCAGAGAAGGCTTGGGCTCACGAGCGGATGCGAGCTCGGGACGCCTTGGAGAAGCGTCGTCAGAGACAAGAGAGGGACGGGCTCCCGAGGGAGCCGTCGCCGGAGACGCCCGACGACGACGATGACGATGATGATGACGAGGATGACGACATGATGGCCCATCTTGGCCTCAGCCCGGACCCGGGGCCAGGCCAGGGGTTGCCGTGCCAGCCTCCAAGTGGGCTGGTACCAGTAGTGCCCGAGGCCAGGACATCGGGGTCCCAGTCCGAGGAGCGAAGGCAGGCCGAGGGGGCACCTAGCCCCTTGGCCGGGGTGGCTGCGTTGACTCTAGGGAGTTAGGCCGACCCCTCTGTCTTCCAGGGGCAAGTGCCCGTGCCGGTCGCGCAGGAGGTCAACCCTCCGGCCGCTGCGGCGACGCCTGGGCAGGCTGCTCCTTCGACGCCTCGGGCGCCCGAGGTGGGAGCGGCGCCGAAGTCGGTAGCAGGGCAACCATTGGCAGTGCCCGTGGGGATCGAGGCCCGAGGGACCTCCCCATAGGCTCGATTGGCCTTGGTCCGGAGCGAGTAAGTGTCTGAGAATGCCTCTGTTTTAGCTTCTTTCGTCGCGTGCCTTGAACTTGCTTTCTCTCTTCCTTTTAGCAAGCGGAGGCAGGGTCTGACCGGCCTGACCCCCACGAAGGCCCTTAAGACGGTGCCAGCGTCTGCAGCCAGTGCCGCAGCGCACCATGCCGGTTGGGTGGCCTTCGCATAGGATGCTCTCGAGCGGGGGGCCCAGGCGGCCCGAGCTGCCATGGAGCAAGCTTCCCAGGCCGACCCCTTCGTCGGGGCGGTCGTCGTGCCGGGGGGGGGGGGGGCTGCTGACGCGGCCGTGGCTCCGAGCCCGCCTGACGTGTTACCCGTGTCGACGTCGACTACTACCGTGGTTGTTGCTGATTTGCCCGCGGAGCCGTCCACCGTCCCCGATCTCCCCATTCCTGGCTCCGAGGAGGGGGCCAACGCTGTTGCCAAGGTCGGCGACCGGAATCCCGCCACCTTAGCCGAGGGGGAACCCAGCATGTCGGCGGTGGGGGTGCCCGACGTGTTGACTGCAGGGGAACCCGACGCCTTGGCGGAGGAGCACTCAACGTCGTGGCCCTTCTCGGGGGGCGGCGCCCTCATCCCCGCGCAGCGCAACCCCAATGAGTGGCGTGGGCAGGTGTTCCGGTTCTGGAGCCGCGGCGCCTCGAAACCCCTCCTCATCCTCAACGATGAGCAGGAGGAGCAGTCTCGGGATGAGCTCTGTGAGTATGCCGATGCGGCGATGGGGTCGCTTCGGTCGACCATGGAGATCCTTTCCAAGGACGTTCCCAGGGTCCTCCAGGTAAGGATTTCAGTTGTGTACCTTGCGTGGCCAAGGCATTCTTTATAATATCTTGTCTTCCTTGCTTAGGAACTGGCGGATGTAAGCACCGCCAAGTCGCTGTTCATTCGCCGCGAGAGCGGCGTCTGGGGTTCGCTGTGGTCCCAGAGGGCCGCGCTTGCCTAGGCTAACGAGCGCCTTGCTCGACAGGGCATCGAGTCGGCGGACCTTCGACTGCTTCGTGATGATTTGAAGGCGGAGGCAGCGACGGCGCGGGCGGAGGCAGCAGTGGCACGGACGGAGGCACAACAGTGGCAGCTGGAGCTCAGCCAAGCCATCGACGAGCGGGACCAATCTCGGAACCAAGCTGCCCAGGTCACGGGCCGGGCGGAGGCCCTTGAGGGTCAGCTGGCAGAGGCGTCTGCTCGGGCCGGGGCCCTTGCGGTGGACCTAGCCGTGGCCATCGGATCAGCCCAGTCGGCCCAAGTCGTGGCCTCACAGGAGCGTGCCCGGGCTGAAGGTACGTGTCGCCTGCTTCGCGACTTCGATTCCGCTTCACTCTTCAACTCGTGTCTGAAGAATGTTGATCGGCTATGTGCAGAGCTTGAGAGGGCTCTTAACGAGTCCGCCAAGGCGCACGCCTGGGCGGCTGAGCAGAATGAGGCCGACCGTGTGACTATGTCCGAAGCTATCTTGGGCTTTTGCCGAGCCTTTGACCTCGACGACGTCCCCTTGGGTAGCTCCCCCTAGAGTCTTCTGTGGGCCTTGGGCGGCCATGTGCGCAGCAGACTCCGCGAGGCGCTGCATCACGGCGTTAGGCGGGCCTTCGCCGTGCTCGCTTCCCACTACGATGTGGACTTGGAGCGGGTCAGCGAGGGGTACTGTCTACCCGATGATGACGAGGCCACCCTAGCCAGGGTCCAGAGGCTTGACGCGGCCGCCGAGGGCCCGAGCGCGGTGCTGGCCTCCTCCTTCGAGGTGGAGATCCTTCCGCCCGCGTCGTCACCTGAGGCTGGGCCAGACCTCGCCGAAGGCGAGAACGGCGCCGAGGGCGCAGCTGCCTCCCTGCCGACGTTTGATCCTGCTGGAGCAGTTTATTCGTAGCATGCGTGTGTTCTTTGCGGCTGCCGAGGCCTAAACACTTTCATCGTCGTACCATGAAGTTACGCTTTCTTTTCCTCTTGTTTCGTGCGCCATGACTTGTTCGTTGGTAGCAGAACCACTTGTCCGAGCGAGAGTTACTTTTCGCGGAAGGTGGCGAGTGGGGTATACGTATCCCAGAGGCGTAGGAGTCCCTCGGCTCGGTCGGCCTTGCTGCTTACGTGTACTCTCGTCGTTCTTAGGATCCCACTATCGATACAGAAGTCGAAGGCACGAAAGGTTGTTTTGGTAGAAAATTTTTCCGAGGAAAATTTTGACGAGGAGGGGGTTCCCCCCTTCTAGCCCTCGAGAGAGGGTCGGGCTTTGCTGAGGCAAGGCCGACCCTTCCTTGATGGTTAGACTTTGTGTAGGTAAACGAGGTACATGAACGACTTAAAACATCTTAAGGGTAGAAGCGACGTAGCTGTTAGATGTTCCAAGCGTTGCTGTAGACCTCGCCTTGGTCGTTGGCCAGCTTGTATGTTCCGGGCTTCAAGATCTTGGCGACGATGAAGGGCCCTTCCTAGGGAGGAGTGAGCTTGTAGCGCCCTCGGGCATCCTGTCGCAGGCGAAGCACCAAGTCTCCCACTTGGAAGCCTCGGGACCGAACGCTTCGGGCGTGGTAGCGCCGCAGCGACTGCTGGTACCGTGCCGAATGTAGTAAGGCAACGTCCCGAGCCTCCTTGAGTTGGTCCAGCGAGTCTTCTCGGCTGGTGAAAGGGAATTATGCTTACACCTATTTCCTAATTGATTTTGGTGGTTGAATTGCCCAACACAAATAATTGGACTAACTAGTTTGCTCTAGTCTATAAGTTCTACTGGTGCCAAAGGTTCACAAAAAGTCAATAAAAAGACCAAGAATGGGTTCAAACAAAGAGAGCAAGGGACAACCGAAGGTTGCCCTGGTCTGGCACACCGGATTGTCCGGTGCACCACCGGACAGTGTCCGGTGCACCAGGGGACTCCAAGCTGAACTCTTCACCTTCGGGAAATCTTAGAGGCGCTTCGCTATAATTCACCAGACTGTCCGATGCACCACCGGACAGTGTCCGGTGCCCTAGGGGAGAGCGACTCTGAACTCGCCAGCTTCAGGAATCCGCTCCGCTAAAATTCACGGGACTGTCCGGTGTAACACCGGACTGTCCGGTGAGCTAGCGGAGCAACGACTACTTCACGCGCAACGGTCGACTGCAACGCATTAAATGCGCACCAGCGCGCGCAGAGGAGCAGAGCACGCGCGGGTGGTACACCGGACAGCCTATAGGGCCTGTCCGGTGCGCCACCGGACAGCAAGGCGGGCCCACAAGACAGAGCTCCAACGGTCGGAACCCAGCGGCCAGGTGACGTGGTGTCCGGTGGCGCACCGGACTGTCCGGTGCGCCATGCGACAGACAGTCTCCCAACGGCCACTTTTGGTGGTTGGGGTTATAAATACCCCTAACCACCCCACATTCAAGTCATCCAAGTTTTCCACCTTCCAACTACTTACAAGAGCTCTAGCATTCAATTCTAGACACACCAAAGAGATCAAATCCTCTCCCAATTCCACTCAAAGCTTTAGTGATTAGAGAGAGTGATTGTTGTGTTCATTTGAGCTCTTGCGCTTGGATTGCTTCTTTTTCTCATTCTTTCTTGTGATCAACTCAATTGTAACAAAGGCAAGAGACACCAATTGTGTGGTGGTCCTTGCGGGGACTTTGTGTCCCGTGTGATTGAGAAGAGAAGCTCACTCGGTCTAAGTGACCGTTTGAGAGAGGGAAAGGGTTGAAAGAGACCCAGTCTTTGTGACCACCTCAACGGGGAGTAGGTTTGCAAGAACCGAACCTCGGTAAAACAAATCCTTGTGTCTCATTACTTATTTGCTTGCGATTTGTTTTTCACCCTCTCTCTCGGACTCGATTATATTTCTAACGCTAACCCGGCTTGTAGTTGTGATTAACTTTGTAAATTTCAGTTTCGCCCTATTCACCCCCCCTCTAGGCGACTTTCAATTGGTATCAGAGCCCGGTGCTTCATTAGAGCCTAACCGCTCGAAGTGATGTCGGGAGATCACGCTAAGAGGGAGATGGAGACCGGCGACAAGCCCACTGCAAGCCACGGGAAGGCTTCATCGGAAGAGTCCCGCAACAAAGGGAAGGGGAAGGAGAGGAAATCCTCTTCCCACAAGTCGCATCGGAGTGGCGACAAGAAAAAGAAGATGAGGAAGGTGGTCTACTACGGGACCGATTCTTCATTGCCTTCCACCTCCGGCTCCGACGCACCGTCAATTACTTCTAAGCGCCATGAGCGCAAGAAGTATAGTAAGATTCCCCTACGCTACCCCCGTATTTCAAAGAGTACTCCTTTACTCTCCGTTCCATTAGGCAAACCACCGGTTTTTGACGGTGAAGATTATAATATGTGGAGTGACAAAATGAGGCATCATCTAACCTCACTCCACACAAGCATTTGGAATGTTGTTGAGTTTGGTGTACAGGTACCATCCGTAGGGGATGAAGACTATGACTCCAACGAAGTAGCCCAAATCCACCACTTTAACTCCCAAGCCACCACTATACTCCTCGCCTCTCTAAGTCGAGAGGAGTATAATAAGGTGCAAGGGTTAAAGAGTGCGAAGGAAATTTGGGACGTACTCAAGACCGCGCACGAAGGAGACGAGGTGACCAAAATCACCAAGCGGGAGACGATCGAGGGGGAGCTCGGTCGGTTCCGACTCAACCAAGGCGAGGACCCTCAAGCTATGTACAACCGCTTGAAAACCTTGGTGAACCAAGTGCGCAACCTCGGGAGCACCAAATGGGATGACCATGAGATGGTCAAGGTTATTCTAAGATCCCTCGTTTTTCTTAATCCTACGCAAGTTCAATTAATTCAAGGAAATCCTAGATATACACAAATGACTCCCGAGGAAGTAATAGGTAATTTTGTGAGCTTTGAGTTGATGATCAAAGGCTCAAAGAAAATTATTGAGCTAGATGGTCCCTCCACGCCCGAAGCACAACCTGTCGCATTCAAGGCAACTGAGGAGAGGAAGGAAGAGTCTACATCAAATAGACAACCAATCGACGCCTCTAAGCTCGACAATGAGGAGATGGCACTCATTATCAAAAGCTTCCACCAAATCCTCAAGCAAAGGAGGGGGAAGGACTACAAGCCCCGCTCCAAGAAAGTGTGCTACAAATGTGGTAAGCCCGGTCATTTTATAGCAAAATGTCCACTATCTAGTGGCAGTGATAGGGGCGATGACAAGAAGGGCAAGAGAAGAGAAAAGAAGAGATACCACAAGAAGAGGGGCGGCGATGCCCATGTGTGCCGCGAATGGGACTCCGACGAGGACACCGCCAACATCGCCGTCACCAAGGGACTCCTCTTCCCCAACGTCGGCCACAAGTGCCTCATGGCAAAAGACGGCAAAAGGAAGAAGGTAAAATCAAAATCCTCCACTAAATATGAAACCTCTAGTGATGAGGATAATGCTAGTGATGAGGAGAACAATTTGCGCATCCTTTTTGCCAACCTCAACATGCAACAAAAGGAAAAACTAAATGAACTAATTAGTGCCATCCATGAGAAGGATGAACTCTTGGACACCCAAGAGGACTTTATAATCAAGGAAAACAAAAAGCATGTTAAGGTTAAAAATGCTTATGCTCTGGAAATTGAAAAATGTGAGAAATTAACTAGTGAGCTAAGCACATGCCATGATTTAATTGCCAAACTTAGAAATGAAAATGCTAAACTTATTGCTAAGGTTGATTCTAATGTTTGTAATGTTTCAATTCCCAATCTTAGAGATGATAATGTTGATTTACTTGCTAAGATTGAAGAATTGAATGATTCTCTTGCTAGCCTTAGAAATGAAAATGAAAATTTGATTGCTAAGGCTAAAGATTTAGATGTTTGCAATGCTTCCATTTCCGATCTTAGAGATAAGAACGATATTTTACGTGCTAAGATTGTTGAACTTAATTCTTGCAAACCCTCTACATCTACCATTGAGCATGTTTCTATTTGCACTAGATGTAGAGATGTTGACATTGATGCTATTCATGATCATATGGCTTTAATTAAACAACAAAATGATAAGATAGCAAAATTAGAAGCTAAAATTGCCGAGCATGAACTTGAAAATGAAAAATTTAAATTTGCTCGTAGTATGCTTTATAGTGGGAGACGCCCTGGCATCAAGGATGGCATTGGCTTCCAAAAGGGAGACAATGTCAAACTTAATGCCCCTCCTAAGAAATTGTCTAACTTTGTTAAGGGCAAGGCTCCCATGCCTCAAGATAACGAGGGTTACATTTTATACCCTGCCGGTTATCCCGAGCACAAAATCAGAAGAATTCATTCTAGGAAGTCTCACTGTGGCCCTAATCATGCTTTTATGTATAAGGGTGAGACATCTAGCTCTAGGCAATCAACTCGTGCTAAATTGCCTAGAAAGAAAACTCCTAGTGCATCAAATGAACCTAGCATTTCATTTAAGACTTTTGATGCATCTTATGTTTTAACTAACAAATCCCGCAAAGTAGTTGCCAAGTATGTTGGGGGCAAACACAAGAGTTCCAAGACTTGTGTTTGGGTACCCAAAGTTCTTGTATCTAATGTCAAAGGACCCAAAACTGTTTGGGTACCTAAAATCAAGAACTAAATTTGTTTTGTAGGTTTATGCATCCGGGGGCTCAAGTTGGATCATTGATAGCGGGTGCACAAACCACATGACAGGGGAGAAGAAAATGGTCTCCTCCTACGAGAAAAACCAAGATCCCCAACGAGCTATCACATTCGGGGATGGAAACCAAGGTTCGGTCAAAGGTTTGGGTAAAATTGCTATATCTCCTGACCATTCTATTTCCAATGTTTTTCTTGTTGATTCACTAGATTACAATTTGCTTTCCGTTTCTCAATTATGTCAAATGGGCTACAACTGTCTATTTACTGATGTAGGTGTCACTGTCTCTAGAAGAAGTGATGATTCAATAGCATTTAAGGGAGTGTTAGAGGGTCAGCTATACTTAGTTGATTTCAATAGAGCTGAACTCGACACTTGCTTAATTGCTAAGACTAACATGGGCTGGCTCTGGCATCGCCGACTAGCACATGTTGGAATGAAGAATCTTCACAAGCTTCTAAAGGGTGAACACATTTTAGGACTAACCAATGTTCATTTTGAGAAAGACAGGATTTGTAGCGCATGCCAAGCCGGGAAGCAAGTTGGTGTTCATCATCCACATAAGAACATCTTAACGACTGACAAGCCACTCGAGCTCCTCCATATGGACATATTCGGCCCGATCGCTTACATAAGCATCGGCGGGAGTAAGTACTGTCTTGTTATTGTGGATGACTATTCTCGCTTCACTTGGGTATTCTTCTTACAGGAAAAATCTCAAACATGTGAGACTTTAAAAGGATTCTTGAGACGGGCTCAAAATGAGTTCGGCTTGAGGATCAAGAAAATTAGAAGCGATAATGGGACGGAGTTCAAGAATTCACAAATTGAAGGCTTCCTTGAGGAGGAGGGCATCAAGCATGAGTTCTCTTCTCCCTACACACCACAACAAAATGGTGTAGTGGAGAGGAAGAATAGAACTCTATTAGACATGGCAAGAACCATGCTTGATGAGTACAAGACTTCAGATCGGTTTTGGGTCGAGGCGGTTAACACCGCTTGCTACACCATCAACCAGTTGTATCTACACCGAATCCTCAAGAAGACATCGTATGAACTCCTAACTGGTAAAAAGCCCAATGCTTTATACTTGTTAAAAGAGGTAGAAATTCTAAATTTGCTCCTAAGGATGTAGAAGGCTTTTTACTAGGATATGATTCAAACACAAGGGCATATAGAGTCTTTAACAAGTCCACTGGACTAGTTGAAGTTTCTTGTGACATTGTGTTTGATGAGACTAACGGCTCTCAAGTAGAGCAAGTTGATCTTGATGAGATAGGTGATGAAGAGGCTCCCTGCGTCGCGCTAAGGAACATGTCCATTGGGGATGTGTGTCCTATGGAATTCGAAAAGCCTCCAAATGCACAAGATCAACCATCCTCCTCCACGCAAGCATCTCCAACAACTCAAAATGAGGATGAGGCTCAAGTTGATGAAGGAGAAGATCAAAAAGATGAGCCACCTCAAGATGACGACAATGATCAAGGGGGAGATGCAAATGATCAAGACAAGGAGGATGAAGAACCAAGACCGCCACACCCAAGAGTCCACCAAGCAATCCAACGAGATCACACCGTCGACACCATCCTCGGCAACATTCATAAGGGGGTAACCACTAGATCTCGTGTTGCACATTTTTGTGAGCATTACTCTTTTGTTTCCTCTATTGAGCCACATAGGGTAGAGGAAGCACTTCAAGATTCGGATTGGGTGGTGGCAATGCAAGAGGAGCTCAACAACTTCACTAGGAACGAGGTATGACATTTAGTTCCACGTCCTAATCAAAATGTTGTAGGAACCAAATGGGTCTTCTGCAACAAGCAAGATGAGCATGGTGTGGTGACAAGGAACAAAGCTCGACTTGTGGCCAAGGGATACTCTCAAGTCGAAGGTTTGGATTTTGGTGAAACCTATGCACCCGTAGCTAGGCTTGAGTCAATTCGTATATTATTAGCCTATGCTACTTACCATGGCTTCAAGCTTTACCAAATGGACGTGAAGAGTGCCTTCCTCAATGGACCAATCAAGGAGGAGGTCTATGTTGAGCAACCTCCCGGCTTTGAAGACAGTGAGTACCCTAACCATGTCTATAGGCTCTCTAAGGCGCTTTATGGGCTCAAGCAGGCCCCAAGAGCATGGTATGAATGACTAAGAGATTTCCTTATTGCTAATGGCTTCAAAGTCGGAAAGGCCGATCCTACTCTATTCACTAAAACTCTTGACAATGATTTGTTTGTATGCCAAATTTATGTTGATGATATTATATTTGGGTCTACTAACGAATCTACATGTGAAGAATTTAGTAGGATCATGACACAGAAATTCGAGATGTCAATGATGGGGGAGTTGAAGTATTTCTTAGGATTTCAAGTGAAGCAACTCCAAGAGGGCACCTTCATTAGCCAAACAAAGTATACTCAAGACATTCTAAACAAGTTTGGGATGAAGGATGCCAAGCCCATCAAGAGACCCATGGGAACCAATGGGCATCTCGACCTCGACACGAAAGGTAAATCCGTAGATCAAAAGGTATACCGGTCGATGATAGGTTCATTACTCTATTTATGTGCTTCTCGACTGGACATTATGCTTTCCGTATGCATGTGTGCAAGATTCCAAGCCGACCCTAAGGAAGCTCACCTTACAGCCGTAAAACGAATCTTGAGATATTTGGCTTATACTCCTAAGTTTGGGCTTTGGTATCCTAGGGGATCCACATTTGATTTAATTGGTTATTCGGATGCTGATTGGGCAGGGTGTAAAATTAATAGAAAGAGCACATCGGGGACTTGCCAGTTCTTGGGAAGATCCTTGGTGTCTTGGGCTTCAAAGAAGCAAAATTCCGTAGCTCTTTTACCGCCGAAGCTGAGTACATTGCCGCAGGCCATTGTTGCGCGCAACTACTTTGGATGAGGCAAACCCTTAGGGACTATGGTTAGAAATTAACCAAAGTTCCTCTTCTATGTGATAATGAGAGTGCAATCCGCATGGCGGATAATCCCGTTGAGCATAGCCGCACTAAACACATAGCCATTCGGTATCATTTTCTAAGGGATCACCAACAAAAGGGGGATATCGAGATTACATATGTTAGCACTAAAGTCAATTAGCCGATATCTTTACTAAGCCATTAGGTGAACAAACTTTTAACAAACTTAGGCATGAGCTAAATATTCTTGATTCTAGGAATTTCTTTTGATGTCTTGCATACATATGTCGGCGTTTCGAGACCGGGGGGTCCCTAAGCCAACCTAGATGGGTCGAGCGCGTGGGCGAGCGCGAAGGGGGGAGAGCGAGGTGGCCGGAGCCGGGTCGTGAGGGAGGCGGAGATCCCGCGGCCTTCGTGTTCGTCCCGCGCCCAGGTCGGGTGCGCTTGCAGTAGGGGGTTACAAGCGTCCACGCGGGTGAGGGGAGCGAGCGGCCCCAAGAGAGCGCCTGCCCCTGCCCTCGTTCCCGCGGGGCCAACCTTCTCTAAGAAGGCCCTGGTCCTTCCTTTTATAGGCGCAAGGAGAGGATCCAGGTGTACAATGGGGATGCAGCAGAGTGCTACGTGTCTAGCGGGGGAGAGCTAGCGCCCTGGGTACATGCCAATGTGGCAGCCGGAGAGAACTTGGCACCCAGCTGGTGTGGTGTCGTGGCTGTCGGAGGAGTAACGGAGCCTGGTGGAGGGACAGCTGTCGGAATAGTTGGGCTCTTGCTGACGTCCCCCCGCTTCCGTAAGGGAGCTGATAGCCGCCGTCGTCATGGGTCTAGCGGGGCGCCATCATTGCCTATCTGGTGGAGCTAGCCAGATGGGACGTCGGCCTTGTTCTCTGCGTCCCAAGTCGGCTCGGGGTAGGGTGATGATGGCGCTTCCTGTTGACGTGGCAGACTTGTGCCCTAGGTCGGGCGACGTGGAGGCTCCTCCGAGGCCGAGGTCGAGTCTGTCTTCCATGGCCGAGGCCGAGCCCGAGCTCCTGGGTCGGGCGAGGCGGAGGTCGTTCGGCAGAGACCAGGGCGGAGTCCGAGCCCTGGGTCGGGCGAAGCGGGGTTCGTCGTCTTCCGGGGCCTTAGCCCGAGTCCGAGCCCTGGGTCGGGCGGAGCGGAGTTCGCCGTCTTCCGGGGCCTTAGCCCGAGTCCGAGCCCTGGGTCGGGCGGAGCGGAGTTCGCCGTCTTCCGGGGCCTTAGCCCGAGTCCGAGCCCTGGGTCGGGCAGAGCGGAGTTCGCCGTCTTCCGGGGCCTTAGCCCGAGTCCGAGCCCTGGGTCGGGCGGAGCGGAGTTCGCCGTCTTCCGGGGCCTTAGCCCGAGTCCGAGCCCTGGGTCGGGCGGAGCAGAGTTCGCCGTCTTCCGGGGTCTTAGCCCGAGTCCGAGCCCTGGGTCGGGCGGAGCTTCCTATGGCGCCTTTGGCAAGGCCTGGCTGCCTGTCAGTCTCACTCTTTGCGTTAAATGCCCCTGCGACTCGGTCGGTCGGCGCGGTGATTTAGTCAGGGTTGCTTCTTAACGAAGGCAAGGCCTCGGGCGAGCCGGAGATGCGTATGCCGTAAAAAAGGGGGCCTCGGGCGAGACGGAAACACCTCAGGGTCGGCTGCCCTTGCCCGAGGCTAGGCTCGGGCGAGGCGCGATCGAGTCGCTCGTATGGACTGATCCCTGACTTAATCAAACCCATCAGGCCTCTGTAGCTTTATGCTGATGGGGGTTACCAGCTGAGAATTAGGCGTCTTGAGGGTACCCCTAATTATGGTCCCCGACAGTAGCCCCCGAGCCTCGAAGGGAGTGTTAGCACTCGCTTGGAGGCTTTCGTCGCACTTTTTTGCAAGGGGACCAGCCTTTCTCGGTTGCATTTTGTTCCGGTGGGTGCGCGCGAGCGCACCCGCCGGGTGTAGCCCCCGAGGCCTCGGAGGAGTGGTTTCACTCCTTCGAGGTCTTAATGCCTTGCGTAATGCTTCGGCTGGTCTGGTGGTTCCCTCATGCGAACAGGCCGTAGCCCGGGTGCACTGTCGGGGCCCAAGTTCTCGGGCTGGTATGTTGACGCTGTCAACGGTTTGGCCGGAGCCGGGTTTGCGAGAGCAGCCCCCGAGCCTCTACACAGGGCGAGAGGGCGATCAGGGACAGACTCGGTTTTTTTACATACGCCCCTACGTCGCCTTTCCGCAAGGAGGAGGGGGGGAGAGCGCCATGTTACCCTCGATGGGCACCGAACATGGTGTCTCAGGTGAGCTGCAAGCGGGTAATCCGAGTGGACGTCCGTGCCCCGTTCATTGGGGGTCGGCTAGGGGCCCGGAGGCACGCCCAAAAGTACCTGCGGGTGATCTGCCGGACCCGGTCCCCTGGCGATGGGGTCCGAGGGCTCGTTGCCTCCCTCCGATGGGATTCCGTTACAGGATCGTTCCCGCTGGTCTCGGAAATGTCCTAGGGTACCTCGGGAGCGCAGCCCGAGCCTTGGTTATGTATCGAACGTACCCCTGGTCATCCCTCGCTCGGTGTCTGAGGCGACTGTGAACCCTTCGGGGGGCCAGCCTTCGAACCCCTAATCAGTAATGGGCGCGGAGCCCGAGTAGCCTGAGGCGGCCGTGGAACCTTTTGGGAGGCCGACCTTCGAACCTCTGACCAGTAGCGGGTGTCGGGCCCACGCGATCTGAGGCAGCTGTTAAACCCTTCGGGGGGCCAGCCTTCGAACCCCTGATCAGTATGGAGGCTCGGAGCCTAGTTCCTTCACGGGGAAGGATCCCTTTAGGGGTATCCCCTTTCCCGGTCCCTGTTGCAAGAGATAGAGAAAGAGGAAAAAGGAAAAAGGATACGAAATTTGAACGACGCGGCGTACCTTTTTTGGCGCGGTTGTTTTGGCGAAGGCGAAGCGTCGTCAGCTGCTCCTGCCAGAAACGCCGCCTATCCAGCCGCGGAGTTAATGCGACGGGGCGAGTAGTTGACGAGGCTGTCGTTGCGTGTGCGCGAGCCGTTCGAGGGACGGGTCACGGGCGCGTCGTCTTCACGCCGTGAGAGGGGGTTCTCTTGCTGCCTCCGGATGGGACGTGAGCTTGGCTGACGGCGTGACCGCTGCTCCCGCGCGCCTGCCACCGTTATTACTGCCGGCCCAATCATGCCGTTGGCACGCTCTACTTGCCCATTCGACATGGGATGAGCTACGGCAGCCCAGTCCACCCGGATGTTGTGGTCCTCGCAAAAATCCAAGAATTTTTTGCCGGTGAACTGGGTGCCGTTGTCGGTGATGATGGAGTTCGGGACCCCGAAGCGATGGATGATGTTGGTGAAGAACGCCACCGCCTGCTCGGACCTGATGCTGTTCAGGGGTCGGACCTCGATCCACTTGGAGAATTTGTCGATGGCGACCAGCAGGTGCGTGTAGCCCCCGGGCGCCTTCTGCAGAGGGCCGACGAGGTCCAGACCCGACACAGCGAAGGGCCAGGTGATGGGTATCGTCTACAGAGCCTGAGCGGGCAGGTGGGTCTGCTTCGCATAGAATTGGCACCCTTCGCAGGTGCGGACAACTCTAGTGGCGTCAGCCACCGCCGTTGGCCAGTAGAAGCCTTGCCGGAAAGCGTTCCCGACAAGGGCTCGAGGCGCTGCGTGATGGCCGCAAGCCCCCGAGTGTATCTCTTGCAGGAGTTCCTGACCTTCGGCGATGGAGATGCACCGCTGGAGGATGCCCGAGGGGCTGCGGTGGTAAAGCTCCTTCTCATCGCCCAGCAAGACGAACGACTTGGCGCGTCGCGCTACCCGCCGTGCCTCGGCCTGGCCGAGGGGTAGCTCTCCTTGGCGGAGATATTGCAGGTACGGGGCCTGCCAATCTCGATCAGGCGTGACCCCGCTCCGCTCCTCCTCGATGCGCAGCGCCTCGTCCTCGGGGGCCGAGGGTTCCTCGGGCTGAACCGAGGATGGCTCGGGCTGGGCCGAGGTCACCTCGGACGGGGCCGAGGGCGCCTCGGGCTCGGGCGTGTCGCTGATCTTGACGGAGGGTTGGTGCAGATCCCGGGAGAAGACGTCCGGGGGAACCGTCGTTCGCCCCGAGGCTATCTTTGCCAGCTCGTCCGCAGTCTCGTTGTAGCGCCGGGCGATGTGGTTAAGCTCGAGCCCGTAGAACTTGTCTTCCAGGCGTCGAACCTCATCACAGTAGGCCTCCATCTTCGGGTCGCGGCAGTGGGAGTTCTTCATGACTTGGTCGATGACGAGCTGCGAGTCGCCGCGAGCGTCGAGGCGTCGGACCCCTAGCTCGATGGCGATTCGCAATCCGTTGATCAGAGCTTCGTACTCAGCCACATTGTTGGACGCCGGGAAATGGAGGCGTAGCACGTAGCGCAGGTGTTTCCCGAGGGGTGAGACGAAGAGCAGGCCCGCGCCGGCTCCCGTCTTCATCAGCGACCCGTCGAAAAACATGGTCCAGAGCTCCGGTTGGATCGGAGCCGTTGGCAACTGTGTGTTGACCCATTCGGCTACGAAGTCCGCCAGTACCTGGGACTTGATGGCCTTCCGAGGGGCGAACGAGATTGTCTCGCCCATGATTTCCACCGCCCACTTCGCGATCCGTCCCGAGGCCTCTCGGCACTGGATGATCTCCCCCAGGGGGAAGGATGACACCACAGTTACCGGATGAGACTCGAAGTAATGCCGCAACTTTCGCCTCGTCAGGATCACTGCATACAGCAGCTTCTGAACTTGTGGGTAGCGGATCTTGGTTTCGGACAGCACCTCGCTGACGAAGTAAACTGGCCTCTGAATGGGCAATGCATGCCCCTCTTCTTGCCTTTCGACCACGATCGCGGCGCTAACCACCTGAGTGGTAGCGGCGACGTAGACCAAGAGGGCTTCTCCATCAGCTGGGGGTACCAAGACGGGCGCCTGGGTGAGGAGCGCCTTCAGGTTCCCGAGAGCTTCCTCGGCCTCGGGAGTCCAAGTGAAGCACTCGGCCTTCCTTAAGAGACGGTACAGGGGCAGGCCTCTTTCGCCGAGGCGCGAGATGAAACGGCTCAAAGCCGCGAGACATCCCATGACCCTCTGTACACCTTTTAAGTCCTTGATGGGCCCCATGCTGGTGATGGCTGCGATCTTCTCCGGGTTGGCTTCGATGCCCCGCTCGGAGACGATGAATCCCAGGAGCATGCCTCGGGGCACCCCGAAGACGCACTTCTCGGGATTGAGCTTGACGCCCTTCGCCTTGAGACACCGGAATGTCACTTCAAGGTCGGAGAGAAGGTTGGAGGCTTTCCTTGTCTTGACTACGATGTCATCGACGTAGGCCTCGACCGTGCGACCAATGTGTTCGCCGAACACATGGTTCATGCACCGCTGGTACGTTGCACCCGCGTTCCTCAAACCGAACGGCATGGTGACATAACAGTACATGCCGAAGGGCGTGATGAAAGAAGTCGCGAGCTGGTCGGACTCTTTCATCTTGATTTGATGATACCCTGAGTAGGCATCGAGGAATGACAGGGTTTCACACCCAGCAGTGGAATCCACGATTTGATCGATGCGAGGTAGAGGGTAGGGAACCTTCGGACATGCTTTGTTGAGACCAGTATAGTCTACACACATCCGCCATTTCCCCCCTTTCTTCCTCACAAGCACAGGGTTGGCAAGCCATTCGGGATGGAATACCTCTTTGATGAACCCTGCTGCCATCAGCTTGTGGATCTCCTCGCCTATCACCCTGCGCCTTTCCTCGTCGAATCGGCACAGAGGCTGTCTGACCGGTCGGGCTCTGGCCCGAATATCCAGCGAGTGCTCGGCGACATCCCTCGGTATGCCGGGCATGTCCGAGGGACTCCACGCAAAGACGTCGGCGTTTGCGCGGAGAAAGTCGACGAGCACTGCTTCCTATTTGGGGTCGAGCCCGGAACCGATCCGGATCTGCTTGGAGGTGTCGCCACTGGGGTCGAGAGGGACGGCCTTAACCGTCTCCGCTGGCTGGAAGTTGCCGGCGTGTCGCTTCACGTCCGGCACCTCTCGGGAGAGGTTTTCCAGGTCGGCGATGAGGGCCTCGGCGTACTCCACGCACTCCACTTCGCATTCGAACGCGTGTTTGTACGTGGGGCCGACGGTGATGACCCCGTTGGGGCCCGGCATCTTAAGCTTCAGGTAGGTGTAGTTGGGGATGACCATGAACTTCGCGTAGCATGGCCTTCCCAATACTGCGTGGTAGGTTCCTCGGAACCCGACCACCGCGAACGTCAAAGTCTCCCTTCGGAAGTTGGAGGGTGTTCCGAAGCAGACAGGGAGGTCGAGCTCTCCGAGGGGCTGGACGCGCTTCCCAGGAATGATCCCGTGGAAGGGCGCAGCGCCTGCTCGGACGGAGGACAGATCGACGCGCAGGAGCCTGAGGGTCTCGGCGTAGATGATATTGAGGCAGCCGCCCCCATCCATCAGGACCTTGGTGAGCCTGACGTCGCCGATGATGGGATCGACGACGAGCGGGTACTTCCCCGGGCTCGGCACGTGGTCGGGGTGGTCATCTTGGTCGAAGGTGATGGGCTTGTCGGACCAGTCTAGGTAGACTGGCGCCGCCACCTTCACCGAGCAGACCTCCCAACGCTCTCGCTTGCGATGCCGAGCCGAGGCATTCGCCGCATGCCCTCCGCAGATCATGAAGCAGTCGCGGACCTCGGGGAACTCTCCTGCTTGGTGATCTTCCTTTTTGTCGTCGTCGCGGGCCCTGCCACCCTCTGTGGGTGGCCCGGCCTTGTGGAAGTGGCGCCGAAGCATGACACACTCCTCGAGGGTGTGCTTGATGGGCCCCTGATGGTAAGGGCACGTCTCCTTGAGCATCTTGTCGAAGAGGTTGGCACCTCCGGGGGGCTTTCGAGGGTTCTTGTACTCGGCGGCGGCGACAAGGTCTGCGTCGGCAGCGTCGCGTTTCGCTTGCGACTTCCTCCTGCCTTTCTTCTTGGCGCCGCGCGGAGTAGACGCCTCGGGAGCATCCTCCGACGGGCGGCCCTGGGGCTGCTTGTCCTTTCGGAAGATGGCTTCGACCGCCTCCTGGCCGGAGGCGAACTTGGTGGCGATGTCCATCAGCTCGCTCGCCCTGGTGGGGGTCTTGCGACCCAACTTGCTCACCAGGTCACGGCAGGTGGTGCCGGCAAGGAACGCGCCGATGACATCGGAGTCGGTGATGTTGGGCAGTTCGGTGCGCTGCTTCGAGAACCGCCGGATGTAGTCCCGAAGAGACTCTCCCGGCTGTTGCCGGCAGCTTCGGAGGTCCCAGGAATTCTCGGGGCGCACGTACGTGCCCTGGAAGTTGCCGGCGAAAGCTTGGACCAAATCCTCCCAGTTGGAAATCTGCCCCGGAGGCAGGTGCTCCAACCAAGCGCGAGCAGTGTCGGAGAGGAACAGGGGGAGGTTGCGGATGATGAGGTTGTCGTCGTCCGTTCCACCCAGTTGACAGGCCAGGCGGTAGTCCGCGAGCCACAATTCCGGTCTTGTTTCCCCCGAGTACTTTGTGATAGTAGTCAGGGGTCGGAATCGGGTCGGAAACGGCGCCCGCCGAATGGCCCGGCTGAAGACCTGCGGACCGGGTGGTTCGGGCGAGGGACTCCGATCCTCCCCGTTGTCGTAGCGTCCCCCACGCCTGGGGTGATAGCCTCGGCGCACCCTTTCGTCGAGGCGGGCCCGACGGTCGCGATGAGGGTGCTCGTCGCCGAGGTGGCCCGGGGCCGCAGGCGCGGTGTTGCGCGTGCGCCCGGTGTAGACCGAGGCTTCCCGCATGAGTCGGGAAGTCGCGGCACGAGGTTCCGAGGGGTACCCCTGCCTTCGGGAGGCAGAGCTCTCGGCCCGCCGGGCCGCAGCGCCTTCCAGGAGATGCTTGAGCTCTCCCTGGATTCGCCGACCCTCGGTGGTTGATGACTCCGGCATCGCGCGGAGGAGCATCGCTGCGGCTGCCAGGTCCTGACCGGTTCCGCCGGATGCGGGTGGCGGCCTGTCCCTGGCATCGTTGGCGATGCGGTGCTGGAGACCCTGGGGCAGGTGACGTATTTCTCCGGCCGGGGGCTGGCCCGCCCATACCTGCCCGATGTCCCGGCGGATCGACTCGAGCGCTCCTGCCCCCTCGTCGAGCCCGGCCTGTGCCCCGCGGACTTGCTCAAGCTGTGGGTCGTGACCCCCCGCCGGAACGGGGACCACAGCTAGCTCCCGCGGGATGTCGGCGCGAGGCACTGGCCTAGGGAGATCACCATCCTCCGGCACGCCGAGACGGCTGCCTCCGGAGGGATCCCCTAGCTCGACGTGGAAACATTCGCGGCTCGGGCCGCAGTCCTTGTCGTCAGGGCCGCGGCTGCCGTCGGAACAGTCGGAGAGGCAGTAGTTGCATGCGGTCATGAAGTCCCGCATGGCACTGGGGTTGCCAGATCCAGAGAAATCCCAGCAGATGCTGGGGTCGTCATCTTCCTCGGACCCCGAGGGCCCGTAGGTCGAGACGCCCGTCAATCGGTCCCAAGGCGACCGCGCACGAAACCCAAAAGGGGTTGCACTCGCCTCAACGTGAGCGCCCGCCAGAGCGAGGTCGCTAGGCGGGTTGAGGTCGAGTCGAAATGACGAAGGATGGGGATCAGTCGGTACCTTTTTGTCGACGAGGAGCGACGAAGTCACATCGGGGGCTGATCGCGCCGTCGTCTTGGGTACGAGGGCGACGTCCTGCAGGCCCTCCGTGAGCGTGCTGGCGTCGTCCACTTGCTCGGAGTCGGCGTGTTGCGGGGGGACGGCGCTCGCCTTCGCCTCAAACGCGAGGGTGACGCCCGACGCATCCTCCGTTGGGGCACTGGGGATGTCGATTCGCTCGACAGCCGACGGAGCGCAGCCTCCCGCTCGGCCCTGGTTGCCCCGCCTCCTCCTCCGATGGCGAGGGAGAGGTTGGGGCGAGCTCAAATGTTCTGATCGCGCCGTCGTCTTGGGTACGAGGGCGACGTCCTACAGGCCCTCCGTGAGCGTGCTGGCGTCGTCCACTTGCTCGGAGTCGGCGTGTTGCGGGGGGACGGCGCTCGCCTTCGCCTCAAACGCGAGGGTGACGCCCGACGCGTCCTCCGTTGGGGCACTGGGGATGTCGATTCGCTTGACAGCCGACGGAGCGCAGCCTCCCGCTCGGCCCTGGTTGCCCCGCCTCCTCCTCCGATGGCGAGGGAGAGGTTGGGGCGAGCTCGAATGTTGTTCTTCCCCCACGCGGGAAAGACGTCGTCGATTCCGCCGCCGGCGGGCGAGCTGTCGGCCGCCATTGTCGCCGCCGCGCGGCGGTGGAAGGAGTATCATGTCGTAGCCGCTGTCGAAAGACATGAACTCGAGGCTCCCGAAACGGAGCACCGTCCCGGGTTGGAGAGGTCGTTGGAGACTGCCCATCTGGAGCTTGACGGGAAATTGCTCGTCAACACGCAGCAGGCCCCTACCTGGCGCGCCAACTGTCGGCGTTTCGAGACCGGGGGGTCCCTAAGCCGACGAGTGAGTGTGCCGCGTGCCCCAGCCCAGATGGGTCGAGCGCGTGGGCGAGCGTGAAGGGGGGAGAGCGAGGTGGCCGGAGCCGGGTCGTGAGGGAGGCGGAGATCCCGCGGCCTTCGTGTTCGTCCCGCGCCCAGGTCGGGTGCGCTTGCAGTAGGGGGTTACAAGCATCCACGCGGGTGAGGGGAGCGAGCGGCCCCAAGAGAGCGCCTGCCCCTGCCCTCGTTCCCGCGGGGCCAACCTTCTCTAAGAAGGCCCTGGTCCTTCCTTTTATAGGCGCAAGGAGAGGATCCAGGTGTACAATGGGGATGCAGCAGAGTGCTACGTGTCTAGCGGGGGAGAGCTAGCGCCCTGGGTATATGCCAATGTGGCAGCCGGAGAGAACTTGGCACCCAGCTGGTGTGGTGTCGTGGCTGTCGGAGGAGTAACGGAGCCTGGTGGAGGGACAGCTGTCGGAATAGTTGGGCTCTTGCTGACGTCCACCCGCTTCCGTAAGGGAGCTGAGAGCCACCGTCGTCATGGGTCTAGCGGGGCGCCATCATTGCCTATCTGGTGGAGCTAGCTAGATGGGACGTCGGCCTTGTTCTCTGCGTCCCAAGTCGGCTCGGGGTAGGGTGATGATGGCGCTTCCTGTTGACGTGGCGGACTTGTGCCCTAGGTCGGGCGACGTGGAGGCTCCTCCGAGGCCGAGGTCGAGTCTGTCTTCCATGGCCGAGGCCGAGCCCGAGCTCCTGGGTCGGGCGAGGCGGAGGTCGTTCGGCAGAGACCAGGGCGGAGTCCGAGCCCTGGGTCGGGCGAAGCAGGGTTCGTCGTCTTCCGGGGCCTTAGCCCGAGTCCGAGCCCTGGGTCGGGCGGAGCGGAGTTCGCCGTCTTCCGGGGCCTTAGCCCGAGTCCGAGCCCTGGGTCGGGCGGAGCGGAGTTCGCCGTCTTCCGGGGCCTTAGCCCGAGTCCGAGCCCTGGGTCGGGCGGAGCGGAGTTCACCGTCTTCCGGGGCCTTAGCCCGAGTCCGAGCCCTGGGTCGGGCGGAGCGGAGTTCGCCGTCTTCCGGGGTCTTAGCCCGAGTCCGAGCCCTGGGTCGGGCGGAGCTTCCTATGGCGCCTTTGGCAAGGCCTGGCTGCCTGTCAGTCTCACTCTTTGCGTTAAATGCCCCTGCGACTCGGTCGGTCGGCGCGGTGATTTAGTCAGGGTTGCTTCTTAACGAAGGCAAGGCCTCGGGCGAGCCGGAGATGCGTCTGCCGTAAAAAAGGGGGCCTCGGGCGAGACGGAAACACCTCAGGGTCGGCTGCCCTTGCCCGAGGCTAGGCTTGGGCGAGGCGCGATTGAGTCGCTCGTATGGACTGATCCCTGACTTAATCAAACCCATCAGGCCTCTGCAGCTTTATGCTGATGGGGGTTACCAGCTGAGAATTAGGCGTCTTGAGGGTACCCCTAATTATGGTCCCCGACATAGCTCATATATATACCTTTGATCATCTCTTTCATGTGCTATGACTAATGTGTTCTTTCAAGTCCATTTCATGCTAAGTCATAGATTGAAAGGGAAAAGGAGTCTTCGACGAAGGCAAGGCTTCCACTCCGCCCATCGACTCATTCATCCTTCGCCGTCACTCCACCTCTCCAACTTTGGTATAATCTTCATTCCTTTATTTTTGTCCAAAGGGGGAGAAAGTAGTTTAACAAGGGCTTATATTTCACTCAAACATCCGTTTTTGGCGATTCATGCCAAAGGGGGAGAAAGTATTAAGCCCAAAGAAAAAGGACCGCACCACCACCAAATTTTAAAACTTATGATTTTCAAATTGGTATCTCATTGTGTTCAAAAGGGGGAGAAAGTAGTATTTTCAAAATTGATGTCTTAAAACCCTCTTGAACACTAAGAGGAAGTTTTTATTGAGGGGGAGTTTTGTTTAGTCAAAGGAAAAGCATTTGAAACAGGGGAGATATTTTCAAATCTTATAAATGCTTCTCAAAAATCTTATTCATCTATCTTTGACTAGTTGCAAAATGTCTTTGAAAAGATTTTACAAAAGAATTTGCAAAAACAAAACATATGGTGCAAGCATGGTCCAAAATGTTAAAATTATAAAGAAACAATCCATGCATATCTTATGAATTTCTATTGGCTCAATTCTAAGTAACCTTTGCACTTACAAATATGCAAACTAGTTCAATTATGCACTTCTATACTTGCTTTAGTTTGTGTTGGCATCAATCACCAAAAAGGGGGAGATTGAAAGGGAATTAGGCTTACTCCTATTTCCTAATTGATTTTGGTGGTTGAATTGCCCAACACAAATAATTGGACTAACTAGTTTGCTCTTGTCTATAAGTTCTACTGGTGCCAAAGGTTCACAAAAAGTCAATAAAAAGACCAAGAATGGGTTCAAACAAAGAGAGCAAGGGACAACCAAAGGCTGCCCTGGTCTGGCACACCGAACTGTCTGGTGCACCACCGGACAGTGTCCGGTGCACCAGGGGACTCCAAGCTGAACTCTTCACCTTCGGGAAATCTCAGAGGCGCTTCGCTATAATTCACTGGACTGTCCGGTGCACCACCGGACAGTGTCCGGTGCCCCAGGGGAGAGCGACTCTGAACTCGCCAGCTTCGGGAATCCGCTCCGCTAAAATTCACCGGACTGTCCGGTGTAACACCGGACTGTCCGGTGAGCCAGCGGAGCAATGGCTACTTCGCGCGCAATGGTCGACTGCAACGCATTAAATGCGCGCCAGCGCGCGCAGAGGAGCAGGGCACGCGCGGGTGGTACACCGGACAGCCTATAGGGCCTGTCCGGTGCGCCACCGGACAGCCAGGCGGGCCCACAAGATAGAGCTCCAACGGTCGGAACCCAACGGCCAGGTGACGTGGCTGGCGCACTGGACTGTCCGGTGCGCCATGCAACAGACAGTCTCCCAACGGCCACTTTTGGTGGTTGGGGTTATAAATACCCCCAACCACCCCACATTCAAGTCATCCAAGTTTTCCACCTTCCAACTACTTACAAGAGCTCTAGCATTCAATTCTAGACACACCAAAGAGATCAAATCCTCTCCCAATTCCACCCAAAGCTTTAGTGATTAGAGAGAGTGATTGTTGTGTTCATTTGAGCTCTTGCGCTTGGATTGCTTCTTTTTCTCATTCTTTCTTGCGATCAACTCAATTGTAACAAAGGCAAGAGACACCAATTGTGTGGTGGTCCTTGCGGGGACTTTGTGTCCCGTGTGATTGAGAAGAGAAGCTCACTCGGTCTAAGTGACCGTTTGAGAGAGGGAAAGGGTTGAAAGAGACCCGGTCTTTGTGACCACCTCAACGGGGAGTAGGTTTGCAAGAACGGAACCTCGGTAAAACAAATCCTTGTGTCTCATTCCTTATTTGCTTGCGATTTGTTTTTCACCCTCTCTCTCGGACTCGATTATATTTCTAACGCTAACCCGGCTTGTAGTTGTGATTAGCTTTGTAAATTTCAGTTTCGCCCTATTCACCCCCCTCTAGGTGACTTTCAGCTGGTCTGGTTGCTTCGGTCGTCGTACGCCTTGGTCCTCGGGGACCCGTATTCTAAGTCCGTGGGGAGGACGGCCTCGGCCCCATAGACTAGAAAGAATGGAGTAAAACCTGTGGCACGGCTCGGCGTCGTCCTCAGACTCTAGACTACCGAGGGTAGCTCTTTCTCCACCGCTTGCCGAACTTGTTGAGGTCGTTGTAGATCCTCGGTTTGAGCCCCTGCAAAATCATACCGTTGGCACGCTCCACCTGCCCATTCGTCATGGGATGAGCTATGGCGGCCCAGTCCACACGGATGTGGTGGTCGTCGCAGAAGTCTAGGAACTTTTTTCCAGTGAACTGCGTGCCATTGTCGGTGATGATTGAGTTTGGGACCCCGAATCGATGGATGATGTTGGTGAAAAATGCCACCGCCTACTCGGACCTGATGCTGGTCAAGGGTCGGACCTCGATCCACTTGGAGAATTTGTCGATGGCGACCAGAAGGTGCGAGAAGCCCTCGGGTGCCTTCTGCAAGGGACCGACGAGGTCTAGACCCCACACAGCAAATGGCCAGGTGATGGGTATCGTCTGCAAGGCCTGAGCGGGCATATGCGTCTGCTTTGCGTAGAATTGACACCCCGGCAGGAGCACACAATCCTAGTGGCGTCGGCCACCGCGGTTGGCCAGTAGAAACCTTGTCGGAAGGCATTCCCCACAAGGGCTCGAGGTGCTGCATGGTGGCCGCAAGCCCCCGAGTGTATTTCTTGCAAGGTCAGAGAGGAGGTCGGAGGCTCTCTTCGCCTTGACAACGATGTCATCGACGTAAGCCTTGACCGTTCTGCCGATGTGTTCTCCGAACACGTGGTTCATGCACCTCTGGTAAGTGGCGCCTGCATTCCTCAACCCAAATGGCATTATAGTGTAACAGTACATGCCAAAAGGTGTGATGAAAGAAGTCGCGAGCTGGTCGGACTCTTTCATCGTGATTTGGTGATAGCCTGAGTAGGCATCGAGGAATGACAGGGTTTCGCACCTAGCAGTGGAGTCCATGATTTGATCGATGCGAGGTAGAGGGTAGGGAACTTTCGGACATGCTTTGTTTAGACCAGTGTATTCGACACACATCCTCCATTTCCCATCCTTCTTCCTTACAAGAACAGGGTTAGCTAACCATTCGGGATGGAATACCTCTTTGATAAACCCTGCCGCGAGTAGCTTGTGGATCTCCTCGCCTATGGCCCTGCGCTTTTCTTCGTCAAAGCGGCACAGGGTTTGCTTCACGGGTCGGGCTCCAGCTCTGATGTCCAGTGAGTGCTCGGCGACATCCCTCGGTATGCCGGGCATGTCTGAGGGACTCCATGCAAAGACTTCGGCGTTTGCGCGGAGAAAGTCAACGAGCACTGCTTCCTATTTGGGGTCGAGCTCGGAGCCGATCCGAACTTTCTTGCTGGCGTCGTTGCTGGGGTCGAGAGAGACGGACTTGACCGCCTCAACTGGTTCGAAGTTGCCGGCGTGCCGCTTTGCGTCGGGCACCTCCTTGGAGAGGCGTTCCAGGTCGGCGATGAGGGCCTCGGACTCGGCGAGAGCCTCGGCGTACTCCACGCACTCCACGTCGCATTCGTACGCGTGGCGGTACGTGGATATGACGGTGATGATCCCATTCGGGCCTGACATCTTGAGCTTGAGGTAGGTGTAATTGGGGACGACCATGAACTTGGCATAGCATGGTCTTCCCAATACCGCATGGTAGGTTCCTCGGAACCCGACGACCTCAAAGGTGAGAGCTTCCTTTCGGAAGTTAGAGTGAGTTCTGAAGCAGACGGGTAAGTCGATCCGTCCGAGGGGTAGGATTCGTTTCCCGGGCGCGATCCCGTGGAAGGGTGCCGCACCGGCCCAGACTTCGGACCGATCAACCCCTAAGAGTTCTAGGGTATCAGCATAGATGATGTTGAGGCTGCTGCCTCCGTCCATGAGGACCTTGGAGAGCCTAACGTTGCCGATGATCGGATCGACGACGAGCGGGTACCTTCCTGGGCTTGGCACGAAGTCGGGGTGGTCGCCTTGGTCGAAGGTGATAGGCTTGTCGGACCAGTCTAGGTAGACTGGGGCCGCCACCTTCACCAAACAGACTTCCCGGTGCTCCTGCTTGAGGTGCCGAGCCGAGGTGTTCGCCGCCTGCCCGCCGTAGATCATGAAGCAGTTATGGACTTCTAGGAATCCCTCTTCCTTGCCGCCCTCCTTCTTGTCTTTGTCATGGCCCTTGCCATCCTGCGCCAGGGGCCCGGTCTTATGGAAGTAGCGCCGGAGCATGACACATTCTTCGAGGGTGTGCTTGACAGGCCCCTGGTGATAGGGGCACGACTCTTTGAGCATTTTGTCGAACGCGCCGGCCCCTCCAGGAGGTTTCCGAGGGTTCCTGTGCTCGGCCGTAGCGACGAGATTCGCGTCTGCGGCGTCGCGCTTCGCTTGCGACTTGTTTTTAGCCTTCTTCTTCATGCCCCGCTGGGCGGACGCCTCAGGGGCGTCTGTCTTCGGCTCTCCGTGAGGCTGCTAGTCATTTCGGAAGATGGCTTCGACCGCCTCTTGACCCGAGGCAAACTTGGTGGCGACATCCATCAGTTCGCTCGCACGGGTGGGAGTCTTGCGCCCCAGTTTGCCCACCAGGTCTCGGCAAGTGGTGCCGGCAAGGAAAGCCCCGATGACATCCGAGTCGGTAACGTTGGGCAGCTCGGTGCGCTGCTTTGAAAACCGCCAGATGTACTCTCGGAGGGACTCCCCTGGCTGCTGGCGGCAGCTTCGGAGGTCCCATGAGTTCCCAGGGCGCACGTACGTGCCTTGGAAGTTTCCTGCGAAAGCTTTGACCAGATCGTCCAAGTCGGAGATCTGCGCAGGAGGCAGATGCTCCAGCCAGGCTCGGGTGGCGTCGGAGAGGAAAAGGGGTAGATTACGGATGATGAGGTTGTCATCATCCGCCCTTCCCAACTGGCATGCCAGTCGGTAGTCCGCGAGCCACAGCTCCGGCCTCATCTCCCCCGAGTACTTGGTGATGGTAGTCGGGGCTCGGAAACGGGTAGGGAACGACGCTCGTCGTATGGCCCGGCTGAAGACTTGCGGACCGGGTGGTTCGAGCGAAGGACTGCGATCCTCCTCACTGTTGCAGCGTCCCCCACGCCTGGGATGGTAGCCTCGGCGCACCTTCTCGTCGAGGTGGGCTCGATGGTCGAGATGGTGGTGCTCGTTGCCGAGGCGTTCCCGGGCAGAGGGCGCCTCGTCCCGCGTGCGCTCGGGATGGACCGAGGCTTCCCGAATGCGCTGGGAGGACACCGCGTGACGCTCCGAGGGGTCAGCTCGCCTGTGGGAGGCGGAGCTCTCGGCTCGTCGAACCGCGGTGCCTTCTAGGAGATTCTTGAGTTTGCCCTGGATACGCCGTCCCTCGGTGGTGGATGGCTCCGGCATGGCTCGAAGCAGCATCGCCGCTGTAGCTAGGTCCTGGCCGGACCCGCTAACAGCCGGGGGCAACGCTGCCCTGGCATTGTCGACGATGCAGCGCCGGATGTCTTGGGCCCGATGACAGGCTTCTCCGGTGAGTGTTCGGCCTGCCCACTCCTGTTCGATGTTCTATCGGAGCTGTACAAGCTGGCCTGCTTCCCCGTCGACCCGGGCCTGCATCTCATGGATTTGCTCGAGCTGTATGTCCTGACCCCCATAGGGACTGGGACCACAGCTAGCTCCCGTGGGATGTCAACGCGAGATGCGGGCCCAGGGGGATCGTCAACCTCTGGCATACCGAGGTGGTTGCCTTCGTTGTGATCTCCCAGATCGACGTGGAAACATTCGCGACTTGGGTCGTAACCCTCATCGTCAAGGTCATGGCCATCGTCAGAACAACCAGAGAGGCAGTGGTCACATGCGGACATGAAGCCCCGCATGGCACCTGGGTCATTGAGGGCAGAGAAATCCCAAACGGAGTCGGGGTCGTCCTCTTCCTCAGAACCCGCTGGTCCGAAGGTTGAGACGGTTGTTAGTCGGTCCCAGGTCGACCACATGTGGTACCCCGGAAGGTTTGGATACGCCTTTACGAAGGCGCTCACTGTAGCGGGGTCGCTAGGTGGATCGAAGCTGAACCGAAAAGGTACGGGATGGAAAACGGACGGTACCTCTTGGTCGATGGACGGTGGTGAAGTCGTGTCGAGGGCGGAGCACACCGTCATCTCAGGTATGAGGGTAACGCCCAGTAGGTCCTATGCGAGGGTGCTGGCGTCATCAGTCCGCTTGGGGCTTACATGTCGCTGGGAAGTGACACCCGCCGTCGTCTCAGGTGCGAGGACAATGTCCGACATGTCCCCCGGGGGAGTGCCGGCGTCGTCGACTCGCTCTGGTGCGACAGCCGACAAGGTGCCGCCTCCTGCGTGGCCATGGTTGCCTCGTCTCCGCCTCCTCCGACGAGGAGGGTGGCGGGGACGACCGGAGTGCTCCTCTTCTGCCGCGGGGAGATGCTGTCGTAGAGCTCGCCGCCGCTGGGCGAGTCGGAGACCGTCGTTGTCGTCACGCCGCGGGGGGAGGAGTACCATGTCGTAGCTGCCGTCGAGGGACATGAACTCGAGACTCCCAAAGCGGAGCACCGTCCCTGGCTGGAGAGGTTGCTGAAGACTCCCCATCTGGATCTCAACGGGAAGGTGTTCGTTAACACACAGCAGGCCCCTACCTGGCACGCCAACTGTCAGCGTCTCGGACCTGGGGGTCCCTTTGACCGACCAGTGAAATCGCTGCGTGCCCCTGCCCAGATGGGTTGGCGCGGGATGGAACACAAGAAGTGGGAGAAGCCTTGTATTATCCTACACCAGGGGTGCCGCTCGTAGTAGGGGTTACAAGCGCGTCGCGTGGGGGAGAGAGAGACACAGAGTTCGTCCGCCCCTTCCCCTCCACGCGAACCCCCGTCAGGGTGGCCCTGGACCTCCCTTTTATAGAGGCAAGGAGAGGGTCCAGACGTACAACGGGGGGCGTAGCTATGCGCTAACGTGTTCGGCAGTGGAGTGCCTAAGCCCTGTGTACATGCCAACGTGGCCGTTTGGGGAGAGCTTGGGCCCTATACATATGATGGCGTGGCCGTCGGAGGAGCGCCTGAGTCCTGTAGGAGCACAGCTGGCAGCGCAGCGAGGATCCTGCTGACGTCTCCTTGCTGTCGTAAGGGGCTGAGAGCCACCAGCGTCATGGTGCACGCGGGGCACCATCATTACCCGTCGCCGGGGTAAGCCAGATGGGACACCGGTCTTGTTCCTTGTAGCCTTAGCAGGCTAGGAATAGGGAAATGATGTATCCCCTGTTAGCGCGGTCGGTCCGAGCCTAGGGTCGGTCGAGGCAGAGACTTCTCTTGAGGCCGAGGCCGGGGTCGGGCGAGGATGCGATTCCTCCCGAGACCTGGGTCGAGGCCGAAACCGGGGGTCGAGCGAGGCTGAAAGGGAAATGTGCCCTTGGGCCATTTCTAAGTATTTTGGTGATTTAGTGTCCAACACAAGTGCCTAAGTGTAAAAAGGTGGACAAAGTACAAATCAAGGATAAAGGTATGTTTCTCAGACTTAGTACATTGTTTTATGGACTAATGTATTGTGTCTAAGTGCTGGAAACAGGAAAAATCCAATTGGAAATGTCTTGGCTCGAGCAGCCAAGTCTCTGCTCAGTCTGGGAGCACCGGACTGTCCGGTGGTGCACCGGACAGTGTCCGGTGCGCCAGGATGGCTCGAGCGAACAGGCTGCTCTCGGGATTTCGACGATGGTGTACGGCTATAATTCACCGGACTGTCCGGTGGACCGTTCACAGGCGAACTCGTCACTCTCGGGAAACCATCACTGGCGTACGACTATAATTCACCGGACTGTCCGGTGAGCCAACGGTCGGCCTGGCCAACGGTCGGCCGCGCAATCTGCGCTGGACACGTGGCCGAGCCAACGGCTAGAAGGAGGCACCGGACTGTCCGGTGTGCACCGGACTGTCCGGTGTGCACCGGACTGTCCGGTGTGCACCGGACATGTCCGGTGTGCACCGGACATGTCCGGTGCGCCAACGGCTCTCAGGCTGCCAACGGTCGACTGCACCATTTTTGGAAGGAAATCGGGCACCGGACATTGTCCGGTGTGCACCGGACTGTCCGGTGCGCCAGTCGACAGAAGGCAAGATCAACCTTCCTAGAATGCTCTCAACGGCTCCTAGCTGCCTTGGGGCTATAAAAGGGACCCCTAGGCGCATGGAGGAGCACACCAAGCATCCTCTAAGCATTCCTAAGCACTAAGACATCGATTCCGCGCCTTTGATTCTTTGCGATAGCAATTAGAGCTCTAGTTGAGTGGTGAACTCATTGAGTTGTGTTGTGAGCTCTCGTTGCAACTTGTGTGCGTGGTGTTGCTGTGATTTCTTGTCTTGAGTGCGTTGCTAATCCCTCCCTTGCTCCATGCTTCTTTGTGAACTTCAAGTGTAAGGGCGAGAGGCTCCAAGTTGTGGAGATTCCTCGCAAACGGGATTGAGAAAAGCAAGCAAAACACCGTGGTATTCAAGTGGGTCTTTGGACCGATTGAGAGGGGTTGATTGCAACCCTCGTCCATTGGGACGCCACAACGTGGAGTAGGCAAGCGTTGGTCTTGGCCGAACCACGGGATAACCACCGTGCCATCTCTGTGATTGATCTCTTGTTGGTTATTGTGTTTTGTTGGGACTCCTCTCTAGCCACTTGTCATTTACTGTGCTAACGCTTAACCAAGTTTTTGTGGCTTAAGTTATCAAGTTTTATAGGATCACCTATTCACCCCCCCTCTAGGTGCTCTCAATTGGTATCAGAGCCGTTCTCTTCACAAAGGGACTAACCGCCCGAAGAGATGGATCCTAAAGGGAAGGGTATTGTGATCAACGATAAAGAGAAGGAATCTTTCGTCAACGAGCCGAAGGATGACAAGCCTACTGACTCGGGCTCGGGCCATAGACGAAAAGATGGGAAGAATAAGAAGACGAGGCGCATCAAGGAGATCGTCTACTACGACGACAGCGATGAGTCTACTTCTTCCCAAAAGGACGACGACCACAACGACTACGAGAGAAGGAAACCAGTTAATTCGAACTTTTCTTTTGACTACTCTCGTATTCCGCAAAGTACAAATACTCATTTGCTCTCCATTCTACTTGGCAAACCTCCTCACTTTGATGGAGAGAACTACGGATTTTGGAGCCACAAAATGCGTAGTCACTTGTTCTCTCTCCATCCTAGTATATGGGAGATTGTAGAGAGTGGAATGCACTTTGATAGTACGGATAGTCCCATGTTCATTAATGAGCAAATTCATAAGAATGCACAAGCTACTACTGTTCTTCTAGCTTCATTGTGCAGGGATAAATACCACAAAGTGAGCGGCTTGGATAACACCAAGCAAATATGGGACATGTTGGGGGCCTTCGGCTCCCGAAGGTCCTCAAGAAACATAATTTGATAATATTTTCCAAGTGTAATATGTGAACAGGCACCTTCGGAACAGGCACCTTCGGAACAGGCACCTTCGGAGTCAGGTTGCGAATATACAAGAGTGTGGTTAAGACGAAGCTTGACTAGAATGAAAAACGATCATGACGAAGGATAAGGCGATCACGAAGCTATGTGCAGAAAGGCTTCGGCACAACAAGAGAAAAGAAGAACCGACTTAAAGATGAAAAGCCAAATTGGACCTCAAAGAATTACTGTAGTTATTGATAAATGTAAAGGGCATCTATGTAATTTTACACGGGCTACGACCCGAGTCTATAAATAGGTGAACAGTACTCCTGTACTGTTCACGCTGACTTGGCATACGCTTTTTCGCATCACCTTTGTACCTTTACTTTTCATCAATCTGAAGGTACATTTGTAATTCATTTTTATAAATTTAATAATGGAAGTATATCGATGATAATACTGGTATTATTACTCGCACATTATATATAGTTGCTCTGTTTTAATCATTTGTCAACCCAACGAAGGTCCTTTCTTTCGTAACCTTCGTCCGAGATTCGTTGTACCCGAAGGGATATAACGTTTCTAAGGGCGAAGGAGTTCGACATTTAACACTTTTATGTTGTCTTGTTCTTGATTCATAGCATTTGAGAACAAGCCCCCAACATTGGCGCCCACCGTACAAGCTGCCTCAGCTCCCCATGTATGACGGTCATTCAGACCCGAAACAATTCTTGATGAGCTATGAGGCAACCATATCTTCGTACGGTGGCAACACGGCGGTCATGGCAAAGTCCTTCGTCATGGCTGTCAGGAGCGTTGCACAAACCTGGTACTCTTCTCTTAGGCCAGGGACAATCACCTCATGGCAAAAGTTGAAGGATATGCTGATAACCAGCTTCCAAGGGTTTCAGACGAAGCCAGTCACTGCTCAAGCTTTATTCCAGTGCACCCAGGATCACGAAGAATACCTTCAGGCATATGTCCGAAGGTTCCTACGTCTGAGAGCGCAGGCACCAACAGTGCCCAATGAAATTGTCATTGAGGCCATGATCAAGGGGCTTCGGCCAGGACCTGCAGCTCAGTACTTTGCCAGGAAGCCTCCTCAAACACTGGAGAAGCTGCTCCAGAAGATGGACGAGTACATTCGAGCTGACAATGATTTTCGCCAAAGAAGGGAGGAAGCTCTCAGGTTCTCTGAAATGACTAGGGGCTTCGGAGGAAGATTTTATCCAAGGCACGTCAGGTCAATTCACAATTCTACTCAAAATGACGACAAAGCGAGTCAACAACAAAGGCCACAGTGCTCCTCGCAAGCTTCGGGGCAACAGCAAAGCTCCTTCCGACCGCCAGCGCCAAGTGGCAGAGGCGCCAGGGGCTTCGGGGGAAGATTTGGGGATCAACCAAGAAAAATTTACTACCTATTCTGTGGTGAAGGTAAGGGCCACACCACCAGGATGTGTCACATTACCATCCAGAAGCAAAAGGAGTTAGCAGAAGCTGCTGCACAACAGAATCAGCCGAAGCAGGTCATGCATACTGCTTCGTACCATTCGCCTTACATTCCAGAATATGTAGGCAATCACCCTGTAGCCTCTGTTGCTTCGGCAAGCCAACCCCAAGCTTCCTGGCAACAGCTTCCACCGACACCACCAATACAACGAGCTTCGTAGCCAGAAGGGAGCCAGCACTCTCACCCCCAGAGGGACTTCAGAGAAGAATCTGAAGCTCGCACAGTCAATAGCACTGTGCCAGAGTCGAAGCACATTTATTGATAAATATCCTACCAAAACAGCAGTTTTTTCGCATTTTCACATTCAGTATTACTTTTTTGTTAATAAGGAACAATTATGGGAAGTTTAAGTGTCTTTTATCGTTTTTCAATTTCTTGTAACACTTTCTCCATGGGCTTGAGTTGCCGTAGCATACGAATTTATGGTGGCATGAAGGACCGTTGTATTGTCAAAAGTTTTTTATAACGGACACAGTACAAATTGTTCGAAACAGTGAAAAGTCGTTCCTAAAGGAGCGCAGAGTAAGTTTTCTAAGCTTACAGCGAAAAGTCAGCGCTGATTCCGCCGAAAGTAAAAGGCGAAGAAGCTCCTAAGGGAGGCTTACAGTGAAAAATAAACGCTGATCCCACTGAAAGTAAAAGGCGAAGAAGCTCCTAAGGGAGGCTTACAGCGAAAAATAAACGCTGATTCCGCTGAAAGTAAAAGGCGAAGAAGCTCCTAAGGGAGGCTTACAGCGAAAAGTCAACGCTGATATAAAAAGTGTGTGTGCTCTATTACAGGGATATGTATCTGTGGCACAAATGTCATTTTGCATAACATAACATCATCACATCATTTTGCATAACATAAGCATCATACAACATATTGCATGTGGAACAAGAAGGGGGTACAGTATTGATCTTTGGAGAATATTTTGGAAAAGAGTAAATCGTACTAAAGCACAAGACAAGTCGAGAAGAAGTGTAGCTTCATTAGAGAGGCAACAAAAAAGTTTTCTATAGCGTCGGAGAATATTTCACGAAGCTTGGATAATCTTCACCAGCGAAGTATGCAATTTCTTGTGATATAAGATTTTCTTCACGAAGCATGAAAAGAAGGGAAGGTGTTTTTTCGCCGAAGGCTCAAAAAATGGTATGTATGCAAGATTTCATGCATCGTAAAGAATTAAAACTGTACATGGATTATATATTACATTCAAAGTTACAATATATTACATACGTTACGTTCCAAATGTTTTTACAGTAGCATTTAATCCTCTTTAAGAACTATTTCTGCAGCTTCGTTCAGTAGCTGGTCGACAACCTTGTCCATAATGGCTTCGGCCATTTTTCTAATTTCATCGTCCCCCTTCGGGTGGGGGCCCGGAGATGCCTCAGCAGGTTCTAAGTGAAGAGAAGATACGGCTATATTACTATTACAAACCGTGAACAAAGTCTGGAACCAAAAATTACAACATAATAAAAATCACTAATTAATACCTATTTGCCCTTCGAGCTCTGAACTTTTTTCGGCAGCCACCGCTACTTTTCTAGCATCATGGATGCCTTTTTCGCTCTTTTGAATAATTTCTTGCGCCATTTCTCGGCCGCCGTTGTCCCAGATATCGGTGAAAAATTTTCCGCCGATCATGCTTGCTTCGGCTGAGGGGTCTTTAATGTCTTCGGAGGACAAAGTAGCTTCGGACTGCGCCAAAGATTTTACATGCTCGCACCCTTTCCTCTCTAAAATAGTAGCAATTCCTCTAGCACCCGAAAAAGCACATATGTCTCCGCGGCTATTCAGGATTTCTTCGAAGGCCTCAGCTTCGTTACTGAACCATTCCATCGGACCTTCGGGATTGCCCCTTGAGAAATTTTCTTCGCTAGAGAATGCGCCAACGTTGGCAAAGCTGGATTTTATCTTCTTAACACACTCTATGGATTTAACATAGCATCTTCTCTGAGAAGCACGAAGCTCTTTAACATTAACTTCCAAATGATCTGCCCATTGATCACTAAACTCTCGTTTTGTTTCTTCAAGAATGTGTTCTTCTTTGGCTCGGGCTAGTTGTTTACGAAGATCTTCGATTTCACGCTTCTGAGCTTCCGCTTGAGTTTTAGAGCTAGCTTCGTCTTCCTTCATTTTTTCCACTAATGTAAGCAGAATTCTGTCCTTCTCCAAGGCTTCGTTTCTTAGCCTAATAACCTCTGTTCGAAGGTTGTTGAGAGCAATGGTGCAGCTCTCGTCTTCAGCATTCTTTTGTGCCCTTAAGGCATTGCTGAGAATTAAGCCCTATTCAAAAAGAATGAATGGATTAACACAACAGTAAAGGACTCATTCAAAATCTACAAAATTCAAAATTTACAATCTTCGTACCTTCAGACTGTTATATGCAAGACTATCCACAAGATCCTCCTTCGTCATGGCGCAAAGGCCAGCTTCAAGCTTCGGGAATCCCATGCTTCTAGCCATCTCCCGGCATACAGATAGTTCTTTATTGTCTGGGAGGCAATACAAGAAGTCATCTTCATCTGTCCCATTGAACACTACGGCCCCCTTCGGATACTTTAGTTCTCGGGCATAGTGGTTAGCTTCAAAGATCTCTTCTTCGGATAATTTCTTTCCCGAAGCATGTCGTATAATATAATCGTGCATTCTAGAAGATGCTTCGGGAACGGTAGCGTCAATGTCCTCGACTAAACCTGGCTCTGTTATTTTTGTTTTTTCAGTTTCCAAAGTTGCCTCTGTCAATTTTGCCTTTTCAGCTTCCAAATGTTTTACCTTGGTGGGCTCTGAAAGTCCAATCTCAGTTACAAGTTGTTGCTTCGAAGCTTCACTAACAAAGGCTTTAGCAGATACTTCAGAAGCTTTAGCAGTTTTCTTCGGAGTTATACTCAAAGATTTAATTGTTTCCAAAACATCCAGCACATTAACCATCCTTTTTCTTTTTGGAGTTGCTAATGGCCCCTTTTGGCCTTTAGTCGCCTCAACTTTTGATGAAGGACTCAAAATTTCTAATGTTTTTCCTTTTTCAGTTTCTGGTTCTTCCGCTTTCTCTATTGCTGGTGCTTTGGCCATTTCTTCGGATTTTGGCGCTGTAGTTGGTTCTCTGGCTTCGGTGGCCGAAGAGGCCTCGCCAATAAACGCGGGCACTATGGCCGGCTCAATACAGCGTGGAGGGTGTGTCAACACTTTTACCTTGTTCCTCTTCGGCGCTGGCTCCCCGGAAGCAGCCGAAGCAGTCTCCTTTGCAGAAGAAGTATTTTTTCTCTTTTGACCTCGCATTGGATAATAGTAGTCGGAATAGATAAACCCAATTGCATCAAATACTCGATTGAGTCTCTTCTTTTTTCGGCCTCCGAAAGCCGCTGATAATGCAGTGTTTTCCGCCTTTGTGTATGCCCCAAGCAATTCATCACTTACATTTTCAATGCTTTTCAGCCAATCATCATCTGGTTCAACAAACTTATCTCCATACTTGAATGTATATTTCAGTCTGATTAGTCCACCCTCGTTAGTTTCTTTAACGGTCTCCTTCGGCATTCCCCAGTTATCTACAAGTGGCCACACTCTGAAGGCAATGTGCTCTTGCATCAAATCCCTGGTCCCAATAAAAGAGCAGACCACCCCGAAGGCCCTCTGACATTCTTCAGCTGCTTCGTCCATTTCCACCTTTGGTTTCCGAAGTCCGAAGCACTGCCAAATAGGGCGCATGATGATATCCTTGATATCTTCCCGAACCTTCAAATCGTTCTTCACATAGAACCATTCCTTCATCCATTCCCTGGGCCATCTCTTCCGAAAGGTTGGCACGGGACAGCTTGACCCAGAGCGGGCACCGAAGCTATAGCAACCAAAATTATTATGATATTGCTCCTTACCCCAGGGTTTCGTCTCATATACTAGCTCGTGTATATTGCAAAAGCTTTTTGCACTTGGCTCCAGGCCCTGGCTTCTCGGCCCAGACGAAGATTCCCAATCTTATCACTGCTTCGGGGGTAAGTTGATGAAGGTAAATTTGATATATTTTCAGAACTTCTACCACAAACCTGCTTAGAGGGAATCGTAGCCCAGCCTTTAAAAAGCTTCGGAAGATCACGACCTCATTATCTTCGGGGGTCGGCGTAGTTTTTTCTCCGTCATCTGCCCTCACCATGGATATATCTCGGAAATATCTCCCCCTCATATTTTCAAGGTGACTCTGCTTTATAGTTAATTTTCCGAAGTTTGAGTGACTAGGCCGCCACGGGCGATCTTCGGAGTCCTCCCCACCACTATCCACATCATAACTATCACTGTCGCCAGTATCTTCAGATAAACCCTCCAAAGTTTCCTTGACAATCTTTTCCGTATTGGTCTTCGACATGGACTCAAGAAAACCCAGGTGCATTTCCTCCGAAAGGCTTAGCTTCGAAGCACCAGCAACTATCTTATCCTCAGACATTTTCGCGAATGCTGGCAAATCAGACTTGAAGCCGAAGCTTAAAAATTTAAGACCGAGCAAATGCTGTCGCACGCAGGCTGAAAGCTAGGTGCGTAGGCTAGAAGCTGGGTGAGTAAAAAGCAGGTGGCAAAAGGGCACGCCAAATAAACCCGCGGTGAGCTTGTATTTATACACCCAGTATGTCGAAAACTGGAGGGCCCCGCTTGTCAATGACTGTTGCTATTCTAGCAAAAGGAAGGTGTTTTTTCGGACCTTCGGCTTAAAGCCTCCGTCCATGTCGCAATATGAATTTATCTTGACAATAAATTGACATTGCGAGGGGCTACTGTTGGGGGCCTTCGGCTCCCGAAGGTCCTCAAGAAACATAATTTGATAATATTTTCCAAGTGTAATATGTGAACAGGCACCTTCGGAACAGGCACCTTCGGAGTTAGGTTGCGAATATACAAGAGTGTGGTTAAGACGAAGCTTGACTAGAATGAAAAACGATCATGATGAAGGATAAGGCGATCACGAAGCTATGTGCAGAAAGGCTTCGGCACAACAACAGAAAAGAAGAACCGACTTAAAGATGAAAAGCCAAATTGGACCTCAAAGAATTACTGTAGTTATTGATAAATGTAAAGGGCATCTATGTAATTTTACACGGGCTGCGACCCGAGTCTATAAATAGGTGAACAGTACTCCCGTACTGTTCACGCTGACTTGGCATATGCTTTTTCGCATCACCTTTGTACCTTTACTTTTCATCAATCTGAAGGTACATTTGTAATTCATTTTTATAAATTTAATAATGGAAGTATATCGATGATAATACTGGTATTATTACTCGCACATTATATATAGTTGCTCTATTTTAATCATTTGTCAACCCAACGAAGGTCCTTTCTTTCGTAACCTTCGTCCGAGATTCGTTGTACCCGAAGGGATATAACGTTTCTAAGGGCGAAGGAGTTCGACATTTAACACTTTTATGTTGTCTTGTTCTTGATTCATAGCATTTGAGAACAAGCCCCCAACAGGACACCCTCAAGATTTCTCATGAGGGGAACGACGTCACCTTGCTCACCAAGATGGAGTTGGTGGAAGGCGAGCTAGGACGATTCGCGATGATAAGGGGCGAGGAGCCAACCCAAACATACAACCGGCTCAAGACCCTTATCAACAAAATAAGGAGCTACGGAAGCACGCCATGGACAGACCACGACGTCGTCCGATTGATGCTAAGGTCCTTTACCGATCTTGATCCTCATTTGGTGAATAATATTCGTGAGAATCCCAGGTACACCAAAATGTCGCCCGAAGAAGTCCTTGGAAAATTCGTAAGCGGGCGAATGATGATCAAGGAGGCGAGGTATGTGGACGACACTCTGAATGGTCCAATCAATGAGCCTCAACTCGTTGCTCTCAAGGCAACAAGAAGCAAGGAGGCGTTACCTAGCAAGGTGGCGCAAGTTGAGGCAGCAGGGCTAAATGATGAAGAAATGGCCCTCATCATCAAGAGATTCAAGACGGCGCTAAAGGGTCGCAAGGGGCAGCCAAGCAAGACCAAGACAAAGGGGAAGCGCTCATGCTTCAAATGTGGTAAGCTTGGTCATTTTATTGCTAACTGTCCCGACAATGATAGTGATCAGGATCAAGGGAACAAGAGGGAGAAGAAGAAGAACTATAAGAAGGCAAAGGGCGAGGCACATCTTGGCAAGGAATGGGATTCAGATTGCTCCTCGTCCGACTCCGACAATGAAGGACTCGCCGCCACCGCCTTCAACAAGTCATCCCTCTTCCCCAACGAGCGTCACACATGCCTTATGGCAAGGGAGAAGAAGGTATGTACTCGAAACTCTACTTATGCTTCTTCAAGTGAGGACGAATCTAGTGATGAGGATGAAATAGATTATTCATGTTTATTTAAGGGCCTAGATAGAACCAAGGTAGATAAAATTAATGAATTGATTGATGCCTTGAATGATAAGAATAGGCTTTTAGAAAAACAAGAGGACTTGTTGTATGAAGAACATGACAAATTTGTAGAAGCACAAAAATCTCATGCCTTAGAAGTTAAGAGAAATGAAATGCTTTCTTGTGAATTATCTTCTTGCCATGAGACGATTTCTAGCTTAAGGAGCATTAATGATGATTTGAATGCTAAGTTAGAAATAGCTAGTAACTCAACAACTTGTGTAGAAAATGTTGTTATTTGCAATAGATGTAAAGATTTTGATATTGATGCTTGTAGTGAACACATAGCTTCTATTGCAAAGTTAAATGATGAAATGGCTAGTCTTAATGCCCAACTTAAGGCTAGCAAAAGTGATTTTGATAAACTAAAATTTGCTAGGGATGCCTACACGATTGGTAGACACCCCTCAATCAAGGATGGGCTTGGCTTCAAGAGGGAAGCCAAGAACTTAACAAGCCATAAGGCTACCATCTCCGCCAAGGAGAAAGGGAAGGCCCCTATGGCAAGTAGTACTAAAAAGAACCATGCTTTTATGTACATTGATAGAAGACAGTCTCATAGGAGTTGTAATGCTTTTGATTCACATGCCTATGATTCTTATGCTATGTTTGCTCCCAGTTCTTCTTATATGCATGGTAGAGATATGCCTAGGAAAAATATTCATCATGTGCCTAGAAAGAATATTGTTCATGTTCCTAGGAAAGTTATGAATGGACCCTCTACAATTTATCATGCTTTAAATGCTTCCTTTGCTATTTGTAGAAAGGATAGGAAGATAGTTGCTAGGAAATTAGGGGAAAAATGCAAGGGTGATAAAACTTGCATTTGGGTCCCTAAGACAATTGTGACTAACCTTGTAGGACCCAACAAGAGTTGGGTACCTAAGACCCAAGCCTAAATTTGCCTTGCAGGTTTATGCATCCGGGGGTTCAAGCTGGATTATCGACAGCGGATGCACAAACCACATGACGGGGGAAAAGAGGATGTTCTCTTCCTACGTCAAGAACAAGGATTCCCAAGATTCAATAATATTCGGTGATGGGAACCAAGGCAAGGTAAAAGAGTTAGGTAAAATTGCTATTTCATCTGAGCACTCTATTTCTAATGTGTTTTTAGTTGAGTCGCTTGGATATAATTTGTTATCTGTTAGTCAATTATGCAAAATGGGATATAATTGTCTATTTACAAATGTAGATGTGTCTGTCTTTAGAAGATGTGATGGTTCACTAGCTTTTAAGGGTGTACTAGACGACAAACTTTATTTGGTTGATTTTGCAAAAGAAGAGGCTGGTCTAGATGCATGCTTAATGGCTAAGACTTGCATGGGCTGGTTGTGGCATCGCCGCTTAGCACATGTGGGGATGAAGAACCTCCACAAGCTTCTAAAGGGAGAACACGTGATAGGTTTGACTAACGTGCAATTCGAAAAAGATAGACCTTGTGCAGCTTGTCAAGCAGGGAAACAGGTGGGAGGCTCTCATCACACCAAAAATGTGATGACAACATCAAGACCCTTGGAGATGCTTCATATGGACCTCTTCGGACCCGTCGCCTATCTGAGCATAGGAGGAAGTAAGTATGGTCTAGTTATTGTTGATGACTTTTCCCGCTTCACTTGGGTGTTCTTTTTGCAGGATAAGTCTGAAACCCAAGGGACCCTCAAGCGCTTCCTCAGGAGAGCTCAAAATGAGTTTGAGCTTAAAGTGAAGAAGATAAGGAGCGACAACGGGTCCGAGTTCAAGAACCTTCAAGTGGAGGAGTTCCTTGAGGAGGAAGGGATCAAGCACGAGTTCTCCGCTCCCTACACACCACAGCAAAATGGTGTGGTAGAGAGGAAGAACAGGACGCTCATCGATATGGCGAGGACTATGCTTGGAGAATTCAAGACCCCCGAGCGTTTTTGGTCGGAAGCCGTGAACACGGCTTGCCACACCATCAATAGGGTCTATCTTCACCGCCTCCTCAAGAAGACTTCATATGAGCTGCTAACTGGTAACAAACCCAATGTGTCTTATTTTCGTGTATTTGGGAGCAAGTGCTATATTCTTGTGAAGAAAGGTAGAACTTCTAAATTTGCTCCCAAAGCTGTAGAAGGGTTTTTATTAGGTTATGATTCAAATACAAAGGCGTATAGGGTCTTCAACAAATCATCGGGTTTGGTTGAAGTCTCTAGCGACGTTGTATTTGATGAGACTAATGGCTCTCCAAGAGAGCAAGTTGTTGATCTTGATGATGTAGATGAAGAAGACGTTCCAACGGCCGCAATACGCACCATGGCGATTGGAGATGTACGGCCTCAGGAACAATTGGAGCAAGATCAATCGTCTTCCTCAACTATGGTGCATCCCCCAACCCAAGATGACGAACAGGTACCTCAAGTGGAGGCGCATGATCAAGGGGGAGCACAGGAAGTTCAAATTGAAGAGGAAGAAGCACCTCAGGCACCTCCAACCCAGGTTCGAGCGACGATCCAAAGGGATCATCCCGTCGACCAAATTTTGGGTGATATTAGCAAGGGAGTAACTACTCGTTCAAGATTAGTTAATTTTTGTGAGCATTACTCCTTTGTCTCTTCTATTGAGCCTTTCAGGGTAGAAGAAGCCTTGCTGGATCCGGACTGGGTGTTGGCCATGCAGGAGGAACTCAACAACTTCAAGCGCAATGAAGTTTGGACACTGGTGCCTCGCCCCAAGCAAAATGTTGTGGGAACCAAGTGGGTGTTCCGCAACAAATAGGACGAGCACGGGGTGGTGACAAGGAACAAGGCTCGACTTGTGGCAAAAGGTTATGCCCAAGTCGCAGGTTTGGACTTTGAGGAGACGTTTGCTCCTGTGGCTAGGCTAGAATCAATTCGTATTTTGCTAGCGTATGCCGCTCACCACTCTTTCAGGTTGTACCAAATGGATGTGAAGAGCGCTTTCCTCAACGGGCCGATCAAAGAGGAGGTGTACGTGGAGCAACCCCCTGGCTTCGAGGATGAACGGTACCCCGACCACGTGTGTAAGCTCTCTAAGGCGCTCTATGGACTTAAGCAAGCCCCAAGAGCATGGTATGAATGCCTTAGAGACTTTTTAATTGCTAATGCTTTCAAGGTCGGGAAAGCCGATCCAACTCTTTTTACTAAGACTTGCGATGGTGATCTTTTTGTGTGCCAAATTTATGTCGATGACATAATATTTGGTTCTACTAATCCAAAGTCTTGTGAAGAGTTTAGCAGGGTGATGACGCAGAAATTCGAGATGTCGATGATGGGCGAGTTGAACTACTTCCTTGGGTTCCAAGTGAAGCAACTCAAGGACGACACTTTCATCTCCCAAACGAAGTACACGCAAGACTTGCTAAAGCGGTTTGGGATGAAGGACGCCAAGCCCGCAAAGACGCCGATGGGAACTGACGGACACACCGACCTCAACAAAGGAGGTAAGTCCGTTGATCAAAAAGCATACCGGTCCATGATAGGTTCTTTGCTTTATTTATGTGCTAGTAGACCGGATATTATGCTTAGCGTATGCATGTGTGCTAGATTTCAATCCGATCCTAAGGAGTGTCACTTAGTGGCTGTGAAGCTAATTCTTTGATATTTAGTCGCTACGCCTTGCTTCGGGATCTGGTATCTAAAGGGGTCTAACTTTGACTTGATTGGGTACTCAGATTCCGACTATGCTGGATGTAAGGTCGATAGGAAGAGTACATCGGGGACGTGCCAATTCTTAGGAAGGTCCCTGGTGTCGTGGAACTCTAAGAAACAAACTTCTGTTGCCCTATCCACCGCTGAGGCCGAGTACGTTGCCGCAGGACAGTGTTGTGCGCAACTACTTTGGATGAGGCAAACCCTCCGGGACTTTGGCTACAATCTGAGCAAAGTCCCACTCCTATGTGACAATGAGAGTGCTATCCGAATAGCGGAAAATCCTGTTGAGCACAGCCGCACAAAGCACATTGACATCCGGCATCACTTTTTGAGAGACCACCAGCAAAAGGGAGATATCGAAGTGTTTCATGTTAGCACCGAGAACCAGCTAGCCGATATCTTCACTAAGCCTTTAGATGAAAAGACCTTTTGCAGGCTACGTAGTGAGCTAAATATCCTAGATTCGCGGAACTTGGATTGATTTATAGCATACATGTGTTTATGCCTTTGATCATGTTCCTTATGCATTTTGTTGCTTACTATGGTGCTCAAGTTGTACAATCTCTCCCCGGACCTCACAAGTCCTTGTGCAAATGATGCACATATTTAGGGGGAGCTGTGCTACAACTTGACCCTTTGAGACTAACCGTTTGCTTGAGTTTGCTTGATTTAGTCTCAAAGGAGTTTTGAAAGGGAAAAGGTGGACTTGGACCATGAAAAACTTCCACTGCACTCCGATGAGAGGGTAACTAATTCCAAGTTCATCTCACATACTCTTATTGCCTTTGTGTTCTCATTTGAAGATTTTGGTGAGGCAATGGGGTTAAAGGGCCAAGATTAATCCCGTTTTGGTGCTTGATGCCAAAGGGGGAGAAAATAAAGGCCAAAGCGATAAATGGATAAGCTACCACTTGAGAGATTTTAAAAATAGTAGAATAGAGCTTTTGGTTTGTCAAAACTCTTTTGTTGTCTCTCTTGTCAAAAGTTGGCTTCTTGTGGGGAGAAGTGTTGATTATGGGAAAAAGGGGAGTTTTTGAAATCTTGAATCAATTTCTCTTGGAATGACTCTCTTTATGTCTTAACATGTGTGTTTGACTTAGAGATAGAAATTTGGGTTTGATTTGCAAAAACAAACCAAGTGGTGGCAAAGAGTGATCCATATATGTCAAATTTGAATCAAAACAATTTGAGTTCTTGTTTGAATTGATTTTGTATTTGTTCTACTTGCTTTATGATGTGTTGGCATAAATCACCAAAAAGGGGGAGATTGAAAGGGAAATGTGCCCTTGGGCCATTTCTAAGTATTTTGGTGATTTAGTGTCCAACACAAGTGCCTAAGTGTAAAAAGATGGACAAAGTACAAATCAAGGATAAAGGTATGTTTCTCAGACTTAGTACATTGTTTTATGGACTAATGTATTGTGTCTAAGTGCTGGAAACAGGAAAAATCCAATTGGAAATGTCTTGGCTCGAGCAGCCAAGTCTATGCTCAGTCTGGGAGCACCGGACTGTCCGGTGGTGCACCGGACAGTGTCCGGTGCGCCAGGCTGGCTCGAGCGAACAAGCTGCTCTCGGGATTTCAACGACGGTGTACGACTATAATTCACCGGACTGTCCGGTGGTGCACCGGACTGTCCGGTGGACCGTTCACAGGCGAACTCGTCACTCTCGGGAAACCATCACCGGCGTACGACTATAATTCACCGGACTGTCCGGCGTGCACCGGACTGTCCGGTGAGCCAACGGTCGGTCTGGCCAACGGTCGGCCGCGCAATCTGCGCTGGACACATGGCCGAGCAAACGGCTAGAAGGAGGCACCGGACTGTCCGGTGCGCCAACGGCTCTCAGGCTGCCAACGGTCGACTGCACCATTTTTGGAAGGAAATCGGGCACCGGACATTGTCCGGTGTGCACCGGACTGTCCGGTGCGCCAGTCGACAGAAGGCAAGATCAGCCTTCCTAGAATGCTCTCAACGGCTCCTAGCTGCCTTGGGGCTATAAAAGGGACCCCTAGGCGCATGGAGGAGCACACCAAGCATCCTCTAAGCATTCCTAAGCACTAAGACATCGATTCCGCGCCTTTGATTCTTTGCGATAGCAATTAGAGCTCTAGTTGAGTGGTGAACTCATTGAGTTGTGTTGTGAGCTCTCGTTGCAACTTGTGTGCGTGGTGTTGCTGTGATTTCTTGTCTTGAGTGCGTTGCTAATCCCTCCCTTGCTCCGTGCTTCTTTGTGAACTTCAAGTGTAAGGGCGAGAGGCTCCAAGTTGTGGAGATTCCTCACAAACGGGATTGAGAAAAGCAAGCAAAACACCGTGGTATTCAAGTGGGTCTTTGGACCGCTTGAGAGGGGTTGATTGCAATCCTCGTCCATTGGGACGCCACAACGTGGAGTAGGCAAGCGTTGGTCTTGGCCGAACCACGGGATAACCACCGTGCCATCTCTGTGATTGATCTCTTGTTGGTTATTGTGTTTTGTTGAGACTCCTCTCTAGCCACTTGGCATTTACTGTGCTAACGCTTAACCAAGTTTTTGTGGCTTAAGTTTTCAAGTTTTACAGGATCACCTATTCACCCCCCTCTAGGTGCTCTCAGAGGCGGAGACCTCCTCCCGAGGCCGGAGCATGAGGTCGGGCGAGGCGGAGCTTCCTGTTGCGCCCGAGGCTGAACTTGGTGGTTGATCGTGACTTGTTGTCAGTCGTCGCCGGGGTGGCTGACACGGCAGTCGGAGCAAAGCGAGAGGCGCTGTTTTCCTGTCATATCAGACAGTAAAGAAGAGGGGCGGAGTGACTGCGGTCACTTCGGCCTGCCCGTCTGAGGCACGTGTGTCAGGATACGGCGTCATGCATCCCCTGCATTTAATGCGCCTGCGAAGCGGTCGGTTGGTGAGGCGGTCTGGCCAAGGTTGCTTCACAACGAAGCCTGCCCGAGCCGGGCCTCGGGAGAGCCGAGGGGGCGCCCGCTGCCTGAGGAGGCCCTCGGGCGAGGCGTGAACTCGTTTGGGACTACTGTTCCAACCCGAGGCTGGGCTCAGGTGAGATCGCGTCCCTCGGGTAGACGAAGTCTTGACCTGAACCGCACCCGTCAGTTGGTCTGAGGGTGTTTACCAGCCATGATTAGGAGCGTTGGGGGTACCCCTAATTATGGTACCCGACACATTTAAATAATAATTGATCAACATGATATATGTATGTGATATCTATGACCTATGAATTAAACTAGTTATTGATAAACTATGTCTATGTGTTAAATTGGTCTATGTGAATAAAACTGTGGGTTAAACTGATAAACATGTGTGTGAATTGTGAATTGATGAGTGATGAGTTGTGTTAATTTGGTGTTACATTGATGTGGTCTGTAAAACCATGAGTACAATTACTATTTTCTATTGTTAAATTAATTTGAAATTAACTAAATTTTGATTATTATATACATATTGTTTTTTTACTCGGGCTCAAAAGCTAAATGAGTTAACTCGAGCTCGTAAACGAGTCGAGCCGAGCTGACTTTGCTCATTAGCTTAACAAGATGAGCCGAGCCAGCTCATTAGTTTAACGAGCTAACTTGAACTCGAACGAGCCGAGCTGGCTCGATATCCAACCCTACTTGCAGTATGCTATTTAGTCTATCCATATAGTAGTTAGTTCTTCAGTATTAATACACGATCCCACATATCTCTCTCATAAAGCTTCTTGGTTCTTGTGTCGAAGCCGACTATAAGTTTAAACCACGCTTGTCATCTCTTTCTTCTTCACCTCAGCATTTAGCCAGCTTATAGCCCTTATTATACTTTCTCTAATAGTTTTCTAGTTGCAGGCTATATATATATATATATATATATATATATATATATATATATATATATATATATATATATATATATATATATATATATATATATATATATATATGAGTTTTGTTTCATATAATAGGTCAGCTATTTTATTGGTATTAATAAGGTTGAATAATTATTAGGCATGTACAATGGGTGTCTTGAGTTGTGTCTTCGAGTGTATCTAGGGGGTGAATGTAAAAAAACTCAAGACATGTATCTTGATGAAGACACAGTGTCTTAGCTCTATGTTTGAGACAGGAGACTAGCTGATTGGTCACTTTAATTTATTGAATACTCTGATTGGTACAATGAATAAGGTAAGACATATGTTTTAGACATGTCCACTGTATTATATTGTGTTTTAGTTGTGTCTTATACTTAGAGTACCGTACAACAGTGTCTAGGTTGTACATGCCCTTACTAGATCCACTCTCGTACTCTCACCGCTTGTTTTGGAATTTGTGCTACAGCTAGCTCTTAGTCGACTAATAATTAGTAGTCTGCATCTTCTCTTTCTTCTCTTCTCTCTCCAACTCGACAAAAATCTAATGTGACAAACTATTTAGCCTGCTTAAATCATCCAATTATACTTGCTCTTAATCTACAGTCTACACCGATAATCAAGTTTATAAAAAGTTATAGCATAAAGATGAACATGGAATATATATTTTATGATGGTAAATATAAATGTGCTTATTTTATACTATCAAATATGTATTACAACTAAATTTATATTATGTCACCTATTATAATATATTTTAGAATTAGACCTTGTATCACTAGTTGGCTATTGGACTTGCACTATCATAACTCATATGTATAGGGATTATGTTTTCAAATCACGTGACATCAAACCAATTAGAGCAAGGTTAATAATATATCCCACAACAGGCTTTTATGATGTGTTGTATTACATATATCCAACTAAAAGTCTTGTAATATAGTAACTCATCCATGATACAAGTTCATTTAATACTTGTCTCACCATCTCTCACACACAAACTGCCTTGTAGTTCGTGAGTAGTCCGCTTTTAGCTGGCTACTAGTGAGCAGCCTACTTTCATCCTCTCTATAATTCTTTCTTTCACATCATCACAAATTCGATGTGGCATCTCTTGCAACCCATCTACATCACCTTGTTGTACTTGCTCTTCGAACTTCAAACTCTAATCCACCAACTCAGTGTTAAGAAGAGTTAAGGGACACAGAAGAGAGTGCCATGCATGGACCAAATTTTATTTGAAAAAAATGTTTATTTAATATTTTATCATATTATTATTAGCTATATAAATGCAAGTTATTAATATTGATATTTTTATAAGTTTGAACAAACTCAAAATGATTTTACTCGGTACTATGTTTAGGTTATATTCTTTTCTACAAGAAGAAACTTTGGATGTAAATATAGTATTAAGTTATTCCTTTTTTTCAAATTTAACTTAATGTATAGAATCATATTGGTATATATCATACTAGATAATTATCATTCAATTGTTTATTAAAATTTTTATTAAAATTTTTTATTTTTATAATATAACTATTTGAATTCATATAATATTCTCATCTAAGTGAGTCAAACTTAAGACATACACTTGAGTTAGAATTTACATCTTTTCAAGAATAAAGGCAGTCCGATTCAGCAAATGTTTGGCAGATTTTTTGTTTCTCGATGATGGAATTTGTGTTGACACCTTTTTCGGGCGCCAAACACTAACAAGAATCGGCGGCGGTGCTCTGTGCACAGGCGCAGACGGCCCGCGGCCAGGGGCTGGACGGTCAGCGACCAGGCACAGGGCTAGGGTTCCCTGCCTGACGTGCCGGACGGTCCGCGCGTGTGCAGGGACGGCGAAAGTCGCCGGCGGTGCCTAGATCTCCTCCCGGGAGGGACCCCGTCGGGGAGGAGAGATCCTAGGTGTTGTCTAGGCTCGATAGGCCGACCTAGACTCCTCTAATCGACGTAGAGTCGAAGAGAAGCGGAGAATTTAGGGATTGGAATACTAAACTAGGGCTAAACTAGAACAACTCCTAATGCATAAGGTAAAAACGAGAAATAGACTTGATTTGATCGATTGTTGGGGGGTTTCAATCGGCCGTAGCCCTTCATCTATATAAATGGGGAGGTATGGATCCGCTTCAAACTATTTCTCGAGTTAATTCCACGGTTTTAGGTAACAAATCCCGCGAGAAACTAGGACCCGTAACTATCTCTACGCACGCGCGGACCGTCCGCGCCATCACCGCAGACCGTCCGGACCGCGGACTGTCCGGCCTCAGGACCGGACCGTCCACGAGGCCCTTTTTGTGTCCAACATATGCCCCCGTGCCTTTTGATGAAGGTTGACGAACCAAAAGCATATGAACTAAACCTGATGTAAGTCACCGGCTTTTCAAAATAGAGATCATTCAATAAAGCACCAATATATAAAGGCCGTTTCGGATTGTATCTTCCTAGGCCATGACCATTTGATCAATGGATCAAAAGGAATATAATGGAGGTGCCCCCCAGTCTAGATAGACAAAAGGACTATACATGTGCCATGGATTCATCGTCGTACCATTCCATATTTGAACAAGATAATATACCAACGATGAATAAACGGGTGGAAAGTACCCTGGTCTCATAGGATGAACAGGCGATGCTTGTTGTATCACCTTTTGGACCGTTTTGTTCGGCCGTTTCGTTTTAGCAGGTGACCGGGGTTTCTTCATTGACCGACCATATGGAACAGTCTTCTTGCTAGCATTTTCAGGTAGCAATTGATCGAAAGTAGCGCCGGCTTTTGCTAGCCAACCATGTGTGTTATGTTGGCTTTGCCCTCGCGTCTCTTTCCTTGCTTTGTGTGGACGCTGACGCCTCTGGCCATGGGCAGACTGTCTGGCTGAGCCAGCTGGACCGTCTTTATGAGCGCCGGACTGCCCGCACGTAGGTGCCGGACCGTCCGCGATGCTCAGGTCAGGTTGTCGTGCTCGACTCCTTAATTGTGTCTGCCCCCGGCCCTTTCAGATTTGTTAGTCTTATTGTCCAGAGCTTTTCGAGCATCCTCCTTCTGCGACATATCTGACGTGCGAGGATCATCAGTGATGATGTCTTTGCTTTTGCTTTTATCGGCCATTTCGGGCCGAACTAAGACCTTTTCGCATGCGACGTCTATTGTATTGACAGGAAATGGCTATGTGTCCACTTGCATTTCCTGAAAAGCCAACCGGCCGTCATTTATGGCCGATTGTACCTGTCGACGAAAAATATTACAGTCATTGGTGGCATGAGAAAAAGAATTATGCCATTTACAATAAGCACATCTCTTTAATTCATCTATAGGAGGGATAGTATGAGTTAATTTAATGTTGTCATTTTTAAGTAGCTCATCAAATATCTTATTGCATTTGGCAACATTAAAGGTAAATTTAATCTCTTCTTGCTGATTCTTTTGAACCGGCTGTAAGGAAAAACATGCTGAAGATTTGGCCTTTGTTGGCTAAATAAACTCAGCGGTATATACATCTGTAGATTCATCATCTGAACTATCACGCTCTATTAGATGTATACTACGGGCGACCGATTTTGATGTCTCTTTAAATCGGCTTTCACAGGCTAAAGCCCACTGATGTAGCTGGGCTATCGAAAAGAACTGGGTCCCATCTAATTTTTCTCTTAAGTAGGATAGCAACCCATTAAAAGCTAGCCCTGCTAACTCTTTGTCTGCAACATGAATCCAAAAGCATCGGTTTCTAGTGTCCTGGAACCTTTGGATATAATCATTAACCGGTTCTTCGCGTCCTTGTCGAACTGAAGCTAAGTCAGCTAATCCTAATTCATATTCCCCGGCAAAGAAATGTTCATGAAATTTATTTTCTAACTCATTCCAGGAATTAATGGAATTAGGAGGCAGGGCGGCGTACCATGCAAAAGCGGTACCAGTAAGGGATAAAGAAAATAACTGAACACGAAATGCTTCTCCATCGGCCAATTCGCCTAGGTGTGCTAGGAACTGGCCTATGTGTTCGTGTGTGCTTCTCCCATTCTCACCAGAAAACTTAGAAAATTCTAGTATCCTTGCCCCTTGTGGATATGGGACAGTGTCAAACCGGTGATTATATGGCTTTTGGTATGATTGCCCCACTCTGGCTACACTAACTCTAAACTTATGTTGAAACAGTTCAGTCATCTCTTCCCTAATTTTTTCCATTGCACCCGGTGGCAGACCACTGGATCCTGGGCTGTGGGGCTCATTTGGTCGGGCATTAGTATATCAACCTTCTTGCCGTGACCGATCGATAGTGTTGATCGTTCTGTGATTGTATGGTGTGTTATGGTTTAAATATGTAGAGGGCGAAACATACTGCTGCTGTGGTGTGTAATAATTTGGTGCATAGTGTGCAACAGCAGGTTCTGTATATGCGTATCCAGTTTGTCCGGTGGTGAATCCGAACTGACTGGTTGCGTTCACCATTATTGGGACGCCATGTGGTAGTCCTGGTGCAGCCCCGGACTGTCCGACAGGGAAAGCCGGACGGTTCGCGTAAGGGCCGGACGGTCCGGGCAGAAGCTCGAACGGTCCGATTGCGTCCAGGGTCACCGATCTGCCAATTAGGGACGACGGTGGTCCTAGGGCGGCCCCGAACTGTCCGGCAGAGCAAGCCGGATGGTCCGCGTATGGGCCGGACGGTCCGGGCAGAGGCTCGAACGGTCCGACCGCATTCAGGGGCACCGATATGCCAAGCAGGGACGGTGGTGGTTGTATTTGCCCTGAATATGAGTTCATCGGCATACCATATAAAGGTTGGGGCTGCAAATCCTCATTTATTGTTGATGCATCAGACATAAATACCTTATTACTAGTTTCATATGATGGAAAACTAGGAGCAACAGACTTTTCCAACATACATGTTAATTTTCTAATTAAACTCTTCTAACCCTACAATCTGTTGTTTGATTTGATCCTGCCGCTGATCCACATAATATTTAATAGATTGAATATCGTCGGGTTTACTTACGTTAGGGACTTGAAGCGAAGATAGAAGAGATGCGACGTCGGTCTCTCCATGTTTGATAACCTTTTGGTGGCGATCCACCGTGTATTGTGATAAGAATTTCTCCTTCGCTTGATGCATGTAGTCCTCGAATTGTTGTTGCTCATCGGCCGTCAAATTTTCAACAACCGTCTTCAGGATATTATCTGGGGAGATATCAGTGTGATCTTTAGAACTGGCCATTTGAGGGCCTGATTTTTAGTATATCTAGACACCAGAGTTCCAACGGAGTCGCCAAAAGTATGTTGACACCTTTTTCGGGCGCCAAACACTAATAAGAACCGGCGGCAGTGCTCTCTGCACAAGCGTGGATGATCCGCGGCCAGGGGCCGGACGGTCTGTGTCCTGGCGCAGGGCTAGGGTTCCGTGCCTGACATGCCGGACGGTCCGCGCCCTGGGGCCGGACGGTCCGCGCGTGCGCAAGGGTGGCGAAGGTCGCCGGCGGTGCTTGGATCTCGCTCCCGGGAGGGACCCCATCGGGGATGAGAGATCCTAGGTGTTGTCTAGGCTCGGTAGGCTGACCTAGACTCCTCTAATCGATGTAGAGTCGAAGAGAAGTGGAGAATTTAGGGATTGGAATGCTAAACTAGGGCTAAACTAGAACTATTCCTAATGCATAAGGTAAAAATAAGAAATAGACTTGATTTGATCGATTGTTGGGGGTTTCAGTCGGCCATAGCCCTTCATCTATATAAAGGGGGAGGTCTGGATCCGCTTCAAACTATTTCCCGAGTTAATCCCGTGGTTTTAAGTAACAAATCCCACGAGAAACTAGGAACCGTAACTGTCTCTACGCACGCGCGGACCGTCCGCGCCACCACCGCGGACAGTCCGGACCGCGGACCGTCCGGCCTCAAGGCCGGACCGTACACGAGGCCCTTTTTTGTGTCCAACATATGCCCCCTGCCTTTTGGTGAAGGTTGACGAACCAAAAGCATATGAACTAAACCTGATGTAAGTCACCGGCTTTTCAAAATAGAGATCATTCAATAAAGCACCAATGTATAAGGCTGTTTCGGATTGTATCTTCCTCGGCCATGACCATTTGATCAATGGACCAAAAGGAATATAATGGAGGTGCCCCCTAGTCTGGATAGACAAAGGGACTATACATGTGCCATGGATTCATCGTCGTACTATTCCATATTTGAATAGGATAATATACCGACGATGAATAAATGGGTGGAAAGTACCCTGGTCTCATAGGATGAACAGGCGATGCTTGTTGTGTCACCTTTTGGACCGTTTTGTTTGGCCGTTTTGTTTTAGCAGGTGACCAGGGTTTCTTCGTTGACTGATCATATGGAACAGTCTTCTTGCTAGCATTTTCGGCTAGCAATTGATCGAAAGTAGGGCCGGCTTTTGCTAGCCGACCATGTGCGTCATGTTGGCTTTGCCCTCGCGTCTCTTTCCTTGCTTTGTGTGGACGCTGACGCCTCTGGCCATGGGCGGACTGTCTGGCTGAGCCAGCCGGACCTGAAAGTTCCCTTTGCCCAGGAACAGGATCTGGATGTCGCCTAGAGGGGGGAGGGTGAATAGGTGAATAAAATTATCACTTTGAAAACTGAAATTCTTACTCTACTCGAAGGCTGTATCGCAGTGGAATGAGAAGACCCTTCGAGTAGGTTGCAGCGGAATAGAAGATCCTGTCTCAAAATGTCCTGCACTTCAAATATAACTTGTACCACAGATAAGTGTTGAAGTGCATATATAAAAGCGAGTAAGATAGAGAGTCAGAACACAATACAGAACAGAGCACACAGACGCAAGGATTTATCCCGAGGTTCGGCCAAGCCTGAAACGCTTGCCTAGTCCTTGTTGGAGTTAGCCACACCTGGGCTTGGAGTCTGTTTCAACTCCTTCCTCTGTTTGCTCAGATCTGTCAGTATGACAGATAGAGCCTTTCACTATGTTGAGTTGGTTACAACGAAACCGCGGCTGCTTACAATCTTCTTGGCAGCACTCCGGCAGAGTAACGATATGCTCAAGACCTTGCTCTAGCTCTTAGCAGCACTTCTCCACTCTCTCAAGGCTTATAGCTTTGCCTTTACACAAACTAGAGAGATATAAATGAGAGGGAGAGAGAGAATTGATCCGAGTGATGTCTACACTTGTTGGCTGCACTTATCTGTTGGAGGCGCCTAGGAGTCCCTTTTATATGCCCAAGGGGCCTAGGAACCGTTGGAATCCCATTTGGAAGGCAATACTTGCTTTCTATCGGGTGGCGCACCGGACAGTCCGGTGCACCACCGGACATCAACTGTTCACTGTCCGGTGCGGATCTCCTTCCAAAATTGGCGCAGTCGACCGTTGCAGACTTGGAGCCGTTGGCGCACCGGACACTGTCCGGTGCACACCGGACAGTCCGGTGCACACCGGACAGTCCGGTGCCCCCATCCGACCGTTGGCTCGACCACGCGTCACGCGCGGATTGCGCGGCCAACCGTTGGTCCGGCCGACTGTTGGCTCACCGGATAGTCCGGTGCACCACCGGACAGTCCGGTGAATTTTAGCCAAACGCCGTCGACGAATTCCCGAGAGCGTCCAGTTGACCAGACGCTGGCCTGGCGCATCGGACGCTGTCCGGTGCACCACCGGACGCTGTCCGGTGCACCACCGGACGCTGTCTGGTGTACCACCGGACAGTCCGGTGTACTCAGGCTGCGCATAGTCATGGCTGCACCAGCCAAGTCTTTTTCTTTTTGTATTTTCTCTTCTTTTCTTCTTCTCTCTATTTCTAACACTTAGATAAATATGTTAGTACACAAAAACCAATGTACTAAGTCTAGAAACATACCTTCCCTTGGATTTTCACCTCTCTAGCATTTGACATGCTTAAGATTGATGTTGGACTTATAAATCATCAGGTTAGCTTAACTTGATCTATATTGACATTTCTGAGCTCCAACATCCTGCAAAGGTCACATAGAATATCTCCAAACATAGAAACAACCCAAACTACGGATCAAGGTGCACTTAGCTCTTTTGGGCTGCTTCCAGTTCTGGTTTTGATACTGGTTCTTCTTCTAGTGACCTTGTTCACTTCTTAGAGCTTGATCTTGAGCCTTATGACTTACACCACATAACTATAGATGTTTCCTCATTGATTGTAAGTCACGTCCTTATGTAGTGATCCTTGATGTGCCATAGCTCTTCTCAACTCGATCACCCTTGACTTTGCAAGTCTTCTTCTTCACCCTTGGCTTTGGGTTCCTCAGCCTCTTTGACCTTCTCCCGTGCACTTGGTACCTCGAAGCTCTTCTTTCCTCCATCCTTGGCTTGATCAGTTGTCTCCGAGCTATGCACCCGAGTCTCACTTTATGCAATGTCCATCTTACTTGTGATGTCCATTATCTATCCATAATCTAGTCCTTGGACCATCACACTTTTTCACTTGTGTTGAACCCTATTAGCTTTACATTAAGCACCTGTTCAACACTTAGCACAATTGTTAGTCCTTTAATTGAGTTGTCATCCAAACACCAAAACCCACAAGAGAGCTTTCAATCTCCCCCTTTTGGTGATTGATGGCAACACAATTAAAGCTTACATAAGAGTGAAATTTGAAGCACAAATTTTGAGTTCTAAGTTTGTAGAATGCTCCCCCTAAATATGTGCTTGCATTAAAATCTTAGATTTGGCCTTAAATGCCAAAATGCACATACTTAGGCTAATTCGAAGCATTGCTACACCTTAACACCTGTGGGATGCATTGTGTTAAGGATCAAACCATGATGCGTATAACACACAAATGCACAGAATCAGAGTTAAACACCAATCAATTGAGTGGATATATCACAGGAATATCAACCTACCACTATTTACCATTAAGATACCAATTTAAATTAAGATACCAATCTAAAGCAATTTTAAAACACTATTAACCACATGCACCATTACCCACATGAAAATCTATTACAGGATAAACACAATAGATGCCAATTAATTCATACCAGCGGAACCACTAGTTTTGCATTATCACATTTAATACAACCAACAAGCACTAGTTTTGCATTATCACCATTTAATACAACAAGAAGCATATGATAAAAATTATCAATAACACATACAAACTAACACTTCCTTCACAGCCTTCCTTAAGATCCAAGGAATATCAATAACACAAACAAACTAACACTTCCTTCACATCCTTCCATAAGATCCAAGGAATATCAATAACACAAACTAACACATCGATCCCAGGAACTCAAGGAAACCTAAGCTTTAATGCACAAAATTCTCCCCCTTTGACATCAAACACCAAAACCACATTCAAGCAAGAGCATAGGATGGTGTCAAGGGACAGCAGGTTATTAAGCAGGTAAAATACAACACACAAACATTGCTCCCCCTTACTCAGTAGACATATGCACCCCAAGTATTGGAGGAAAATTTAGGTACAAATACGTAAAATATCAACACTTCCTTTTGTACCTTTACCCTGTTGTGGTGTACTTTCCATCTTGTAGGTTTAATCTCTCAGGAGCTTCTCCACACTTGTGCCTGATCCTTTATCCTAACCTTTTCTTGTTGCTAAGACACCACACTTAGAACAAGTTATAGTATTGCGGCACAAGATGAAGCTTCTATTCTAGTGATTACCAAAAGTTATCAATTGAAGCATACTACCAAGGCTACCAATTGAAAGATCATTACTGTCATAGTTCCATGATATTTAAAGATAAGCATCTAGTATCACCAAATACTATAGAGCATAAGCAATCTAAAAATATGCAATTATTCATAACTTAATATACCAACTACTTGACTTACGGAGGTACCCAAGTCCTGATTGCTCCATTTCTTGCTCATCTCCCCTTCTCCACCTTGAGACTATACAAGATCACTCAAGAAACAATTAGTCTCAAAAAACACAAGTTATGTGTGCTCCCCCTAAAGTTGTGCATCAAGTATTTGAATGACTTGCACATTCTAGCTTCCTTAGAACTAGAGGGGATCATAACATATCTTGGTCAAGGCATACTCTATCAATTTCATCACAAAGAGATATCAATTGAATAGTTGACTTAATACAACGATGCATGTCTCAAGGAGTATAACATTTTACAAGCAACCTAGGCAGCTTCATACATGATAATCATTGCACCACATATACCAATTGAAAACGACAAGATCATGCATATAAATCACAATGTCTAATCACATCAAGAATAAGAAAAATTTTCTTAGGTACACCACGGAAAAACAATATTTTATAGTAGAGAGCACATATGCCAAGAACCTATCAATTAAAAGGCAAGAACATAGCTGTGATCACAATCAATGGAACTCCAAGATATTTAATGAAATTGCATAGTTCCATTCTCCATACCTTTGCCTTTTACCTGAATGGCCATGAGAGCACCAGTTGTCACCAAATGAGGACTCCTTTTGCTCATGCACCTCATAGCTCAAGAGTGTGCATTGAAGGCGCATACCATTGTTATACATAGAGTGCCAATACCAAGTACTTATGTGAACATGGACTAAACAACAGCTATCATGCTTGCACTTAGGTTAATCATTAAACATCACATAGCATGACTTACAAAAAGATACATGTTTATCCATATACACAAAAAGAGTCAATCATTGTGGATATATCAAATGAAAAGCTACCCATTGAATGATTCAAAAGATATATCCTATAAAGCACCCAGTCATGATTAAGCAAGCATGATTATGCTCTTGGAAATCATGGATCATTATTTGATAGAAATTCAACACAAGTAATCTAAAAAGCACAACTACTCCAAGGATAGATAGCACGACAATTCAACTTAAGAGCAATGTTGATAATGCACTTAAGAAACACAGGTACCGTCCTTTGGAGAGCCGGATGCAGATTCTCATCAAAGTCCTTTGCTTGATTCACCAATAATGATTAAGGACTTCTACAACTTATTTAACTCAAGATGAACATGGGATTAATATTGCACAATAATCCAGCCTTGAGTTAACGAATAGACAATAAAGATTAACAGCTTAAGCATAGAGTTTGAAATAACCATCTTAAGCTCTCCCAGGGTCTCCATTCCATCTCGAGGCACTTGCATGGTCTAGTTGACAAAGTTTGGTACCCATCTCGGGATGGGTCCATGACGTTCAACTAAAAGTGTCTTTGGTACCCAAATAGCCTTTGTGCTAGTTTTAGGTGATCTCATTATAGATCTAACACAAGTGTATGATTTGGGTCTCCTAAGTGAATGAGATTGAGACAAATTTACTTGCTTAGGAACCTTACCTTTATTACATACCTTGGATAGATGACCCTGCTCATCACACTTGTAGCAGAAGTGTCGCTCAACCTGACATGACGCTTGATGTTTGTCATTTTCCTTGGTGAGAGTCATCTTAGAGAATGCACATCTTTGATTCTTCATGACCGGACATGAAGTGATCATGTGGTCCTTGTTGTTGCATCCAAAACATCTCATTGCCCCTTCATCCTTGTCGTTGTACGGACAAGACGCGATGAGGTGGCCTAATGCTGTGCACTTGAAGCATCTCCTTTTTCCTCTTCTCTTTTTACTTTTGGATGACATAGAGAGATTATTAGTGTAAACAACATTACTAATTAAATCGTTACCTTTCTCTTGTCTCATGTTGATTTCTTCACTTATTGCTTTAGGAACATCTTTCTCAAGGAGGTTGACCCTTGCTGCGGTTTCTCCTTCCTCATGTTTCTTCACCACGTGTTCGTAGATATCTTGAGGAAGTCAAGCATGGCGTCTTCTCCTTAGTTGTCTTTGTTTTTTGTTCCCAAGCAATTTTCTTTAAGACCCTACAACTTGTTGCTCAATCAAGGATTGGCTTTCTTTTGAGGAGCGGGGGTTAGAACATGGTGATATACAATTTGAATGCGTACACTTGCAAGAATGAGGTTCCCTTTGACCGAGAACAGGATCTGGATGTCGCCTAGAGGGGGGTGAATAGGCGAATAAAATTATCACTTTGAAAACTGAAATTCTTACTCTACTCGAAGGCTGTATCGCAGTGGAATGAGAAGACCCTTCGAGTAGGTTGCAGCGGAATAGAAGATCCTGTCTCAAAATGTCCTTCACTTCAAATATAACTTGTACCACAGATAAGTGTTGAAGTGCAGATATAAAAGCGAGTAAGATAGAGAGTCAGAACACAATACAGAACAGAGCACACAGACGCAAGGATTTATCCCGAGGTTCGGCCAAGCCTGAAACGCTTGCCTAGTCCTTGTTGGAGTTAGCCACACCTGGGCTTGGAGTCTGTTTCAACTCCTTCCTCTGTTTGCTCAGATCTGTCAGTATGACAGATAGAGCCTTTCACTATGTTGAGTTGGTTACAACGAAACCACGGCTGCTTACAATCTTCTTGGTAGCACTCCGGCAGAGTAACGATATGCTCAAGACCTTGCTGTAGCTCTTAGCAGCACTTCTCCACTCTCTCAAGGCATATAGATTTGCCTTTACACAAACTAGAGAGATATAAATGAGAGAGAGAGAGAGAATTGATCGAGTGATGTCTACACTTGTTGGCTGCACTTATCTGTTGGAGGCGCCTAGGAGTCCCTTTTATAGGCCCAAGGGGCCTAGGAGCCGTTGGAATCCCATTTGGAAGGCAATACTTGCTTTCTGTCGGGTGGCGCACCGGACAGTCTGGTGCACCACAGGAAACTGTTCACTGTTCGGTGCGGAACTCCTTCCAAAATTGGCGCAGTCGACCGTTGCAGACTTGGAGCCGTTGGCTGTCCGGTGCACACCGGACATTCCGGTGCCCCCATCCGACCGTTGGCTCGGCCATGCGTCACGCGCGAATTGCGCGGCCGACCGTTGGTCCGGCCGACCGTTGGCTCACCGGACAGTCCGGTGAATTTTAGCCAAACGCCGTCGACGAATTCCCGAGAGCGGCCAGTTGACCAGACGCCGGCCTGCACCACCGGACACTGTCCGGTGCACCACCGGACAGTCCGGTGTACTCAGGCTGCGCATAGTCATGGTTGCACCAACCAAGTCTTTTTCTTTTTGTATTTTCTCTTCTTTTCTTCTTCTCTCTGTTTATAACACTTAGACAAATATGTTAGTACACAAAAACCAATGTACTAAGTCTAGAAACATACCTTCCCTTGGATTTTCACCTCTCTAGCATTTGACATGCTTAAGATTGATGTTGGACTTATAAATCATCAGGTCAGCTTAACTTGATCTAGATTGACATTTCTGAGCTCCAACATCCTGCAAAGGTCACATAGAATATCTCCAAACATAGGAACAACCCAAACTACGGATCAAGGTGCACTTAGCTCTTTTGGGCTGCTTCCAGTTCTGGTTTTGATACTGGTTCTTCTTCTAGTGACCTTGTTCACTTCTTAGAGCTTGATCTTGAGCCTTATGACTTACACCACATAACTATAGATGTTTCCTCATTGGCTGTAAGTCACGTCCTTATGTAGTGATCCTTGATGTGCCATAGCTCTTCTCAACTCGATCACCCTTGACTTTGCAAGTCTTCTTCTTCACACTTGGCTTTGGGTTCCTCAGCCTCTTTGACCTTCTCCCGTGCACTTGGTACCTCGAAGCTCTTCTTGCCTCCATCCTTGGCTTGATCAGTTGTCTCCGAGCTACGCACCCAAGTCTCACTTTATGCAATGTTCATCTTACTTATGATGTCCATTATCTATCCATAATCTAGTCCTTGGACCATCACACTTTTTCACTTGTGTTGAACCCTATTAGCTTTACATTAAGCACCTGTTCAACACTTAGCACACTTGTTAGTCCTTTAATTGAGTTGTCATCCAAACACCAAAACCCACAAGAGAGCTTTCAGGACCGTCTTTATGAGCACCGGACTGCCCGCACGTAGGTGCCAGACCGTCCGCGATGCTCAGGTCAGGTTGTCGTGCTCGGCTCCTTAATTGTGTCTGCCCCCGGTGCTTTAGGATTTGTTAGTCTTATTGTCTAGAGCTTTTTGAGCATCCTTCTTCTGCGACATATCTGATGTGCGAGGATCATCAGTGATGATGTCTTTGCTTTTGCTTTTATCGGCCATTTCGAGCCAAACTAAGACCTTTTCGCATGCGACGTCTATTGTATTGACAGGAAATGGTTGTGTGTCCACTTGCATTTCTTGAAAAGCCAACCGACCCACATTTATGGCTGATTCTACCTGTCGACGAAAAACATTACAGTCATTGGTGGCATGAGAAAAAGAATTATGCCATTCACAATAAGCACGTCTCTTTAATTCATCTATAGGAGGGATAGTATGAGTTAATTTAATGTTGCCATTTTTAAGTAGCTCATCAAATATCTTATCGCATTTGGCAACATTGAAGGTAAATTTAATCTCTTCTTGCCGATTCTTTTGAACCGGTTGTAAGGAAGAACATGCTAAAGATTTGGCCTTTGTTGGCCAAATAAACTCAGCGGTATATACATCTGCGGATTCATCATTTGAACTATCACGCTCTATTAGATGTATAGTACGGGCGGCCTATTTTGATGTCTCTTTAAATCGGCTTTCATAGGCTAAAGCCCGCTGATGTAGCTGGGCTATCAAAAAGAACTGGGTCCCATCTAATTTGTCTCTTAAGTAGGATAGCAACCCATTAAAAGCTAGCCCTGCTAGCTCTTTGTCTGCAACATGGATCCGAAAGCATCGGTTTCTAGTGTCCCGGAACCTCCGGATATAATCATTAACTGATTCTTCGCGTCCTTGTCAGACTGAAGCTAAATCAGCTAATCCTAATTCATATTCCCCGACAAAGAAATGTTCATGAAATTTATTTTCTAACTCATTCCAGGAATTAATGGAATTAGAAGGCAGGGCGGCGTACCATGCAAAAGCGGTACCAGTAAGGGATAAAGAAAATAACCGAACACGAAATGCTTCTCCATCGGCCAATTCGCCTAGGTGTGCTAGGAACTGGCCTATGTGTTCGTGTGTGATTCTCCCATTCTCACCAGAAAACTTAGAAAATTTCGGTATCCTTGCCCCTTGTGGATATGGGACAGTGTCAAACCGGTGATTATATGGCTTTTGGTATGATTGCCCCACTCTGGCTACACTAACTCCGAACTTATCTCGAAATAGTTCAGTCATCTCTTCTCTATTTTCTTTCCATTGCACCCGGTGGCAGACCACTGGATCCTGGGCTGTGGGGCTCATTTGGTCGGGCATTAGTATATCGACCTTCTTGCCGTGACCGATCGATAGTGTTGATCGGTCTGTGATTGTATGGTGCGTTATGGTTTAAATATGTAGAGGGCGAAACATACTGTATTTCAATATGCAGATTCCAGATTCATATATACAATTAATATACAAATGATATTCATAACAAATCAATATACAGAATCCAGATTCATACATCAGATTCATACAGATCACAAAACACATTCACAGAACGATAACAGTACTAGTATTAGCACCAAACCACAATGATACACATAGCAAGTTCCATATACAACTCAACAACTCAACATCTCAAGTTCCATATACAACTGAACATCTCAAGTTCCAAACTAAAGATCTAAACACTGTGTGATATCGTGTACAAACTTAGTTCTGGGAAGTGTTGCAAATTTCCTTTTGTATTGTAGAATAGCCCTTGTTGATGAAAAACTTCATGGTGCATAAAGTAAAGCAAGTCTTTTACAACCTTAGCCACGCCGACGGAAACCATATCTCTTTCTAACCATTCAGCATTGATCTTGGATTTAGGAACCTACAATGAAAGCAAAAAGCAAGCAGTGCTAAGAGTAATGTGATGATCAACAATATAACATAAAAATTGCAACATAGACAATGATAGCGAACTTACATCCTAAGAGAAGAGAAGTGCATAGATGAAGCCGGGGCGGCTTTAAATTTTGTGACCACACATCCAGACAGAGTACACCGACTCACCATCGTCTGGCCCCTTAACAAGCTCGCAGATGTCCCCAGCCCGAAGGTCGTTTGCTGCCACCAAATGTTTCCAGCCCTCGGTGAAGCCCACAAATAACGGGCTGTCGTGGTAAACGACAAGCCATAATCTCTTCTTGGGGTCCTTCAGCATTATAACATCATAGCCATGCCTTCTCTGTCTAACTGCATTAGAAAGTGCACTTCTGTCTGCTCCGTGCTTCTCGGCCCGATTCAGGCATTTAGCCGAAGCCATTCTCCATAAGTCCCAAACAGATATGTGCTTTCATGGTTTTTGGCAACTGTCCTAGCGAGCTAGTACTAGCGTTCTCTCAGCTAGAGGGGCCAAAGCGGTCTGCAGTACCTTAATAATGGACTGAAAGCCAGGCAAGTATAGTTTCAGTAATTTGGACTCCAACTGCACCTATTTGAGGGCAGATTGCCATCCCACAAGGCCACAAGTTCGGATGCACCGATCCAAATAATATGGATGATGAGAAATCACCAAGGCAAACAAAAACACAAGAAGAAAGCTAAAGTAATTTTGTTTGAAAATTTGAAAAAGATGGGAAAACTACTATTAGTGGACTACTAAAGAAAACCGCAAGTGGAAATGTTATTTTCACTAGTGGTTTTCTTAACCAACCGTTAGTGGAAATAACATTTTCACTGGCGGTTCCAAAACAACCATAACTTTGCTCGAACAAACTTGCTCCCTTATTACCACCAATAGATCGATCACCAGTTTCCAATGCCAATAGGAAGTAACAGAATATGATTAAAACAGAGTGGCACTAGCTAGAGTCATGCATCACCAGCCTAACTCTTGACAGAATAGTGCTAGTACATGTATTGTAGATATAGTGCGTATTGTGTATTGTACATATATAGTACTAGTACATGTATGTATATATATAACTAATTTAATCAACGATGACCAATTCTCATCAAGTATTCCTTGTCTCTAATGCCTTCATAACAGTTACTACAACGGTAAAACTACTGTGGAGGACAGATATCCCCGGGTCCACTAGAAGGATAGAAGACCTCATGAAAGGCCCAAGGCCCCATAATTCGTAAGGTCATCCCCCTCGTGGGCCTAGGAGGAACGACCAGTGAGATAGATCAACACAAGGCTGGGTCGGTGCAAGCCCAGACGGCCCAACGACATCCGAGCAGTAATCACAGCAGTGACCCGACCTTCCCGCACAGGAGCCCCGTACATCGGAACTAGGCGAGGATGAATCGGCTGAATTATAGGGAGACAGACTCAGTTAGTTCACTATTATTCAGGTTCACGTTGTTATCATATCCACATGTAATTCCCCACGGTTGAGTATATAAGGCATAGGGGGCACCCCTTCAAGACGATAGATCGACATCATTCATCACTTAGCCTTCCATGTTGTTCTTTACGTTTTTCAGCACTAGAGAGCTCCCTTGTAACTCGTCGCATAAAGCATTCCAGCCAGGACGTAGGGTGTTACGCATCTCAAAGCGGCTCAAACATGTACATCATTGTCTACTATTTCTCGTGCACCCAACACGAACCATCGAGCTACAGTCGGTAACACCGTCCTACTCCTAAAAGCACCTTGGGGGGTAACCCTGGGTGTGCGGTCGGACCTAAAACACTGACAGCTGGCGCGCCAGGTAGGGGGTGTGTCATCGATCCAAGCTAGCTCAATGGCCGTCACCTTCCAACGCAAGATCATCCTCCGCCCCGGATCCATATTCTGCTTCGGTACTATCTCATCTGTAGCGGATGAGGAGGGAACTCTGCATCGCCTCGCGGATCCGCCAGAGAAAAAGCCTTCCTCAGGAATCTCCGAGAAAATCGGGGCGAGGCAGGAAAAGCGCAACCTCCAGCGCTCCTAAAAAAGATCACCTCCAGCAAGATAGGAGCTGAGGGTCCCTCAGCCCGGAGAACTCCGCTGTCCACCTCTCCGACGAGAGAATGGACATGAATCACGAGGAGAAAGGAAGCAAAGGATCATCAAGCTGATCTTTCTGCGCCTCCGCCATCAAAGAAGAACAGACAGAAGATCGCCGTAACAGCTACTCCATTCTACCCTGACGTCCTCTTCATAAGGAGAGTGGAGTCGCCCCCCATCTCCGACGACGAGCCGACCGCACCCAGAGAGGAACCACCTCTGCGGGAATCCCACAGACGGAGAAACCGACGCCGAAATATCCAGCGACATCACGAGGCCGGAGAGCGGGACCCGGTGCAACCCGTATCGCGAGACGAGGTCTCGGAGGTAGGAGAAACTCCGGAGGAACGTGTCTTCAGGGAACGAAGGAATTCCCGACGACGCGATCATCGACGAGCTCAAGAACAGGCCGAGCAGGAGATAAGGCAACATCAGGAAAATCCACTCTTCGGGCGCAACTTGAACCCCGACTTCGCCCGAGCCATGAACACGCCGAGTGAAGTTGGAGTGGTGTTGGCTCGGATAGCTGACGGCCTCCCTCAGACTCCCGACGCCGAGGGCTATCGATGGCTGTTCACTCAAGCAGCCAATCACCTTCTACCCCTCGCTCACCCGCCGAACGATCTACGACACGCCATCAACAGTCGCTGGGACGCACAGAGCTCCATCAACGCTTCGCGTGAACGACAACACGAGAACGAGATCCATCACCGGGAAGAGTACGACCGGGACCATGGCATCCCAGCACGGAGCCAGGCTACCAAGACCGAGTCGGCCACGGCTTCAACTGGAGGCACCGCACGGGGACGGTCGAGGCACCACAACAATCACTCCCCTCCCCGGGACAGATAACATCATCGACGACAGGAGGACACATGTGGAGTATCGGCACTTACTCCGCGCCTCAGGGCCATTCAATGGCCCCCTAACTTCAAGGTATCCAACGTCGACAAATATGAACCTAAGTAGGATCCAGGAGGTTGGCTGGCCGTCTACACCACCGCTGCCCGAGCTGCTGGGGCAATCGAGGACGTAATGACCGCATACTTGCCTTTCGTCCTTGGGCAAGATGCGCTGCAATGGCTGCGACACCTACCCCGACACTGCATCGACGACTAGAGCAACTTCAGTCGGCGCTTCACCGCCAACTTTCAGTCTCTCTCCGATAAGCCGGTGCAACCATGGGACCTCAAATCCATCAAGCGCCGAGGGGACGAAACTCTCCGGTCATACCTCAAAAGGTTCCAGACCATGAGAAATCGTATCCCCGAGGTCGCTGAGGCAGCAGTGATCGAGGACATCTACAGAGGATCCAATGACTCGGCCTTCGTCTGAACCATATTACAGAAGGCGTCGACTACCTCCGAGCAACTGTTCCGGGAAGCCGACCTCTACATCACCGCCGACGAGCGAGCTCAAGACCTCATCGGAGGAGTGAAACCAGCACCAGCGGCACCGCGACACGACATGAACCAGCAGCCCGACAAGCGTTGGGAGAAAAGACCTTGCGAAGAAGTCCACGCCGCCGAACCACCTGCCTCTCGCGCTTGGGGACGACCTCGTGGGGGCGAACGCACGCTGGACGACATCCTCGACGCCCAGTGCCCGTACCAGAAGGACATGCGCCACACCCTTCGGAACTGCAGAGACTTCAAGCACTCTGTCGGGCACGGCCGACCCTTCCAACCTCTACCTCCTCCTCCGCCGCGAGGAGGACCAGGAGAACCACGACAACCCCAGCAGCAGGAGGAGGGAGGAGGTGGAGCCTTCCCGCGTGTCGACAGAGAAATCAATGTCATCTTCGGTGGACACGGATCGCAGAAGAACAAGAGACAACAAAAGCTCAATGATCGCCAGATACTGGTGGCAACTACCGGTCCTCCCGCCCCATACCGATGGTCGGAGCACTCGATCACCTTCACTCGGGCGGATCAGTGGCTCAACTTCGACCACCCAGGCAGATACCCGCTCCTCGTCGATCCGGTGATCCGAGAAAGCAGGGTGAAGAAGGTATTAGTGGAAGGGGGGAGCAGCATCAACGTCACCTTCCCCTGGACGCTCCAAGGCTTGGGAGTTCCCCTCAAAGAGCTCCATGAGTCGAACACACCCTTCTTCGGCATCGTGGCGACTGAAGGAGAGTACTCGCTGGGCCACATCTACATGCCGGTCACCTTCGGAACTCCGAAAAACTACAGAACCGAGTTCCTGAGGTTCGAGGTGGCAAACTTCGACTGTGGATACAATGCCATCATCGGGAGGCCCGAATTAGCGAAGTTCATGGCTATTCCACATTATACGTACATGATATTGAAGATGCCTGGACCGCAAGGGATCATAACTGTGCGCGCTGACTTCTAAGGTGCCGCAGAATGTTTCTGAGTGGCTATTCAGGCGGCCCTCACCACCAAACCATCGGCGACTTCTTCTGCGCAGGCGAACTCAAAGCCTGAGGAAGACCTCGTGGTGCCCGTGAACGAGGCTCAAGCCACGACCTCTATGCGGCCGACGGAAGAAACCAAAAGGGTCAACCTTGGGTTCGCTGATGAACGCAAAACTGCCATCATCAGCTCCAGCCTGGATGACAAATAGGAAGGCGCGCTCGTCCAGTTCCTGCAAGATAACCGAGACGTATTCGCATGGCAACCTGCGGATATGCCGGGAGTCCCAAGAGAACTGGCCGAGCACAAATTGAAGGTCTACCCCCAGGCAAGGCCAATACGCCAGAAATTACGTCGCTTTACGCCCGACAATAGAGAAGCCATCCGTGCTGAGCTGGCTCGCTTGGTCGCGGCCGGATTCATTAGAGAAGTGTTACATCCGGAATGGTTGGCCAACCCTGTTCTTGTACTCAAAAAGAATAAAGTGGACTGGCACATGTGCGTTGATTATACAGATCTCAACAAACACTGTCCGAAGGATCCCTTCGGGCTTCCTAGGATCGACCAGGTGGTGGACTCAACCGCCGGATGCTCTATGCTGTCTTTCTTGGATTGCTACTCTGGGTATCATCAGATTAGTTTGGCAAAAGAAGACGAGGAAAAAACGGCATTTATCACCCCGTTTGGAGCCTTCTCCTATACCTCCATGCCGTTTGGCCTCAAAAACTGTCGGCGTTTCGAGACCGGGGGGTCCCTAAGCCGACGAGTGAGTGTGCCGCGTGCCCCAGCCCAGATGGGTCGAGCGCGTGGGCGAGCGCGAAGGGGGGAAAAGCGAGGTGGCCGGAGACGAGTCGTGAGAGAGGTGGGAATCCCGCGGCCTTCGTGTTCGACCCGCGCCCAGGTCGGGTGCGCTTGCAGTAGGGGGTTACAAGCGTCCACGCGGGTGAGGGAAGCGAGCGGCCCCAAGAGAGCGCCTACCCCGTCCTCGTCCCCGCGCAGCCAACCTTCTCTAAGAAGGCCCTGGTCCTTCCTTTTATAGGCGTAAGGAGAGGATCCAGGTGTACAATGGGGGTGTAGCAAGGTGCTACGTGTCTAGCGGGGGTGAGCTAGCGCCCTAAGTACATGCCTGTGTGGCAGCCGGAGAGATCATGGCACCCAGCTGGTGTGGTGTCGTGGCTGTCGGAGGAGCAACGGAGCCTGGCGGAGGGACAGCTGTCGGAGCGGTTGGGCCCTTGCTGACGTCCCCCTGCTTCCGTAAGGGAGCTGAGAGCCGCCGTCGTCATGGGTCTAGCGGGGCGCCATCATTGCCTATCTGGCAGATCTAGCCAGATGGGACGCCGGTCTTGTTCCCTGCGGCCCGAGTCGGCTCGGGGTAGGGTGATGATGGCGCTTCCTGTCGACGTGGCGGACTTGTGTCCTAGGTCGGGCGACGTGGAGGCTCCTCCGAAGCCGAGGTCGAGTCTGTCCTGCATGGCCGAGGCCGAGCCCGAGCTCCTGGGTCGGGCGAGGCGGAGGTCGTTCGGTAGAGGCCAGGGCGGAGTCCGACCCCTGGGGTCGGGCGGAGTGTTGTTCGTCATCTTCCGGGGCCTAGCCCGAGTCCGAGCCCTGGGTTGGGCGGAGCGGAGTTCGCCGTCTTCCGGGGCCTTAGCCCGAGTCCGAGCCCTGGGTCGGGCGGAGCGGAGTTCGCCGTCTTCCGGGGTCTTAGCCCGAGTCCGAGCCCTGGGTCAGGCGGAGCGGAGTTCGCCGTCTTCCGGGGCCTTAGCCCGAGTCCGAGCCCTGGGTCGGGCGGAGCGGAGTTCGCCGTCTTCCGGGGCCTTAGCCCGAGTCCGAGCCCTGGGTCGGGCTGAGCGGAGTTCGCCGTCTTCCGGGGCCTTAGCCCGAGTCCGAGCCCTAGGTCGGGCGGAGCGGAGTTCGCCGTCTTCTGGGGCCTTAGCCCGAGTCCGAGCCCTGGGCGGAGCTTCCTATGGCGCCTTTGGCAAGGCCTGACTCCCTGTCAGTCTCACTCTGTCAAGTGGCACTGCAGTCGGAATGGCGCAGGCGGCGCTGTCCTTCTGTCAGACCGGTCAGTGGAGCGGCGAAGTGACGGCGGTCACTTCGGCTCTGCCGGGGGGCGCGCGTCAGGATAAAGGTGTCAGGCTACCTTTGCGTTAAATGCCCCTGCGACTCGGTCGGTCGGCGCGGCGATTTAGTCAGGGTTGCTTCTTAGCGAAGGCAAGGCCTCAGGCGAGCCGGAGATGCGTCTGCCGTTAAAAGGGGGCCTCGGGCGAGACGGAAACATCTCGGGGTCGGCTGCCCTTGCCCGAGGCTAGGCTCGGGCGAGGCGTGATCGAGTCGCTCGTATGGACTGATCCCTGACTTAATCGCACCCATCAGGCCTCTGCAGCTTTATGCTGATGGGGGTTACCAGCTGAGAATTAGGCGTCTTGAGGGTACCCCTAATTATGGTCCCCGACAGTAGCCCCCGAGCCTCGAAGGGAGTGTTTGCACTCGCTTGGAGGCTTTCGTCGCACTTTTTTGCAAGGGGACCAGCCTTTCTCGGTTGCATTTTTTTCTGGTGGGTGCGCGCGAGCGCACCCGCCGGGTGTAGCCCCCGAGGCCTCGGAGGAGTGGTTTCACTCCTTCGAGGTCTTAATGCCTTGCGTAATGCTTCGGCTGGTCTGGTGGTTCCCTCATGCGAACTGGTCGTAGCCCGGGTGCACGGTCGGGGCCCAAGTTCTCGGGCTGGTATGTTGACGCTGTCAACGGTTTGGCCGGAGCCGAGTTTGCGAGAGCAGCCCCCGAGCCTCCGCACAGGGCGAGAGGGCGATCAGGGACAGACTCGGCTTTTTTACATACGCCCCTACGTCGCCTTTCCGCAAGGAGGAGGGGGGAGAGCGCCATGTTACCCTCGATGGGCACCGAACATGGTGTCTCCGGTGAGCTGCAAGCGGGTAATTCGAGTGGACGTCCGTGCCCCGTTCGTTGGGGGTCGGCTAGGGGCCCAGAGGCACGCCCAAAAGTACCTGCGGGTGATCTGCCGGACCCGGTCCCCTGGCGACGGGGTCCGAGGGCTCGATGCCTCCCTCCGATGGGATTCCGTTACAAAATCGCTCCCGCTGGTCTTGGAAATGTCCTAGGGTACCTCGGGAGCGCAGCCCGAGCCTCGGTTATGTATCGAACGTACCCCTGGTCATCCCTCGCTCGGTGTCTGAGGCGACTGTGAACCCTTCGGGGGCCAGCCTTCGAACCCCTGATCAGTAATGGGCGCGGAGCTCGAGTAGCCTGAGGCGGCCGTGGAACCCTTCGGGGGGCCGGCCTTCGAACCTCTGACCAGTAGTGGGTGTAGGGCCCACGCGATCTGAGGCGGCTGTTGAACCCTCCGGGGGGCCAGCCTTCGAACCCCTGATCAGTAAGGAGGCTCGGAGCCTAGTTCCTTCACGGGGAAGGATCCCTTTCGGGGTATCCCCCTTTCCCGATCCCTGTTGCAAGAGATAGAGAAAGAGGAAAAAAGGAAAAAGGATACGAAACCGAACGACGCGGCGTACCTTTTTTGGCGCGGTTGTTACGGCGAAGGCGAAGCGTAGCCCGCTGCTCCTGCCAGAAGCGCCGCCTGTCCAGCCGCGGAGTTGATGCGACGGGGCGAGTAGTTGGCGGGGCTGTCGTTGCACGTGCGCGAGCCGTTCGAGGAACGGATCACGGGCGCGTTGTCTTCACGCCGTGAGAGGGGGTTCTCTCGCGGCCTCCGGATGGGACGTGAGCTTGGCTGACGACGTGACCGCTGTTCCCGCGCGCCTGCCACCGTCATTACTGCCGGCCCACCTTTGGCCGCGTTGGCCGCTGCGTCAGGCTGGCGATGCCGGGTCGCGCGCTGGGTTGCCTCGAGTCGCGGTATTGGTTCCGCGATCGAGGAGGCGCGGTGGTGGCACAGGCGGTACAGTCGCTTGCATGCAGCATCCGGCGCGCCGGTCGCGCGACGCATGGGCCTGGGCCTCCGTGCTGGCATGTCGGGAGTCGGAGAGGCGCGTCCACTTGGCGCGATTGCATGCCGCCTGCATGGCTGCCCGCCCCTTTCGCCCGTTGGTCTGGGCAAAAGTGGAGGGTCACTTGTAACCGCTGGGCGGTTGCGTGCACCACGCGCGGCGGTTTGGCTTCTTCTGCTTGGAGCCGGTCTGTATTACATGTGGGACCCAGCCCCCGCGCCGCAGGGGAGGGCTTTGGAGCGTTGTTGGAGAAGACTCAGCCCGTGACGGTTGGGGGCGCAAGCAGGGAGAGTCGCCTTTAAAAGGAGGGCGACCCCTTCTGTAAGGCGACCATGTCTTCTTCCTCCCTGATGCACCGTGTCTTTCCACCTTCCAAGCCCCCGGATGGGGGAAACCGCCGTCTTTTCGCCTCATCGTTGGAGGAACGCAACTCCGTGGGAGTTGGTACCTTTCAGCCATCGTTCGGCTTCAAGGATTTTCATCATGCAGCCCGGTTGCACCCCTCCACCGGCGGTCACCCAAGATGGTGACCTCCGGCTTGATGGTGGGGGAAAGCGAGCCGGGCTGCGGCCTCTGCCCCTCCCTCAGCCTCAAGGATTTTCATCACCAGGGCTGGGGAGGGGAGTGTGCCGAGTTGAGGTCGGCCCCCGCGTGGGCGGCGGCCCGCTCCTTTACTCAGTGATCGGAGGGAGGAGCGGTCGTCGTCCGTGGCGCTGGCATCTGCAGCGTGCCTGGCCTTCGGACGCGAGTGGCTTCAGAGCCGCTCGCGGCGCCGGCGTCTGCCACGGCAGCTGGAAGAGGTTCTTCTGCCGGCGCGATAGCCAGGGCTGGCCACGGACCGTCCTCCAACTCTACGGCCTTCTGCCCGTCCTTGCCTATCGAGTTCGGGCATGGGCGGGGGCCTCCAAGCAGCAGCATCCGCCCCGAGGTCATCAATGCTGCTGTTCGGCCCCCCGGGACAGAAGTCTTCATCGCCGCCGCTGTCGGGGCGGGCGATGACATGCCGTTCGTCGGTCTTCTGTTGCTCCGCAGGCTCACCCCTATCGAGTGGGGTTGTTCGTACCTGCGGAGGGGGAACCGGAGTTCCGTTTGTAATGGCACTTCGAATGCCAGGATTTTCTGTTCATTACGGCTTTCGGGGCCTGAACATGTATGTAACGTCGGCACGGAGCCGTATTTTTTCCTCATTCTTGAGCACTAAGACTCGTCTGTTGACTATCTGAACCGCTTCACCAAGCATGAGTCGCCCCGAGTCAAGGTGACGAGTGACGTATCCGTATCCCGGAGGCGTAGGAGTTCCTCGGCTCGGTCGGCCCTGCCGTCCGAGGCTCCTCTAGCTTAGTTAAAGAGACCCCTCGGCCGCTCTTCGACGAGCCGAGGCCAGGGGTAGCGATATCAGTATGAACAGAGGCGGAGTTGGCTCGAAAATGAAACCTGGTTGGCCGGAGCCTAGCCGGGTTGTCCGTTGGCAGGATCGATGTCGGAGTTGATCAGCCGAGGCTTCGGACCGGGCTGGCGCCCTCGGAAGATGGTTGGCCGAGGCCCTAGGGGTGACCGGCTGAGCCGCCTGCTCGGGCCGGATTCCCGGAGAAGTCCCTGGCAGCGATTGCCCGGGCGTAGTGATGACGTCGTCCTTCGGAGCGGAGAACCTCGGACCACGTCGTCGTCCGAGGCTAGGTCGGGCCTCGCCGAGGGTGCCGTCGATGCCGAGGGTGTCGCTGCCCTCTTCCAACGTCAAGACCCGAGCCTGCAGGATCAGATTGTCTTGTAGCGTGCGCCTCGTGCGGCCGTCGAGGCCAGAACACACACCCTCGCTGCGTTGTAAAGCTGCGTCTCTTTTCCTCTTGTTTCGAGTATCTGGACTTTTTGTCGGTAACAGGGATGTTTGTGCGAGCGAGAGTTGCTTCTCGCGGAAGGTGATGAGTGAGGTATCCGTATCCCGGAGGCGTGGGAGTCCCTCGGCTCGGTCGGCCTTGCCGCTTACGCGTACTTTCACCCGTCCATGAGGCCCTGTCACCGACTCGGTCGAGAAGGCTCGAAGGATCTCTTCGGCAGAAGGGCTTCCGAACGTAAAGACTTGTTCGATCCGTGGAGTCACTTTATCCGAACGCGAGTTACTTATCGCAGAAGGTGATGAGTGAGGTATCCATATCCCGGAGGCGTAGGAGTCCCTCGGCTCGGTCAGCCTTGGCTGCTTACGTGTACTCCGTCGTTTCCAGGACCCACTTTTCGAAGTAGTCAAAAAGCACGAAAGATATTCTGGTAGAAGAGATTTTTTTTCGAGGAAAATTTTGACGTAGAGGGGGTTTCCCCCCTTTTAGCCCTCGAGGGAGGGTCGGGCTTTGCCGAGGCGAGGCCGACCCTTCCTTGTTGACTAAACTTTGCGTGGGTGCGGGGTATATGAACAACTTGGAAACATCTTAAGGGTAGAAGCGACGTAGCTGTTGGATGTTCCAAGCGTTGCCGTAGACCTCGCCTTGACTGTTGGCCAGCTTGTACGTTCCGGGCTTCAGAACTTTGGCGATGACGAATGGCCCCTCCCATGGGGGCGTGAGCTTGTGCCTCCCTCGGGCGTCTTGCCGCAGTCGAAGCACCAGGTCGCCCACCTGGAGGTCTCGGGGTCGGACCCCTCGGGCGTGGTAGCGTCGCAGGGACTGTTGATACCGCGCCGAGTGTAGTAAGGCCCTGTCCCGAGCCTCTTCTAGCTGGTCCAGCGAATCTGCTCGGCTAGCTTGGTTGCTTTGATCGTCGTAGGCCCTCGTCCTTGGGGAGCCGTATTCCAGGTCAGTGGGCAAGACGGCCTCGGCCCCGTAGACCAGGAAGAACGGCGTGAAACCCGTGGCTCGGCTCGGCGTTGTCCTCAGGCCCCAGACCACCGAGGGGAGTTCCTTCATCCATCGTTTGCCGAACTTGTTGAGGTCGTTGTAAATCCGAGGCCTGAGCCCTTGTAGAATCATGCCGTTGGCACGCTCTACTTGCCCATTCGACATGGGATGAGCTACGGCAGCCCAGTCCACCCGGATGTGGTGATCCTCGCAAAAATCCAAGAATTTTCTGCCGGTGAACTGGGTGCCGTTGTCGGTGATGATGGAGTTTGGGATCCCGAAGCGATGGATGACGTTGGTGAAGAACACCACCGCCTGCTCGGACCTGATGCTGTTCAGGGGTCGGATCTCGATCCACTTGGAGAATTTGTCGACGGCGACTAGCAGGTGTGTGTAGCCCCCGGGCGCCTTCTGCAGAGGGCCGACGAGGTCCAGACCCCACACAGCGAAGGGACAGGTGATGGGTATCGTCTGCAGAGCCTGAGCGGGCAGGTGGGTCTGCTTCGAATAGAATTGACACCCTTCGCAGGTGCGGACGATTCTAGTGGCGTTAGCCACCGCCGTCAGCCAGTAGAAGCCTTGCCGGAAAGCGTTCCCGATGAGGGCTCGGGGCGCTGCATGATGGCCGCAAGACCCCGAGTGTATCTCTTGCAGGAGTTCCTGACCTTCGGCGATGGAGATGCATCACTGGAGGATGCCCGAGGGGCTGCGGTGGTAAAGCTCCTTCTCATCGCCCAGCAGGACGAACGGCTTGGCGCATCGCGCTACCTGCCGAGCCTCGGCTTGGTCGAGGGGTAGCTCTCCTTGGCGGAGATAGTGCAGGTACGGGGTCTGCCAATCTCGATCAGGCATGGCCTCGCTCCGCTCCTCCTCGATGCGCAGCGCCTCGCCCTCGGGGGCCGAGGGCACCTCGGACTGAACCGAGGACACCTCGGGATGGGCCGAGGGTACCTCGGACTCGGGCGTGTCGTCGATCTTGACGGAGGGTTGGTGCAGATCCCGGGAGAAGACGTCCGGGGGAACCGTGGTTCGCCCTGAGGCTATCTTTGCCAACTCGTCCGCAGTCTCGTTGTAGCGCCGGGCGATGTGGTTAAGCTCGAGCCCGTAGAACTTGTCTTCCAGGCGCCGAACCTCATCGCAGTAGGCCTCCATCTTCGGGTCGCGGCAGTGGGAGTTCTTCATGACTTGGTCGATGACGAGCTGCGAGTCGCCGCGAGCGTCGAGGCGTCGGACCCCTAGCTCGATGGCGATTCGCAATCCGTTGATCAGAGCTTCGTACTCAGCCACATTGTTGGACGCCGGGAAATGGAGACGCAGCACGTAGCGTAGGTGTTTCCCGAGGGGCGAGACGAAGAGCAGGCCCGCGCTGGCTCCCGTCTTCATCAGCGACCCGTCGAAAAACATGGTCCAGAGCTCTGGTTGTATCAGAGCCGTCGGCAGCTGGGTGTCGACCCATTCGGCTACGAAGTCCGCCAGTACCTGGGACTTGATGGCCTTCCGAGGGGCGAACGAGATTGTCTCGCCCATGATTTCCACCGCCCACTTTGCGATCCTGCCCGAGGCCTCTTGGCACTGGATGATCTCCCCCAGGGGGAAGGATGACACCACAGTTGCCGGATGAGACTCGAAGTAATGTCGCAACTTTCGCCTCGTCAGGATTACTGCATACAGTAGCTTCTGAACTTGTGGGTAGCGGACCTTGGTTTCGGACAGCACCTCGCTGACGAAGTAAACTGGCCTCTGAACGGGCAATGCATGCCCCTCTTCTTGTCTTTCTTCTTGGCGCCGCGCGGAGTAGACGCCTCGGGAGCATCTTCCGACGGGCGGCCCTGGGGCTGCTTGTCCTTTTGGAAGATGGCCTCGACCGCCTCCTGGCCAGAGGCGAACTTGGTGGCGATGTCCATCAGCTCGCTCGCCCTGGTGGGGGTCTTGCGACCCAGCTTGCTCACCAGGTCACGGCAGGTGGTGCCGGCAAGGAACGCGCCGATGACATCGGAGTCGGTGATGTTGGGTAGCTCGGTGCGCTGCTTCGAGAATCGCCGGATGTAGTCCCGAAGAGACTCTCCCGACTGTTGCCGGCAGCTTTGGAGGTCCCAAGAATTCCCAGGGCGCACGTACGTGCCCTGGAAGTTGCCGGCGAAGGCTTGGACCAAATCCTCCCAGTTGGAGATCTGCCCCGGAGGCAGGTGCTCCAACCAGGCGCGAGCAGTGTCGGAGAGGAACAGAGGGAGGTTGCGGATGATAATGTTGTCGTCGTCCGTTCCACCCAGTTGGCAGGCCAGGCGGTAGTCTGCCAGCCACAATTCCGGTTTCGTCTCCCCCGAGTACTTTGTGATAGTAGTCGGGGGTCGGAAACGGGCCGGAAATGGCGCCCGCCGGATGGCCCGGCTGAAGGCTTGCGGACCGGGTGGTTCGGGCGAGGGACTCCGATCCTCCCCACCGTCGTAGCGTCCCCCCACGCCTGGGGTGGTAGCCTCGGCGCACCCTTTCGTCGAGGCGGGCCCGACGGTCGCGACGATGGTGCTCGTTGCCGAGGTGGCCCGGGGCCGCAGGCGCGGTGTTGCGCGTGCGCCCGGTGTAGACCGAGGCCTCCCGCATGAATCGGGAAGTCGCGGCATGAGGTTCCGAGGGGTACCCCTGCCTTCGGGAGGCAGAGCTCTCGGCTCGCCGGGCCGCAGCGCCTTCCAGGAGATTCTTGAGCTCCCCCTGGATTCGCTGACCCTCGGTGGTTGATGGCTCCGGCATCGCGCGGAGGAGCATCGCTGCGGCTGCCAGGTTCTGACCGACCCCGCTGGATGCCGGTGGCGGCCTGTCCCTGACATCGTTGGCGACGCGGTGCTGGAAACCCTGGGGCAGATGACGTGTTTCTCCGGTCGGGGGTTGGCCCGCCCATACCTGCCCGACGTCCCAGCGGATCGACTCGAGCGCTCCTGCTCCCTCGTCGAGCCCGGCCTGCGCCCCGCGGACTTGCTCGAGCTGTGGGTCGTGACCCCCCGCCGGAATGGGGACCACAACTAGCTCCCGTGGGATGTCGGCGCGAGGCACCGGCCTAGGGAGATCACCGTCCTCCGGCATGCCGAGATGGTTGCCTTCGGAGGGATCCCCTAGCTCGACGTGGAAACATTCGCGGCTCGGGCCGCAGTCCTTGTCGTCAAGGCTGCGGCTGCCGTCGGAACAGTCGGAGAGGCAGTAGTCACATGCGGTCATAAAGTCCCGCATGGCACTGGGGTTGCCAAATCCAGAGAAATCCCAGCAGATGCTGGGATCGTCATCTTCCTTGGACCCAGAGGGCCCGTAGGTCGAGACGTCCGTCAATCGGTCCCAAGGCGACCGCACACGAAACCCCAGTGGGGTTGCACTCGCCTCAACGTGAGCGCCCGCCAAAGCGAGGTCGCTAGGCGGGTTGAGGCCGAGTCAAAATGACGTAGGATGGGAATCAGTCGGTACCTTTTGGTCGACGAGGAGCGACACAGTCACGTCGGGGACTGATTGCGCCGTCGTCTTGGGTACGAGGGCGACGTCCTGCAGGTCCTCCGCGAGCGTGCTGGCGTCGTCCACTTGCTCGGGATTGGCGTGTCGCGGGGGGACGGCGCTCGCCTTCGTCTCAAACGCGTGGTTGACGCCCGACGCGCCCTCCGTTGGGGCGCTGGGGACGTCGGTTCGCTCGACAGCCGACGGAGCGCGGCCTCCCGCTCGGCCCTGGTTGCCCCGCCTCCTCCTCCGATGGCGGGGGAGAGGACGGGGCGAGCTCGAATGTTGTTCTTCCACCACGCGGGGAAGACGTCGTCGATTCCGCCGCCGGTGGGCGGGCTGTCGGCCGCCATTGTCGTCGTCGCGCGGCGGTGGAAGGAGTATCATGTCGTAGCTGCCGTCGAGAGACATGAACTCGAGACTCCCGAAACGGAGCACCGTCCCGGGTTGGAGAGGTCGTTGGAGACTGCCCATCTGGAGCTTGACGGGAAGCTGCTCGTCAACACGCAGCAGGCCCCTACCTGGCGCGCCAACTGTCGGCGTTTCGAGACCGGGGGGTCCCTAAGTCGACGAGTGAGTGTGCCGCGTACCCCAGCCCAGATGGGTCGAGCGCGTGGGCGAGCGCGAAGGAGGGAAAAGCGAGGTGGCCGGAGACGAGTCGTGAGAGAGGTGGGAATCCCGTGGCCTTCGTGTTCGACCCGCGCCCAGGTCAGGTGCGCTTGCAGTAGGGGGTTACAAGCGTCCACGCGGGTGAGGGAAGCGAGCGGCCCCAAGAGAGCGCCTGCCCCGTCCTCGTCCCCGCGCGGCCAACCTTCTCTAATAAGGCCCTGGTCCTTCCTTTTATAGGCGTAAGGAGAGGATCCAGGTGTACAATGGGGGTGTAGCAAGGTGCTACGTGTCTAGCAGGGGTGAGCTAGCGCCCTAAGTACATGCCTGTGTGGCAGCCGGAGAGATCTTGGCACCCAGCTGGTGTGGTGTCGTGGCTGTCGGAGGAGCAACGGAGCCTGGCGGAGGGACAGCTGTCGGAGCGGTTGGGCCCTTGCTGACGTCCCCCTACTTCCGTAAGGGAGCTGAGAGCCGCCGTCGTCATGGGTCTAGCGGGGCGCCATCATTGCCTATCTGGCGGAGCTAGCCAGATGGGACACCGGTCTTGTTCCCTGCGGCCCGAGTCGACTCGGGGTAGGGTGATGATGGCGCTTCCTGTCGACGTGGCGGACTTGTGTCCTAGGTCGGGCGACGTGGAGGCTCCTTCGAAGCCGAGGTCGAGTCTGTCCTGCATGGCCGAGGCCGAGCCCGAGCTCCTGGGTCGGGCGAGGCGGAGGTCGTTCGGCAGAGGCCAGGGCGGAGTCCGACCCCTGGGGTCGGGCGGAGCGGAGTTCGTCGTCTTCCGGGGCCTAGCCCGAGTCCGAGCCCTGGGTCGGGCGGAGCGGAGTTCGCCGTCTTCCGGGGCCTTAGCCCGAGTCCGAGCCCTGGGTCGGGCGGAGCGGAGTTTGCCGTCTTCCGGGGTCTTAGCCCGAGTCCGAGCCCTGGGTCGGGCGGAGCAGAGTTCGCCGTCTTCCGGGGCCTTAGCCCGAGTCCGAGCCCTGGGTCGGGCGGAGCGGAGTTCGCCGTCTTCCGGGGCCTTAGCCCGAGTCTGTGACACCCCAGGTGTCAGTTTCGTGTTACGTCGCGAGATTTATCCTAATCTGGGATGCTCAGTGAAAATTTTTCTCTCTTTATCACCTCTATCTCCGTTCATCAAGTTAATCATGAATGTTTCACCAAATTTGGAATTATTTGATCTCAAGAACAGCCAAATTTGGAGCCTGTTAAAACTTTTGTTTCTTGAAATGAATGTAAATTCGAAAGTCAATCTCGTCTCGTATCTCCCGTCCAGACTCATTTATTCGGACTCTCGATAGTTGTTATGGTATCCAATCGGTGTCCGAATCCACTTTCTCGATAGTCGGTCTACATCCAAATACTTAATTTGAATCCGCACTCTTCCGCAGAAGCTCCTCTCTGGCCCTGCGATTTCCATGGCTGCGAGCTCCCCCCTGGACACCATCTTCCCCAGCCATGGAGCCGCCCAGCTTCCAACTCCTCCCTGTTGTTCACGTGCAAGGCAAGGTTGAAGAAGGCGCCTTGTCTCAATGACGTGTGGGCCCAAGGCAGGGTAAGGGTGTTTCAAAATTCCAGATTTTTGCTCTTCCTTCAAATATTCATATCTCGAGTTTTATAGCGTCTAAAATCATGAAATTTGTTTTGTTGGCTTCCTTATGAAATGCTCTAACTAGTGGATCTATATGTTGGCATGTTTTAGTGGAAAAGTTTTTCTGTAGAAATTCGTATTTAAAAACTGGTTTAGAGAATAAACAAACTTGCTTCTCTCCATAATTTTAATTATAAAAATCCAAAAATGATGAAACCTGTTTTGTTAGTTAGATGTTGTCATACCCCATCTAGGAAAAATATAAAACTTACATGTTTTTCACTGTTTTCTTGGTGTGTTAATTAAAACATATTAAATAGGAAAAAGATGATTGTTTTAATTGTTATTTTTGGATCTGTAGCTCTGGTGCTCCAAATAGGTTGAAATTTTTACAGTAGACTCTTGGTGTGATGTTTGGTGACTGGTAATAATTTCATGAATTGTTGTGCATGTATGATTAAGTTAGTGATTTAACTTGTTTAATGCACCTTAAGTAGTTTTAAATGATTTAAAAATGATGTATAGATGCAAAAATGTAAAATGGTGTTCCACTGTCATTGCATGATATTATAGTAGCCTAAGGAAACTTAATATGGTCATGCATCCATAGAAAATAATTAATTTTAGATTTAACTTGCTCTCACATGCTTTATTGCATTAACAAATTGTTATTTTTGTAGTAAATAAAATATAAAACCTGGGTATGTGAAATTAATACCTTAGTCATAAATTGTTATTACCTATGCCTCATAAAAATTTCAGCCCCAAATTAGATAGTTTCATATGGTGCTAAAATAACACCTATTTTATAATTGCAAGACTTAGTGAAAAATTAGGAGTAAATAAAATCATGCATGTTCATGGAATGCTTGAGTTATGCTTTAAAACTAATTAGATATTTAATAGTTATGTCATAGTGTCCTAAAGATACATATTGCTTCATCATGATTTTGTGTGATGTCGGATATGTGTGCCGAAATGCTTTATTTTGGTGAATGTGTTTGTTAATTGTGTGGTAATAACTCTAGCGCACGAAATGACTCGGATAAAATTTGTAAGTGACTTGTTGGTCCTATTTTGTTTGTTTCAACTCTAATAAATAGGGAAGTGTTAGAGAAATTTCAGTCTCTAGAACATGACAATTCTTGAAGTAAATAGGAGCTAAAATTTATAGTTGTTGTTTTGGACTGCATGCACTGTTTTAGTTGTGTTGTTTGTTTGATGAACTAAATCATGTTTTCTATAGAAAAGTCATATAGAAGAATTGTAGAAAACTCTATTATCTTGCTGGTGTTAAAAATTGACAACCATAGGTCTGACAGTTTAGGAGTTATGCTTTTTGCAAATTCAGTAACTGAATCTGTCCAATTGCTATACAGATTTCAGAGACTGTACTGTTTGCTTAAGTTAATGTTTGAATCAGTCCTTGTAGATTATAAGAAAGTTGTAGACGCTTTTCTTATCTTGCTTGTGCTAAAATTTCATAACTAAAGGCCTGACGGTTTAAGAGTTATGAATTTTACAACTTGGTTGCTGTGTTCTGTCCACCGTCAGAACAGATTTTGAAAACTGCGTTGTTTGATTCAGTCAAGCACAGAATCACTTCTTGGTGATTATAAAAGTTATGTAGTGCAATTGCCAAGCTTTCCAAAAAGTCTTGGATCACTATTTTTGGTGGTCTGAAGATTAAGTTATGGATGTTTAAAGTCTGAAGACTGAATCTGTCCAGTTTTGGACAGCACAGCCTTCATAGTATATTTTACCCTTGATACATGCTAAACCAGCCAGCGATGTTGATAAATAATTTGTAGAACATTTAATTAGCTTTCCAGAAAGTATAGGATCACTTTGTTTGTATGTCTGAATCTTCAGTTATGAATTTTTAAAGTCATAAGTCTGAATCTGTCCAAATCTGGACAGCGCTGTTGTATTAGCACGTTTTGACCTTGCTAAGTGCTGAATCTTGTTTATGTGAAAATATCAAAGTTGTAGTTCCGTTTGTGATCTTTCCAGAAAGTCCTAATTTGCTATTTTTGGGTTAATATTTGAAAAGTTATGATTAAAACAAGTAGCTGCTGTATTGCTGTCCAAAAATTCTGCTAGTGCGCTTTTGGTTGTTTAGTTCACCCTTGTCGCTAAAAATATTTGGTTTGCTCTTAAGTAATGTAGACTTGCCATGGTTAAGCTAGAGATGATATGTGTGTCTTGTTTTATATGTTTCTTCTTTAGTTGATTGTGATATAGAATTTACATAGTCATTGATACCTATGTCATCGGTTAAACTTGTGTTGGATGCTTTTGTGTGATAAGTAGAAGAACTAATGAAAAGCCGTAGCAAATTAAATAAACGCTTGTACTTATGGGGTCGTATTTGTGTTGCGTAAGTATACGAAATGTTTGTCGTCTTTTAGTGGTGTTAACATTGTGCGCTCGATGATAGGTAGTTAGCTAACGCTAGTGTGTGTGGTTGCTTGGGATGTCTCGCTACTTGGTGTTTAATTCGCTAGCAGGTACTTAAAATATCTTGTGCTATTTCATTATATTCATACATATGCATCTTGCACCTCATATAGGACCGAGAGATGATGATCGAGCCAGTGGTGTGGTGCCAACCACAAGATGCCGTTGGTGGACGACCTGAAGAATGGACTTAACCAGTATTTGCTCGCCAAGCGAGTACCTCCCCCAGCAAACACTGTCTAAAGTGTTAAATTAAAGGCAAGCCCCGGTTTTATGCATAACCGTTTATATATGCTATTTTACTACACTTAATGTTTGTAGGCTTGTACTGTGCACTTAAGTGTAGGAGTTGTTTGGAACCTTAGTTGCATGAACTCAGGATTCCCTTTTGAGATGGATACTAGTATGCTAGGTCGAGTAGCTGCTTTATTAATTAGGATTTCGGTAGAAGTCGAGTGATTTTTCTAGCACTCGCGCGAGGTCAGGAATTGGCTGTATCCACTTTCTTATCATAAAAGTGTTGGTTTGTGGGCAACAATCCATGGGGATTGGTTGTTCACGGGATAAAAAGTTGATTAAGGATTAAGGTGTGGTACCGTGTGTCAAGCGTTTGAACGTACTAAACATATGCCGAGAAATATGGTAAATCGGTAAGCCTAGTACCTGATTGAACCTGGCAGTGGACATACCCCCTCACGCGACCTGAGACGTAGTCTCCCATTCCGGTTATGGTGGGTACAAGTGCGGTCACTGCACGACGGCCAGTCGGGGTCAGTGAGGCATTGTACGCCAAGGCGGTGAGACCTGATCTGCTGACGGGGAATCGATGGGGACGGTTGATATGTGTGGGACGGAGTGCCCCTGCATGTCGTGTGTTTAGGTTTACCTTGCAAGGATAAAAACTCGATTCGAATCGTCTGCTTCTCGCAGCTAATGAGACTGCTTGATCCATGCTGCTACATTGAGTAACAAGTGGAACTGTGATGAGATGATACAATATGTTGATTGCTAAAAATGCTTGCTACTATGTATGAGTAGATAGTACACTTTTAGCCTTAAGAGAGTCACACTTAATTTTGACAAAGTTAAAATCTTGATTTAGAAACTCAGCTAGTGCTTTTGGCAACCAAACCCCACAGCCAAACAGCTGCATGTCTAGAGGTAGAGGATTAGACTCCTCACACCGGGTAAGTCTAGCTGAGTATTAGTATACTCAGCCTTGCTTGTGGCACAATTTTTGCAGGTACTCCTTAGGATGATTTGTTGCTGGTGTGACTTGGCCCTCATCCCTTCCACCGGGATAGACGGTCGAGTGGGTTACTGCTTCCGCAGGAAAGGACCAGGAGGAGTAGCGTGACCAGGCTTCGCCATGTTGCTCGGTTCTTCTCCGTTAGTTGTTTCCGCTGTATTAAAAATTTCGGTTATTATTTCTGAAACTCCGATAATGTAATCACTAATGATACTTATTAAATTTGTGGTATTATGTTTTATTGTATTTCTCTGTGCCTCACCTTCGTGTGAGCTAGTGGTATTCGATCCTGGTAAGTGGCTTTATCGGACTAGATCCGAGGGACTGACGGGTTATTCCTGTTTAAGTGTGTTGCTGCCCTTAAGGGTGCGACTCGGGCACTTAAGCTAGAATAATTCGGGCGGTTCCGCCACAGCTGGTATCGGAGCGAATACCATTACAGAGAAGTCAATAAGTCATGACTACCAAGTTTTTTTTTAAAAAAGTAAAACTTGCTTGGAAACCAATGTTGGATAGATGTCAGGACGATAAGGATAGACTTAGGACGTGAAGCCTTAAGAAATAGATGGGTAGCTAGGTGGCTATGTATATGGGCCATAAGGGCTACTACTACTATTAATAAGGATGTTGTAGAAGCACCCGAAAAATTAGTTAGGTCTGAGAAGACGACTAGAATGAGCATGCATCATGATTGTCGCATCATTGTCTCTTGTGCATCAACATGCTTTTCTCACCTTTATACCAATAATAAGAAATTGTGAATAATGTGTTGTATTGCTAGGAACTGCAAAAAAATGTCTTATCCTGTGTGTCATGATAGTCTTGACTAGGTTGTGTTATGTGCTTCTCTTGTCTTGCTATCTAGGTGGTATTGTATTTATTCAACCCTTTTTGCCAAAAAAAAATGTTGTCTGTTCTGTTCATAAAAAGACCCCCTTCCCCAAATAATCTAGTGGTTCCCTTGTGAAACCTTTAAAAAAGAAAAAAAATCAAATCACGTGCTTGTTTTGATGTTTCTGACCCTTGAAGTGTTTTACCCTTGAATTTACACTTGCACAGCTTATAGACCACCACAACTTGATCGCTAGACCAACCCAAGTCTCCTTGTGCACTTGTTATGTCAAAAAAAATTGTTGTTTGGTGTCTAGTTGCGCAAACCCTATCAAGGCCATGTTCTTTCCATAGATCCTGTCCCGAAACATCATAACATTTCTATTGATCATCCTAGCCGATCCTGTTTGCCTACCTCTCTTTTCACCTGGATCTAGTACTCTCTTTCCTTGTGAATCATGTTGTGGCTTTATCATCGAAATCTCTGGATCCCTTAATGATTCTGCCCCGTTATCTGGTTATCTTCTATAACCCGTTTTCAAGTATCGAATGTTGATCTTGCCTAAATCTCTCATTTCTGGTCATTCTCATACTCGTTTTTCGAGGATCATGACACTGTTTTGTCAATTTTTATCTCTAAATGGTGTATCCATTGGGTTCAATGGATTTCATTGTTATCTTTGGATCTCTCATGTCTCTAAAAGCTTATCAGTCTCGATCTCATGGTTGGTTCCTCATCGTATTAAATATCGTATCAATCTTTGGCTGATAATTCCTGTGATGATCATAAAATAGTTCTCTAAGTTGAAAATTCTCATGTGATGCTCTTTTTGCCAGCAATCTCTACTTCAACTCTGATCACATTTTTTGAGCCATACTCTCATGGGCTCCATCTATTTATGCTATGTGGAATTCTCATTGGTTACGTTTGGTAATGGTGTTATGACTAACGACCGATGGTGCCGTGACGAAACCGAGAGCCTACTATGGTGCACACATGGTTGAGCTACTCGGCACGCGCTGGTATCGCGGTTAATAGTTGTGATCCATTACGAGACTATACGGATGTGCTATCTTTTGTATACATTCTCTCAGAGTGGTCGCTGCATTTTGTCTCTACATGCCGCGATATTCTACCCAAATCTATCTTCAGTATCTTTTCAGATACCCTCATGAATTTGCATCTATCTCCAGCCTGGGAGTTACATGCTTCTCCACCCTTGAAGATCCTCATTCGAATCTCGGGACGAGATTCTGTTTAAGGGGGGAAGGCTGTGACACCCCAGGTGTCAGTTTCGTGTTACGTCGCGAGATTTATCCTAATCTGGGATGCTCAGTGAAAATTTTTCTCTCTTTATCACCTCTATCTCCGTTCATCAAGTTAATCATGAATGTTTCACCAAATTTTGAATTATTTGATCTCAAGAACAGCCAAATTTGGAGCCTGTTAAAACTTTTGTTTCTTGAAATGAATGTAAATTCGAAAGTCAATCTCGTCTCGTATCTCCCGTCCAGACTCATTTATTCGGACTCTCGATAGTTGTTATGGTATCCAATCGGTGTCCGAATCCACTTTCTCGATAGTCGGTCTACATCCAAATACTTAATTTGAATCCGCACTCTTCCGCAGAATCTCCTTGTGTCGACCTCTAATTCATTTTTATTCAAATCAGCTTGTTATCTTTATGTCATCATTCATCTCTATCTATCAAGTGTATTCTAAAGATTTCTCAAAGTTTGAACCAAATATTTGTATAAAATTATAAATCATACTCTTGCTTGAAACAACTCGATTAAGTAAAAGCAAATTTAGACATTCAACCAAGTTATGCAAACCTTTCCAAAACACTCTATATGAACTCTACCACAAAAGTTATTAAGGGTTCATGTAGAGAAAATGCCAAGAAAATGTTAAGAAAATACTTTAATTGCTTTAAAAATATAAATTGAAGCTTTATAACTATACTACTTTGACCAAAGCGAAACTTTAATTTATATTCGAGATATGAGGTTTGACCTTTAATAAAAGTTGCAGAACATGTGTTATACAATAAATATTTTATTTAAATCAAACCTTGATTCAATCTCTAAGTATCCCAAACCGTGCCATCAAGACAGAATAAAAATCTGATTTCAGGATTCGAATTGTTCTAAGTCTGAAATCAGTGCCATTCAGGTCGACGTCTCGCGTTCCCTAAAATTTGTTGAACAACTTAAGTTTCCTCAAATATAAAAGTTGTTAGTAACTAATGGAGGCACATCATATCAAAAGATGGCATTGATCCGACCCATTTTGACAAGGTTTGACATCCAATCTTAGGTGAAATTAACCCTTTGACAGTAGCAACTTTGGACTTAATTATCTCTTAATCTAATTTGCAAATGGCTGAGAACCCTTAATCAAACTTGTAGAGTATTGTGTGGGAAATATCTTTGCTACAGTGCCCATGTCCGAATCCAAGCAGAAAACGCCAAAAATGGCCGCCCAATGTCGCTACTGTAGCACTCACCACGTGTTCGATGAATTGCTGCAATGGAGAAACGTGGCAGCCGTGCTCTGGAGCTTCTCCTCCATAAATGGCAGCCACCTCCCTCTCCCTTCTCCTCCACGCCATTCTCCTACCCTCAGCTTGCCTCCTCGCGCGCTGACTGTCTCCATCCTCCAGCCGCCGAGCCCCCACTCCAGCTCGCCCCTCCTCTGTTGCCGCCATGGCATCTTCCTCTCCCAAGCTCCAGCGCGCACGGCAACAGATCACGGCGCCCCTCCCTGCGAGCTCGGGTTTCTCCCATGGCGTCTCTCCCCAGGCGCGGGCGAGCTCCTCTCTGGCCCTGCGATTTCCATGGCTGCGAGCTCCCCCCTGGACACCATCTTCCCCAGCCATGGAGCCGCCCAGCTTCCAACTCCTCCCTGTTGTTCACGTGCAAGGCAAGGTTGAAGAAGGCGCCTTGTCTCAATGACGTGTGGGCCCAAGGCAGGGTAAGGGTGTTTCAAAATTCCAGATTTTTGCTCTTCCTTCAAATATTCATATCTCGAGTTTTATAGCGTCTAAAATCATGAAATTTGTTTTGTTGGCTTCCTTATGAAATGCTCTAACTAGTGGATCTATATGTTGGCATGTTTTAGTGGAAAAGTTTTTCTGTAGAAATTCGAATTTAAAAACTGGTTTAGAGAATAAACAAACTTGCTTCTCTCCATAATTTTAATTATAAAAATCCAAAAATGATGAAACCTGTTTTGTTAGTTAGATGTTGTCATACCCCATCTAGGAAAAATATAAAACTTACATGTTTTTCACTGTTTTCTTGGTGTGTTAATTAAAACATATTAAATAGGAAAAAGATGATTGTTTTAATTGTTATTTTTGGATCTGTAGCTCTGGTGCTCCAAATAGGTTGAAATTTTTACAGTAGACTCTTGGTGTGATGTTTGGTGACTGGTAATAATTTCATGAATTGTTGTGCATGTATGATTAAGTTAGTGATTTAACCTGTTTAATGCACCTTAAGTAGTTTTAAATGATTTAAAAATGAAGTATAGATGCAAAAATGTAAAATGGTGTTCCACTGTCATTGCATGATATTATAGTAGCCTAAGGAAACTTAATATGGTCATGCATCCATAGAAAATAATTAATTTTAGATTTAACTTGCTCTCACATGCTTTATTGCATTAACAAATTGTTATTTTTGTAGTAAATAAAATATAAAACCTGGGTATGTGAAATTTATACCTTAGTCATAAATTGTTATTACCTATGCCTCATAAAAATTTCAGCCCCAAATTAGATAGTTTCATATGGTGCTAAAATAACACCTATTTTATAATTGCAAGACTTAGTGAAAAATTAGGAGTAAATAAAATCATGCATGTTCATGGAATGCTTGAGTTATGCCTTAAAACTAATTAGATATTTAATAGTTATATCATAGTGTCCTAAAGATACATATTGCTTCATCATGATTTTGTGTGATGTCGGATATGTGTGCCGAAATGCTTTATTTTGGTGAATGTGTTTGTTAATTGTGTGGTAATAACTCTAGCGCACGAAATGACTCGGATAAAATTTGTAAGTGACTTGTTGGTCCTATTTTGTTTGTTTCAACTCTAATAAATAGGGAAGTGTTAGAGAAATTTCAGTCTCTAGAACATGACAATTCTTGAAGTAAATAGGAGCTAAAATTTATAGTTGTTGTTTTGGACTGCATGCACTGTTTTAGTTGTGTTGTTTGTTTCATGAACTAAATCATGTTTTCTATAGAAAAGTCATATAGAAGAATTGTAGAAAACTCTATTATCTTGCTGGTGTTAAAAATTGACAACCATAGGTCTGACAGTTTAGGAGTTATGCTTTTTGCAAATTCAGTAACTGAATCTGTCCAATTGCTATACAGATTTCAGAGACTGTACTGTTTGCTTAAGTTAATGTTTGAATCAGTCCTTGTAGATTATAAGAAAGTTGTAGACGCTTTTCTTATCTTGCTTGTGCTAAAATTTCATAACTAAAGGCCTGACGGTTTAAGAGTTATGAATTTTACAACTTGGTTGCTGTGTTCTGTCCACCGTCAGAACAGATTTTGAAAACTGCGTTGTTTGATTCAGTTAAGCACAGAATCACTTCTTGGTGATTATAAAAGTTATGTAGTGCAATTGCCAAGCTTTCCAAAAAGTCTTGGATCACTATTTTTGGTGGTCTGAAGATTAAGTTATGGATGTTTAAAGTCTGAAGACTGAATCTGTCCAGTTTTGGACAGCACAGCCTTCATAGTATATTTTACCCTTGATACATGCTAAACCAGCCAGCGATGTTGATAAATAATTTGTAGAACATTTAATTAGCTTTCCAGAAATTATAGGATCACTTTGTTTGTATGTCTGAATCTTCAGTTATGAATTTTTAAAGTCATAAGTCTGAATCTGTCCAAATCTGGACAGCGCTGTTGTATTAGCACGTTTTGACCTTGCTAAGTGCTGAATCTTGTTTATGTGAAAATATCAAAGTTGTAGTTCCCTTTGTGATCTTTCCAGAAAGTCCTAATTTGCTATTTTTGGGTTAATATTTGAAAAGTTATGATTAAAACAAGTAGCTGCTGTATTGCTGTCCAAAAATTCTGCTAGTGCGCTTTTGGTTGTTTAGTTCACCCTTGTCGCTAAAAATATTTGGTTTGCTCTTAAGTAATGTAGACTTGCCATGGTTAAGCTAGAGATGATATGTGTGTCTTGTTTTATATGTTTCTTCTTTAGTTGATTGTGATATAGAATTTACATAGCCATTGATGCCTATGTCATCGGTTAAACTTGTGTTGGATGCTTTTGTGTGATAAGTAGAAGAACTAATGAAAAGCCGTAGCAAATTAAATAAACGCTTGTACTTATGGGGTCGTATTTGTGTTGCGTAAGTATACGAAATGTTTGTCGTCTTTTAGTGGTGTTAACATTGTGCGCTCGATGATAGGTAGTTAGCTAACGCTAGTGTGTGTGGTTGCTTGGGATGTCTCGCTACTTGGTGTTTAATTCGCTAGCAGGTACTTAAAATATCTTGTGCTATTTCATTATATTCATACATATGCATCTTGCACCTCATATAGGACCGAGAGATGATGATCGAGCCAGTGGTGTGGTGCCAACCACAAGATGCCGTTGGTGGACGACCTGAAGAATGGACTTAACCAGTATTTGCTCGCCAAGCGAGTACCTCCCCCAGCAAACACTGTCTAAAGTGTTAAATTAAAGGCAAGCCCCGGTTTTATGCATAACCGTTTATATACTCTATTTTACTACACTTAATGTTTGTAGGCTTGTACTGTGCACTTAAGTGTAGGAGTTGTTTGGAACCTTAGTTGCATGAACTCAGGATTCCCTTTTGAGATGGATACTAGTATGCTAGGTCGAGTAGCTGCTTTATTAATTAGGATTTCGGTAGAAGTCGAGTGATTTTTCTAGCACTCGCGCGAGGTCAGGAATTGGCTGTATCCACTTTCTTATCATAAAAGTGTTGGTTTGTGGGCAACAATCCATGGGGATTGGTTGTTCACGGGATAAAAAGTTGATTAAGGATTAAGGTGTGGTACCGTGTGTCAAGCGTTTGAACGTACTAAACATATGCCGAGAAATATGGTAAATCGGTAAGCCTAGTACCTGATTGAACCTGGCAGTGGACAACCCCCTCACGCGACCTGAGACGTAGTCTCCCATTCCGGTTATGGTGGGTACAAGTGCGGTCACTGCACGACGGCCAGTCGGGGTCAGTGAGGCATTGTACGCCAAGGCGGTGAGACCTGATCTGCTGACAGGGAATCGATGGGGACGGTTGATATGTGTGGGACGGAGTGCCCCTGCATGTCGTGTGTTTAGGTTTACCTTGCAAGGATAAAAACTCGATTCGAATCGTCTGCTTCTCGCAGCTAATGAGACTGCTTGATCCATGCTGCTACATTGAGTAACAAGTGGAACTGTGATGAGATGATACAATATGTTGATTGCTAAAAATGCTTGCTACTATGTATGAGTAGATAGTACACTTTTAGCCTTAAGAGAGTCACACTTAATTTTGACAAAGTTAAAATCTTGATTTAGAAACTCAGCTAGTGCTTTTGGCAACCAAACCCCACAGCCAAACAGCTGCATGTCTAGAGGTAGAGGATTAGACTCCTCACACCGGGTAAGTCTAGCTGAGTATTAGTATACTCAGCCTTGCTTGTGGCACAATTTTTGCAGGTACTCCTTAGGATGATTTGTTGCTGGTGTGACTTGGCCCTCATCCCTGCCACCGGGATAGACGGTCGAGTGGGTTACTGCTTCCGCAGGAAAGGACCAGGAGGAGTAGCGTGGCCAGGCTTCGCCATGTTGCTCGGTTCTTCTCCGTTAGTTGTTTCCGCTGCATTAAAAATTTCGGTTATTATTTCTGAAACTCCGATAATGTAATCACTAATGATACTTATTAAATTTGTGGTATTATGTTTTATTGTATTTCTCTGTGCCTCACCTTCGTGTGAGCTAGTGGTATTCGATCCTGGTAAGTGGCTTTATCGGACTAGATCCGAGGGACTGACGGGTTATTCCTGTTTAAGTGTGTTGCTGCCCTTAAGGGTGCGACTCGGGCACTTAAGCTAGAATAATTCGGGCGGTTCCGCCACAGCTGGTATCGGAGCGAATACCATTACAGAGAAGTCAATAAGTCATGACTACCAAGTTTTTTTTAAAAAAGTAAAACTTGCTTGGAAACCAATGTTGGATAGATGTCAGGACGATAAGGATAGACTTAGGACGTGAAGCCTTAAGAAATAGATGGGTAGCTAGGTGGCTATGTATATGGGCCATAAGGGCTACTACTACTATTAATAAGGATGCTGTAGAAGCACCCGAAAAATTAGTTAGGTCTGAGAAGACGACTAGAATGAGCATGCATCATGATTGTCGCATCATTGTCTCTTGTGCATCAACATGCTTTTCTCACCTTTATACCAATAATAAGAAATTGTGAATAATGTGTTGTATTGCTAGGAACTGCAAAAAAATGTCTTATCCTGTGTGTCATGATAGTCTTGACTAGGTTGTGTTATGTGCTTCTCTTGTCTTGCTATCTAGGTGGTATTGTATTTATTCAACCCTTTTTGCCAAAAAAAATGTTGTCTGTTCTGTTCATAAAAAGACCCCCTTCCCCAAATAATCTAGTGGTTCCCTTGTGAAACCTTTAAAAAAAGAAAAAAAATCAAATCACGTGCTTGTTTTGATGTTTCTGACCCTTGAAGTGTTTTACCCTTGAATTTACACTTGCACAGCTTATAGACCACCACAACTTGATCGCTAGACCAACCCAAGTCTCCTTGTGCACTTGTTATGTCAAAAAAAAAATTGTTGTTTGGTGTCTAGTTGCGCAAACCCTATCAAGGCCATGTTCTTTCCATAGATCCTGTCCCGAAACATCATAACATTTCTATTGATCATCCTAGCCGATCCTGTTTGCCTACCTCTCTTTTCACCTGGATCTAGTACTCTCTTTCCTTGTGAATCATGTTGTGGCTTTATCATCGAAATCTCTGGATCCCTTAATGATTCTGCCCCGTTATCTGGTTATCTTCTATAACCCGTTTTCAAGTATCGAATGTTGATCTTGCCTAAATCTCTCATTTCTGGTCATTCTCATACTCGTTTTTCGAGGATCATGACACTGTTTTGTCAATTTTTATCTCTAAATGGTGTATCCATTGGGTTCAATGGATTTCATTGTTATCTTTGGATCTCTCATGTCTCTAAAAGCTTATCAGTCTCGATCTCATGGTTGGTTCCTCATCGTATTAAATATCGTATCAATCTTTGGCTGATAATTCCTGTGATGATCATAAAATAGTTCTCTAAGTTGAAAATTCTCATGTGATGCTCTTTTTGCCAGCAATCTCTACTTCAACTCTGATCACATTTTTTGAGCCATACTCTCATGGGCTCCATCTATTTATGCTATGTGGAATTCTCATTGGTTACGTTTGGTAATGGTGTTATGACTAACGACCGATGGTGCCGTGACGAAACCGAGAGCCTACTATGGTGCACACATGGTTGAGCTACTCGGCACGCGCTGGTATCGCGGTTAATAGTTGTGATCCATTACGAGACTATACGGATGTGCTATCTTTTGTGATCAAGACAGAGGATTCAGAAAATTTCATCGAAGATTTACAGCTGGTCTTCAATAGTCTACGACGATACAGATGGAAGCTTAATCCCGAAAAGTGCGTTTTCGGAGTGCCGGCAGGAAAGTTGCTAGGGTTTATTGTTAGCCACCGGGGAATTGAAGCTAACCCAGAAAAGATCGAAGCTATCATGAGGATGGAGGCACCGCGATCACAGAAGAAAGTGCAAAGACTTACCGGTTGTATGGCAGCCCTGAGCAGATTTATATCCAGGCTGGGAGAAAAAGGCTTACCATTTTATAAGTTACTCAAGAAGGTGGACAAATCCTAGTGGACTTCAGAAGCACAGAAAGCCCTAGATGCATTGAAAAAGTTCTTGACGACACCACCAGTGCTGAAACCACCGTGTCGAGCCACGCCGACTCAACCAGCTGAAGATCTGCTGCTATATATCTCTTGCATGACTCACGTGGTGAGCACCGCGTTGGTAGTCGAGCGAGCAGAAGAAGGACATGCATACCCAGTACAGCATCCTGTTTATTTCATCAGCAAAGTTCTGGGTCCCTCGAAGAAGAAATACCCTCAAGTTCAAAAGCTATTATATGCAGTACTTCTAACTGCACGCAAGCTCCGTCACTACTTCGACGACCACAAAGTCATAGTAGTCACTGGATTTCCGATAGGAGATATTCTTCACAACAAAGAAGCCATCAGGAGAATATCCAAGTGGGCCTGCGAGCTGGGATCTCATGACATCGAATTTCGACCTCACACTGCCATAAAAACTCAAGCGTTGGTTGATTTCGTATCAGAGTGGACCGAACAACAAGTACCGGATAACCCAGAAACTGCAGAAGTATGGCGAATGTATTTTGATGGCTCGTTAAAGCTGCAGGGAGCAGGCGCAGGGATCCTCTTTACTGCACCTGGAGGCGAACACCTCAGATATGCCCTTCAGTTATTATTTCCAGCCTCTAACAATGCAGCAGAATATGAAGCTCTGATTCATGGACTGAACATTGCTATATCGCTGGGCATCAAGAGACTGAAGGTATATGGAGATTCTCTGGTAGTCATAAGTCAGATAAACAAAGAATGGGATTGTTCGAGCGATTCCATGGGAAAATACTGCACTGCCGTCCGGAAACTAGAAGACAAATTTGAAGGTCTGGAATTTCACGATGTAGAGAGGGATCGAAACACGGCAGCTGATGTATTGTCCAAGCTAGGATCCAGTCGAACTCATGTCCCACCCAGAGTTTTTGTTCAAGAAATATTACATCCAAGCATTTCACCGGATCAAGCAGAGGAATGTAATATTCTGAGCCAACCAGAGTCAGATTCTGATGACTGGAGGGAGCCGATCATCAAATATATAAAAAATGAGGAGGAGCCAGATGACAAGAATACAGTCGAGCGCATCACAAGACAATCAGCTCACTATACACTCATTGGGGAAACACTATACAGAAGGGGCGCATCAGGAGTCCTCATGAAATGCATTCTCTCAGCTACTGGAAAGCAACTTCTAAATGAGGTCCATGCTGAGCAATGTGGAGTACACGCAGCATCCAGGACCCTGGTTGGGAAGGTCTTCAGGTCAGGTTTTTACTGGCCAACAGCAAAGAGTGATGCGACCGAGTTAGTCCAGAGGTGCGAAGCCTGCCAGTACTTGTCAAAACAGCAGCATCTACCAGCACAGCAGCTACAGACTATACCCATAACCTGGTCGTTTGCATGCTGGGGATTGGATATGATTGGACCTTTCAAGAAAGCTCAAGGGGGATACACTCATGTACTGGTGGCTATCGACAAATTCACTAAATGGATAGAGTTCAAACCCATTGCTTCTTTAACTTCAGCTAAGGCAGTGGAATTCATACAAGATATAATATTCAGGTTCGGGATACCGAATAGCATCATAACTGACCTAGGATCCAACTTCACCAGTTCAGAATTCTTCGATTTCTGCGAGCAAAAGAGCATTCAGATCAAATATGCCTTGGTGGCGCACCCGAGAGCCAACGGGCAAGTAGAAAGAGCCAACGGGATGATATTAGAAGCACTCAGAAAGAAAGTCTTTGACAAGAATGAGAAGTTCATAGGAAAGTGGATCAGAGAGTTGTCGTATGTAGTTTGGAGCCTGAGAACTCAACCCAGCCGAGCTCTGCATGGAAATACCCCCTTTTTTATGGTTTATGGTTCGGAGGCAGTGCTACCTGCTGATCTCAAGTTTGGGGCACCAAGGTTAATCTTTGATAACATAGCAGAAGCTGAGGCTACTAGGCTGGAGGATGTTGATGTACTCGAAGAAGAACGACTAAACATGGTGATTCAATCAGCACGGTATCAGCAAACTCTGAGGCGCTATCACGATAAGGCCATACAGCATCGATCCTTCGCAGTGGGAGATCTCATCCTCCGCCGAATTCTAACGGGGGAGGGGCGGCACAAATTGTCACCTCTATGGGAAGGACCATTCATAGTAGCTGAAGTCACTCGGCCTTGATCATATCGACTCACATAGATGGATGGCACAGAAGTTGGGAACTCATGGAACATAGAACATCTCAGGAAGTTTTACCCTTAGCTATATTTCAAAAGCTATTGGGGCAGCAATGTATTCTGTAAACTGGGAAACGCATCATCAATAAAAAGGCTTCAGGAATTCTTCGTCTTGCGTTCTTGCTCAAATCGGGGTGACCACTATACCCTGCCAACAGAGCAATCGGCTTAAGTCGGCGATGACTTAAGACGGTGCGACATGCTCATGCTTATTTAACTCGGGGTGACCACTATACCCTGCTAACGGAGCAATCGGCTTAAGTCGGCAATGACTTAAGACAGGGCGACATGCTCACGCTTACTTAACTCGGGGTGACCACTATACCCTACTAACGGAGCAATCGGCTTAAGTCGGCGATGACTTAAGACGGAGCGACATGCTCACGCTTACTTAACTCGTGGTGACCACTATATCCTACTAGCGGAGCAATCGGCTTAACATCCATCATGCACTGGTTCAAATACTTAAATTGGCGCGGCACATTCGGCACGTTCACAACTATTCATCCCAGGGCGATCTCTATGCCCCACGAAAAAATTCAAAACCATCATGATGCACTTACTTTTACGATTGTAGATACCGTTGAACTCTAACAACGGGAAAACAATAGCAGTATTTAGTACCGAAAAGTGTTTTCTAATGAAACATCCAAGCATGCTAACCATATACTCAAGGCATTCAGTGTTTTCTATCTTGAAATGTTTTTATCAGGAGCAACTGACGAAGAAGGACGACTCGAGGAATCAGGAGCGGCATTCACGTCAGCCACTATGTCATCAGGAACAACCACGTCGGGTCTCCTCATCAAGATCCGCCCCACGCGAATAGCTTTATCCATAGCTTTATCGCGCTGGGCCCTCAGGTTAGCAGAAGTCTCTTCAGCAGCCTTGACAGCCAGCCGAGCGGTTTCTAGCTCCTGGGTGATGGATTTCTTGGAAGCGCGCAGATCCTTGATGACAACATCTTTGGTCGACACCAACTGCCTGAGGCGAATCACATCATACAAGGACTCTTGCAGCTTATAACGATGATTATCTAACTCCTCCATGGTGAAACGATGACTCCTCTCCAAGATGGTCAATGAATTGCTGGCGTCACGGTATAGCCTGTCAAGGTTGTCACGAGAAGTGGCGAGGGCACGCTTTTCCTCCTGCAGACAAGAATCAGTTTTTCCAAACGTCGAGCAAGCAATAAGAACACAACAAACAAAGCCAAGATTCACAGGTCACCTTTTCAGAGTCGAGCTGAGTATGGAGAGTAGAGTTCAGCGTGTTAGCATCATTCAGAGAAGCAGAAACCCGGGCCAGTTCAGTCTGACCTTGAGAATACTTTTCTTCAAGATCAGAGCACCACCGGGCCAGTTCAGTCCAACCTTGAGAATGTTTTTCTTCAAGATCAGAGTACTGCCGAGCCATATCTGTCAAGAAACAGTCAAGCAAATGTGTTAAAATAAAAAGCAGTTTAATCAGGTAGCCAAAAAAGAAGCAAAAAAGCACCGACCGGCATTCGCCATTGTTGGGACTGTCTCTCGACAGCAAGGAGATCCAACACGGGTGAATGGTGATGGCAACAGGGCACTCGCGCGTGATGGCAAAAGCTCTGTTAATCTGGCCTCTCACGGGCACTGTGCGGGGGTATTTATAGGTATCCGAGTGCACGGCGCCTTGCGTTAAGGACGCATGTGCCCTCAGGTACCTAGTTTATCCCCAGAATATTCCCATAAAGCGGGGTTACAAGCTGTAATTACAAGTACACCTTTACAAATTAGGCCCGTAACACAAACGCGGCCACGCAGGGCCCGTTACAATGGGCCTGATCTCATGTGGGCCTCGGAGCTGACCGAGGCCGCGCCGTGGGGAGGCGTTGCCGCAGGCCTTCGTCTGGTGCCGAATCGAGCGAAGGGTCTCCATGTTGTCTCTGGTGCCGATGAAGCGAAGGGTGTCCCTGCCTGCTTTGTCTGTCAGGGCAGGGGCTAAGCGGTGGAGACTTCGGGCGAAGGGTGGCGTTTCTGCCTTCGCTCCAACATTTGCCCTCCGAGGGACCAGTTCGACAAAGTCACCTGGTGCCGAAGACGTCGCTAGATGGCGGAGACGCTGCCCTCGCTCGAAGTGGTTCCGCGGGGGGTTTTGATGTGACCGTTGATGGACATCGTACTGTTGGACTGCGGGTTTTCCGAAGTGTCGCGCCCTGCCTATAAAGGGGGGCGGGGGACGGCACTGTTTGCACTTTGCCTTCCGCGCTCCGTGAAAACCCTAGCCGCCCGCCGTCTTTCTGCTCCTCTTCTTCTACTGCTCCCTTTGCTCGTCGGAGATCTGGCTCGAGTGAAGCAAACCGCCCGCCGCCGCCGACGGTACGTAGCAATGCCATCCTCTTCTTCTTCCGCCGACGCCACGCCGCCGGCCGCCGCCTCGTCTGAGGAGACGTTGAGTAGCGTGATGGTGGAGGAGCTGCGCGCCGGCGACTCTGTTGATTTTGGTGTGTCACGGATGACGTCGGCCCGCGTCGAAGAGATGCAGCGCTTGGGCTACTTTGGCGGCGGAGTCGCTCGTGCTCCGGGGACGGAGGAAGTCCCCGAGCCGGAGGGTGAGTTGGTTGTTTTTGAGGCGTTCTTCGTCGCCGGTCTCCGCTTGCCTGCGCACCGGTTTGTTGGCGAAGTCCTGCGTAGATTCAACGTTCAAATTCATCAGCTGACACCGAACGCCGTGGTGGCGCTGGCGAAGTATGTCTGGGCGACGACTTCGAACGGCGGAAAGCCGTCGGTTGAAGTTTTTGCGAAGAATTACTGCTTGCATTGGCAGAAGAGGGTGATTGAGGGCGGAGTTGCCCAGTTTGGGTCGTGTACATTCACGCCGAAGACCGGCAAGACCACAATGCCAGTAGTGGAGTTGGTTCCGTGCGCCCGCAACAAGTGGGGCAATTGGAATGAATTTTGGTTTTACGTTGCTGAGGCTACTGTCGAAGGCCATGAAGGACTCCCCGTGTCTGAGATGTGCTCTCACTATTACTCTGCGTATCCGCCTTTTGAAGTGGCAGAAGAGGATGCAGACGAAGGGGCCCTTCGGTGTGCCGCCGGCCAGAGCAGTGGTCGTGATTTAGTTGAAGAGTTTGTGGCGTACGGGGTCTGGCCCTTGGCGCATGGCTGGACGCTGGGCGAAGTGTGCCCTCGTCAGATGCCTTTTCACGGAGGAAGGGTGGTGCGAAGTCCTGCCTTTGCACTGAACTTGCGAAACCGTGACCCGGCCGCCTTTGTGCGTGATGCGGAGGACTTGGCGGTGCGGCTCGTGGGGCGGTACGTGGCGAGGACGGAAGGCCAGCGCAGCTTTGATATTCGCGGGTCAAATGAACGTTTGAACAGGGTCTTCGAGTTAAATCAATTGCCGTACGACGGCTACCCTGGTCAAGACGAAGCGGACCGCCGTGGGAAGAAGCCGGCGGTGGAGACTGGAGGCGACCCTGCGCTGACGGCCGCCCCCTCCTCAAAAAAGAGAAAATTAGGTACTGCGATGGGAGGAATCGGGGTGTCTGATAGTTTTGCTAGAGAGTTAATGAGGACGTGTGCGGCCCCGGGGGAGAGGATGTCTTCGCCCGAGCTCCGGGAGTCTTCGGCTCGGATGCTGAGGGTTACCGGGGGCTGCTGGCCTAGAAATGTTCCTGTCCCCTGCGCGACTGAGGAAGACTGTTTTACATCTCGTATGGCTCGTCAGTGGAGAGTTTTTCCTTACGGGCGAAATATCGGTGCTGTTGTGTGGGCAGTGATGGACAAGGATCGCCAAGGGGCGGCGCAAAAATGCCAGGCGACCGTCAGGATTCACGAGGCCCGGCCGAAAAGGCAGCGGGGGACGGCGAAGGCTGCGGCCTCCAGCGGAGGCAAGCCGCCGTTGCCGGCGAAGGCGGGCGCCTCTGCACCCAGCAAGGCGCCGGAGACAACGGCGGGCGCCGGAGTCTCCAAGCTGACGAAGGTGGTGCCGCCGGCCAGCGGAGTGGCGGAGGCTTCGAAGGCGGCCCGAACGTTGCCGCCGCCGGGCAAACGCGTTGCCGACTTCGGCACGGACATTAGTGTGGACGATTATCTTGGGGGTAAGTCACCCGGCCGTTTTTTTTTTATCGTTGATGCGTTGCAGGGTCGGACGAAGGCCGGCTTGCTATAGCTGTGCCTGCCGGGGCAATCGCGACGGCTGCGCTGTCGTCGAAGGCGAGGGGCGGGACCCTTGGCGCCGGAGGCGAGGTGTCGGCCCTCGCGTTGGTCAGAGACGAGGCTGGCGCGGCGACCCGCCGGCTGAAAGGAGTGACGGAGGCGCTGAGTCAGGCGACGGAGGCGCTGAGTCAGGTCCGCGGAGCTTTTTTTTTTTACGGCCAAGGCCTTACGTGTGCTCTGCAGGTGGCTGACTTCACCAGCCGTACTGCGTCGGGGGCACTTATGGCAGCCTTATCTGCCGAAGTCGAGGGACTTCGGACGCAACATGCTGACGCTGTCCGTGAGAAGTCTGCCTCCGACAGCAAATGTCGTAAACTGGCGGACAAGGTGGCCGCCCTGGAGGAGGAAAAGGCTGACCTCCGGCGCCAGCTGGCGGGGGAGAGGAGGGAGACCAACGAGGCCATCGCCAAGGAGCAGGCCGCGCAGGCGGAGGCTAGGCTGGCACGGGCGGAAGCCAATCTTGCCAAGGATCTCGCCGAAGACCTGCGGGGGCGGCTCACCGCTCTGGAGAGCCGCGCGAAGGGGGCCGAAGCCGCGGTGCGAACGGAGGCCGAACGGACGCGCACACAGCTTATGGCCACATATCGCGAGCTGGGTGCGCGGACCGGTGACTTCGTGGTGCCGGAGCGAGAGGCCGGGCTTCGCTGTTTGGAATGGGTGCAAGAGGAGCTGCGGGAGCTCCCCACCGTCCTGGGGGGATTAATGTCGTTCGCCTCCCTGGTCACCTGCGAGGGGGCGATGAACGCACTCTCTCGCGAAGGGTGCCGGCACTATGAGGCCTTCGACCAGGCAGATGAAGATTTTGGGCGAGACATCTATAAGGTCGAAGACCCCGTGGTGAAGGAGTCCGCCGGCGCCCTCTATGACCGGATGTGGGGTCTGTATGGTGGTGAAGTGGTCAGGGAGCGGGCCGAGGCTGCGAGGGCTCAGGTAACGTTGTTGTTTGCTCTGCGTTTGCTGAATGTGGTCTGTGCGTGTGTTTGCTGACTTTTTGTATGTTTTGTTTTAGGCGGAGCGAGGCGAGCGGGTGGACGACTTCGGAGCACTGAACGACGCCCTGCCTGACCCGGAGCCGACCCCGGAGACCATGGAGGACGCACCAGGCGCCCCCACATCTGCTGCGACAGTGGAAGACCTGCCCCTGAAGGTGGCCGAAGGCGCTCCCGATGCCCTCGCAGCAGCTGCGCCGACCGTCGAAGATCCGGCGGCGGAGGCGGTGGAAACAATGGCGGAGGTGGCAGCGGAGCCAACGGCGGAGGCCCCCGCAGCGTCAGGGCCCTCGCAAGTGGCATAGTGGTTGTTTAGGGTTGAGGATTTTTGGATGTTGTACTGAATTTTGGTTGCTGCGCAGGTTCAAGATTTTGGGCCTGCGCACGCAACCGCTGCTACTGAGTTTTTGGCGGCTTCGACCGCGGAAGGTGGTAATGAATATAGTGGGTCTGCATCTGAGTTTTTGGATTTTGCCGACTCCGGGAGCTCGGTTGAGTGGACTGAGGAGTCGTCAGAGGAGAATTTGGATTATTTTGCGGCTTTGGACGTGGCTGCGGCGGAGGCTTTGCCACACGCCGCGGACGCGTCGGACGTGCCAGGCCCTAGCACTGGGCGCCGTCGACGAAGGGCGGTTGCAAAACGTAGGGTTAGCGCGGAGGAGCGGGCTCTGCTTCGTGTGAGTGGGGCTGGTCGGCAGGAACTGTTGTCCCTGCCGACCGCCGAGGGTGTAGGTGAAGGGGAACTGCGAAGGCTTTTTGCGGGTGAGGAGCTCAGGATAATGCTATTTAATTATAGGGAGATGGGAATTATTCCTAAGGTTGAGCCGATGTAGAGTGTGGTGCCCTCGCTTGTGTACGTCGAGGCTTGTATGGTGGAATTGTGTGCCCTCGCGTGCATGTGTGTGTGCGAAGGCGTTTTGTACTTACTGATTTGTTTTGCTGCGCTGTGTTGGCTTGATGTGGATGGTTTGATGTTGTCGTTTCGGCCGTTGTTGTGCTAGTCCAGGTGTACCCTTAGGTGTCTTCTGCATAGATAGTCTTCGGTTTTTTCGCACTTGTTGTGCTGATCCGGCTGCGCTTTTAAGCGACTTCTGCACGGATAGCCTTCGCGATAGACTCAGATTTTTTCCGCACTTGTTGTGCTAATCCGGCTGCACCCTTAGGCGACTTTTGCGCGGATAGCCTTCGCGATAGACTTAGATTTTTTTTCGCACTTGTTGTGCTAATCCGGCTGCACCCTTAGGCGACTTTTGCGCGGGTAGTCTTCGCGATAGACTTAGATTTTTTTCGCACTTGTTGTGCTAATCCGGCTGCACCCTTAGGCGACTTTTGCGCGGATAGTCTTCGCGATAGACTTAGATTTTTTTCCGCACTTGTTGTGCTAATCCGGCTGCACCCTTAGGCGACTTTTGCGCGGATAGTCTTCGCGATAGACTTAGATTTTTTTTCGCACTTGTTGTGCTAATCCGGCTGCACCCTTAGGCGACTTTTGCGCGGATAGTCTTCGCGATAGACTTAGATTTTTTTCCGCACTTGTTGTGCTAATCCGGCTGCACCCTTAGGCGACTTTTGCGCGGATAGTCTTCGCGATAGACTTAGATTTTTTTTCGCACTTGTTGTGCTAATCCGGCTGCACCCTTAGGCGACTTTTGCGCGGATAGTCTTCGCGATAGACTTAGATTTTTTTCGCACTTGTTGTGCTAATCCGGCTGCACCCTTAGGCGACTTTTGCGCGGATAGTCTTCGCGATAGACTTAGATTTTTTTTCGCACTTGTTGTGCTAATCCGGCTGCACCCTTAGGCGACTTTTGCGCGGATAGTCTTCGCGATAGACTTAGATTTTTTTCTTTTTTTTCGCACTTGGTGTGCTAATCCGGCTGCACCCTTAGGCGACTTTTGCGCGGATTTGTCGCACGCGAGGGTAGCTAGTGCTTAGCCTCGTGGTGACCTCGTGGTGGTCGAATGTCGAAGACCGTCATCGCGGTCTTTTTCGACGCATGTCTTTTTGCGGGGGATTTTTTACGCATATTTTACATGGCTCCGCCTCGTTAAAAACCTCACCCCCCGGGAGGAAAAGAGTGCGGGCCGGTGCAAGATTGTTTTTGCGAATTACAAGGGCGAAGACAGCCCTGAGGAATCAAACAAAAAATTTGCGGAGGTTGTCAATGTTCCAGGAGTGCTCCAGGTCCTCGCCGGTTGGCGTTGTGAGCCTGTAAGCGCTGGGGGAAGCTTTTGTCTTGACGATGAAAGGGCCCTCCCACCTGGGCTCCAGCTTGCCCTTGGACTCCGTTCGAGCTGTCCGAATGAGTACGAGGTCCCCCTCGCTGAACTCCCTCGGGGTGACTGAATGGTCGCGCCATGCTTTGGTCTGGGCTTGATACTTGTTCAGGGCCTGTAGGGCGAAGACACGGTCTCCGTCGATGAGATCCTTTGAAGTTGGTTCGTCCACATCTGGGACGGCCGACGGGACTGTTCGCGGGGACCCGTGCTTTATTTCTTGCGGGGTCATGGCCTCCGATCCGTATAAAAGACGGAAGGGAGGGAATCCGGTCGCCCTGCACTCAGTCGTGTTTAGTGCCCAGACTGCCTCGGGTAAAAAATCGCTCCATCTGCCCTTTTTTTCATCGAGGAGCATTTTTTTGATAGCTGTGAAGATTTTTCCGTTGGCGCGCTCCACGACCCCGTTGGACTGCGGATGATAGACTGAGGCGAAGGCAAGCTTGGTGCCAATGGAGAAACAAAAATCCTTGAAGCCTTGGTTATCAAACTGCTTGCCGTTGTCGACTGTTAATTCGGACGGTACTCCGAAGCGGCAAACGATGTTCTGCCAGAAGAATTTTTGGGCAGTCTTTGATGTTATTGTGGAGACAGCCCGTGCCTCGATCCATTTGGTGAAGTACTCGACCGCGACGAAGGCGAACTTAAGGTTCCCCTGAGCGGTGGGCAAGGGTCCAACAATGTCGAGACCCCAGCGCTGGAGAGGCCATGTGTGGGCGATCAGCTTTGTATACTGCGAAGGGCCACCTGACCGAGGAGAGAACTTCTGGCAGGCTTCGCAGGACCGAGTGACCCGATTCGCAGCGCAAATCATTGCGGGCCAGTAAAAACCCTGGCGGATTACCTTAGCAGCTAGGGCCCTCGGCCCCGCGTGCGAGCCGCACGTGCCACTGTGGACTTCACGTAGAATCTGCATGCCTTCGGCCTCGGTGACGCACTTAAGCATTGGTTGACTGACCCCTTTTTTATAGAGTTGGCCTTCAATCAGAGCGAAGTCTCGGCTTCGATGTCTGAGGCGCTTGGCCTCACTGATGTCGGCTGGGTGATAATACCCCTGCAGGAACAGGGTTATGGGTGCGTGCCAGTCTTCGGTCATGATGAGGTTGACTGTACGGTGGCCCTCGCTGTCATTGGTTATTTGGAGCCCTTCGGGGCTCCGGACTGCTGGTGTGCCGATGACGTGGAAGAACACGTCGGAGGGCAGAGTGTCGCCCCTGGCCGCGGCCTTGGCCAATGCGTCGGCCTCCTCGTTCTTGGCCCGGTCCACATGCTGCACGGTGAACCCCTTGAACTGCCTCTCGAGACTTCGGATGGCCGCGAGGTATTGCATGAGTGCGGGGTCCTTGGCTGCATAGTTTTTTCGACCTGGCCGGCAACTACCTTGGAGTCTATTTTGATGATGCAAGTGGTGACTCCGAGGGCCCTTAGCTTGCGGAGGCCGAGGATAACTGCTTCGTACTCTGCTATATTATTTGTGCATCTGTCGGAGTCTAGATTGAAGCTGAGTCGTGCTGCATATCTGTGCTTGACCCCGACTGGTGAGGTTATGATTGCGGCGACGCCTGCCCCCGCATGGCACCATGCGCCGTCGCAGTGGATCGTCCAGACATTCTCTGTGGTCGGGTCCGGCTGTGTTACTGGCCCGGTCCAGTCGACGACGAAGTCTGCCAGGACTTGTGATTTGATGGCTGTCCTGGGCTCGAAGCTGATGTGGTAGCCGGAGAGTTCGGCTGCCCACTTGGCGATCCTCACCGATGCCTCCGGGTTTCTAAACAGTTCGCCGAGCCCCCTGTCTGAGGTGACGCGGACCTTGAATGCTTCAAAATAATGGCGCAGCTTGCGCGAGGACATAACGACTGCGTAGGCGATCTTCTCCAGCTCTGTCATGTTGCATTTGGACGGTGTCAGGACCTCGGAGACGTAATAAACAGGGCACTATCTGACAGCGCCTTCGACTGTCTGCTCCTGCACTAGTGCCGCGCTGACCGCGTGCGGCGAAGCCGCGACATAGAGCAATAAGGGGAGCGAGGAGTCGGGGCTCGTGAGGGTGGCCAGCTCCGTTAAGTACTGTTTTAATGAGGCGAAGGCCGCTGCTTGCTCCAGCCCCCAAGCGAAGTCTTTTGCGCCGCGGAGAGTTTTGAGGAAAGGAAGACTTCGCTCGGCCGACCTGGAAATGAATCTGTTGAGAGCGGCCAATCTGCCTGTCAGACGCTGGACATCCCTGGTGGACTGCGGAGGCGACATGTCGATGATGGCCTGGATCTTGGTTGGGTTGGCCTCGATGCCGCGGTGCGACACCAGGTAGCCCAATATCTTGCCCTGGCGAACACCGAAAACGCACTTTTCCGGGTTTAAGCGGAGTCGTGCGTCTCGCATGTTTGCGAATGTCTCGGCCAGGTCGGCGAGATGGTCCTCCTTATTTTGCTGGCGACGACGATGTCGTCCACATATGTAAATATATTTCTGCCGACCTGCCCTTCGAGTACTGTTTTGGTGAGTCTAGAGAAGGTGGACCCGGCATTCTTGAGACCCTCCGGCATTCTGACGAAGCAATAAGTGCCGAAGGGTGTTATAAAGCTGGTGCTGGCCTTGTCTTCCTTCTTCATGTATATCTGGTGATAGCCGGAGAAGCAGTCGAGGAGAGACAGGACCTCGCATCCGGCCGCGCTATCGACTATTTTGTCGATCCGTGGCAACGGGAAATTGTCTTTTGGGCAGGCCTTATTGAGACAGGTGAAGTCTATGCACATCCGCCATTTCCCGCTTTTTTTCTGCACCATTACAACATTGGAGAGCCATGTGGGGTAAGCCACTGGCTCAATGAATTTAGCCTCTAGGAGGCGGTGCACCTCCGCCTTGGCGGCCTCTGTCTTTTCATCGGACATTTTGCGAAGCTTTTGCTTTCTTGGTCGCACCGAGGGGTCGATTCCCAAACTGTGCTCGATTATGGATCGGCTGACTCCGACCAGGTCGAGGGCGGACCAGGCGAAGACATCTTTATTCTTGGCCAGGCAGCAGAGGAGCTTCTCTTCTTCATGCGAAGTAAGGTCTTCGCTGATAGTGACTGTCTGCTTGGGCGTGGCCTGATCGAGGGGGACAATCTTGGTCCCATCCTGACTCTGCAACTGAGCCCTGTCGTGCTGCTTGTCAGTTGGGCTGGCGGGCGTAGGGACCTCGCACTGTGTCGTGAGACAGTGCACGTTCCTCTGCCCGGGCACGAAGTCCCGCTCTATGTTGCGCGCTGTTTGCTGGTCACCGCGGACTGTAATTACGCCTAGCGGGCCTGGTATCTTCATGCACAAATACAGTCCGTGGATGGCAGCTTCAAACTTATTGATGGAGCCCCGTCCCATGATGGCGTTGTATGGATATACCATATCCACAATGTCAAACGTCACTTGCTCACTTCGGGCATTGGGTGCTACACCGAAGGAGAGGGGCAACTCTATTTTGCCGACGGGGAAGGTGCCTTTGCCGCCGAAGCCATACAACGGGTTGTCCGAAGGCTTAAGCAGGCTGTGGCTGATGCCCATGCGATCGAAGGCGTGGAGGAAGATGATGTCTGCCTGGCTGCCGTTGTCAACGAGGACCTTGTGTAGGTCCCAGCCTGCCACGCTGCAATTGATGACCATGGCATCGCAGTGGGGGGCGCTGCGCAAATCGACGTCCCGTGCGTCGAAGGTGAGCGGTACGTGGGACCATTTTGTCTGTACAACTGGGCCCATGACGGCTACATGGTTTATGCTGCGGTAGTGGTCCCGCTTCTGCCGCTTGGTGTCGAAGTCGGTGCTGGACCCCCCAGTTATCATATGAATGACTCCGCGATAAGGTTGATCGGCGAAGTCCTCCTGCTTTGGGGCGTTGGGGATGTTTTGTTGTTGCTGGTGTGGTGGTGGAGGCGGAGGATGTACGATTTGTACTTCCTGATGATGTTGGTAAGCGTGGTGCGGTGGATGCGGGGCGGGAGCGTGGATATATGGTGGAGGGGGTGGCTGGTAGTTATGCGCGACAATTCTGGGGTTGTCGGCTGGCTGCGCTCTCGCCATTCTGTCTCTGGTGGCCTTCACTTCGGGGCAGTCTTTGGTTGGGTGGGCGCAGTCTTCGCCATGGAAAAGGCAGTAAAATCGGCGCGGTGGAGGGGGTGGCTGCGCACGCCCTCGGCCCCTGCCGCGAGTTCCACTTCCGCGGCCCTGGGGGGGATATTCCTGGCGGCGAAGGGGGTCAGCGGCCGGCTGCTGGTTGGCAATGTTGTGCACTTGCGGCTGACCGCGGCCATCTCGACCGGAGTCTGGTTGCGGAGTTCTTGTCCACGTGCGGCTGGACTGTGGAGCGTCTTTTGGCTTCCGCTGGGACTCAATCTTGCGCTGGTGGAGCTCCTCGGATCTGGCATACTTTTCAAACAGCTGGTACAACTCTTGGAGGTTCTTCGGCGGGTCTCTGATGCAGTGGCTGTAAAGGACGCCAGCGCGAAGACCACTGATAGCATAGTGGATGGCAATCTGGTCATCGACTGAGGGTAGCTGTGACTTGAGTGTGAGGAATTTGCGGTAATATTCCCTCAGGGTCTCCCTCTCTAGCTGCTTGCAGAGCGAGAGCTCGGCCAGGGCGTCGGTGTCCGGGCGGTACCCTTGGAAGTTGAGGAGGAACTTGTCCCGGAGACTTCTCCAGGAATCGATGGACAGCGGAGGCAACCTGGTGAACCAGGTGAGCGCGGGGCCCTCGAGGGCGATGATGAAGGACTTCGCCATTGTGGCGTCGTCCCCCCCGGACGATGCGACGGCGACCTGGTAACTCATTATGTATTGAGCCGGGTCGGTGCTGCCGTTGTACTTGGGGTAGGTCCCAGCCCGGAAGTTAGCTGGCCACGGCGTCACTTGCAGGTGAGGCGCCAGGGGACTTCGCTCATCGAGATAATTGACCCCTTGGAATGGCGCGGCGTGCGGGAAAGTGAAGTTGCGCTGGGGTAAACGCGGGTCCTCCGGTTGCGCGCGGTGTTGCAGGGGTGGCTCATGCTGCAGGCCGGGGTGGCCTTCGCGCGTGTCTTCGTTTTGTGCGCGCTGCTGGAGGGATGACTCGTGCTGCGGGCCGAGGTGGCCTTCGCGCTGCATCAGCGCGATCTCCCGCTCGAGTTCCTGGGCCTTGTGCTCTTCGTCGCGTATCATCTGCCGCACTTTGGCGAGTGCGGACACACGCTGGCGCTTGGCGTCCAATATCTCCTTCTGTCTCTGGAGGTTGCGGTTCTTGAGGCGCAGAGCGCGCAGCTGTAGCTGTTCTTCTGCGGAGATGCCGAGGACCTCACCGTCCTCGGCGAGGTCCGCGCCCTCCGGTGGTGCGAAGCCTGAGGGAGGTGCGAAGCCTGAGGGTTGTCCCTCAGGGTCGCAGGTGCGGAGGGTGTCGTCTTCAGTGGCCTCTTGGTGGGTGGATTGGGTGAGGGCGAGGGCCTTGCCCTTTCTTGCGGCGAGCAGTGCTGCCTTCGCAGCCTCGTCAGCCTTCGGGTTAGCTCTCTTGGGTGCCATCGTGGGTGGTTGTCTCGTAGCACGAACGGTGGGCGCCAAATGTTGGGACTGTCTCTCGACAGCAAGGAGATCCAACACGGGTGAATGGTGATGGCAACAGGGCACTCGCGCGTGATGGCAAAAGCTCTGTTAATCTGGCCTCTCACGGGCACTGTGCGGGGGTATTTATAGGTATCCGAGTGCACGGCGCCTTGCGTTAAGGACACATGTGCCCTCAGGTACCTAGTTTATCCCCAGAATATTCCCATAAAGCGGGGTTACAAGCTGTAATTACAAGTACACCTTTACAAATTAGGCCCGTAACACAAACGCGGCCACGCAGGGCCCGTTACAATGGGCCTGATCTCATGTGGGCCTCGGAGCTGACCGAGGCCGCGCCGTGGGGAGGCGTTGCCGCAGGCCTTCGTCTGGTGCCGAATCGAGCGAAGGGTCTCCATGTTGTCTCTGGTGCCGATGAAGCGAAGGGTGTCCCTGCCTGCTTTGTCTGTCAGGGCAGGGGCTAAGCGGTGGAGACTTCGGGCGAAGGGTGGCGTTTCTGCCTTCGCTCCAACAGCCATCTCCAAGTCAGATACTCGCCGCTGAAGCAGCACTGGATTCCAATGCATTAGGGACAAAGCCCCTTCTGGGACAGAGGACCCTGTGATTTCAACCGGCTAGCCATTTCATCCACCAATGCCTGACGATAAAAACAGACAAGCATGAGAACAATTACCTGCCTGGGTAAAGTCAGACCAGAAGAAACCAAAATACCTGGAGGTTCGAGAAGAATGAGGGGACCCCCAAGTCATGAGAGATCAACTGATGGCTCGGAACAACTCGCAACGAATCAGCAGGAACCAATTCAGTGTCGTCAGCAGAACCCAGAACTCTGTCGTTGGGTGCGCTGGCCTCTAAAGCGACTCCTTGACCGAAGGCTTGGGCTATCGCCATGCACCCAGAATGTGGAGGAGAAGACCCTACGTGAACATCCATGGAAGTGTGGGAGGGAGAACCCACTCAGACACCCTCGGGGGCTGGGTCACAGCTCGTGTTACCCGTCTGAGCCGGATCATCTCCGGCAACACCCTCGGGGGCTGGGTAAGCGCCAGCACCATCCTTGAGAGCCGAGTTCTCTGCAGCAGCCACCTCTAAGGCTGAAGGTCCCTCAGTCACTTCCATGGGAGCAGTGCAATCCAGACCAGCTTCCTGACCCTCAAGACCGTGCTCCAAGGTCGATGAGGCGCGGGACGCTGCCCGGGATGACCCCAACCCGGCATCGAGCACATCAGCACATACATCCATCGTGCCACCATCTGCCGGCTCTGACAACAGATCTTCTGGAACCATGTCTTCAAGAGTTTGATCAAAGTTCGCCAGAGATAATTCTTGCAGACCAATGAGGGCAGACAAGGCAGGAGAAGGAACACCACTACTTTCCCCACTAGCTATGTAACGCCGGCTGTTCTTCTGGATCAGAGGGATTTCATCCCCTTCTTCATCATCCTAATCAACAACACGGACAGTACACCCATTGGGGTCAGCTTCAGCAGGATCACACCCATTGGGGTCAGCATCAGACGGGTCACACCCATTGGGGTCAGCTTCAGCAAATTCAGGCACTGGCACTTCCCCAGCAATAGGAACAGAAGGACCGGCACCCTGATCCAAGCTAGACACCTGACGAAGACGTCTCTTCTTCTTTTTCTGCCCCTCAGCAGGAAAAGAGGCTTGATCGGCTCGGCGAGAACGTTTCAGGCGAACATTGTTAGACCTCTGAGCGTCCAAAGCTTTCCGGCCTCAGGATGGGCGCCACCACCAGTATTTCAGCAGGAGCGGCGTCAGAAGAATCCTCAGCTAACATATCCAGCATGGCACTTATCTCCGCGTCACTTGGATTCAAAGGCACCTCAAAATGAACCTGCCTCTCGTCGTCAGGAATTTCTCCGAGTGAGGCAACCAAAGCACTAACTTCTTCGGGAGAGGGTCACACTCTATGGCCCAAACCGCTATCACTAGCAGGAGGATTTGACACGAAACTGGTAAAGGCCTGGGAAGGAGGCAAATTCCAGGCCGAGTATGCAACAGGAGCGCCGATGTTCGACACCTTGCCTCTGAGTATCATCTCGAGCCGGCTCACCAAGTCCACAGCAGGAATTCTTCTGTTGGTCACCCGGGTTGAATCAGCCAAGCCTCGGTACAGATAGGCCGGATATGCTCTGTCTTTCAGTGGCTGAATGTTCTTGAAAACAAAGTCAGCGACCACAGCTTCTGTAGTCAGACCCCTTTCTTTCAACAATCCAACTTCTGCTAACAGAGCCCCTGCCTCAGCCACCTCCTGGTCTGTGGGGGATTCGGTCTAGCTCGGAGTGCGAACATCCGGCTGTCTCCCTGACCGTGGGGGGAGGGAATTCCCATGATTCTCCACGATGAACCATTCCAGGCGCCATCCCTTGATGCTGTCCTTGAGTGGGATGTCAAGGTAATCAGTCTTCCTTCCATGGCGCATCTCCAAGCTCGCGCCCCCCACCAGCTGGTGCTGCCCCCCGGCCATCCCAGGCCGACAGTGGTACAGATACTTCCAAAGGCCAAAGTGGGGCAAAACACCAAGAAAGGCTTCGCATAAATGAACAAAAACAGAAACTTGCAGAATAGAATTGGGATTCAGATGGGTCAGATTCAAGCGATAGAAATCAAGGAGACCGCGGAAGAAAGGAGAAATGGGTAGAGCAAGTCCGCAGATAAGAAAAGGAATGTAAATGACGGATTCGTGGGTGTCTTCTGTCGGAACAGTGACCCCACGGCAGATCCGCCACGAACAGAGCTCCTTCGGAGGAAGAACCCCGATGGAAATGAGATGAAGAAGGTCGGATTCAGAGACAACAGACATATGGTTACCTGCGAAAGGCAACTGACTGTTGGGATCGATGGGGGGAATGATTGCGACGGACGAACTCGAAGCTTTCCGCTTGGGCGCTATCTCAACCTTGCTAGCGAATGGAGCGGAAGCGATATTGCAGGAAAGCAGAGAAAGCCTGGATGCAAAAAAGCAGAAACTAGGGCACGGAGCATGGAGGCATGCGACAGTGCAGCACATATTGGATTTCCCCGGGCCAGATGTCTTTTCTAAAAAGTGCCCAGTCATCACCCAGCCGTTATTTCTAAAACGCTGGCGTGCCATGTCATCACCAAGCCATTATTTCTAAAACGCTGGCGTGCCATGTCATCACTCGGCCGTTATCTCCAAAACGGACGACGCGGCCCAAATTGACTCAGCTGTTGTTTCTAAAAACACTGATGTTATTTGACTTCACTAGGCCACTACTTTCAAAGCGGCCGACGTGGTCCGTTATCACTTGGCTGTTACTTCTAAAACACCGACGTCGCCAGTAATCACTTGGCTGTTATTCCTAAAACAGAGACGTGACTCCAGAAGATTCGGCTGTTACCTCTAAAACACCGATGTCGCCAGTAACCGCTCGGTCGTTATTTCTAAAACACCGATGCGGCCCGTTATCGCTCGGCTATCACCTCTAAAAAGCCCCAACATCGCTGATAATCACTCGGCCACCACTACTAAAGCGCTGGCATCGTGAAGAAGGCAATCTAAAGCACGGCTCAACGATTCTGAGTTGCTACTCAAGCATTACGTTCAGAAACAGCCTCTACAGTAGGCATCAGCACAAACGACGATCAGCAAGAAGGCGGAATGATACGCACGAGAGGAACCGAAATCATTCTTCATTATACGGGAAGTACTAACGAACTTACAAATCAACTCATTATGAGCTGATGCTTTCCCTTCTACTACAATACATTAAACTAACTATACTACTAGCCACTACTACATTATTTCGCTAATACTATTTCTACTACTAATCTACACTAACATCTAAAACCAGTGGTGTCTAGCCACTGGCCTTGTTGCTGCCCTTGCTGCTGCCCTTGCTACCGCCGCCGCCGTCGTCGCCGCCCTTGCCGCTGTCGTCACTGCCCTTGCCGCTATTGCCGCCGCCGTCACTGTCGCCTCCGTCGTCGTCGCCGTCACCGTCGTCGCCGCCGCTGCCCTCCTCGGATGAGTCGGAGGGATTCTCCTCATCCGAGGAGTACTCCGACTCATCCGAGCCCTCGAGCTCGGCACGCTCGACGGCCCGGATGTAGGTCCATACCTCCACGGCGATCCCCTGGGAGTCGTCTGAATCATCAGACGACGCCGGGGGAGAGGCAGGAGCCGGAGAGCCCTCGGACTCGGAGGAGAACTCCTCCTCCGAGTATTCCGAGTCGCCGAAGTCCTCCGAAGGAGGAGTCGGCTCGCGCTTGCGCTTGTCACCCGAGTGATGCGAAGAGCTACCACCTTTCTTGCTCTTGCCCATGGCGGAAGTGGAAGGAAGGAGAGGAGATAAAACAGCAAGCAGTAGCAAGAAGCGTGAAAACGCTGGAGAAGCAAGAGCACTATTTATAGAAGAAGAAGGCAACCGCTCACCTCCTACCACGGCCACTGAACAGTCACAAAAATTCAATATGCAATTCAAACCGTCTGAAGACACGTCAGGCGGCTGATGTCGTTTCACGTAACACGACACCCATTGGGACTCCAGTCAACTGCGCGGGTGATATGATTACACCCGCGGTCACATCAAGTTACTACTCAGAAGCAGTTTGCTAAACGCTCAGTGTACCAAGCCGTCCCTTGCCTACACCCATTGAGGGGGGGACGCCCAGAAATTATCAGTATATTTTCCAAAACTGTCACATCCGTGCAGTATATGTAATGAATACTCTAAGATAGAAAAGAGATACCAGCAAGGATTAAAGGAAAGCTAAATATAGCCGATAAGGTACAAGTCTAATCAACAGAAGCATCAAAGCACGAAGTGACATGAAGACTAGTCAAGAGCCATTTATCGAATGTCCAATCAGTCACAGATCAAATAAATTGCCAGACCTAGCAAGATATGGGCAGATCAGGAACTCAACTTCAGAGACAAAAATACATGCTGACCTCTGAAGCATAACGCTGATGACATAATGCTGACCTCTAAGGCATTCAACAAAAAAAAGGATGATTTCTAAAGAAAAAAAGGAAAAAAAAAGAGACACCATGAGATGAAGACCTTCGGGCGGATTATTCTCGAACCTCCAGCACTAGTTTCCAATTCTCATCTTACAAATCATACGACAACCAAAGTTTAATTTGTGGGTGGAATCACAAAATTATTTGCCAAACCACGGACAAGCGAGCGCGAGGTTAAATGGATCCATTCACAAGGCCACAAGTTTGGAGATGGAGCAGAGGCCAAGCACGACGACCAGCGCCACCAGGCTCTTGAAATCGACGGCATGCATGGAGAGGGAGGGTGCTCTTACCAAAGGGCTCTTACCAAAGTGCTCGGGGAGGGCAACGCTCGTGGTGCTCGGGGACGGCGGCGCTCACGGCGCTCGGGCTCGGGGATGACGGCGCTCGAGCTCGGGGACGGCGGCGCTTGGCCTCGGGCTCAGGGACGGTGGCGCAGTTGATCAGCCTGGTGGCGCAACAGCTGTGTCAGCTCGGGCGGGAGTTAGCTAGGGTTCCTGCCGGAAGCAGCAAGCCTTTTATACTGTACACACATCGCAGGCGGATTTTTAGAAAAACCGCTTGTGATATATAACATCACAGACGTTTTTTTATTCCGACCGCCTGTGATAGATTAACTTCACAGGCGGTCGGAATAAAAAGCGCTTGTGATGTTATATATCACAAGCGGTTTTTCTAAAAATCTGCCTGCGATGTGTGTACAGTATAAAAGGAATAGCCCACGGATCATTAAACCAGGGCCGTCAGATCTTGATCCGAGTGACCATGCTATGTACCGGTTCAAAGATTTCGGAGATCTAATTCGGGCCATCCAGGAGGGATCCGATGGCCCAAGATTCGCGGTACCCCTTCGATGTACACATTTAAATAAGAAACCCCTTGTTTTCGTAGAATAAACCTGCAGTCCAACTAGCAGTGTTCCCTATGTCTTAGGATTATTACCCTGAGACCCCTAGATTTCTCTGGAATTGAGGCCCAGTCCAGAATGGTATTTAACCCGAGAATTTAAATTATAAAAATGGATTTTTAATATATAAATAAGTGCTAGAACTTGTAAAATTCATAGAAATTTCATTTTTAATCCAAATCAATCCATTCCAGTTTATAAATTTTTGTTATATTATTAGCTATCACTTAGAGTCTCTGTTTTGTCATGAAAACAGTAATAAAAATAATTTCAGTAATTGATCGCTTGAAGCGTTTGTTCTCAAATCCTAGGGAGACTGAGCTTATGCGTTGGCATGCTGAAAATCGCAAGCAGAGTAACAAACAGATTCGACACCCTGCCGATGCATCACAATGGAAAAATTTCGATCTTATGTATCCTGAGTTTGCCAAAGAAACCAGAAATGTAAGATTCGCTTTGGGTACAGACGGAATGAATCCATTTAGTGAAAAAAGAAGTGTACCTAAACATGAGGATAAACTATGTGGGAGAGGGAGAATGGGCAGGAAAACTTTTCGCGTTGAGGATTACAAGCTAGTACATTGTGCTCATGGTAGTGTACTACAACATCTCACGATAGCCGAGCCTTACATAGAGGAACACCTGGATGAGCTTCGTAAAGAAAATCAGAATCGCACAGAGGACTGGATCATGAGGGAGCATAAACATCGTTTCAGCGAATGGTTAATGGACAAAAACATCCCATTCGGAGACTCTTTGGAAGAGAAAACAATGAAGAATTTGGCTTTTGGGCCATCGTGTTTTGTGACATCATGGCAAGCATATGACATCAATGGGTACACATTCTACACTAAATCAAAAGACATGAAAAGTGTTGCACAAAATAGCGGTGTTCGTATCGATGCTTTTGACCTACAGGGACAGAAGACCACATATTTTGGATTCATAGAGAAAATATGGGAACTTGATTATGGCCCAAGCATGAAAATACCCTTATTTAAGTGCCAATGGGTACAACATCCCGTGGGGGTGACAGTGGATAACTACGGACTCACACTGGTAGACTTAAAGAAAGTAGGATATGAAGATGACCCGTGGGTTCTTGCCGAATGTGTTGCACAAGTGTTCTATGTACTCGATCCAGCAGATGAGAAGATGCATGTAGTTATTTCTGGAAAGCAAAAAATTGTTGGAGTTGAGAATGTGGGAGACGGAGATGAGGAATACAATAAGTATGAAGAGATGTTCATCTTTAACGGTCGAGAGAGAATCAAGCGTGTGGAAAAAAATTGATAAGAACTTAAAGCCATACATGCAGAAAAATGGTAGTTCATGAAAAAATGTATGAATCAAATTATATTTATTAGCATGTATGATCGACTATGCATTGTGGTTGCCAATTAATTTAAAATCTCGCTAGTTACCTATGTGTGCTATTAAAATTCATTTAATTGTATTTGCATATTTTTGTTAAATTTAAAATATTAATATGGTAATCAAATCACAATCACAGGCGGTTTTTTCATTACGGTCCGTTTGTGAAACGAATCGAGCACCACAAGCGGTCCGAAACAAAAACCACTTGTGATACTAATATATCACAGGCGGTCCGAATAGCCTGGGACATCCTAGGCGGTTTTCTATCCGAACCGCCTGTGATGCAAAAAGCCTACCGCTTGTATAGAGCCAAATTGTACTAGTGCTCGAACGGTCAGATTGTGTCCAGGGTCGCCGATCTACCAATTAGGGACGGCGGTGGTCCTAGGGCGGCCCCGGACTGTCCGGCAGAGCAAGCCGGACGGTCCGCGTATGGGCCGGATGGTCCAAGCAGAGGCTTGGACGATCCGACCGCGTTCAGGGGCGCCGATCTGCCAAGCAGGGACGACGATGGTTGTTTTTGCCCTGAATATGAGTTCATCGGCATACCATATAAAGGTTGGGGCTGCAAATCCCCATTTATTGTCAATGCATCATACATAAATACCCTAATACTAGTTTCATATGATAGAAAACTAGGAGCAACGGACTTTTCCAACGTACGTGTTAATTTTCTAATTGACTCTTCTAACCCTACAATTTGTTGTTTCATTTGATCCTGCCGCTGATCCACATAATATTTAATAGATTGAAATATCGTCGGGTTTACTTACGTTGGGGACTTGAAGATAGAAGAGATGCGACGTCAGTCTCTCCATGTTTGATAACCTTTTAGTGGTGATCCACCGTGCATTGTGATAAGAATTTCTTCTTCGCTTGACGCATGTAGTCCTCGAATTATTGTTGCTCATTGGCCATCAAATTTTCAACAGCCGTCTTCAGGATATTATCTGGGGAGATATCGGTGTGATCTTTAGAACTGGCCATTTGAGTGCCTGGTTTTTAGTAGATCTAGACACCAGAGTCCCCAGCGGAGTCGCCAAAAGTATGTCGACACCTTTTTCGGGCGCCAAACACTAACAAGAACCAGTGGCGGTGCTCTCTGCACAGGCGCGAACGGTCCGCGACCTGGCGTAGGGCTAGGGTTCCCTGTCTGACGTGTCGGACGGTCCGCGCCCTGGGGCCGGATGGTCCGCGCGTGCGCAGGGGCGGCGAAGGTCGCCGGCGGCGCCTAGATCTCGCTCCCGGGAGGGACCCCGTCGGGGAGGAGAGATCCTAGGTGTTGTCTAGGCTCGGTAGGCCGACCTAGACTCCTCTAATCGACATAGAGTCGAAGAGAAGCGGAGAATTTAGGGATTGGAATACTAAACTAGGGCTAAACTAGAACTACTCCTAATGCAAAAGGTAAAAACGAGAAATAGACTTGATTTGATCGATTGTTGGGGGTTTCAATCGGCCGTAGCCCTTCATCTATATAAAGGGGAGGTCTGGATCCGCTTCAAACTATTTCCCGAGTTAATCCCACGGTTTTAGGTAACAAATCCCGCGAGAAACTAGGAACCCTAATTGTCTCTGCGCACGCGCGGACCGTCCACGCCACCACCGCGAACAGTCTGGACCGTGGACCGTCCGGCCTCAGAGCCGGACCGTCCGCGAGGCCCTTTTGTGTCCAACAATGTGCTTGAAAGTCGAAAGAAGACAATGTGAAAGTTTTTTGTGTGGTGGTGGCATAATTTGTAGCCACCTCTATAGCAGTCTCCAAACCGAGTCACCTCAGAAATGCATCTAGAGGAAGTTGTTGTTTTCAGTAATAGCCTCTGTAGATGCCTCTATTTATGAAGATGGGTTCTATTTCCAGAAGTATCTAAAAATCAATTTCTAGAAGTTTCTCTATTCTGAATCATCTCTCTAGAGGCAGTCAAAAACATAACCACCTCTAAAAATAGGAGCCGCATAATAAAACTAAGAAAGTTCAAATTATCTCGGATGGATAAATGATGAAAGCAAAAGTTACGTGTCTTAAAAAAGGTACGCAACTATAGAGTTGACAAGCTTTTCCATTTAAAGTTGTATATGCAAAGATAACTGTATTTGAATTTCTCATATTTCAAATTCAAATTTTGTAAATCGTCTTAGATGGATCAATGACCAAAACCAAAGATGTAGATCTTGAGAAGTCTTATTTTTTTGTAGTTGATAACTTATTCTATTTGAATTCGTTTAAGGTCTCAAACAATTATTTTAAAATTAGATGGAGATATAATTAAGAGGGCAGAGGACAGATATTCCAATTAGATATATAGAGTGGTTCGGGAAGGAATGCATGAGGGGGATGAAATGTGTGCTGGTTTTTCGGCGCAAACAGATACTATGTAACTTGCGCTCATATGGACGATTCGTGGGATCTCTTGAGTTTAACTATTTTTTAATTATATTTCAATCTGCTGGATTTTAAATTTATAGGTAACGAAGTATAAATTTACAGGTATGGTTCGAAATATTCACCTTTATAAACCGATTAACCGAGCTTCTGATTTTTATTAGAAGAAGCTGACATCTCAACCACCTCTAAAAATTGTACCAGGTGAATGCCCGTGCGTTGCAACGAGGACATATAATACCATAGTAACTTATATACCAAATGTGTGTTATATTGTTATGAGAAATGTTTCATAATCCATTTGTGATCCTAGCCATATATAAATTTTGTTATTTTAATCTAGATTTTTCACCACTACATTGCAATCATCAGTATCATGCAGAATTCGATATATGCCACGATTTCTATGGTCTCATCATTGGAGAGCACGTCTCATGCCTACTGGAAGAAGTTCTCTCGTACATCGTCGGTCATTAGGCACGCACCACCATACGCGCTTGCTCAAACAAAAAAGCAAGTGTGTATGTTTGTGAAGAGAATTAAAGGTAGGCCAGCACAAAAGCTACCCCAACGGTGGCGAGGATGACGAACTGATCATTGCTGTCGGTCCTCATCACCTCCGGCGCCGAGATGACGCCATAGTCCATGATATAGTAGTCGTCGAACGCGCACGACATGACGAGTACCGATGACTCTTGGCTGGGCTGCCAGACGAAGTGCACCTCGAGCTCATCAGTAAGGTAGTACACCTGGCCGTTGCATCACCGGATGCGCTACTCCTCTACATACATCATGTTCGAGGGCACACACAACGTCAGCAACGACCGTCGTCCCAACGCACAAGAATTCATGGCTGGTCAGTAGTGAAAGGGAAATAGGGTCAAACCTTTTCCTAAATGATTTTGGTGGTTGAATTGCCCAACACAAACAATTGGACTAACTAGTTTACTCTAGAGTATATGTTCTACAGGTGCCAAAGGTTCAACTCAGAACCAATACAAAGATTAAAAGGGTTCAAGAAGATAGGAGCAAAGGAAACCGAAGTGCTCACTGGTCTGGCGCACCGGACAGTCCGGTGTGCCACCGGACAGTGTCCAGTGCACCGCCGGACAGTGTCCGGTGCACCAGGGAAGATCGACTTCAAACTCTTCACCTTCGGGTTTCCCAGGCGCAGCTCCGCTATAATTCACCGGACTATCCGGTGGGCCACCGGACTGTCCGGTGCGCCAGCGGAGCAACGGTCATCTGCGCGCAACGGTTGACTCTGCAAAGTAAACAGTGCAAATCAGATGTCAGAGCAGACAGTCAGAGGGGCACCGAACTGTCCGGTGTCACACGAGGACAAAGCCTTCAACGGTCGACCAGCTCCAAGCCCTAACGGGAGGATGACGTGGCGACACACCGGACACTGTCCGGTGGCGCACCGGACTGTCCGGTGCGCCCATCGCCAGCAGCCTTCTCCAACGGCTACAATTTTGGATGGTGGCTATAAATACCACCCCAACCGGCCACTTCAAGGTGTGGGAGCCCAAGCAACATTCCAAGTCATCTAGTTGACATATTCAAGCCCTCCCAACCACATACATTCATTTATCCATCCTATACACAAGATTTAGACCACTACAACCAACACAAGTGCCACAAAAGAGAGAGCAAGTAAGAGAGAGCTACTCATTTGAGTTTAGCACTAGTGCCTTGTGAGATTCATTGAGAGATAATGTGTGCTACATCTTTGTGTTCATTTGCGCGTGGAGTTTTGACTCCCATTGAACTTCCTCCAAAGTTTTGGAGGCTTGTAAAGCTAGCAAGAGACACCAAAGAGTGTGGTGGTCCTTGCGGGGTCTTAAGTGATCCTTGAGAAGAAGAAGAGCTCGCCGGTCTTGTGTGATCGGTGGAGAGAGGGAAAGGGTTGAAAGAGACCCATCCTTAGTGGACTCCTCAACGGGGACTAGGCCTTCGAGGGCCGAACCTCAATAAAACAAATCTTTCGTGTCTCGTGTGCTTAGTGCTTGTGATTTGTTTGTTCTTTCCCTTTCTAAGTTTTTTCTTGCACTATTCGTTGCTAATATTATTTGGTGTTGCTTTAAGTTAAATTCTCATTTAGTGAAGCAACACATTGCAAGAAAGAACTTGCGTCATTGCTCTTCTCATCTAAGCCCCTTTGCTTTATTCTCATAGTCCTATTAGTTGTATTGTTTTATCAATTCCGCATTATTTGAAAGCAATACTCTTTACAAGCAAGGACTTAGTTTTTATACTCCGATAATTATATATCTTGTTCTAACAACTAATCAAGGGATCTAGTTGGGGGATAAAGTTTTAAGTTTCAAGTTTCGCCTATTTACCCCCCCTATAGGTGACTTTCAATTGGTATCAGAGCTAGGCACTTCATATTGAGTCTAACAACTCGAAGTGATGGCTCGAAGAAGATCCCAAAAGAACAAGAAGACCAAGGAGAACAAGGAGGTACTTTTGAGATATTACTTCCTGATTGTTCTAATTATAATTCATGGTCTACTAGGATGATAAATGCTTTTAGGACCGTAGATCCTCAATTAGAAAAAAATTTAGACAAGAGTATCATTCCTTCTAACTACGCTAGGGAAAATGCCTCCAAAGAAGATTTAAGATGTATACGCTTAAACTATCTAGCTTATGACATCTTAAGTAAATCCCTTAGCAAAGAAGATTATCATGCCTTCATATAAAAATATGATAAACCTATTTGTGATGTGCATGATATTTGGACTAGAATTAAAAGCAAATTTGATGAGTCCAAACATGATAGTTCATTTTGTGCTTCTACTTCCTTTGGTCTTTGTGATACTAACCCTTGCAAGGAAGAAGAAGAAAATGACCGATGGAGACCAAACGATGAATCCACCTCTCCAAGAGGTTTGTCTTCCCATTTCGATTCCCACATATGTTGTGTGGCTAATGAAAATTATAGCGGAAGCACAAACGAGGATGAGGAGGAAGAAAGAAGCTTCATGCAACTCTACGCTCGCCTAAGCCAAGAAGATAAGGCGGTCATGCTCAAACTTCTAGAAAGAGCGAGAGAGCAAAGCGAAGCTCGTCAAAGGCTAGAAAATGTTCTCTCCATGAAAATGCTACACTTTGACGAGTTGACTAAAGAACATGAGGAGCTAAAGTACTCTCATGTTGATTTGGTCCAAAGGTATGAAACTATTTCAATTGAGCAAGATAACGCTTTACATTGTATCGCTCAATTAGTAAATAGGAATGCCTTGCTTAAGGACCAAGTAGAAAAGCTAAAAGATGAAAATCTAGCTTTTCTAGAAAAATATGATATGCTCCTATGTTCTCATGAAAATCTTATGGATGATCATATCATATTAAATATTGCTCATGAGGTTGTGATAGAAAACTTAAAATCCCAACAACCTCACTCATGCACATGTATTCAAATTGAAACTACATTACCATATGCTAATGCTTGTTGTTCATCGACAAGCAAATCTTCCTTTGAGCTAGAATTTGCAGGAACAAATGATGATACATATCAAAAGCTCAAAGAAGAAAATGAGAGGCTAAAAATGAGCTTGACACAACTAAAAGGGAAGTGCATTGCTCAACCTTCTCAAGATAACCGTGATCACATGGTGAAGAAGCTTGAGACGGGAACAACCGTGGTATGCACTAAATCCCTTGAAGAAAATGTCAAGGACTTGAGGATTGCCAAGAGGAAGGAACAAAAAAAGAAAATCAATACCTCTTCCAAAAGCCTCAACCACGCCTCCATAAAAGGTAACATCCAAGGTAATAATCAAGTCACACTTTATACTAAGAGAAGTAAGAAGTGTAGTGAATGCTTTGAAAAGGGGCACTCGATTAGGTCATGTCCCTATATTAAAAAAACTTGATTATTAACAAGGATGATAAAGTTTGTTTTAAATGCTCTAAGAAGGGACACTTTTTTAGAACTTGTCCCCATTTAAAACAAAAAGGCATAATGTTAGAAAAGAAAATATTCACTAACCATGTAGCAAGCAAGAAACAAGGAAGGAAGAAATCTTCAAGGCTCGAAGATCGCCTATGCTACATATGCCGAAAGAAGGGACATCAATGCAAAGATTGTCCCATTGGTAACAACCCCACTCATAGCTTGTCAATTAATTCTCATGTAACTAGGCAACCCAAAATTGCAACTTGTGCTAGAAAGGTAATGAGTTTACCTAGTGCTAACACAAAGGACGTTTGGGTTCCTAGATCCTTGTTGACTAACCGTGATGGAGCCATCAAGCGATGGATACCAAAATATGCTTGACAAGCTTTGCAGGAGAAAGAGATGATATGAAGCTTTGGGGTGCTTGAGAGAGTCCATTCAATTCTTATCAACTCAAGCTATCAATCTTCAACAATTTACATATCCAAGATTGACCCAAAGATATTTCAATGTATTATATCTAAAACTCATATCATCTCGGGGAAGATATTGATGTTGTAGGAAATAAAGAATTATCTTGTGCGGAAAAATCAAGGCCTACAACAGGGAGGAAAGTCGAAGGATGGTAACACTTGTATTTTTGAGTGCAAGTATCTTAAATTATGATTTCTCATGTGTCTTGTGTAGTCACATAGAAAAAGAAGCACTTCAAATGTCTCTAAATTTATATTACCATTCTTTGAATTAATTCCTCTCATATGGTAGATTGCATACTCATCATTTCCATACTATGGCAATCTACATACTTTAAATTGTTGCAAGTATCTCATGGCATGTTTCTCACTAGTCATTCTATTATTGCCATGATTCTAGATATAGAGAGATATTTCATGTTCTTAAAAGAATAAGGTGTCATGTAAGGAATTCAAATCCTTAGGACACTTATAAAAGGAAAACTCTTTCTATAACTAGAATAATGAGACTAATGATATTATTTAAGTAACCCAAGTAGTCTCACTTGTAGAGAATAAGTTTCTCTTTGGAATTGCGTAATCTAACATGAAAAGAAAAATCAATCCAATGATTTATGATGTGTTTCTACTTGCTTAAATTGGATATAATTCTTTCACATTTATCGCTTTCCATATCATGAATTAGATTTATTCCCACAATATTAAAGGATTATTTATGCTTGTTTTATGAGTTAAAATTGAGCATAACATCATCTATGGATAATCTAGTTCATGCTATGAAGTTTCCATGTTTTAGTAATCTATGTTTTCATTCATTATCAAATTGATTACAAAAAGAAACTAGTGCTTGTGCTACTAATGACATATCTCTTGAGCTTACTTATGGAAATCTACAAGAGAGTAAGTGCACGTTTAAAGCCACAAGCCTCAAGGGTTGCTCTTCACCCAAAGGAAGAAAGGTAAAAGCAAAGGTATGGGAACTCTTTTTCCCATCAATGGCTATTTACTCTAAAATGATCTTATTCTACCTATGTGAAGAATAGATTCTTTATTGGACTTAATTTTTGCTAGGTGTGCATTCAATCTCGTTCTCATAAATGCATTAGTCCATTAGAATCTATTTCATACCTTTGCTATACATGTTCTCATATTGATCTGCTTCTAAGTAATGATTAATAAAATCAATATGAAGAAGTAAATTCCTATGATAGATCAAAATGCTTAAAAGGTGCATCTCCCTCTTTCTCAATGAAATGCACTAATGTTAAGAATTTTACTTCATGTCTATGTGACTTATAAATGATGAATTGTTTATATTTCTTAAAGAAATCATCCTTCATCATATTCTCCCTTGTGCTATTAACATCTTTCTTGAGTATTTTCAGTAAGTTTAAAAGGAAAAAAGAAACAACTACAAAGGGAGGACTCTCAAATGAAAGAGGAGGACATCAAGAATAACACCACCTACTTGGATAATAAGATCTGCAAAACAATTAATGGTGTGGTTGTGAGTATTCTAAATCCTTTTCATTGTGAGAATACCAGGCTTAAGTTGTTTATTGCAAATTTTATGAGCCTTGATCAAGATGTATAATGCTTGTCCCTAGTAGTCTTTAGAGAAAATTCATCCATTCAATTCATTCAAATTCTTGATGCATATCTCTAGGGGGAGCCTCTTTCTATATCTTGATTATGTTGAGACTATCACTTTATCTTAGTAATTTCATATAGTCTCTTGCATGACAATGAGATTCTCATGAAGTATGCTACTATTTTTCAATTCTTATCTTTCACTCTAAAGTAGCATATTTGCTGGATTCTCCTACTCTAAGCTTAATTAATAATCTAATGCGTATGTTGTTCTTTTGATCACATCTGTTATTTGTTTGATCATTGAATGACTTCAATCAACAATCATGTTTCTTAGTGTCGTATATACTATCAATCGATATCTCTCTTGATATGCACTAAGTTAAAAGGAGAATTCATGATACATTTATGCAATTTGTGATCCATTTGATATATGCTAATAATGACTTGGAGAAGGATCACTTGTTGTAGAACTCTCTCTTGTGCAAAATATTTCCATACATTGTCTTGAATATAGGTCTTAAGCAATTAAGACTAGGGACAAAGCACAATGAAGAGAGCGTCTCTATGAGAAGGTACATAACGGTAAAACTACTTCCACTCATTTACTCATGTACCTAAATCTTCCTTTTTCTATACGTTCTTTGCACATCTTGTATAAAAGGAAGAGAAAGCATGTCCATGCATTATCACTGCTTCATATCTAGTTTAACCTCTAAAAAATTCATTCCTGCTTTAATGCATCTTTGTTAAAACTAGATGAAGTGCTTTTATTGTCAAAGAGCTTAAAGCTTAACCTTGTAACGAGGATAAGCTACCTTTGTTACAAAGGTGGATGGTCCTTAAGTCTCTTTGAAATCCTTAAGGGTAAATGCTCGATATGTTTATAACTTGCTTTCATAAGTGCATAAACTGTCATGAGCATCACACTTATACTAAGACACAATGCACTTCACATTCTGTATGATATAAATATGTTCTCATTAACCTAATTATGTGCAATTGGCATTTAAGGCCAAAATATGTGTTCCTCTCCATGCACATATTTAGGGGGAGCAATCTATGTTATATAGAACTATGATCATGCTTAATTTGATATATCCTTTGATCATATCTCTTTTATGTCTATGACTAATGTGTTTTCAAGTGTATTCTCATGCTTAGTCATAGAATTGAAAGGGAAATAGAGTATTCGGCAAAGACGACGCATAGTTCTCCACTCCTTCGGTATTATCCACTTTTTGCTGGTATTCCGCATAGTTCTCCACTTTGGTATAATCTTCACTCATATTTATTTATTTGCCATTGGAAGAAAGTAGAAGGGCTTGTATTTCACTCACAAGTATCCGTTTTTGGCGATTCATGCCAAAGGGGGAGAAAGTATGAGCCCAAAGCAAAAGAACCGCACCACCATCGAATTTTAAAAATGAAGTTTTTTTATTGATATCTTATTGTGTTCAAAAGGGGGAAAAATTAGTATTTTCAAAACTTGCAAACCCCTCTTGAACACTAAGAGGAGAATTCTATTTAGGGGGGATTTTGTTCTAGTCAAAGGAAAAGCATTTGAAACAGGGGGAGAAAATTTTAAATCTTGAAAATGCTTCTTTCAATCTTATTCATGCACCTTTGACTATTTGCAAAAGGATTTCGAAAAGAATTTACAAAAGAATTTGCAAAAACAAAACTCGTGGTGCAAGCGTGGTCCAAAATTTTTAAATAAGAAGAAAACCATCCATGCATATCTATTGAAATAATTATATTGGTTTCAATTCCAAGCAACCTTTGCACTTACCTTATGCAAACAATTTCAATTCTGCACCTCTATATTTGCTTTGGTTTGTGTTGGCATCAATCACCAAAAAGGGGGAGATTGAAAGGGAAATAGGGTCAAACCTTTTCCTAAATGATTTTGGTGGTTGAATTGCCCAACACAAACAATTGGACTAACTAGTTTACTCTAGAGTATATGTTCTACAGGTGCCAAAGGTTCAACTCAGAACCAATACAAAGATTAAAAGGGTTCAAGAAGATAGGAGCAAAGGAAACCGAAGTGCTCACTGGTCTGGCGCACCGGACAGTGTCCGGTGCACCAGGGAAGATCGACTTCAAACTCTTCACCTTCGGGTTTCCCAGGCGCAGCTCCGCTATAATTCACCGGACTGTCCGGTGGGCCACCAGACTGTCCGGTGGGCCACCAGACTGTCCGGTGCACCAGCGGAGCAACAGTCATCTGCGCGCAACGGTCGACTCTGCAAAGTAAACAGTGCAAATCAGATGTCAGAGCAGACAGTCAGAGGGGCACCGGACTGTCCGGTGTCGCACCGGACTGTCCGGTGTCACATGAGGACAAAGCCTCCAACGGTCGACCAGCTCTAAGCCCTAACGGGAGGATGACGCGGCGGCACACCGGACACTGTCAGGTGGCGCACCGGACTGTCCGGTGGCGCACCGGACTGTCCGGTGGCGCACCGGACTGTCCGGTGCGCCCATCGCCAGCAGCCTTCTCCAACGGCTACAATTTTAGATGGTGGCTATAAATACCACCCCAACCGGCCACTTCAAGGTGTGGGAGCCCAAGCAACATTCTAAGTCATCTAGTTGACATATTCAAGCCCTCCCAACCACATACATTCATTGATCCATCCTATACACAAGATTTAGACCACTACAACCAACACAAGTGCCACAAAAGAGAGAGCAAGTAAGAGAGAGCTACTCATTTGAGTTTAGCACTAGTGCCTTGTGAGATTCATTGAGAGATAATGTGTGCTACATCTTTGTGTTCATTTGCGCGTGGAGTTTTGACTCCCATTGAACTTCCTCCAAAGTTTTGGAGGCTTGTAAAGCTAGCAAGAGACACCAAAGAGTGTGGTGGTCCTTGCGGGGTCTTAAGTGATCCTTGAGAAGAAGAAGAGCTCGCCGGTCTTGTGTGATCGGTGGAGAGAGGGAAAGGGTTGAAAGAGACCCATCCTTAGTGGACTCCTCAACGGGGACTAGGCCTTCGAGGACCGAACCTCAGTAAAACAAATCTTTCGTGTCTCGTGTGCTTAGTGCTTGTGATTTGTTTGTTCTTTCCCTTTCTAAGTTTTTTCTTGCACTATTCGTTGCTAATATTATTTGGTGTTGCTTTAAGTTAAATTCTCATTTAGTGAAGCAACACATTGAAAGAAAGAACTTGCGTCATTGCTCTTCTCATCTAAGCCCCTTTGCTTTATTCTCATAGTCCTATTAGTTGTATTGTTTTATCAATTCCGCATTATTTGAAAGCAATACTCTTTACAAGCAAGGACTTAGTTTTTATACTCCGATAATTGTATATCTTGTTCTAACAACTAATCAAGGGATCTAGTTGGGGGATAAAGTTTTAAGTTTTAGGTTTCGCCTATTCACCCCCCTCTCTAGGCGACTTTCAAGTAGCGACTTACATGACAGGTTGGGCTTCAGATGGACGATGAGCTGGACGGCGTGATGGTGCCGTCGTTGGATGCGGTGCCCAGAACAACCCGAGAGTCGCCGACGTTGGCAACGACCATGAGGTCTCCCTGCTTGACGATGGACAACGCGGTGCAACCGCTCTGGACCGCGTCCAAGCGGTGGCTGTGTCAGATCTTGTCATACACAACAGCTCATGTGGCCACGTAGGACTGCTTCCAGAGGTCGAACTGGCAATCGTCAAGCTTCTTCTCATCGTCGATGAGCGACGCCAACGCGAGCGCCTCCTGCTAGTGGTGTTTGTTCAGGGTTTCCAAGCAAGAAACATGGATTCATCCTTGGTGATGGTTTATGAAAATGACTCACAAGTCAGATCCATAGAAAAAAATATTATGGAGAATAAATGCCACTCATGCAAAAAAAAGAATTTAAGTTAAAAACATTATTCAAACAAAAGAAATTACATGCAAGGCTCTTCTTTAAATATTACTCCTTTCATTCAAAAATATAATTGAAGAATCTCGGTGATACTTATCTACTACTACGCATTGTGCAAGGGTAGTAGGTGAGCTTGGGTAGAGATGTAGTAGATATTTTTCCTGTCATGAATGTAGACATAAACATACATGTGGTGTAGCGGTAGCTACTACTCGCATTTGCTTGAGAGGTCATAGGTTTGAATCACCTTATGGTCATTTGTGTTTTTTAATTTTTAGCTAGACGTAGGTTGTACGTGGGAATGAGAATGAAAATTGGTTTTGTAGGGAGGGGAGAATGAGAAAGACAGAACAGAGAATAAGAATGACAAAATATAGGAATAGGCTGCGTGGTAGGGCTGGAAACGAGCCGAGCCGAGCTCGGCTCGGCTCGACGTGGCTCGGTGCAGTTGCGAGCCGAGCCAGGCTCGGCTCGGTCATTTTGCGAGCCCGACCTAGAGGCTCGGCTCGGCTCGGTAACGGCTCGCGAGCCGGCTCGAGCCAGCTCGCGAGCCTCACACTAAATCACGTTTAGAGTATAAATTATATATTTTTTATTATATATAAGATAAAAAAATTATGTATAATATATTTTTAGACTACAATATAAGTGTATCACATATCAAGTTCAAGAAATTCAATAAAATAGTTCAAAACATAACAATAATATGGTATAATAGTATACTTGGCGTTGTTAGCTCGGCTCGCGAGCCGGCTCGGCTCGGCTCGCAGTTCTGGCGAGCTACAAAATCAGGCTCGGCTCGGGCTCGTTTTGGCTCGCGAGCCGGCTCGAGCCGAGCCTCACCGAGCCCGAGCCGGCTCGTCGAGCCCGAGCCAAATTTCCACCCCTACTGCGTGGGGAGGAGAGAATGGGGAAGAGAGAATGAGAGAGAGAGAAGAATGGGAATGGCAAGCGCTGGTGCGGGTCACGGTCTGTGGCAGGAAGGAACGAGTAAACTAATCAACGGTTTCACTTCTGCTCCGCCGTGTCTAGCAGCAAGTGCTCTAGCAGTTGTGCAACTGCTATGCGCGCTCTTCCATGTCCTGTCCTGGCCCGGCGCAATTTCTGCGTCCCGGCGGTCGGTGGAGATCCCCGTGCACGTGGACGTGGTCGTGGAGGGCCGGACCGGAGAATTCTTGCGCTCGAATATTGCACTATAGTACTGTATGTAGTCACGTCACGTCTAACGAAAGTAGTAGTACAATACACGTACGGGTTGGCCAGGCCTGGTAGAGCTAACGACTAGCAACCTATCACCAACCTGTGTAGCCTTCCGGACCGGTTTGTTTCTGTAAAAGTTGCTCACACATAGGGATGGCAACGGGGAATTCCCCGTCGGGTTTTGGCTCCCCATCCCCATCCCCGCGACGAAAAAAACTTCCCCACGGGGATCCCCACGAATGCTTGCGGGGGACATTTCTTCCCCATCCCCGTTACCCGCGGGGATAAATCCCCATCGGGGATCCCCGTCCCCGCTTAAATTATAATTAGATCGTACTTCATTTGTTATTAATGTAAAACATTTTCACTTATACACATTGTTAGATGTAAAAATCATTATGTGTACATTAAAATGAACGCATTTGTACAACTAGTGATCTCTTGGCAAGATAATTATTTATTTTTATCATTAACTATTATACGAAAACATCGTCACATGTAAGTTTAACGGGTCCCCGCGGGGAACGGGGATGGGGAATGCTTCCCCATCCCTATCCCCGTTTACATCCCCGTGGGGGAAGAAATTTCCCCATCCCCGTCCCCTAATAGAGGAATTCCCCACGGGGAATCGGGGATCGGGTCCCCATTGCCATCTCTACTCACACAGGTCGCGTGCCATATTTGATTACTGGAGTCGTCTAATCGTTCTTCATCAGATGATAATCGTTCTTCCGGACCGGTTTGTTGTGCGTGTGCAAGAAAAGAGAGCATCGCAATAGATAGCAGGCAGTCGACAGTACGCCTACTGCCTACTGGAGTACAACTGCACAACGCTTCAAGTTTCAAGAGGGCTACGCCTACGCTGGTAGTAATAGTACACTCATGAGCGAGCCAGGCTAGGATGTGATGGACAGGCCGGCTTCCTCCGTCCGTGTGATGGATCCAGAAGGTCTGGAGGAGGAGGAGGACAAGAGGAGCTGGAGCACAGCACAGCACAGTGTCCTGTTCCTGCCCTGCGGGCTGCGGCCCTGCCCGCACGCTCCGCTCACATGGTTGGCGCGGACTCTGCACGACGAGAAGGCTGCGGGGCCGGACGCCGGAGGCAAAGGAGCACTGTATCAGTGATCAATTCACTACGTTGTCACGCTTTTGCCGTCTCGCTCCCTCTCGCCGTCGTTGTCGCCAGGCACACCACGCACGACCGTCCGTAGGTCCACAGGGACACACGCGCACTTGCTACTGCTGTCCATAGATGACCAAATGGATAGGGTCAATTTTTCATCGACCCTCTGGGCATAATTTACTCGTTCTACAAAAATTGTTAAACAACTTAAAAATCTATTTCTCAATCTAAGGTCTTCAATATCCACCTAGTCAAAACGTATACAGGAAAGTAATGCATGTATCTAGATATGCAGTTATGGTTTTTCCCACATGTGTTGCTATCTTTAGCACAAAAGACTTTTGCAACTTAGGTTCCAATTCTATCACTAGCCTAGCAAGATAAACTAGGATGGCCTTGCAAGGGCAAAACTCCCGGGTGAGTAACTCTATTGATACCCCTAGTATTAATTCTAATTGTTACGGGTTGATAATGATTATGATGGGTGGATTGCAAAATTCATGCACACCCCGAGTGGTAGAAACCTTTTGTGTGGTAGCAAACGATAGTGGTAATTGTTGGAACTTGCTCATTGGCGCAAGTTGATCCAACGGGAGGGGGGTAATAGCGCAAACAGGGTTTCAGCACGTGATGGCAAAAGCTCTGTTCATCCAGCCTCTCACGGGCACTGTGCGGGGGTATTTATAGGTATCTGAGTGCCCAGCGTCCTGTGTTAAGGACGCATGTGCCCTCAGACACCTAGGTTACCCCCGGAATATTCCCATAAAGCGGGGTTACAGGCCGTAATTACAGAGATGCCTTTACAAATTAGGCCCGTAATGCGCAGCGGCCACGCAGGGCCTGTTACAATGGGCCGTGTGGTCGTGGGCCTGCGTGCTGGACGAGGTCGCAAGATGGGACGACCTCGTCACAGGTCTTCGTCCGGTGACGTATGGAGCGAAGGGTGAGTCTGCCTGTTGTCTTGTCTCCGTTGGTCCAACGATTACGGCGAAGGCATCGAGCGAAGGGTGACGTCTTTGCCTTCGCCCCAACATTTGCCCTCCGAGGGACCAGTTCGACTAAGTCATCTGGTGCCGAAGACGTCGCTAGATGGCGGAGACCCTGCCCTCGCTCGAAGTGGTTCCGCGGGGGTTTTTGACATGACCGTTGATTGACACCGTACTGTTGGACTGCGGGTTTCCCGAAGCGTCGCGCCCTGTGTATAAAAGGGGGCGGGGGCGGCGCGTTTTGAACTTTATCTTTCCGCGCTCCGTGAAAACCCTAGCCGCTTTTTCCACCTTCTTGCTGCTCGTCTGCTTTCCTTGTTTTTGTTCGCCAGAGATCTGGCCCGAGTGAAGCAGACCGCCCGCCGCCGCCGACGGTACGTAGCGATGCCGACCTCTTCTTCTTTTGCTGCCGCTGCGCCGCCGGCCGACGCGTCGTCTGAGGAGACGTTGAGCACTGTGGCGGCGGAGGAGTTGCGCGCCGGCGATACGGTGGATTTCGGTGTGTCGTGGATGTCCTCGGTCCGCGTGCAAGATATGCAGCGGCTTGGTTACTTTGGCGGCGGAGTCGCTCATGTCCCGGGGACGGAGGAGGTCCCCGAGCCGGAAGGCGAGTTGGTTGTGTTCGAGGCGTTCTTTGCCGCTGGTCTTCGCCTGCCTGCGCACAGATTTGTGGGAGAAGTCCTGCGCAGATTTAACGTCCAGATTCATCAGCTGACTCCGAATGCCGTGGTGGCTCTGTCGAAGTATGTCTGGGCGACGACTTCGTACGGCGGACAGCCATCGGTCGAAGTCTTCGCGAAGTATTATTGCCTACATTGGCAGAAAAGGATGATCGGAAATGAGGTTGCCCAGTTTGGGTCCTGTACATTTACGTCGAAGACCGGCAAGACCACGATGGAGGTAGTTGAGTTGGTTCCTTGCGCCCGCAACAAGTGGGGCAACTGGCATGAGTTTTGGTTCTACGTTGCAGAGGGCACAGTCGAAGACCATCCAGGGCTCCCCGTGGCCGAGATGTGCTCGCATTATTACTCAGCATACCCGCCGTTTGAAGTGGCGAAGAGGGATATGGACGAAGGGGCCCTTCGGTGCGCCGCCGGCCTGAGCAGCGGGCGCGATTTGGTTGAGGAGTTTGTGGCATACGGGGTGTGGCCTTTGGCGCATGGCTGGGCGTTGGGCGAAGTATGCCCTCGCCAGATGCCTTCCCATGGTGGGAAGCTGGTGCGAAGTCCCGCCTTCGCGCAGGATCTGCATAGCCGCGATCCAGCGGCCTTTGTGCGTGAGGCGGAGGATGGGGCGGTGCGGATCGTCGGTCGGTACGTGCCGAGGACAGAGGGCCAGCGTAGCTGGGATATTCGCGGGTCTAACGACCGCTTGAACAGGGTTTTCGAGTTGAACCGTCTGTCGTATGGCGGTTATCCCGGCCAAGACGATGTGGATCGTCGCGGGAAGAAGCCGGTGGTAGAGACTGGAGACGACTCCGCGTCGGCGGCCGCCCCATCCTCTAAGAAGAGGAAACTAGGTATTGTTGTGGGAGGACTGGGTGTGTCTGATGGTTTTGCTAGGGAATTGATGAGGACATGCGTGGCCCCGGGGGGAAGGATGTCTTCGCCCGAGCTCCGGGAGTCTTCGGCGCGGATGCTGAGGGTTACCGGGGGTTGGTGGCCTAAGAATGTTCCTGTCCCCCGCGCGGCCGGCGAAGACTTTTTTACATCTCGCATGGTTCGTGACTGGAAAGTGTTTCCTTACGGGCGGAATATTGCTGCTGTTGTGTCGGCAGTGATGGACAAGGATCGTCAGGGAGCTGCACAGAAGCGCCAGGCGGTCGTCAGGCTTCATGAGGCCAGGCCGAAGAGGCCGCGGGGGACTGCGAAAGCTGCTGCCCCCGGCGGAAGCCAGCCGCCGCTGGCGGCGAAGTCGGCTGTCCCTGCATCCAGCAGGGCGCCTGCCGCCGGTGGTTCCAAGTCTGTGAAGGCTGCTCCTGTGCCCAGCGGGGTGCCGGAGGCTGCAAAGGCGGCCCGAGAGTTGCCGCCGCCAGGCAAGCGCGTCGCCGACTTCGCCACCGACATTAGTGTGGAAGATTATCTTGTTGGTAAGTCGCTGGCTCGAGTTATATATATATACTCCCTCCAGTGCAGTAAAGGTAGTCGTTTAGGACATGATTGTGCATACCAAGGAGTGATTAATTATCATAGAGTTTTCCCTGTTTGCCCCTATTAAATAGGGATATGGGTGCATTAATGTCACCAAAACAATCAGGCTTGATTGGTTGCTGCAGCAGCTCCAAGGCATTCTAGACTGGAGGTCTCAAGTTCAATTCCTCTTAAATGCATCTTTTTTTGTGCAATTACTAGGGGCAACAACGTCCAAATCCCAGACCCACGCGCGCTATGACTTCTTTTTGTGCACGCTCGGTCACGCGCAGGATGACTTCTTTTACTGCACCGGAGGGAGTATATATATATGTTGATATGTCGCAGGGTCGGACGAAGGCCAACTTGTTGTTGTTCCGCCTGCCGTGGCGACCGCGGCGGCTGCCGTGGTGCCCAGGGCGAAGGGCAGTGCTCTTAGTGCCGGTGGAGAGATTCCGGCACTCGCTGCCGTCAGGGATGAGGCGGGTGCTGTGTCCCGCCGGTTGAAGGAGCTGAAGGAGGCACTAAGTCAGGTACGTTGAGCTAGACTTCGGTTTTTTACCGGCTTTGCTGGGGTTGTGGTCTTATGTGTGTCTTGTAGGCGGCTGACTTCGCTGACCGCACGGCATCGGGGGCCCTGACGGCAGTTGTGTCTGTCGAAGTCGAGAGACTTCGGACGCAACATGCTGACGCCGTCCGGGAAAAGTCGGCCGCCGACAGCAAATGCCGCAAGCTGGCGAATAAGGTGGCTGCGCTGGAGGGTGAGAGGACTGATCTCCGGCGCCAACTGGTGGAGGAAAGGAAGGAAGCTAATGAGGCCCTCGCCAAGGCGTAGGCTGCGCAGGCGGAAGCCAATTTGGCGCGGGCGGAGGGCAGTCTTGCTAGGCAGCGCGCCGAGGAGTTGGAAAGGCGGCTCAACGCTCTACAGACCCGTGTGGAGAGGGCCGAGGCTTCAACACGCTCGGAGGCTGAGCGGACACGCAAACAGCTTGTGGATTCATACCATGAGCTGGGCGCGCGGACCGCTGACTTCGAGGTGCCGGACCGAGAGCCCGGACTTTGCTGCTTCGAGTGGATACAGGAGGAGTTGCTGGCGCTCCCCGCCATCGTGGAGGGGTTTATGTCCTATGCCTCTCTGGTCACCTGCGAGGGGGCGATGAACGCGCTATCTCGCGAAGGGTGCCGGCACTATGAGGTCTTCGACCAAGCTGATGAGGATTTCGAGCGCGATATTTACAAGGTTGAGGACCCTGTGGTGAAGGAATCCGCGGGAGCCCTCTACGACCGGATGTGGGGCCCCCACGATCGGGAGGTGGTCAGGGAGCGGGCTGAGACGGCGAGGGGTCAGGTAATGTTTGGCTTTTGTTTGGTGTTTGTTGAACGTGGGTTAAATGTGGGTTTGCTGAATCTGTGTGCTGTGTCTCAGGCGGCGCGTGGCGAGAGGGTGGATGACTTCGGGGCTTTGAACAGCGCGCAGCCTGACTCGGAGGCGAACCCGATGGTGGCTGCGTCCAAGACCGCCCCGGAGCTGCCCCCGGAAACCGTCGAAGGCGTTCCTGATGTTCCCGCAACCACTGCGGCCGGCGGAGGCCAGTCACCAACTGCCGCGTCGAGGGCTGAGGATACTGTGGAGATGGCGGCGGAGCCGGCAGTGGAGGATCCCGCGACGGCTGGGTCTTCGCAGGTGGCTTAGTGGGTGTGGGTAGTTAAGAAATTTTGGATATGTTGCCGAACCTTGGTTGCTGCGCAGGTTCAAGATTTTGGGCCTGCGCACGCAACCGCTACTACTAATTTTTTGGCGGCTTCGACCGTGGATGATGGGAATAAATCGGATGAGTCTGCATCTAAGTTTTCTAATTTTGGTGACTCTGGGGGCTCGGTTGAGTGGACCGAAGAGTCGTCGGATGAGGACTTGGACTATTTTGCGGCCTTGGATGTGGCAGCGGCAGAGGCTTAGCCGCATGCTGCGGATGCTGAAGTTGTGCCTAGTTCGAGTGCTGCGCGTAGGCGGCGAAGGGCGGTCGCGAAGCGTAGAGTGAGTGAGGTGGACGGTGGTCGGCTTCGTGTGAGTAGGGCTGGCAGGCAGGAACTGTTGTCCTTGTCGACCGCTGTGAGTGCAGGTGAGGGGGAGCTGCGAAGTCTTTTTGCGGGTGAGGAGCTGAGGATAATGCTGTTTAACTATAGGGAGATGGGAATTATTCCGAAGGTTGAGCCGATGTAAAGTGTGATGCCCTCGCTTGTACGTATGTAATAGCTTGTATGATGAAGTTATGTGCCTTCGGCTATGCTCACGAAGGCGTTACGTACTTGGTCTGGTGTGTTTGTTATGTTGCGCTGGTGCGCATGTAGTCGGTCTTTGCGCGGACGGTTTGGTGTAGTTTTCGCACTTGTTAGGCTTCGTCCGGCTGCACCCTTAGGCGACTGTTGCACGGATAGTCTTCGCGGAAGACTTCGATTTTTCGCACTTGCTGTGCTAGCCCGGCTGCACCCTTAGGCGACTTCTGCACGGATAGTTTTCGCGGAAGACTTCGATTTTTCGCACGTCCGGCTGCACCCTTAGGAGACTTCTGCACGGATAGTCTTCGCGGAAGACTTCGATTTTTCGCACTTGTTGTGCTAGTCCGGCTGCACCCTTAGGCGACTTCTGCACGGATAGTCTTCGCGGAAGACTTCGATTTTTCGCACGTCCGGCTGCACCCTTAGGAGACTTCTGCACGGATAGTCTTCGCGGAAGACTTCGATTTTTCGCACTTGTTGTGCTAGTCCGGCTGCACCCTTAGGCGACTTCTGCACGGATAGTCTTCGCGGAAGACTTCGATTTTTCGCACTTGTTGTGCTAGTCCGGCTGCACCCTTAGGCGACTTCTGCACTGATAGTCTTCGCGGAAGACTTCGATTTTTCGCACTTGTTGTGCTAGTCCGGCTGCAGCCTTAGGCGACTTCTGCGCGGAGTTGTCGCACGCAAGGGTGGCTGATGCTGGGCCTCGCGGTGACTATGTATTGGTCGAATGTCGAAGACCGTCGGCGCGGTCTTTTTTCGACGTAGATTTTGCGGGGGATTTTGCACTTGTATATTACATGACTCCGCCTCGTTAAAAACCTCACCCCCCGGGAGGAAAAGAGTGCGGGCCAGAGTAAGGGCCCTCCCACTTGGGCTCCAGCTTGGCCCTGGACTCTATTCGAGCTGTACGGACGAGTATGAGGTCCCCTTCGCTGAATTCCCTTGGGATGACTGCCTGATCGCGCCATGCTTTTGTCTGGGCTTGGTATTTGTCCAGGGCTTGTCGGGCGAAGACGCGGTCTCCGTCGATGAGGTCCTTCGAAGTCGGCTCGTCTACGTCTGGGACGGCCAACGCGGCTGTCCGAGGCGACCCATGCTTTATTTCTTGCGGAGTCATGGCCTCCGATCCGTATAATAGGCGGAAGGGGGTGAACCCAGTCGCCCTGCACTCGGTTGTATTCAGTGCCCAGACCACTTCAGGTAACAGGTCGGGCCACTTGCCTTTTTTGTTGTCGAGGAGCATTTTCTTGACGGTTGTGAAAATTTTGCCGTTGGCGCGCTCCACGACTCCGTTGGACTGGGGGTGGTACACGGAGGCGAAGGCAAGCTTGATGCCGATGGAGAAACAGAAGTCTTTGAAATCTTGATTGTCGAACTGCTTGCCGTTGTCGACTGTGAGTTCGGACGGTACTCCGAAGCGGCAAACAATGTTTTGCCAGAAGAATTTCTGGGTTGTCTTCGATGTGATGGTGGATACTGCCCTCGCTTCAATCCATTTGGTGAAGTATTCAACGACGACGAAGGTGAACTTGAGGTTCCCCTGAGCCGTGGGCAGGGGCCCGACAATGTCTAGGCCCCAGCGCTGAAGGGCCACGTGTGGGCGATCAGCTTCGTGAACTGCGAGGGGCGCCCCGAGCGTGGGGAAAATTTCTGACAGGCTTCGCAGGATCTAACGACCCGATTTGCAGCGCAAATAATGGCGGGCCAGTAGAAGCCTTAGCGAATCACCTTTGCCGCTAGGGCCCTAGGTCCCCTTGTGGGAGCCGCAGGTCCCCTTGTGGACTTCGCGCAGGATTTGGACGCCTTCGGTCTCGGTGACGCACTCAAGCATCGGTTGACTGACCCCCTTCTTGTAAAGTTGGCCCTCGATCAGTGCGAAGTCCCGGCTTCGGTGGTGGAGGCGCTTGGCCTCATTGCTGTCGATTGGGTGATAGTACCCCTGCAGGTACAGGGTTATTGGCGCCCGCCAGTCTTCGGTCATGATAAGGTTGATTATGCGGTGGCCCTCGCTGTCGTTGGTTATTTGGAGCCCTTTGGGGCTGCGGACGGCTGGCGTGCCGATGACGTGGTAGAACACGTCGGAGGGTAGGGCTTCACCCCTGGCGGCTGCCTTGGCCAATGCGTCGGCTTCTTCATTCTTGGCCCGGTCCACATGCTGCAATGTGAATCCCTTGAATTGTCTCTCGAGACTTCGGATGGCCGCGAGGTATTGCATAAGAGCGGGGTCCTTTGCTGCATAATCTTTCTCGACCTGGCCGGCAACCACTTTGGAGTCTGTTCGGACTATGCAGGTGGTGACACCAAGGGCTCTTAGTTTGCGGAGGCCGAGGATGACAGCCTCGTATTCTGCTATGTTGTTTGTGCATCTGTCAGATTCCAGAGTGAAGCTTAAGCGTGCCGCGTATTTGTGCTTGACCCCGGCGGGTGAGGTGATAACTGCAGCAGCGCCTGCCCCCGCATGGCACCAAGCGCCGTCGCAGTGGATTGTCCAAACTTTTTCTGCAGACGGGTCCGGCTGTGTTATTAGCCCGGTCCAGTCGACGACGAAGTCTGCTAGAACTTGTGACTTGATCGCCGTCCTGGGCTCAAAAGTGATGTGGTAGCCGGAGAGTTCGGCCGCCCATTTGGCGATCCGTACCGATGCCTCCGGGTTTCTGAATAATTCGCCGAGTCCCCTATCTGAGGTGACGCGGACCTTGAATGCTTCAAAGTAGTGGCGCAGTTTGCGCGAAGACATAACAACTGCATATGCAATCTTTTCGAGTTCCGTCATGTTACACTTTGACGGTGTGAGCACTTCGGAGACGTAATAAACTGGGCACTGTCTGATCACGCCCTCTACTGTCTGCTCCTGAACTAGTGCCGCGCTGACTGCGTGCGGCGAGGCCGCCACGTAAAGCAACAGGGGTAGAGAAGAGTCAGGGCTTGTAAGAACCGCCAACTCCAACAGGTACTGTTTTAGTGATGCGAAGGCCGCTGCCTGCTCTGGTCCCCAAGCGAAGTCTTTTGCGCCGCGGAGTGTTTTGAGGAAGGGAAGACTTCGCTCAGCGGATTTGGAGATGAATCTGTTGAGGGCGGCCAATCTGCCCGTCAGACGCTGGACCTCTCTTGCCGACTGCGGGGGCGTCATGTTGACAATGGCCTGAATTTTGGTTGGGTTGGCCTTGATGCCGCGGTGTGATACCAGGTAGCCAATATTTTCCCTTGGCGAACGCCAAAGACGCACTTTTCCGGGTTGAGCCGAAGTCGAGCGTCTCGCATGTTCGCGAATGTCTCGGCGAGGTCAGCGAGATGGTCCTCCTTGCTCCTGCTGGCGACGACGATGTCGTCCACATATGTGAATATGTTTCTGCCAACTTGCCCCTCGAGCACAGTTTTGGTAAGCCGGAAGAAGGTGGACCCGGCGTTCTTGAGTCCCTCCGGCATTCTGATGAAGCAATATGTGCCGAAGGGTGTTATAAAACTGGTGCTAGCCTTGTCTTCCTCCTTCATGTATATTTGGTGGTAACCGGAGAAGCAGTCGAGGAGTGACATGACTTCGCATCCGGCCGCGCTATCGACTATTTTGTCGATCCGCGGCAAAGGGAAGTTGTCTTTTGGGCAGGCCTTGTTGAGACTGGTGAAGTCGATGCACATTCGCCACTTGCCGCTTTTTTTCTGCACCATCACAACGTTGGAGAGCCACGTGGGGTAAGCCACTGGCTCGATAAATTTGGCTTCCAGGAGGCGGTGTACCTCTGCCTTGGCGGCCTCTGTCTTCTCGTCGGACATTTTGCGAAGCCGCTGTTTTTTCGGTCTCACCGAGGGGTCGATTCCCAAGCTGTGCTCAATTATGGATCGGCTGACCCCGACCAGGTCGAGGGCTGACCAAGCGAAGACGTCTTTGTTCTTGGACAAGCAGCAGAGGAGTTTCTCCTCTTCCTGCGAAGTGAGGTCTTCGCTGATGGTGACTGTCTGCTTGGGCGTGGCCTGATCGAGGGGAACAGTCTTGGTCCCGTCGTTACTCTGCAGCTGTGCCTTGTGCTCTTTGTCGGTTGGGCTGACGGACGCAGGGACTTCGCGCTGGGCCGTGAGGCAGTGCACATTTCTTTGTCCGGGGATGAAGTCCCGCTCTATGTTGCGCGCAGTCTGTTGATTGCCGTAGACCGCAATGGCGCCTAACGGACCTGGTATCTTCATGCACAGGTACAGTCCGTGAATGGCTGCCTCAAACTTGTTGATAGAGCCCCGGCCCATGATGGCATTGTATGGATACACCATATCGACGATATCAAAGGTTATTTGCTCACTTCGGGCATTAGGTGCTACACCGAAGGAGAGAGGCAGTTCTATTTTGCCGACAGGAAAAGTGCCCTTGCCGCCGAAACCATACAATGGGTTGTCCGAAGGCTTGAGCAGGTTGTGGCTTATGCCCATGCGGTCGAAGGCATGGAGGAAAATGATGTCTGCTTGACTGCCATTGTCGACTAGGACTTTGTGCAGGTCCCAGCCTGCCACGCTGCAGTTGATAACCATGGCGTCGATGTGGGGGGCGCTGCGCAGGTCGATGTCTCGTGCGTTGAAGGTTAGCGGTACGTGGGACCACTTTGTTTGCACGACTGGGCCGGTGATGGCGACGTGGTTGATGCTGCGGTAGTGGTCCCGCTTCTGCCGCTTTGTGTCGAAGTCGGTGCTGGACCCTCCAGTGATCATATGAATGACTCCGCGATACGGCTGATCGGCGAAGTCTTCCTGTTTTGGGGCGTGGGGGTGGGGGATTTTATGATGTTGCTGGTGTGGAGGTGGGGGTGGGGGAGGTACGATTTGTACTTCCTGATGGTGTTGGTATGCGTGGTGCGGTGGATGCGGGGCGGGGGCGTGGATGTATGGTGGAGGGGGTTGCTGATAAGTGTGCGTGACAACTCTGGGGTTGTCGGCCGGCTGTGCCCGTGCCATCCTGTCTTTGGTGGCCTTCGTTTCTGGGCAGTCTTTGGTTTGGTGGGCGCAGTCTTCGCCATGAAAAAGACAGTAGAATCAGCGCGGCGGCTGCGCACGCCCCCAACCCCTACCGCGAGTTCCGTTTCCGCGGCCCTGGGGGGGATACTCCTGGCGGCGAGGGGCGTCAGCTGCGGGGTGCTGGTTGGCGATGTTGTGCACTTGCTGCTGATTGCGGCTGTCTCGACCGGAGTCTGGCTGCGGAGTCCTCGTCCACGTGCGGCTGGACTGTGGAGCATCTTTGGGTTTCCTCTGAGACTCGACCTTGCGCTGGTGGAGCTCTTCGGATTTGGCGTATTTTTCAAATAGCTGATATAATTCCTGGAGGTTCTTGGGCGGGTCCCTGATGCAGTGGCTGTAAAGGACGCCGGCGCGAAGGCCACTGATGGCGTAGTGGATGGCGATCTGGTCATCAACTGAGGGCAGCTGTGACTTGAGTGTTAGAAACTTGCGATAATACTCCCGCAGAGTCTCTTTTTCCAGCTGCTTGCAGAGTGAGAGTTCGGCCAAGGCGTCGGTGTCTGGGCGGTACCCTTGGAAGTTGAGCAGGAATTTGTCCCGGAGGCTTCTCCAGGAGTCAATGGACAGCGGGGGCAACCTGGTGAACCAGGTGAGAGCTAGGCCTTCGAGGGCGATGATGAAAGGCTTGGCCATTGTGGCGTCGTCCCCTCTGAAAGATGCAACGACGACCTGATAACTCATGATGTATTGTGCTGGGTCCGTGCTGCCGTTGTACTTGGGATAGGTCCCTGCCCGAAAGTTGGGAGGCCAGAGTGTCACTTGCAGATGTGGCGCCAGGGGACTTCGCTCGTCGAGGTAGTTGACCCCTTGAAATGGCGCGGCGTGCGGGAAGGCGAAGTGCGGGTCTTCCATTTGCGCGCGCTGTTGCAGGGGTGGCCCATGCTGCAGGCCGAGGTGGCCTTCGCGTATGTCTTCCGGTTGTGCGCGCTGTTGCAGGGGTGGCCCGTGCTGCAGGCCGAGGTGGCCTTCGCGCTGCATCAGCGCGATCTCCCGCTCGAGGTCCTGGGCCTTCTGTTCTTCGTCGCGTATCATTTGCCGCACCTTGGCTAATGCGGACACGCGCTGGCGCTTGGCCTCCAGTATCTCTTTTTGTCTCTGGAGATTGCGGTTCTTGAGGCGCAGGGCGCGCAGCTGTAGCTGTTCTTTCGCTGAAACGCCGAGGACTTCACCGTCCTCGGTGAGGTCCGCGCCCTCCGGTGGGCGAAGCCTGGGGGAGGTTGCGGTTGTCCTTCAAGGCCGCAGGTGCGGAGAGCGTCGTCTTCGCAGGTGCGGAGAACGTCGTCTTCAGCAACCTCTTGGTGGGTGGAGTGGGTGAGTGCGAGGGCCTTGCCCTTTTTTGCGGCCAGCAGTGCTGCCTTCGCAGCCTCGTCAGCCTTCGAGCTAACTTTCTTGGGTGCCATCGCGGGTGGTTTTTTCGTAGCACAAACGGTGGGTGCCAAATGTTGGAACTTTCTCACTGGCGCAAGTTGATCCAACGAGGGGGGTGTAATAGCGCAAACAGGGTTTCAGCACGTGATGGCAAAAGCTCTGTTCATCCAGCCTCTCACGGGCACTGTGCGGGGGTATTTATAGGTATCTGAGTGCACAGCGTCCTGTGTTAAGGACGCATGTGCCCTCAGACACCTAGGTTATCCCCGGGATATTCTCATAAAGCGGGGTTACAGGTCGTAATTACAGGGATGCCTTTACAAATTAGGCCCGTAATGCGCAGCGGCCACGCAGGGCCTGTTACAATGGACCGTGTGGCCGTGGGCCTGCGTGCTGGATGAGGTCGCAAGATGGGACGACCTCGTCACAGGTCTTCGTCCGGTGACGTATGGAGCGAAGGGTGAGTCTGCCCGTTGTCTTGTCTCCGTTGGTCCAACGATTACGGTGAAGGCATCGAGCGAAGATGGCGTCTTTGCCTTCGCCCAACAGTAATAGAAATGCGTCACAAAAACTAAGGGGCTTTGACACGTAAGGTATGTATATAGGAACGACGGGAGTGTTACAGAAAAATAGCAGAAAGAACCAGAAAGAACATTGAGCACATTATATATTTGCAAGGCTTTACAGATTATCCAGATGGAAATTATCTTGAATCTACTCAAGCCAGAAAGGGGGGAGGGGGTTCGTACAGGTTAAGAAACTTCATGGAATTGAATCCCAAGTGGAATGTTTTTTGTCTTCACATTACGCAACAATTTGGTGCTGATTCAAGCATCTCAGGAGACCTGTAATATAACAGAACCACAAATAGTTATATATGGGATGTCATCCCGATGTCTACCAGATATCTTACGCTAGGATAAATACATTAAGATAACATATGGCAAAACATCTACTTTGTGAAGAGTGCAGCTGCGGAAACTCTAGTTATAATACATTGCCACAGATGGAATTCGAACTAAGTTAGAAGTTCTTAGAAAACACAGAAATTATTGACTATGATAATGGCCACTTAATCTATTCCCACAAGAACAGTTTCTCTGTTTTTCAAATGTTATGAAAGCCACAAAAATATTTTTTTTCCAAACATTAAAATGTAGATTGATGTTCAACTATAACCATCTTAACCACCAAAATTTCATCTTGCCATGTGCTATATGAGTTGTTCATATTGCCAGTCAACATCAATGGCTGACTAATCTACAAGATAGCTACTTCTATTGTCAAACAGGAATGTGGAGAAGACTCGTTTATTTTTCTTTCTAAGTTCAAACACATTAAATTGAAATCAATGTTCAACTTCAACTGCAAGAATCTGTGCATGCCGTTTTCTTTGCATAACCCACCTTTCAGTGTTAGGGCTTGTTCGGTTAGCTCTCAATCCATATGGATTGAGTGGGATTGGATGGGATTGAATCCTAAACAAGTCAAACTTCTTCTCAATTTTTTCTAATCTCATCCAATCCATGTGTATTGGGAATAACCGAACAAGGCCCATGGTTAGCTCCTGGGCGATGCCAATAGTTGGACAATTAAAAATTCAGTAGCAAAAAAGATATTTCACATTTGAAAGGCATATGTTTAAAAGTTAAAAATACATTCAAGTTACATCACCATGGATGGTCAGTGACATGGAACAGTTCATAAGATTTCTTTTAACCACAGGTCATCCTTATATTTCAAACTATATGTTTTTTCACAATCTCTAATTCAAATCTATATCTATACCTATACCTACACATAATAATACATAATATATTAATATATATATAATTCTATTATACCTATACCTATACATAATAATACATAATGTATTAATATATTATATATATTAATATTAATGGGCCAAAATTTCCGTCCATTTTTTTCACCTTGCCTCTCCCTCCGCATTCACACTCTTTCCCACAACCAGGTTGCAACGCATGGGTACGTTTGCTAGCAATAACTAAACCATAATCCTTAGAAGCATACCTAGACTCAGTCTAGGAATAATATTCTAGCAGGACCAAACCAATATGTATTTGGAACATTGTCGGACAAAAAAAATCAAGATTCATCAAGAAAACACATCCTAAGCTGTTTGAAACAGAGAGAATACCCCAATAAGCTTATTGATTAAGCTTCGATTGGCATGGACATGTATATAAAATTAATGACAGTATGATTTACAAGAAATATGAAAAACTCACAGCTGTCCCAATTTGCTCAGATCCAGATCAGGTACAGTATCTTGGACAAGATCACTGGGGGGCTGACCACATTCTTGCATGTTTTGCATGATGTCAAAAATCTTAGTCATGTTCTCAGGATCGTTTTCATAGACCTCAATAAGCTTCACCATGAGTTCTAGCTGATTATTATAACGCTCATATTCTTCTTTGCTTATCTTGTTTTTATTATCCTCCAGCCATTTTGGATATTTTTCCACAATGTCCTTCATGGGCTCATGAAGAATCTCCTTGGACAAAAGCTGCTGCATCATTGTTTCAACAATGGAGTCCATATCCTGTGGATGACAAAAGAAAAGCATTAGCTCACAAATATACAGGTCCAAAGTGAAAAGCAGGGTGGATAATAAGTTTCATGGCAGTCCATTAGAGACATGTCAAGCCTATTGGACCTGGGTTGGCAGTATAGCCCATTAGGGTTAGCGTTAATTAAATATAAGGGTCTCTTGCTTAGGGGTCAAGTATTTCTATATAAGGAGAGGAGATGTATCAATCTGATCAAACAGAAATTAGAAGAAAAACCTTCTCTCTTGCTCGGCGGTGGGCAAGGCCTCCTGGCCGGCCCCCTCTCCTTAGCCACTGCCATAATACAATCATTGAAGAAAACCCCAGTCTTTTCGCTAGTGTCATTGTCCCAGGTTCAAAGGTGATAAGGTTTCCCAAAAACCAAGAAGTTGCTAGTGGAACCAGTGGCGGAGCTAGAATTATTTCATGGGGTATGCCACAACAACATTTTCGAGGGAGGTCGGAAGAGCAGGCGAGCACTTCGCAGCGTTCGGTGATGGACGTTTCCTGGCTGGCGCCCGATGGCTTGCAACTGGAGCACGAGAATCGATCAGGAGTCACGGTCTGCGGTCTGTCATACGCGAGTCAAGGGACACAACATAGGGCCTTTTTTCCTTACTGAGTGCAGTGGTGGTCCTAGGTGGGCTGGCCCATAGGGTATGACACGACCCACCCGGACCACCCGCTGGCTCCGCCACTGAGTGGAACTTAAACCCACATGGGTTATGGTCACAGGATTTCACAATGTTGCATCCTAGTGAACAGAGTGGACCAACAAGCAGCATGTAATGAAGGGCTAATGAGCAACTGAGGTGTGATTAAATTAGGGTGACAGTTAATGATATATTGTTGCCATAAAATCTATGGTGAGTTGCAATTGCCAACTAATGAAGAGCATGTAGTTTTCAGAATCCATGATCGTAAAATATATGTTGTGAAATTTACTTTTTAAATTAATTATGCTCTAACATCAAACAGTAGCATGATAATTCCTTGAGATGAGATATAGTCATATAGAAGTGAAATATCTATGTTCAGTCACATCGAATCAGTGTTCCAAATAGCTGGCTATAGCATTTAGCTATTGGGAACATATCTAGTGCAAATCAACCATTCCGTGCAACCGTGCAAACTTCTAATATGGGCCACATGATGTTGATCCAAGGGGACGTGTAGGAGTGAATAATTTTGCACTTAACCGTCCGCTCCTAATCACACTTTTGCAAATCTCCCCTATCACTCCCCCGCGCACCCCCTTGGATCAACATCATGTGGCCCAAATTAGAAGTTTGCACGGTTGCACAGAGGGGTTGGTTTGCACCAGATATGTTCCCTTTAGCTATATTAGGACATATACAGTGGTGTTTAATATAGGGGTTCTTGAGGTGTCTGAAGGGGCATTTACAAAAAAATCGTGGAGCCGTCTCTCCGTGAAGGAATGTCTCAGGCTCGTAACCCAAGTAGCAACATACGTCTTCACTTCCCCTTTACGAAATCCGTCTGTTCCATCGATCCGATGCTCTACATGCGCCTTCACTTCTGCCACTTTCGCCACTCTGCAATAGAGTTTCCGTCACTCTAGTTGAAAACAGGAGCCATGCTCTTGGATGATGAACAGATTGAACAGGCACCACTCTGCAATTTCTTTCTATACTATTACTGCTTATTGATCTACATGCTGTTTCACTTCCCTACATACCTACATGCCATTTCACTCGGCGAGGGCATCAGCTCCTGGTCCCTACATGTCGTTTACTGGCCGCGTAGCACCTCACTATCTGGACATCCTTCACGCCCTCCCCGTTCGCACGCTACTGTTTGCATAGCTGCTGGGTGGTTACCCCCATGGTCATTGTGCCGCTCAGGCCCTGGCCTGCTAGCACCACTCCACTATTTTCTTTATTCCCTTCGCCAGATTGAAACCATGACGTGCCGAGAGAAATGGAAGATAAGTAGCTGACAACAAGGAACAGACTCCTCACCTCCCAACCCCCACCGTGTGGACATCAAAAGTAGTCTGAGAACACGTTTCAACAATGCCAACATAAAATACCCAATGGTTCAATCATACTCCTCCATTCCAAATTATAATTCGCTTTGTGTTTGTCCTAAGTCAAACTTGTCAAACTTTGACCACGTTTTTAGAAAGAAACATATTAACATCTACAATTAAATGCACTATCAAGAGAGATGTCATGGGAAATTTAATGAAACTAATTTGATTTTGTATAAATGTTGGTGTGTTTTTTTTTCTAAAAACTCGGTCAAATTTAGATAAGCTTGAACTGTAATTTCGGACAGAGTTAGTATCAATCAAGCTTCAGGTAACAGACTATAGGTATTGTTTCGAAGGGGGCAAAAACTGTAGATACTATCATGAACAAAACAATCATTTCCCAATTGTACATGTAATTGTGCAATAGAGAGACTAGAGAATTGCCTGTGCCCCTGCGAACTCCTCGAACTGTTTGACGAACTCCTCCATCATGGCGTCATCGTCCAGTGACGGAACACCCCCAGTGGCCGTCTCGAGCTCGCGCACAGCCTCCCGCGTCTCGCGCGTCAGCTCCTCAAGCGCCTCTTTGGCGCACGCGCCCCTCGGCGGTGGCTGCTTCCCCGCGCGCCGCTTCGGCACCTTGGGGTCCGGAAGCCCCAGCCCCAGCCCCTTCACCGGCCCCTTGCCTCCCGATCCTGACCCCGATGCCTCACCGGCGCTGTAGAGCGAGACTCGAGAGTCAGTGATTCGCTCGAAATCCTAGCGGAAGCAGCTTTTGGCTCCGACGAGGATAGGCCACAGACACTACCTTTTGGGGGCGGCAGAGGCGGAGAGGTCGAGGCTGGTGAAGTCGTCGAGCGCGCTGTCGAGGAGCTGGTCGAGGTCGTCGCCCCCGTCGGCGGCAGCCGGGGCCGCGGAGTTGGACGCCATCGTCCGAGCTGCCAATGGCCGCGACGTCGTCGAGGACTTCCCCTCGGAATTTCGGGCGGTGTGACAGATGTGGCGGGCTGGCGGCGCAGGCGTGGCGTAAATGGATTGGGATGACTTTAGATGGGATGGTACCCGCGACCCGATATATTTACTTTATTAGTTTATATATATATGAATAAATATTTTAGCTGTTGGTCTTTTATTGAATAAATTTTTTTACCTAATAGATAAACGAATATTAGAATGGTCTATCCTTACCCATATCAGAGTATAAAATATTCAGTATAAATTTGGCCGAAAAACATAAATTTAGACTTCAGTCATCCTTTCTTTTAACTGTTTAACAATCTTTTTGAACGATACTGTTATAGAAAAGTTAACGACTATTTGATTACCATGTAATGAAACATGTAATGTGTTATGTGGTATTATTCTAGTGTTGCTATATTATTCAATTATATATGGTGTTGTTGAATGGATGATTGAGTGAAGCTAGAAATTTTGTAATGTTATTTAGATGGAAATACTTGACATTTGTATAATGTATTATTTTGATAGATGTTTAATCTTTGTGAGTATGAGTATGAGGGTGAATCCATATCCACTAGTGGCTATGAGTGATCTGATGAGGTTGTTTTTTTGTCGTAAGTATAAGTATAAGATAGTAATATCCAGTGAGTATTTATCCATTGTCGTCTCTAATTGGGATTGGGATTTTGGCGCTTGACGCGTGCGATATGGGGTTTGGGTGTAGGAAGAGGATGAGAGTGGGCCAACGGACGACAGCTAGATTCTTTTTCCTAGTCAGGGGGCGCTCTGCCCTCGGCCTCGGCTCGCTCCGTCAAGTTACGAGACGAGCTCGGTTTGACTCCCTCCTCTATCAGAGACAGTAGCGGTAAGGGATAGGTCCAGTGGTAGGGTGGATGGAGCTCTAGCCCTGTTGGACGCTAAAATGAGCCGTGCGGACGGTCCGGCCCTGAAACCGGACGGTCCGCGGTCCGGACGGTCCGCGATGGCGGCGCGGACGGTCCGCGCGTGCGCAGAGTCAGTTAGGGTTCCTAGTTTCTCGCGGGATTTGTTACCTAAAACCGCGGGATTAACTCGGGAAACAGTTGGAAACGGATCCAGACCTCCCCTTTATATAGATGAAGGGCTACGGCCGATTGAACCCGCAACAATCGATCAAATCAAGTCTATTACTCGTTTTTACCTTTATGCATTAGGAGTAGTTCTAGTCTAGCTCTAGTTTAGCCCTAGTTTAGCCTTCCAATCCCCAAATTCTCTGTCTCTCTTCGACTCTACGTCGATTAGAGGAGTCTAGGTCGGTCTGCCCGAGCCTAGACACCACCTAGGATCTCTCCTCCCCGACGGGGTCCCTCCCGGGAGCGAGATCCAGGCGCCGCCGGCGACCTCCGCCGCCCCTGCGCACGCGCGGACCGTCCGGCCCCAGGGCGCGGACCGTCCGGCCGTCAGGCAGGGAACGCCAGCCCCTGCGCCAGGTCGCGGACCGTCCGGCCCCTGGCCGCGGACCGTCCGCGCCTGACCAGAGAGCACCGCCACCGGTTCTTGTTGAGTGTTTGGCGCTCCAAAAAGGCGTCAACATACTTTTTGGCGACTCCGCTGGGGACAGGTGTTTAGATCTACTAAAATCAGGCCCTCAAATGGTCGGTTCTAAAGATCACACCGATATCTCCCCAGATAATATCCTGAAGACGGCTGTCGAAAATCTAACAGCCGATGAGCAACAGCAATACGAGGACTACATGCGCCAAGCGAAGGAGAAATTCTTATCGCAATACACGGTGGATCGCCACCAGAAGGTTATCAAACATGGAGAGACTGACGTTGCATCTCTTCTGTCTTCGCTTCAAGTCCCCAACGTAAGTAAACCCGACGATATCCAATCTATTAAATATTATGTAGATCAGCAGCAGGATCAAATGAAACAACAGATTGTAGGGTTAGAAGAGTCAATTAGAAAATTAACGCGTACGTTGGAGAAGTCCGTTGCTCCTAGTTTTCCATCATATGAGACTAGTAACAGGATATCTATGTCTAATACATCGGCAACAAATGGAGATTTGTAGCCCCAGCCATTATATGGTATGCCGATGAACTCCTATACAGGACAAGTACCACCACTGCCATCCCTGCTTGGTAGATCGGCACCCATGAACACGGTCGGACCGTCCGAGCTTCTGCCCGGACCGTCCGGCCCATATGCAGACCGTCCGGCTTGCTCTGCCGGACAGTCTGGGGCCGCCCTAGGACCACCGCCGTCCCTGCTTGGCAGATCGGTGACCCTGGACACGGTCGGACCGTCCGAGCTTCTGCCCGGACCGTCCGACCCTTACGCGGACCGTCCGGCTTTCCTTGCCGGACAGTCCGGGCCCGCACCAGGACTACCACATGGCGTCCCGATAATGGCGAACGCAACCGGTCAGTTCGGATTTACCACCGGACAAGCTGGATACGCATACGCAGAACCTGTTGTTGCATACCATGCACCAAATTATTACACACCACAGCAGCAGTATGTTTCGCCCTCTACATATTTAAACCATAACGTACCATACAACCACAGACCGATCAACACTATCGATCAGTCACGGCAAGAAGGTCGGTATACTAATACCCGACCAAATGAGCCCCACAGCCCAGAATCCGGTGGTCTGCCACCGGGTGCAATGGAAAAAATTAGGGAAGAGATGACTGAACTATTTCGAGATAAGTTCGGAGTTAGTGTAGCCAGAGTAGGGCAATCATACCAAAAGCCGTATAATCACCGGTTTGACACTGTCCCATATCCGCAAGGGGCAAGGATACCAGAATTTTCTAAGTTTTCTGGTGAGAATGGGAGGAGCACACACGAACACATAGACCAGTTCCTAGCACACCTAGGTGAATTGGCCGATGGAGAAGCATTTCGTGTTCGGTTATTTTCTCTATCCCTTACTGGTACCGCTTTTGCATGGTACGCCGCCCTGCCTCCTAATTCCATTAATTCCTGGAATGAGTTAGAAAGTAAATTTCATGAACATTTCTTTGCCGGGGAATATGAATTAGGACTAGCTGACTTAGCTTCAGTTCGACAAGGACGCGAAGAATCGGTTAATGATTATATCCGGAGGTTCCGGGACACTAGAAACCGATGCTTTCGGATCCATGTCGCAGACAAAGAGCTAGCAGGGTTAGCTTTTAATGGGTTGCTATCCTACTTAAGAGACAAATTAGATGGGACCCAGTTCTTTTCGATAGCCCAGCTACATCAGCGGGCTTTAGCCTGTGAAAGCCGATTTAAAGAGACATCAAAATCGGCCGGCCGTACTATACATCTAATAGAGCGTGATAGTTCAGATGATGAATCCGCAGATGTATATACCGCTGAGTTTATTTGGCCAACAAAGGCCAAATCTTCAGCATGTTCTTCCTTACAGCCGGTTCAAAAGAATCGGCAAGAAGAGATTAAATTTACCTTTAATGTTGCCAAATGCGATAAGATATTTGATGAGCTACTTAAAAATGGCAACATTAAATTAACTCATACTATCCCTCCTATAGATGAATTAAAGAGACGTGCTTATTGTAAGTGGCATAATTCTTTTTCTCATGCCACCAATGACTGTAATGTTTTTCGTCGACAGGTACAATCGGCCATAAATGAGGGCCGATTGGCTTTTCAGGAAATGCAAGTGGACACACAACCATTTCCTGTTAATACAATAGATATCGCATGCAAAAAGATCTTAGTTCGGCCCGAAATGGCCGATAAAGGCAAAAGCAAAGACATCATCATTGGTAGTCCTCGCACGTCGAATATATCACAAAAGGAGATTGTTCGAAAGGCTCCGGACGATAAGGCTAAAAAGTCCAGAGGCACCGGGGGGCAGGCACAATTAATGAGTCAAGCACGACAGCCTGTCCTGAGCATCACGGACGATCTGGCACCTACGTGCGGACGGTCCGGTGTTCAGATAGACGGTTCGGCTAACTCTGCCGGACAGTCCGCCTATGCCCAAAGGTGTCAGCCTCCACACAAAACCTTAAAAGGGAAGGAGACACAACGGCGAAGCACAAATGGTCGGCTGATCAAAGCTGACTCTACTGTTGATCAGTTGCTCTCCAAGAATACTAGCGAGAAGACCGTTCTATGTGATCGGTCAACGAAGAAACCTCGGTCACCTACTAAAACGAAACGGGTAAACAAAACGGCCCGAAAGGTGACACAACAAGCATCGCCTATTTATCCTATGAGACCAGGGTACTTTCCACCCGTTTACTCATCGTCAGTATATTATCCTGTTCAAACATGGAATGGTACGATGATAAATCCATGGTACATGTATAGTCCCTTTGTCTATCCATACTGGGGGGCACCTCCATTTTATTCATTTTGATCCATTAATCAAATGGTCATGGCCGAGAAAGATACAATCCAAAATGGCCTTTATACATTGGTGCTTTATTGAATGATCTCTATTTTGAAAAGTTGATGACTTGCATCAGGTTTAGTTCATATGCTTTTGGTTCGTCAACCTTCACCAAAAGGCAGGGGGGCATATGTTGGAGGCTAAAATGAGCCTTGCGGACGGTCCGGCCCTGAGGCCGGACGGTCCGCGGTGGCGGCGCGGACGGTCCGCGCGCGCAGAGTCAGTTAGGGTTCCTAGTTTCTCGCGGGATTTGTTACCTAAAACCGCGGGATTAACTCGGGAAACAGTTGGAAACGGATCCAGACCTCCCCCTTTATATAGATGAAGGGCTACGGCCGATTGAACCCCCAACAATCGATCAAATCAAGTCTATTACTCGTTTTTACCTTTATGCATTAGGAGTAGTTCTAGTCTAGCTCTAGTTTAGCCCTAGTTTAGCCTTCCAATCCCCAAATTCTCTGTCTCTCTTCGACTCTACGTCGATTAGAGGAGTCTAGGTCGGCCTGCCCGAGCCTAGACACCACCTAGGATCTCTCCTCCCCGACGGGGTCCCTCCCGGGAGCGAGATCCAGGCGCCGCCGGCGACCTCCGCCGCCCCTGCGCACGCGCGGACCGTCCGGCCCCAGGGCGCGGACCGTCCGGCCGTCAGGCAGGGAACGCCAGCCCCTGCGCCAGGTCGCGGACCGTCCGGCCCCTGGCCGCGGACCGTCCGCGCCTGACCAGAGAGCACCGCCACCGGTTCTTGTTGAGTGTTTGGCGCTCCAAAAAGGCGTCAACAAGCCCCCTCTACCGCTCCCAAACTTATAGTCTCATTTAAATCTTTTTTAATTTTTAAAACATGCAAACTATTATATATGTCTATTTTAAATGATTTAGTGTCATTATATCATTGTAGCACTTTAATTTAGTCCTTTCTAATTTTTTTCTAGTTCTATCGCTGTTGGTAATCAAAATGTTTCTTCACAACTAGTTAGAGCACTTAATTATTTATAGTTCAAAAATAAATATGAATAGAGCTCGATCCTTATCGATTTGATGCTTAAATTTTATAGTGTAAAATCTAAAGTACATTATCACCCCTAGTCGGGACTGAAAAGTTAGCTCAACTTGGCTCGCTGTTGGTTTGCAAGCCAACAAATCTGTTTATAGATGTGAACTCGTCTTCTAAATTATAATATGAAATCTCAAAAATAATTTAAATAATATATTTTAAATTAGTAAAATAAATATATTATTAATATAATATAGAAACATATTGATTTTGTACTGTAATCATTAATAACATAAACTAATCATCTATTTTGTACTAACACACATGCTAATCAAGATTTTATATAAGAAAGAAACTCAAACAACCCTTATTTATGTCTGATTATATCTGTCGATTGAAAAATTACAATCATTGATGACATGAGAAAAAGAATTATGCTACTTGCAATAAGCATGTCTTTTTAGTTCATTTAGATGGGGAATATTATGAGTCACTTTACTGTTGCCACTTTTCACTAGCTCGTCAAATATTTTGTCACACTTGGCAACATTAAAAGTAAAATTAGCTTCTTCGTGCCGATTCATTTGAACCAGCTGTAAACAAGAGCATGCCTAAGGTTTGGACTTCGTTTGCCAAACAAGTTCAGCGGTATATACATTTGTGGATTCATCATATAAACTACTTGGATCACGCTCCACTAGATGCATATTATGGCCAACCAATTTTGATGCTTCTTTACTTCAGCTTTCACAAGCCAACGCTCGCCGGTGCAGCTGTACTAATAAAAAGAACTAGGTGCCATCTAATTTCTCCTTTAAGTAAGATCACAACCCATTAAAAGCAGACTCGCTAGCTGTTTGTCCGCAACATAGATTTGGAAGCATCAGTTTCTAGTGTCCCGAAACCTTTGGATATAGTCATTAACCAATTCTTCGTGCCCCTGTCGGACTGAAGCTAAATCAGCTAATTCTAACTAATGCTCTCCTAAGAAAAGTGTTCATGAAATTTCTGCTCTAATTCCCCCAAGAGTTAATAGATTTAGGTGGCAGAGCTGTGTACCATGTGAATGTGTTATTAGTCAGGGATAGTGAGAATAAACGAATGCAATAGGCTTCCCTATCAGCCAATTCTCCTGGGTGTGCTAAGAACTGGCTTATGTGCTCATGCGTCTTTTTCCCACCTTCACAAGAAAACTTAGAGAAATATGGTATCCTAGTTTTCTGCGGATATGGTACGGTGTCAAATCGGTTATTATAATGCTTTCGATATGACTGCCCTTTGCTTAACACACTAACATCGAGTTTGTCTCTGAACAGCCCGGCTACTTTATCACTGATTTTTTCCACCACGTCTAGTGACCATCCATTAAGTTTGGGGTTAAAAACCTCATATTGCAGCTCAAAATGTGTGTTAGGCATCCTATTAGTGCTACCACTCATGCCCTGCGAAAGGGCCTCTAGCCTAATGGTTAAGGACTTCCATGTAGCACCTCCAAGTCCTGGGTTCGATTCCCCTCGAGAGCAAATTTTCAGGCTTGGTTAAAAAAATCCCCTCGTTGTGCCCCATCCGCTCTCGAGTTACGATGCCCTATGCGCCACCCTCCGGTTGGGCCGTTGCAGAGTGGACAGATGATGTTGGTCCGTTAGTGATGGGGGCCAGGGTTCGGGAATTTTTTCGACCGAGACCATTGTTTTGGTCTCTTCTTAACATAATACCGGGAGGGCGGTCTTTCCCTCCCTGGCCGAGTTTTTTTACCACTCATGCCTTATATCTTCCGGGCTCTCGGGTGACCGAAGAATATTTGGTCTGGTGTGTATGAGGTGGCATGACAAGGTTATAATATGATGCCAGTAGGGTGGCGTAGTGCTGCTGTGATGGGTGCAAACATGGTGCATATTGTGCATCTCCGTGTCCTGCGTATGCGTACCCGGATGGTCCAGCGTAAGGGGTCGGACGTCCTGTGACCGGCCCGAACGGTTCGGTCATATACGATGCTTCATGGGTGGTCTACGTGTGGGCTTGTAGGGTCGGACGATCCGCGAGGTAACCAGACGGTCCGAGATGATTCTCGGACGGTCTAACGTGTTCAGAGCCGGTTGCATGCTAGGCGATGACGGTTGTGGTGGTGCTATGAACGTATTCATCGACATACCTGAAAGGGAAATGTGCCCTTGGGCCATTTCTAAGTATTTTGGTGATTGAGTGCCAACACAAGTACTTAAGTATTAAAGTATGCCAAGTGACGGACAAAGTGCAAATCAAAAGTAAAGGTATGTTTCTAGACTTAGTACATTGTTTTTTGAACTAATGTATTGAGTATTGTGTCTAAGTGCTGGAAACAGGAGAAATCGAATTGGAAAAGAGATGGCTCTGTTCAGCCAAAGTCAGCTCGGTCTGGGTGCACCGGACAGTGTCCGGTGCGCCAGGCTAGCTCTGGCGAACTTGCTGCTCTCGGGACTTCGACGACGGTGTACGGCTATATATCACCGGACTGTCTGGTGGTGCACCGGACTGTCCGGTGGTGCACCGGACTGTCCGGTGAGCCGTTCACAGGCGAAGTCGTCACTCTCGGGAAGCAATTAATGGCATACGGCTAAAAATCACCGGACTGTCCGGTGGTGCACCGGACTGTCCGGTGAGCCAACGGTCAGCCGGGCCAACGGTCGGCCGGGGATTCTGCGCGTGACGCGTGGCCGAGCCAACGGTCACAAGGGGGCACCAGACTGTCCGGTGTGCACCGGACAGTGTCCGGTGCGCCAACGGCTCTGAATATCCAACGGTCGGCTTCGCCAAAGAAGGAAAGAAATCTGCACCGGACAGTGTCCGGTGGTGCACCAGACTGTCCGGTGCGCCAGACGACTGAAGGCAAGAATTGCCTTCCTGGAATGCTCTCAACGGCTCCTAGCTGCCTTGGGGCTATAAAAGGGACCCCTAGGCGCATGGAGGAGGACACCAAGCATTCTCTAAGCATTCCTAAGCACCAAGACTTCGATTCCGCGCATTTGATTCTTTGTGAGAGCAACTAGAGCTCTATTTGAGTTGTGAACTCGTCGGGTTGTGTTGTGAGCTCTTGTTGCGACTTGTGTGCGTGTTGTCACTCTGATTTTGTGTCTTGTGTGTGTTGCTCATCCCTCCCTTACTCCGTGCTTCTTTGTGAACATCAAAGTGTAAGGGCGAGAGACTCCAAGTTGTGGAGATTCCTCACGAGCGGGATAAAGTAAACAAAGCAAAACACCGTGGTATTCAAGTGGGTCTTTGGACCGCTTGAGAGGGGTTGATTGCAACCCTCGTCCGTTGGGACGCCACAATGTGGAGTAGGCAAGTTTTGTACTTGGCCGAACCACGGGTTAAACCACTGTGTCTATCTGTGTTGATTCTCTTGTGGTTGTTGTGTTTTGCAAGAACTCCTCTCTAGCCACTTGGCCTTATTGTGCTAATGCTTAATCAAGTTTTTGTGGCTTTAAGTTTAAGTTTTTACAGGATCACCTATTCACCCCCCCCCTCTAGGTGCTCTCAATTGGTATCAGAGTCGTTCTCTTCAAGAAAGGGACTACCGCCCAAAAGAGATGGATCCTAAGGGCAAGGGGATTGTGATCAACGATAAGGAGAAGGAGTCCTTCGTCAACGAGCCGAAGGATGACAAGCCTACCGACTCGGGCTTGGGCCACAAATGTAAAGATGGGAAGAAGAAGAAGACAAGGCGCATCAAGGAAATTGTCTATTACGACGACAGCGACGAGTCCTCTTCTTCCCAAAAGGACGACGACAACGACTACAAGAAAAAGAAGACGGTTAACTCAAACTTCTCTTTCGATTATTCTCGTATTCCGCATAGTTCAAATGCACATTTGCTTTCCATCCCTCTTGGCAAACCTCCACACTTTGATGGGGAGGACTAGGGATTTTGGAGTCACAAATGTGTAGTCACTTGTTCTCTCTCCATCCAAGCATATGGGAGATTGTAGAGAGTGGAATGAAATTTGATAGTACTGATAGTCCTATGTTTATAAATGAACAAATCCATAAAAATGCACAAGCTACTACTGTCCTTTTAGCATCTTTGTGCAGGGAAGAATACAATAAGGTGAGCGGCTTGGACAATGCCAAGCAGATCTGGGACACCCTCAGGATCTCACATGAGGGGAACGACGTCACCATGCTCACCAAGATGGAGTTGGTGGAGGGCGAGCTTGGGAGATTTGCAATGATAAGGGGAGAGGAGCCAACCCAAACATACAACCGGCTCAAGACCCTCATCAACAAAATAAGGAGCTACGGAAGCACGCGATGGACGGACCACGATGTCGTCCGCCTAATGCTAAGGTCTTTTACTGTCCTTGATCCACATCTTGTGAACAATATTTGTGAAAATCCTAGGTACACCAAGATGTCACCCGAAGAAGTACTTGGGAAGTTTGTGAGCGGGAGAATGATGATCAAGGAAGCGAGATACGTGGATGACGCGTTGAACGGTCCAATCCATGAGCCTCAACCCATTGCTCTCAAGGCAACAAGGAGCAAGGAGGCGCTACCTAGCAAGGTGGCGCAAGTTGAGGCGGCCGGGCTCAATGATGAAGAGATGGCCCTCATCATCAAGCGCTTCAAGACGGCGCTAAAGGGATGCAAGGGGCAGCCTAACAAGAACAAGACGAAGGGGAAGCGCTCATGCTTCAAATGTGGTAAGGTTGGTCATTTTATCGCTAGCTGTCCCGATAATGATAGTGACCAGGAACAAGGGAACAAGAGGGAAAAGAAGAAAGCTTACAAGAAGGCTAAGGGCGAGGCACACCTTGGCAAGGAGTGGGACTCGGATTGTTCGTCGTCCGACTCCGACAACGAAGGACTCGCCGCCACCACCTTCAACAAATCGGCCCTCTTCCCCAACGAGCGTCACACATGCCTCATGGCGAAGGAGAAGAAGGTATGTGCTCGGAATACTACTTATGCTTCTTCAAGTGAGGATGAGTCTAGTGATGATGATGAAATAGATTATTCATGTTTATTCAAGGGCCTAGATAGAACCAAGGTTGATAAAATTAATGAATTAATTGATGCCTTGAATGATAAGAATAGGTTATTAGAAAAGCAAGAGGATCTTTTGTATGAAGAACATGATAAGTTTGTAGAGGCACAAAAATCCCTTGCTTTAGAAATTAAAAGGAATGAAATGCTTTCTAGTGAATTGTCTACATGCCATGACTCTATTTCCAGCTTAAAGAGCATAAATGATGATTTGAATGCTAAGTTAGAAATAGCAAATAAATCAACATCTTGTGTAGAGCATGTTACAATTTGTAATAGGTGTAAAGATTTTGATGTTGATGCTTGTAGTAAACACCTAGTTTCAATTTCTAAATTGAATGATGAATTGGCTAGTCTTAATGCCCAACTTAAGACTAGCAAGAGTGAAATTGATAAAATAAAATTTGCAAGGGATGCCTACACGATTGGTAGACACCCCTCAATTAAGGATGGTCTTGGCTTCAAGAGGGAAGTCAAGAACTTAACAAGCCATAAGGTTTCCATCTCCACCAAGGAGAAAGGGAAGGCCCCTATGGCTAATAGTGCTCAAAAGAACCATGCCTTCATGTATCATGATAGGAGACAATCTAGGAATGTTGATAGAAATTGCAATGATGTTGTTTCACATGCTTATGATTCAAATGCAATGTTTGCTTCAAGTTCTTTCTATATGCATGGTAGAGATATGTCTAGGAGAAATGTCATTCATCATATGGCTAGGAAAAATGTTGCTAGGAAGATTAGTGAACCTTCTACAATTTATCATGCTTTAAATGCTTCCTTTGCTATTTGTAGAAAGGATAAGAGGATAGTTGCTAGGAAATTAGGGGCAAAATGCAAGGGAGATAAAACTTGCATTTGGGTCCCTAAGGCTATTTGTACTAACCTTGTAGGACCCAACAAGTGTTGGGTACCTAAGACCCAAGCCTAAATTTGCCTTGCAGGTTTATGCATCCGGGGGCTCAAGCTGGATTATCGACAGCAGATGCACAAACCACATGACGGGGGAAAAGAGGATGTTCTCTTCCTACGTCAAGAACAAGGATTCCCAAGATTCAATCATATTCGGTGATGGGAACCAAGGCAAGGTGAAAGGGTTAGGGAAGATTGCTATTTCATCTGAGCACTCTATTTCTAATGTGTTTTTAGTTGAGTCACTTGGATATAATTTGTTGTCCGTTAGTCAATTATGCAATATGGGATATAATTATTTATTCAGAAATGTAGATGTGTCTGTCTTTAGAAGGTGTGATGGTTCACTAGCTTTTAAGGGTGTACTAGACGACAAACTTTATTTAGTTGATTTTGCAAAAGAGGAGGCCGGTCTAGATGCATGCTTAATTGCTAAGACTTGCATAGGCTAGCTGTGGCATCGCCATTTAGCACATGTGGGGATGAAGAACCTTCATAAGCTTCTAAAGGGAGAACACGTGATAGGTCTAACTAACGTGCATTTCGAAAAAGATAGACCTTATGCAGCTTGTCAAGCAGGAAAACAGGTGGGAAGCTCTCATCATACCAAAAATGTGATGACCACATCAAGACCGTTGGAGATGCTTCATATGGACCTCTTCGGACCTGTCGCCTATCTAAGCATAGGAGGAAGTAAGTATGGTCTTGTAATAGTTGATGATTTTTCCCGCTTCACTTGGGTATTCTTTTTGCAGGATAAAACTGAAACCCAAGGGACCCTCAAGCGCTTCCTAAGGAGAGCTCAAAATGAGTTTGAGCTCAAGGTGAAGAAGATAAGGAGCGACAACGGGTCCGAGTTCAAGAATCTTCAAGTGGAGGAGTACCTTGAGGAGGAAAGGATCAAGCACGAATTCTCCGCTCCCTACACACCACAGCAAAATGGTGTGGTAGAGAGGAAGAACAGGACGCTCATCGATATGGCGAGGATGATGCTTGGAGAGTTCAAGACCCCCGAGCGCTTTTGGTCGGAAGCCGTGAACACGGCTTGCCACGCCATCAACCGGGACTACCTTCACCGCCTCCTCAAGAAGACTTCGTATGAGCTTCTAACCGGTAACAAACCCAATGTGTCTTACTTTCGTGTATTTGGGAGCAAATGCTATATTCTAGTGAAGAAAGGTAGGAATTCTAAGTTTGCTCCCAAAGCTGTAGAAGGGTTTTTGTTAGGTTATGACTCAAATACAAAGGCGTATAGAGTCTTCAACAAATCATCAGGTTTGGTTGAAGTCTCTAGCGACGTTGTATTTGATGAGACTAATGGCTCTCCAAGAGAGCAAGTTGTTGATCTTGATGACGTAGATGAAGAAGACGTTCCAACGGCCGCAATACGCACCATGGCAATTGGCGATGTGCGACCACAGGAACTCGAGGAGCAAGATCAACCTTCTTCCTCAACAATGGTGCATCCCCCAACTCAAGACGATGAACAGATTCATCAAGAGGAGGCGTGTGATCAAGGGGGAGCACAAGATGATCATGTGATGGAGGAAGAAGCACAACCGACACCTCCAACCCAAGTTCGAGCGACGATTCAAAGGAATCATCCCGTCGACCAAATATTGGGTGATATTAGCAAGGGAGTAACTACTCGTTCTAGGTTAGTTAATTTTTGTGAGCATTACTCTTTTGTCTCTTCTATTGAGCCTTTCAGGGTAGAAGAGGCCTTGCTAGATCCGGACTGGGTGTTGGCCATGCAGGAGGAGCTCAACAACTTCAAGCGTAATGAAGTTTGGACACTGGTGCCTTGTCCTAAGCAAAATGTTGTGGGAACCAAGTGGGTGTTCTGCAACAAACAAGACGAGCACGGGGTGGTGACAAGGAACAAGGCTCGACTTGTGGCAAAAGGTTATGCCCAAGTCGCAGGTTTGGACTTTGAGGAGACTTTTGCTCCTATGGCTAGGCTAGAGTCCATTCGTATTTTGCTAGCATATGCCGCTCACCATTCTTTCAGGTTGTTCCAAATGGATGTGAAGAGCGCCTTCCTCAACGGGCCAATCAAGGAGGAGGTGTACATGGAGCAACCCCCTGACTTCAAGGATGAACGGTACCCCGACCACGTGTGTAAGCTCTCTAAGGCGTTCTATGGAATTAAGCAAGCCCCAAGAGCATGGTATGAATGCCTTAGAGACTTTTTAATTGCTAATGCTTTCAAGGTTGGGAAAGCCGATCCGACTTTATTCACTAAGACTTGTGATGGTGATTTGTTTGTGTGCCAAATTTATGTCGATGACATAATATTTGGTTCTACTAACCAAAAGTCTTGTGAAGAATTTAGCAGGGTGATGACGTAGAAATTCGAGATGTCGATGATGGGCGAATTGAACTACTTCCTTGGGTTCCAAGTGAAGCAACTCAAGGACGGTACCTTCATATCCCAAACGAAGTACACGCAAGACTTGCTAAAGCGGTTTGGGATGAAGAACGCCAAGCCCGCAAAGACTCCGATGGGAACCGACGGACACACCGACCTCAACAAAGGAGGTAAGTCCGTTGATCAAAAGGCATATCGGTCAATGATAGGGTCTTTACTTTATTTATGTGCTAGTAGACCGGATATTATGCTTAGCGTATGCATGTGTGCTAGATTTCAATCTGATCCAAGGGAGTGTCACCTTGTGGCCGTGAAGCGAATCCTTAGATATTTAGTCGCTACGCCTTGCTTCGGGATCTGGTATCCAAAGGGGTCTAACTTTGACTTGATTGGATATTCAGACTCCGACTATGCTGGATGTAAGGTCGATAGGAAGAGTACATCGGGGACGTGCCAATTCTTAGGAAGGTCCCTAGTGTCATGGAATTCTAAGAAACAAACTTCTGTTGCTCTATCCACCGCTGAGGCCGAGTATGTTGTCGCAGGACAGTGTTGCACGCAACTACTCTAGATGAGGCAAACCCTTCGGGACTTTGGCTACAATCTGAGCAAAGTCCCACTCCTATGTGACAATGAGAGTGCTATCCGCATAGCAGAAAATCCTGTTGAGCACAGTCGCACAAAGCACATTGACATCTGGCATCACTTTTTGAGAGACCACGAGCAAAAGGGAGATATCGAAGTGTTTTATGTTAGCACCGAGAACCAGCTAGCGGATATCTTTACCAAGCCTCTAGATGAGAAGACCTTTTGCAAGCTGCGTAGTGAGCTAAATGTCTTAGATTCGTGGAACTTGGATTGATTTCTAGCATACATATGTTTATGCCTTTGATCATGTTCCTCATGCATTTTGTTGTTTACTTGTGGTGCTCAAGTTGTACAAACACTCCCCAGACCTCACAAGTCCTTTTGCAAGTGATGCACATATTTAGGGGAAGATGTGCTTGAACTTGACCCTTTGATACTAACCGTGTGCTTGAGTTTGCTTGATTTAGTCTCTAAGGAAGTTTGAAAGGAAAAAGGTGGACTTGGACCATGAAAGACTTCCACTGCACTCTGATGAGAGGGTAACATATTCCAAGTTCATCTCATGTACTCTTATTGCCTTTGTACTCTTATTTGAAGATTTTGGTGAGGCAATGGGGTTACAGGGCCAAGATTGATCCCGTTTTGGTGCTTGATGCCAAAGGGGGAGAAAATAAGGCCAAAGCAATAAATGGATCAGCTACCACTTGAGAAATTTTGAAAATAGTAGAATAGAGCTTTTGGTTTGTCAAAACTCTCTCGTTGTCTCTTTTGTCAAAAGTTGACCTCTTGTGGGGAGAATAGTCGATTATGGGAAAAAGGGGGAGTTTTTGAAATCTTTGATCAAATTCTCTTGGAACGACTCCTGTTTATATCTCAACAAGTGTGTTTGACTTAGAGATAGGAATTTGAGATTGATTTGCAAAAACAAAACCAAGTGGTGGCAAAGAGTGATCCATATATGCCAAATTTGAATCAAAACAATTTTGAGTTCTCATTTGTATTGATGTTGCACCTCTTTTAGTTGCTTTTTGTTGTGTTGGCATAAATCACCAAAAAGGGGGAGATTGAAAGGGAAATGTGCCCTTGGGCCATTTCTAAGTATTTTGGTGATTGAGTGCCAACACAAGTACTTAAGTATTAAAGTATGCCAAGTGACGGACAAAGTGCAAATCAAAAGTAAAGGTATGTTTCTAGACTTAGTACATTGTTTTTTGGACTGTCTAAGTGCTGGAAACAGGAGAAATCGAATTGGAAAAGAGATGGCTCTGTTCAGCCAAAGTCAGCTCGGTCTGGGTGCACCGGACTGTCCGGTGGTGCACCAGACAGTGTCCGGTGCGCCAGGCTAGCTCTGGCGAACTTGCTGTTCTCGGGACTTCGACGACGGTGTACGACTATATATCACCGGACTGTCCGGTGGTGCACCGGACTGTCCGGTGAGCCGTTCACAGGCGAAGTCGTCACTCTTGGGAAGCAATTAACGGCGTACAGCTAAAAATCACCGGACTGTCCGGTGGTGCACCGGACTGTCCGGTGAGCCAACGGTCAGCCGGGCCAACGGTCGGCCAGGGATTCCGTGCGTGACGCGTGGCCGAGCCAACGGTCACAAGTGGGCACCGGATAGTGTCCGGTGCGCCAACGGCTCTGAATATCCAACGGTCGGCTTCGCCAAAGAAGGAAAGAAATCCGCACCGGACAGTGTCCGGTGGTGCACCGGACTGTCCGGTGCGCCAGACGACTGAAGGCAAGAATTGCCTTCCTGGAATGCTCTCAACGGCTCCTAGCTGCCTTGGGGCTATAAAAGGGACCCCTAGGCGCATGGAGGAGGACACCAAGCATTCTCTAAGCATTCCTAAGCACCAAGATTTCGATTCCGCGCATTTGATTCTTTGTGAGAGCAACTAGAGCTCTATTTGAGTTGTGAACTCGTCGGGTTGTGTTGTGAGCTCTTGTTGCGACTTGTGTGCGTGTTGTCGCTCTGATTTTGTGTCTTGTGTGCGTTGCTCATCCCTCCCTTACTCCGTGCTTCTTTGTGAACATCAAAGTGTAAGGGCGAGAGACTCCAAGTTGTGGAGATTCCTCACGAGCGGGATAAAGTAAAAAAGCAAAACACCGTGGTATTCAAGTGGGTCTTTGGACCGCTTGAGAGGGGTTGATTGCAACCCTCGTCCGTTGGGACGCCACAACATGGAGTAGGCAAGTTTTGTACTTGGCCGAACCACGGGATAAACCACTGTGTCTATCTGTGTTGATTCTCTTGTGGTTGTTGTGTTTTGCAAGAACTCCTCTCTAGCCACTTGGCCTTGTTGTGCTAACGCTTAATCAAGTTTTTGTGGCTTTAAGTTTAAGTTTTTACAGGATCACCTATTCACCCCCCTCTAGGTGCTCTCAATACCATACAATGGCTGGGTACGGGATGACCCATTTGTAGTCTATGTGTAAGGTGCGGGTGGCTCCGTATTAGGTTCATGCAAGGGAAAACTAGGGGCATTAGATTTTTCATGCAAACACACCCATCATTTAATAGATTCATTTATATATCCTTTTAACTGATCCCCTGATCTATGAAAATCTTAAAATATTGATTAAAAATACTTATAGCCTGAGGCGAAGGTAGGAGAGATTCCATATGATCTCTCCTTGACGGATGATCTTCTGGTGATGATCCACCAAAAAATGTGTTGACGCCAATTTGGTACCAAACACTAGAATGAACCATCTGGCAGTGTGCTATGTGGAGCGCGGAAGGTCCGTGAAATATGGGGCCAAACCTTCCGTGACCTCGCTGCAGGAGAGGGTCTCCTCTGCTTTGCATGTCAAATGGTCCACGCGTGAGTAGAGGGTCTTCTTCTTCATGAAGAACCCTATAACTCGTCCCCTTGGAGGGACCTCATCAGGAGGAGACTTATATAGGGTGCTCCAGGATCGGTAGGCCACCCGGGGCATTCCTAGGCGCGTAGAGTCACCTAAAGATGAAGTAATAGGTTGAGGAAGACTAATACTAGGGCTAGACTAGCTAGATTACTTCTACTCTTAACGAATGGAAAGGACAATGCAAATAAAATAAATTTGATAAATATATTTAATTGGATTGATTATGGGAGCGTCAATTGGTCGTACCCCTTCATTTATACAAGGAGAAAGTCTGAACCCGTTACAAGTCGATTTCCAAACAAATCCCGTAGAGTTTTCTAACAAATCCCATAAAAAATCAGGAACCCTAACTGATTCTGTTAACGCTTAGACTGTTCAGGCTATAGGGTCAGACTGTCTGGTGCCCATTTTGGTGCTCAACAGACCGTTTCCAGTAGTTCATCTATATGGTCACCAAAAACATTATTTTGCACTGTAGTCTACATTGTTCGCAGAGTGGAGTTTGAATATGGGGATCGAGATGGGTAAGTTGTTGGGGATAGCTTTACTATCTTCATGACTAAAGCGAGGTTGCATGTGTCTTTTGTGTTATGTCTTAATTTGTTCTAATTAAGGAAGTAGTTCCTAGTGAATCTGAATCAACATGAGTTCCTCCGAACAATTAAGATTTAATATAACCAATGTGGTAATGAATGAATAATTGAGACAACCTCCTGGTACTAGTTTTACATGTACTACTTGAGTGCAAAAAATAACTAATTGTCGTCGTAATAACAAATTTAGAACCTATTTGGTAGCTTCGCCCATGGGGATAGGGACGTCGGTTGCCAGGATAGCGTGACGAAGGTGGCATGCGGCACAACCCATGGAGATGGGCTGGGGACGTCGGTTGCCAGGACGGTGTGACGAAGGTGATATGCGGCGTAGTCCATGGAGATGGGGACGCAGGTTGCCAGGATGACGCCGCAAAATTGGCAATAGAAGTTATGGGATCAGATCGAAATCCAAGCTATCCGATACCACATATTATGGTCGCTAGATCGGTGAGGGATTAGAGAGGTGTATCGATGGGCAGGAACGTCGTCCGGGGGCATTTGCCCACGGCCGAGCAAGAGGAGGGTTTCTCCCTTCTAATTCTTGCCTACTTTATTGTAATACTCAAAATTGTATACAAAGAATAATAGAGAGATCTCCTCAATTTTATGTGCCTCATTTGCATCATAAAAAGAGCATACTCAAAATTTAGGGATTTATCAAAACAAATGATTCTAAAATAAAATAAAGTGCATCTTGTTGGAGTTTTATATGTTTGTGCATGAATAAAATAATAAGGATAATAAGATAATAAATACTAGAAGTCAAATCAAACCCTAAACTAAAATTAGGGTTTTTAAAATAAGGAGAGAAATGATATAGAAATATAAATGATATAATTATACTTCAAGAATTTGTATTCTTAACTTCACAAAAGTAATAAAGATTAATGTAGCACAAGTTTGACTTCAAAATTCAAAATTCAAATTTAAACCTAAAAAGGAAGAAAAGAGAAAGAAAAAGATAAAAGAAAAAGAGAAAGGCATCCAACTGGGCTGACTGGCGGTATTTCGGCCCACTTAACTCCATTTGCCGCGCAGCCCATCCGGAGAGTGGTGCCGACAGGTGGGCCCAATGGCGCAGTCTCTGTTGTCGCGAGCAAGGCACCACTGTCCCTGGTGGATGGCCCCCGCTGTCAGTCTTGTCTTCAACGCCATAAGCCTCGGAGCGAACTCGCGCGCGCGGACTCCGTCCTCCGCATCCGCCGGCCGGATTTACCGGTTCCGCACTGCGGATTCTGTTGGGACCTCGGGCTATATGGGGAGAAGGATAGAGGAGGCCCGGCTACGCCGCAGAAACACCGTCGCGCTCTTCCCTTGTTTACCACTTCCAGCCGCCGTACGCAAATCGCAGTAGAAGCCGCCGCGCTTTGCCACAGTAAGGACTCCCTACGCCATCATCGTTGTTCTGCTCCTATGTCGTTGATTCGCGCCCCCCTCGTCTCATCTGCCTGCGCCCAGCTCTGTTGTCGCAGCGCCGTAGCCACCATCGCCGTTGGACAGGGGGACTTCATTCGCCGTCGAGTCGTCAGTCATCGATGCCTTGCCCCTGCGTTGCTTAACTCGTGGTAAGGAAGCTTCTGCCGTTTTCGCCTCGTCCTTCTCATCGCGAATCACTAGCTTGTTATGGTATGGGGTGCCTGGGCGCAATTTTGACATGCCTCCGGCGGGGGAGACTCGCCGTAGGGCTGGGCGGCGCCGCCGCGGTCCGGTGATTGGGGCGGGAGATAGGAGAGGTGTGGGATCCGTTGGATGGCTCATCGATGGATGGGATTAGATGTAAGAGCAATTAGCGCGTGTCCATTGGATCAGGTTTTGGTGGATATGATCGCATCGGGCGTAAATAAAATCCTGGCCGTCGGATCCACGGGCGGCGGATGAGATTAGAGGCGAAATAGCGATAGGTGTCGATTAAATCTGAACCATTGGGGCGCGATCCAACTGTCCCATTTTGATGCGAGCGCGGGCAATTCTGGAACCATTGATCCTGGATCCTGTGGCTCACCGATTCACATAAGGCAAGATATGATCTGGGCCATCGGTTTGTGATCGCGCGGCCCAAGTTTGATCATACCCCTTCGCCTCGCCCGTATTGCAAAAGAGCCCCTGCTCTTTGCCACAATTAACCCGCCGTCCGGGGCTATAGGAAGAGTCTTGCGGTTTAGCCCCGAATTTTATAAGAAACACCCTACGCTCTCTGGTATTAGTGGCCGCGGTCCAAAGGTTAATATAATTGGTAAAACTAATAAAGAAAATGATTTTTAGTATAAAAATCATTCTAGGATCCTTTTTAATTCATAGAAAATTTATTTTATCTCCTTTTTGATTCATTCCAGTTGTATTAATTTTGTTTTAATATTGTTTATCACCTAGTGACTCTATTTAGACATGAAACATAAATTAAAATTGTTTACTTAATTTATTTCGTGCCAAGTACTTAATAACTTCGGAAATTCATAACTCAATAACTGTAACTCTGTTTTGATCCATTCTAGTTGCGTTAGTCTCACAATAGGATTTATTATCATCTAGTGACTTTGTTTTGTCATGAAATGTAGGTTAAAATGTTGCACTTAGTCTATTCTATACTTAACCACGTTGATCTTCGGAAAACCATAACTCCATAACCGTAACTCCGATTTTAGTGGTTCTCGTTCCCACGATCTCGTAGCAACGTGTAGATTATTATTAAGCAAGTTGTTCTTATGTTTGGTGTGATGTTAATTTTGCATATACTAAGTTTGTTTGTATTGCTACGAATAGCAGTGAGGTCACGAGGATCTGAAGAATCATCCTGGTACCTGGAATCTCAAGTGCCAGGCAAGTTGTGCCCTTGATCACTTCTTTTTACCTAATCATGTTTTGATTAATCATAATGATCTGCATGGGTTAATTTTGATGGGACCCAATAGGATACCCTAGTTTGTCTATCTTTATACCTTGTTTACCACTGAACTTTCTAGGTAGTACTTGATAGTGCTATATGTGGTTTTGGGTATGGAGATACATTATTCATGATTACACTTTTGTTATCAGTTGTTATTTACTGTTCATGATAAGATCATTATGTTAATTGGAACATGGAGAACCACCCGGGAAAACAGTGCTACCATAAGGGTTTAATGGGACGCCCTTGGCTGAATAATTAGGAAAGCTAGTGGATGACTACCTTACCCGAAAGGGGCAAGGGCAGTAGGGGAGTGGTTAGTGTAGGGAGGCCCTTGGGATGATTTTGCTGCGATGGCGGTCATGCGAGGGATTCCTGCATTGGAGCTTCCTATAAACTGTAGCGAGTTTTCTGAAGCTAGTGGAACTTTGTAAAGGCCTCGTTGTGTTACCCTGCCTCGCCTCCTCGGTAGAGGTGTATGGGATTGGCCGTCTCTTGGTAGATGGGTAACATGACTTGTGGGTAAAGTTGCGCAACCTCTGCAGAGTGTAAAACTGGTATACTAGCCGTGCTCACGGTCATGAGCAGCTCGGACACTCACATGATTAAATTATGGAACTAAATTCAATTTGTCATATGCATTGCATCGCAGGTGGTGTTGTTACTTTTGTTCTACTACTTAATTGGGTTTGGTATTTACTTATACTTAGTAATTGCTAATAAAATTTTGACCAACTTTAAAAGCAATGCTCAGCTCTAACCATCCTCTTTGGTAAGCCTTACACTTCGTGAGCTCCCACCTTTGGCGAGTTCATGCACATTATTCCCCACAACTTGTTGAGCTATGAATGTATGTGAGCTCACTCTTGCTGTCTCACACCCCCCCCACAGGTCAAGAACAGGTACCGCAGGATGAGGCGCTTGGAGGATGTTGTGACGAGTTCGTGAGAGGTCTAGGCTGTCGTCTCCCAGTCAACTTTGGGTTGCTGGACCGTTGTCTCCTTATAATGTAATTATTTATTTATTTTGTATAGAACTCCTATTATGTAGTAAAGATGTGACATTCGATCCTGTGCCATGATTCATCATATGTGTGAGACTTGGTCCCAGCACACCTGGTGATTATGTTCGCGTCCGGGCTTTGGACCCCTGAAACCCGGGTGTGACAGAAGTGGTATCAGAGGAATGTTGACTGTAGGACAAAACCTAGATAGTACTGGACAACCTTTACTTACTTACTTCTGCTACTCTGATTCTTTCTAAACTTTTCTCAATCTTTTCTCATCTATTTCCGCTTTACTCTGATTATTCTTACCTTTTCTTTCTAAAGACAAACTTGGATTTCACACTTTGAAATCCTGTGCCTAAAGTGAACTTTAGGAATAGGAGACCTACTCTTAGGAACAAAATCAAAACTATTTTTTTAAAAAAAATATTTTGTATACTTGAATGATTGATCTTATGATATTTGTTTGATTTGGATCTTTGATTGAGTGTGATGGGTTGTGGAGTAATGTCCACCATTGCATCTGCATATATATCTAGGCTTAAAAAATGATTATAAAATAACTAGACAACCTAGATTATCCTCCATTAAAATATATCTATTTTAGATAGATCTATCTTATCGTAAAAGATTCTATAATACCCTTATATCTTATCCTAACCACTTTGCTTACCTTATCCTAGAGTAACAACCACGATCTAACTCAAATTAATTAGATCTTAACTAGTCTAATCTAGTCATATCCAGTCTAATCTAGATCCTATCTAATCTTATATGATCTAATCTAGAGTGAGTTACTTAATGCTGGTATAAAGGATAAGGCCATATTCCAAATTCACTTAAGCCTAAATTGGTGACCTAGATCAACTTGGCCATACCCAACAACTTGACCTACATAACAGATCTATCTTGGCCTCTTGTCCCAAACCCGGATGGAGACACCAAAGAGCAAGAAGGAGGAGATCAACCTCGACATGGAAGAATAGGAGTTAAAGCAGATCTCGAGATGATTCAATATTTACCACTTTGGATGGAGTCTTCCCTTACCAAGTTCTTCTTACCATCAGCTAACCTCACTCTGACCATCTCTCCTCTTACCTAACTGTGTGTCTAAACATAGAAGATACCCATGCATTTCTAATTACTTGCTAAATAGTATTAAAAAGGGAGAGAGAGACTCTTAATTTTTTTATTAGAAACTACAATCTCAATTACAAACCAATCTTGGTATAATCCCTTTCTTACTAATCTCGAGGACGAGATTATTTTTAAGGGGGGTAGGATTTGTAATACTCAAAATTGTATACAAAGAATAATAGAGAGATCTCCTCAATTTTATGTGCCTCATTTGCATCATAAAAAGAGCATACTCAAAATTTAGGGATTTATCAAAACAAATGATTCTAAAATAAAATAAAGTGCATCTTGTTGGAGTTTTATATGTTTGTGCATGAATAAAATAATAAGGATAATAAGATAATAAATACTAGAAGTCAAATCAAACCCTAAACTAAAATTAGGGTTTTTGAAAATAAGGAGAGAAATGATATAGAAATATAAATGATATAATTATATTTCAAGAATTTGTATTCTTAACTTCACAAAAGTAATAAAGATTAATGTAGCACAAGTTTGACTTTAAAATTCAAAATTCAAATTTAAACCTAAAAAGGAAGAAAAGAGAAAGAAAAAGATAAAAGAAAAAGAGAAAGGCATCCAACTGGGCTGACTGGCGGTATTTCGGCCCACTTAACTCCATTTGCCGCGCAGCCCATCCGGAGAGTGGTGCCGACAGGTGGGCCCAATGGCGCAGTCTCTGTTGTCGCGAGCAAGGCACCTCTGTCCCTGGTGGATGGCCCCCGCTGTCAGTCTTGTCTTCAACGCCGTAAGCCTCGGAGCGAACTCGCGCGCGCGGACTCCGTCCTCCGCATCCGCCGGCCGGATTTACCGGTTCCGCACTGCGGATTCTGTTGGGACCTCGGGCTATATGGGGAGAAGGATAGAGGAGGCCCGGCTACGCCGCAGAAACACCGTCGCGCTCTTCCCTTGTTTACCACTTCCAGCCGCCGTACGCAAATCGCAGTAGAAGCCGCCGCGCTTTGCCGCAGTAAGGACTCCCTACGCCATCATCGTTGTTCTGCTCCTATGTCGTTGATTCGTGCCCCCCCTCGTCTCATCTGCCTGCGCCCAGCTCCGTTGCCACAGCGCCGTAGCCACCATCGCCGTTGGACAGGGGGACTTCATACGCCGTCGAGTCGTCAGTCATCGACGTTGCCCCTGCGTTGCTTAACTCGTGGTAAGGAAGCTTCTGCCGTTTTCGCCTCGTCCTTCTCATCGCGAATCACTAGCTTGTTATGGTATGGGGTGCCTGGGCGCAATTTTGACATGCCTCCGGCGGGGGAGACTCGCCGTAGGGCTGGGCGGCGCCGCCGCGGTCCGGTGATTGGGGCGGGAGATAGGAGAGGTGTGGGATCCGTTGGATGGCTCATCGATGGATGGGATTAGATGTAAGAGCAATTAGCGCGTGTCCATTGGATCGGGTTTTGGTGGATATGATCGCATCGGGCGTAAATAAAATCCTGGCCGTCGGATCCACGGGCGGCAGATGAGATTAGAGGCGAAATAGCGATAGGTGTCGATTAAATCTGAACCATTGGGGCGCGATCCAACTGTCCCATTTTGATGCGAGCGCGGGCAATTCTGGAACCATTGATCCTGGATCCTGTGGCTCACCGATTCACATAAGGCAAGATATGATCTGGGCCATCGGTTTGTGATCGCGCGGCCCAAGTTTGATCATACCCCTTCGCCTCGCCCGTATTGCAAAAGAGCCCCTGCTCTTTGCCACAATTAACCCGCCGTCCGGGGCTATAGGAAGAGTCTTGCGGTTTAGCCCCGAATTTTATAAGAAACACCCTACGCTCTCTGGTATTAGTGGCCGCGGTCCAAAGGTTAATATAATTGGTAAAACTAATAAAGAAAATGATTTTTAGTATAAAAATCATTCTAGGATCCTTTTTAATTCATAGAAAATTTATTTTAACTCCTTTTTGATTCATTCCAGTTGTATTAATTTTGTTTTAATATTGTTTATCACCTAGTGACTCTATTTAGACATGAAACATAAATTAAAATTGTTTACTTAATTTATTTCGTGCCAAGTACTTAATAACTTCGGAAATTCATAACTCAATAATTGTAACTCCGTTTTGATCCATTCTAGTTGTGTTAGTCTCACAATAGTATTTATTATCATCTAGTGACTTTGTTTTGTCATGAAATGTAGGTTAAAATGTTGCACTTAGTCTATTCTATACTTAACCACGTTGATCTTCGGAAAACCATAACTCCATAACTGTAACTCCGATTTTAGTGGTTCTCGTTCCCATGATCTCGTAGCAACGTGTAGATTATTATTACGCAAGTTGTTCTTAGGTTTGGTGTGATGTTAATTTTGCATATACTATGTTTGTTTGTATTGCTACGAATAGCAGTGAGGTCACGAGGATCTGAAGAATCATCCTGGTACCTGGAATCTCAAGTGCCAGGCAAGTTGTGCCCTTGATCACTTCTTTTTACCCAATCATGTTCTAATTGATCATAATGATCTGCATGGGTTAATTTTGATGGGACCCAATAGGATACCCTAGTTTGTCTATCTTTATACCTTGTTTACCACTGAACTTTCTGGGTAGTACTTGCTAGTGCTATATGTGGTTTTGGGTATGGAGATACATTATTCATGATTACACTTTTGTTATCAGTTGTTATTTACTGTTCATAATAAGATCATTATGTTAATTGGAACATGGAGAACCACCCGGGAAAACAGTGCTACCACAAGGGTTTAATGGGACGCCCTTGGCTGATTAATTAGGAAAGCTAGTGGATGACTACCTTACCCGAAAGGGGCAAGGGCAGTAGGGGAGTGGTCAGTGTAGGAAGGCCCTTGGGATGATTTTGCTGCGATGGCGGTCATGCGAGGGATTCCTGCATTGGAGCTTCCTATAAACTGTAGCGGGTTTTCTGAAGCTAGTGGAACTTTGTAAAGGCCTCGTAGTGTTACCCTGCCTCGCCTCCTCAGTAGAGGTGTATGGGATTGGCCGTCTCTTGGTAGATGGGTAACATGACTTGTGGGTAAAGATGCGCAACCTCTGCAGAGTGTAAAACTGGTATACTAGCCGTGCTCACAGTCATGAGCAGCTCGGACACTCACATGATTAAATTATGGAACTAAATTCAATTTGTCATATGTATTGCATTGCAGGTGGTGTTGTTACTTTTGTTCTACTACTTAATTGGGTTTGGTATTTACTTATACTTAGTAACTGCTAATAAAATTTTGACCAACTTTAAAAGCAATGCTCAGCTCTAACCATCCTCTTTGGTAAGCCTTACACTTCGTGAGCTCTCACCTTTGGCGAGTTCATGCACATTATTCCCCACAACTTGTTGAGCTATGAACGTATGTGAGCTCACTCTTACTGTCTCACACTCCCCCACAGGTCAAGAACAGGTACCGCAGGATGAGGCGCTTGGAGGATGCTGTGACGAGTTCGTGAGAGGTCTAGGTCGTCGTCTCCCAGTCAACTTTGGGTTGCTGGACCATTGTCTCCTTATAATGTAATTATTTATTTATTTTGTATAGAACTCCTGTTATGTAGTAAAGATGTGACATTCGATCCTGTGCCATGATTCATCATATGTGTGAGACTTGGTCTTAGCACACCTGGTGATTATGTTCGCGCCCGGGCTTTGGACCCCTGAAACCCAGGTGTGACATTTATTTCTAATCCATTGATTACATAAATAGACTGGATAGTCGTCCCTATCTAGCTAGAGATCCTTATCTCCTAAAAACTCTCAACAAACTACTAACTGATAACATTCCTAAATAATCTCAACTAATCTCCTAAATAATCTCAACTAATCTTCTAATCTTATCTCTAACTATCCTTATCTAATCCCCTTGAGGGCCCATGGCTGCTGCTGCCGTAGCCCCTCCTTAGACCTCCTTAGGCCCTGACACTACACCCCCTCCTGGACAAGCAGCTCGTCCTCGAGCTGCCGCATAACGGGTGCTCAAAGACCGAGTCTACTTGACCCGTCTATTTCTGCTCTCTCTCCTATAGTATTATTCTCGACTCAAGTAAAACATTAAGGACTAGTTTGGGAGCCATAAAAACGGAGGGATTGGAGGGGCTAAAATTCCGCTCTTATTTAATTTTGAATAAGAGATGATTTTATCCCCTCCAATCCTCTCCGGTTTTGTGGCTCCGAAACTAGCCTTAGGCCTTGTTTGGTTAATCCTGTTAACCATGAATTGGATGAAATTAGAAAAAATTAAGAAAAAGTTTGACTTATCTAGGATTTAAACCTACCAATTCTCACTCAATCCATGTGGATTGAGAGCTAAGCGAACAATTCCTTAAAAGTTTGGTTGGGAGTAAGAAGACTGTGGGTTTGGTTGGGAGAAGGGTATGGGAAGGGATTGAACTCCAATCCATTTCTCGAAACGAGCTCTGAGGAGGTAACTATCACTAGTACACAGAAGCTCTATAGTGGCGGTTCTAAACCTATTTACACAGGCGTTTTTCAGTACCGCCAGTGCTAGGGGTCAGTGGAAATCAGCATTTCCACTGGCGGTTATTTTGGAACCGCCAGTGAAAAGTGCATTTTCACTGGCGGTTTTCTTAAGGAACCGCCAGTGAAAATGCTGATTTCCACTGGCGGCTGAATAAAGAAAACCGCCAGTGGAAATGCATTTCCACTGGCGGTTTTATAAAGCAAACCACCAGTGGAAATGCACTTTTCACTGGCGGTTTACTTTATTTAGCCGCCAGTGGAAGTTTTCCCGCCTTTTTTCACATTTCAAACAATACTGAATTATATATATATTTATTTACACACACACAAACATATATATATATAGATCTATATTGATATTGAAAGCAACATACATACATTTATATACATCAAAGTATTCTGTTTACAACCATATATGCTTCATGCATTCTATACATCATAAGTTTTCACCTAAGCTCTAATAACTATCTCGGCTAAGAGATAATCTACTAATTTCTGTTAGTATTCTGAACTCTGGCAAAGCTAATGTCCCGGAAGCATCGTGATATTTTCCTTCTGCGGGAATGACCTCTTTCAATATGAATGTGCAGAGGTCCTCGACTATGCCATACAATGCAGCTTCGGTCAAGTTCTCCGGGTTTCCTCGTTGAAATTGCTGTAAAGGAATTTTATAAACATCATCTATTTATACTCAATAATAACACATTTGCATCTTTAATGACATAAATACATACTTGACTATTACTAATAATACCTTGTCAGGGTTCGTGATGTATCGTCCGTTCACTCTCATGAACTCGCACGCATAGAATCCACATAGGACCGATCCTTGTGGTTGCTTGTGGCACTACATAACGGGAGATTGGTTATTTAGTTGCAACATTGTGTATGATATGTATTCATAAAATCACATACTTACCGGCCAGTGATGATGGATGTCTAGTGGCACGCGTTGTTTCGACAGGTCGTACTTTCCACCTCTCATCTTATAGAATCTATAAGCCCTGTGATCTCAAATAGAATCACCATGTTATTCTCAAATTTTAATCGATAAAAGTATGCATGCATAGAAAAGGCTTACAGCTCTAAGGTGCTGAGGAATTCTGTATATGTCGAAGGGTCGAAGTTCAAGGAGTCGAGCACCGGCACCTTTCCAACCTTAGGATAAATGAGGAAGCATATCCAGTGGTCCCTGTACGAATCAAATTTGTGATGCATGTGTATTGAAATTATTGATTTTATTTATGCAAAATCACACTTACTTAAAGTTGTACGGGGCTATTATGGCTTCCCTGTCTTGAAATTGAAGCATTGCATGTCCTATATAGGTGGCGTATCGAGCTTCAAAATCCTTCTTCATATCCTTTATACGCTTCTCAACTTCTTCGTCCGTCTTTCCCCGTAATTCATCATTGTCTTTCCCAATTCTAAAAGTGTGGCTTTCCTCGCATATAAGTATTGGGTTGAGATACCCAACCCTTTTACTGGCACTAGCATTGGGCTTGGTACCGTAAAGAATCTCCTGCTGATCATGTTGCATTCTGCAAGTCACACGTGCATGTCAGATATTGAAATTTTATACAGCTCACTAATAATAACACACATATGTGGAAGTATGAGCGACACTTACAATGCAAACATCGTTACAAGTTGCACGTCGAGTCTCTGAAGGTTCATCATTAACCACATGTCCTCGAATGTAACAACGGCCTTTTGGTCCGAACCAATAAAAGCATGGTCTGGTATATGCACACTGATGGTGTCGATGCCAACCGATGATGCCCGCATGTACCAGTCATGCAACCTTTTAACACCAGCCGGGACCTTTCTTAGTTTCTCAAGAGGTAGCAGAGGTCTGCCCGGCACATATTTTTTAGGCACGTTTTTGTAATCTGCCTTAGTTGGCTTCTTTATTTTTGCGGCCATTGCCTCAGCCTTTTTTGCAGACTCCTCGTGCTTGGCCAAATCAACAGTTTGTGACGTGAGGCTCCGTCCAATCCCTTTCAAAAACCGAACTGTGCCAGCAGTAGTAGCTTTACTCTTCTTTTTCTGATACGGGGACACCAATTTTGGAATAGGAAGTTTAGATTTCTTTGATGGCCTTGGATCCTTTGATGGTTGTGGAGAAGGTGGATCCCTTGATGGTGGCGTAGACAGTGGGTCACCAAGAGGATGGGGAGGAGAAGGTGGTGGAGCCCTAAATGGTGATGCTTGTGGCGGAGACGGTGGGTCAGAAAAAGGATGAGGAGAAGCATGTGAAGTTTGAGGAGGTGAGGATGATGGATGTACAATAGGAGCAAAAATTTGAGAAGGCGGAGACGGTTGGGCCTGCGACGCCTGCGACGAATTCGACCAATCAACCAAATCGACATCCCTTCGAGGCCAAAGGATAAAATTATTGATAGCTTGTCCAAGTTTCTCGATACCTTCGGGCCCAGGGATGTCTAGCATGTCGTCCTCGGATCCTTGGACGACCGACGACACTTCTACTTTGCAATAATCATCTGGAATATCATTTCCATGGAACTTACGTCCTGGGATCGCAAGGCCTGTGGCTACTTTCTTTGTACGTTTATTGTTAATACCATATCTTATAACCAGTGTGCACGCCACAGGCCTTGTGATGTCATCAACTGGATAACGGTCCTTATTTCCCGTTGAAGCAACAGAGCTTGGTAATGTCGTACAATCTGTGGAAGCCGGCGGTTGAGCTGCTGGAATTATTTGTATTTGTGGAGTGGTCATCTGTTGAACAGACATCGCACTCGCCAACTGTTGCATCAATTCTGGAGGAGGATTCGATAGCATTTGAGACATCATGGCTTTGAACTCTTTCTTGGCCTCCTCCTTAAAATAATCCGCCATCTCTTCCTTGTATCGATCACGTTTCCTGTACAGACTTTCCCACTGTTGTCCGAATCCTTCCTTCCATCCTTCCTTAGACGAGATTCCTCGTACACGGCCAGGATGCTCAGGGTTACCGAGACCAGCCGTTAAGATGTCTCTTTCCCTTTGTGGCTTAAAAGTTCCTTCGCTCTGCTTAGCTGCCATTGTATATATGTTTTTTGCCGCTTCTTCGACAATGGGATCATCAAAAGATACACCGGTCTCGGTTTCCCTTGGTTTTCTAGCACGGAGCCAATTTGCCGCCCTTTCACCAAGTTGCTCGGACAGCGTCGGCAACCCTGCGGCCTTCTTCTCGGCGTCTTCTTGTCTCCATTTAGGAACCTGACGCTTGTAACCACCTGTGCCTAGGTGGTGGCGGTACTTGTTCTTCTTTGATAGTTCTGAATTTGCCTCACTTAGAGATATGAAATCAGGGCTGCTCCCTTGCTCTAGAAATACTGCCCACTGACCTGCTGAGATTTTATATTTTTTGGTCGGGTCCAGACCTTTCTTTGCAAACTTTGTGTTCATCTCAGACCTCCAGTTTCGGAAATTGATTGCAAGCTGCTTCATCGTGTATTCCTTCACGAGTTCTTCTGAACCCCGAGGCAGAACGAACCTCATTAATAGCTTATTCCATATTTGATTCTTGACATCATCTGGCACATCTCTCCACTGTCGTATTGTTATGTCAAGATTATCTCTAACTAAAAACCCAAGTGCATTCCGGAACTTAGGTAGTGCCTCTTCCGGAGCTAGGGGCTGACCTTTCGGGCTCACGTCTGAGATTTTGTATGTTTGGTCGGGAAACTTGTTCAGCCCCCTGTCACCTCTTTTTCGATCGCTCTGCTTCCTTTTCCTTGACGTCTCGGTTGTTGTCTTGGTCTGTTCCGGTACGTCTTCGTTTCGTGCCACGGCTTCTTCGAGTATCGCACGAAATTCAGACACGACCTCCTATTTATGTAATAAAATGCACAAGAGATCATGCATGTGAAATCAGTAGGGTACACATACGAAGCTAAAGATGCGTACTTTTACCTCAGCTTCTTGTGGATCATAAGTAGGGTCACGTTGCAACTCACGGAGAGCGGCCCTATCTATGCTAGTGGTAGGAAAAGGGTCGCTAGGCGTTTCATATCCTTCACTGCTGGATTGTTCTTGAGCAACACTCTTGTCCATGTGCTCGGGCACTAAATCTTGGTCCTTGATCGGAGAACTCATTGAGCTATATATATACAAATACATAAGCAATAATTAAATACATATTAACACATATTAACGTAAGCAATAATTAAATTCATATTAACAAATAGTATAATTAATCTCTTCTTGGGGTCCTACAGGGCTTAATCTCTTCTTGGGGTCCTTCAGCATGGCTGTGATGTTATAATGCTGAAGGACCCCAAGAAGAGATTAAGCCCTGTAGTCTACCACCACCCGTTATTTGTGGGCTTCACCGAGGGCGGGAAACATTTGGTGACATCAAACGACCTTCGGGCTGTGGACGTCTGCGAGCTTGTTAAGGGGCCAGACGATGGTGAGCCGGTGTACTCTGTCCGGATGTGTGGTCACAAAATTTAAAGCCGCCCCGGCTTCATCTGTGCGCTTCTCTTCTCTTATGTCGGCTACTAAGATCACTTAGCACCCCACCTAAGAGAAGAGAAGCACACACATGCAGCCGGGGCAGCTTTTAATTTTGTGACCACACATCCGGACATAGTACACCGGCTCAACATCGTCTGGCCTCTTAACAAGCTCGCAGACGTCTTCAGCCCGAAGGTCGTTTGCTATCACCAAATGTTTCCAGCCATCGGTGAAGCCCACAAATAACGGGTGGTGGTAGACTACAGGGCTTAATCTCTTCTTGGGGTCCTTCAGCATTATAACATCACAGCCATGCTGAAGGACCCCAAGAAGAGATTAAGCCCTGTAGGACCCCAAGAAGAGATTAAGCCCTGTGGTCTACCACCACCCGTTATTTGTGGGCTTCACCGAGGGCGGGAAACATTTGGTGACATCAAACGACCTTCGGGCTGTGGACGTCTGCGAGCTTGTTAAGGGGCCAGACGATGGTGAGCCGGTGTACTCTGTCTGGATGTGTGGTCACAAAATTTAAAGCCGCCCCGGCTTCATCTGTGCGCTTCTCTTCTCTTATGTCGGCTACTAAGATCACTTAGCACCCCACCTAAGAGAAGAGAAGCACACACATGCAGCCGGGGCAGCTTTTAATTTTGTGACCACACATCCGGACATAGTACACCGGCTCAACATCGTCTGGCCTCTTAACAAGCTCGCAGACGTCTTCAGCCCGAAGGTCGTTTGCTATCACCAAATGTTTCCAACCATCGGTGAAGCCCACAAATAACGGGTGGTTGTAGACTACAGGGCTTAATCTCTTCTTGGGGTCCTACAGAGAATAGGGATGAGGTAGTCAAGATTGTAGGCGCTAGTGCTCAACTACTAGCATCTATAGATATGGACACAAGTCCAAATTTGGTGCTACTCGACACCATCGATATCACTAGAAAAAAAATACATCAAAGAGATACACTTCCCAATATAGTACTCGAAGATAGTTCATTGACTCCAAGAGGTTCATACAAAATACATGGCTGACAAGGAAGGAAGGTAACAATGGAAGTGCTGGTCAGTGGAAACCCAAGATGACACATCGTTCTGATGTGGGCAGTAGTGGCAGTTCTAACAAAGGCAAGCTCACTTCCAAAGGAACTCCGAGGAGGAAAGGGAGGTGCAGAAATTGTGGCATCTATGGTCACTGGACACAAGACTGTAAGCGTCCAAAGAAGGATGAAAAAGAACATAAACCACCAGAGGCAAATATAGCTGTGGGCGGCACTGAACATGCAGCTCTTTTGTTCGCCCAAGTGGAGCAGGCTTCAGGTGGATCTACACTAACCTACATTTGAACACATATGAAGTGTTCATGCAAACTGTCTATAATAACAAAATATAAAGGAACTAATAGCAATTACGATCTGCATATTAATACATTATGATCTACATACACTATTTGCATAGAATTATTTACATTACTCAAGTCTAAAAAACAATTCAGTAGGGCAAGAAACACAAATTGACAAGAACATTGTAAGTCAAAAACCATAAACGATGAGTATGTCGTAGATTTGTAAGTCAAGAACTGCTGCTAAGTTCACTAATAAGGAGATTAATTTATAATAACAATAGCTTGTGGATGAGTATGTCGTAGATTTGATAAAAAAAGTAAAGGATGCTACACCACCGACACGGCTACACCAGGCACCAGCTACATGCCTAAACAATAAGAACTGTTGTACAAATTGATAAGAATTTTTCCTTGATGCTGGCCGACTGTAGCATGGCTCTCTCCCTCTCTCACCTACACGGCTACACCAAGCACCAGGCATCAAGAAGGGGTCGGAGAGCTGCTGGCCATGGAGCCTGATCCTGATGTGTCTGCTGGTCACGAGCCTGTGGGGGAAGAGCTCGCCGCGCCGGGCTCACCGCGTGGAAGAGAGCAGAGGGGATCAGAGGGAAAGCAGAAGGGAAGAAGAGAGCAGAGAGGAAAGGAACTCACCGCGCCTCTCCCTCCTCTCTCTCTCTCTCCCTCTCGGCGGCGGCGGCGCGTGCGCCCTCCTCTCTCTTCCCTCTCCCTCTCCCTCCTCTCTCTTCCCTCTCCCTCTCCTTCCTCTCTCTTCCTCCCTCTCGGCGGCGGCGCGTGCCCTAGGGTTTACTAAACGCGGCGGCGGCGGCTACCGGCGCGGTAGACACGGCGGCGGTACGGCAGATTAGGGGAAGAGAAAGAAACCTGGAGACGGCGGTGCGGGGGCGGGAATGGCGGCGTGGGGACGGGCGCGGGGACGATCGCCGGCGAAAACCTCGGGGTCGAAATCCAGCAGCCTGACGGCGTCGTCTTGAAGTGAACTGGCGCCAGGGACTTGTAAATTTTTCGGCTCCCGCGCGCCACCCTTTATATAGGCGCCATTTCTACTGGCGGTTGACAATGAAAACCGCCAGTAGAAATCATTTCTACTGGCGGTTGTCATCGACAACCGCCAGTAGAAATGCCATCCACAGACTGCGGAGGCCATTTCTACTGGCGGTTTTCATCGACAACCGCCAGTAAAAATGTTTTCTACTGGCGGTTGACAATGAAAACCGCCAGTAGAAATGTTTTTAGTATATTATTTTTTATTGTATATTCATACATTAAGTAAAAATGTTCTCTCTCTCCCTCCTCTATCTCTCCCTCTCTCTCTCCTCTCTCTCCTCTCCCTAGCTCCTCTCTCTCTCTCTATCCTCTCCTCTCTCTCCTCTCCCTAGCTCCTCTCTCTCCCCTCTCCCTCTCTCTCTCCTCTCTCTCTCTATCCTCTCTCTCTCCTCTCTCTCTCCTCTCTCTCTCCTCTCTCTCCTCTCTCTCTCTCCTCTCTCTCTCCTCTTTCCCTCCTCTCTCTTCCCTCTCTCTCCCTCCTCTGTCACTAGAATGCCCGTTCTTGTAGTGTTTAAATACTACGTCGTCTCCTGGCTTCGCGTCTCTCATCACCATTGGTGTGAAGTTCTTTCACAAGTATCAGATCTGGTAAACATCTTTCCAAGTTCTTTTACAACATGTTCTTTGAAGATGCTTGTTTCTTACTGCCTGATATGTATATATTAGTCGAATAGTCTACTTCTTCTTTTTCTTTGCTCGTGGATTTTGAAGTCTTTTTTTGGGCTTTCTTTCGCTTCTTCCCTTTAGACACGGATGCAACACACTCTTCGTCCTCTCGATAGTCTTTATTCGTCTTGTACCTACTTGCACCGCACTTTGGGCAGCTCTCCAAGTCTTTATAATCATCACCTCGATAAAGGATACAGTGATTTCTACACGCGTGGATCTTCTCCACACCCATAGTGAGCGGACTGATTAGTTTCTTTGCATAGTACGTGTTAGCAGGCACATTGTTCTCCTTTGGAAGCATGTCTGCGATAATACTCAAGAACGCATCGAAGCCAGCATCAGACACACCATATTTAGCTTTTAACATCAACAGCTTTAGCACAGACCGGAGCGTCGTGAACTCTTTGGTACAACCCTTAGACTCGTCGTACAAAGGCTCTTCTGCTGCCTTCTTCAGGGACTCCATACCTTTCATTAAGAACATCGATTGATCTGTATGACGACGCAACATTGCCTCTAGCAACTCTGCATCTTCCGCATCCATAACACTTGGCAGAACATGAGGTCTATCATGTTCATTTCCTCCAGCGTAACCATGATCAGTAACATTTTGCACTACATGTTCGCTCTGTGGAAGAGGTTGGTGTGTCTCGTGAACGAACTGAAATCTGTCGTCGATGTTCTCAGGGTTTCCAGTCGTATAAGGCGAAGAGCTACCCTCTCCATGCTTTGTCCAAATTGTGTAATCCTTCATAAATCCTCGGCATACCAGATGAGATATGATTTGTTCTGTGTCATTAAATACAGCAGCATTTTTGCAGTCCATGCATGGACAATATATGTGTTTTGTCTTTGTTCTCCAAGCATGGTTCGTAGCGACATCAATAAACCTATGGACCTCGGATATGTATGATGGATCTAGCCTTGATAAGTTATACATCCAGGATGTCCTCTCCATCACCACCTGTAAAAAAGTAACATACAACACATGGTGAAACCCTATATCCAAAAATGTGGCTAAAATGTGAAACCCCCCTCTCTCTCTCTCCTCTCTCTCTCTATCCTCTCTCTCCTCTCTCTCTCACCTCTTTAACACATGCTTCGGTTTGTCGCTAACACATGCTTCGGTTTGCAAGTCGTGTAAAATTACATGCTTCGGTTTGTCGCTAACAAAATGTAGTTAGACTACTTTATCTCTTCCAATAAAAGTAGTTAGACTACTTTATCTCTAACACATGGTGAAACCCTATATCCAAAATGTGGCTAAAATGGAGGAAAAATGAACAAAATTTGGCAAAAGAAACATAAGCCAAACTTTTTTAGCAACTAATAAACAAAAAAAATTAATACCCAAACCTATCTTTAACACATGGTGAAAGCCTAGTTTCAAAATGTAGTTAAAATTGAGCAAAAATAAACAATAACTGACAATTGAAACATAATTAAACCAACCTTCCATACAACACATTCACCATTCATAAAGCAACTAAATATGTGTTATGGATAAACTTATTTGATAACTAAACATGAAAAAGGAGAGGGAATAGACAAAAACTAACCATCTTAAGCAACCTCATTTGAGGAAATAGAGAAAATTACCTAGCTATACTCTTCTCTCTCACATGTAAAACCCTAGATCCAAAATGTGGCTAAAATTGAGCAAGAATGAACAAAAATTGACAAAGAAACATAAACCAACCTTTCTTATCCACCTTCTTCGAAGAAATGAAGAGCAAAACCTCCCTCCTTATATTTTTTTGAAATCTGGACCTCCAAAATCGCCTGCAATGGAAACTGGCTGCGAGCATACAGTTCACTGTCGGGGGAAGAAGAGAGCTATTTATAACAGACAGTTCACTGGCGGTTGGCTTGAAAAACCGCCAGTGGAAAGCAATTTCCACTGGCGGTTATCTTAACACAACCGCCAGTGGAAATAGGATGTTTCCACTGGCGGTTCGGTTACACCAACCGCCAGTGGAAATTGGTTTTCCACTAGCGGTTATGTTACACCAACCGCCAGTGGAAACATCCTATTTCCACTGGCGGTTGTGTTAAGATAACCGCCAGTGGAAATTGCTTTCCACTGGCGGTTCCAAAGCCAGGCCCGTCTCGTTTTTTTTACTGGCGCGCGATAACTGAAACCGCCAGTGATAATTTTTGGGTGCCGCAGGCTATGAGCTCTTTTCTACTAGTGTATTAAGAGGTACTAAAGAATTTTAGCCCGCTTAACCCCCTTCGTCCAAAAGTCTAAAGATTTTGCTAAAATGTACAAAGAACAGGTGAAACGTCAATGGAATGGCGCCTGTGCCGGCTCGGCCTGCTTCCGGCTTCGCTTCCGGAACGATCCGCCGCAGCTCGGCCCCGCGTCTGACGACGACGACGATCTCTTCCTCCCGGTCTGTGGCTCCGGCGTGGGAGCCACCTCCTGCCGGCTCACGCGTAGCGCGCGCCGTAGCTCATGCTCGCTCTCCCCCAGATGCTTCACCTGCGCCAATTTTAGTGTGAGCCCACTGTACGTGTCTACGCACGCAGTGCAGTACATGATCGCGCAACACGTACGTACACTGGTCAAGATCAACTCGTATACGATCCTGTCGACCGTACCCGATGCGTTTTACCTTGCAGAAGAGTGAACAGTAGTCGTGGCCGGGGAGGAGCGGTCGCGCGCACGCGGCGCAGGGGTTCTCGACGCTCGCGGACCTCTTCCTCGCCGTGCGCTCGTTCAGGAACACCACCTCATGGTCGCTCACCGTGTGCGACTGCATGCAATATAATGCTGCGAGTCAAGACTCAGATGCATGGAAAACGGAGCGCGCGCCGCCTCTCGGCCGCGTCGGCGACGGTCGATCGGTGTCCGCCTCGGTGACCGGTATAGCGTACGTACGTACCTGGATGCCCGTGCAGTCGAACAGCTTCAGGTCGTCGATGCGCACGACGAAGCAGGACGCGTACTTCCAGATCTTCGGGCACCGTCAAGTAAACAAAAAGAAAAGAGTCTGAGATCGGCTAGCTTGTTGGGAGTAGGCGGCCGGCGGCACATGCGCGCCGCCAAACCGCGGTGCGGATCGGAAAGAAACGTCGCCGGCGGAGCGGTTACCTGGAGGACGTCGTGGACGTGTTCGTGCGGGAGGCAGTGGCGGCACAGCGGCGCGGCGCAGTCGACGCAGAAGTGGTTCTTGTCGTTCTTGCGCTCCCCCGGGTGCGCTGCGCATGCGTCGAAGAACTCCTCCGATAGCAAGCCGCGCAGCCAATGCGGGGCGCCACGCGCAGCCACCGGCTGCATCGCCGCCGTCTCACGCACGGCTAGGTGGCTCCTGCGGTCGATCTGCGCACGGTGGTGGCACAGCCGTGGGGTGCGTGGGGGTTGAGGGCTTTTAGATTGTATGGGTGCTCGTGGGTTCGGTTGGATCAGTGAGCGCGGGCGTAGAGAGGGGGCTTCAACGACGCTAGGCTAGATTTTAACTGAAACGCCGAAAAGCGTGGGGTTCCGCACCCTTATGTGCGGTGTAATTCTCGGCATGCGAGGTGTAATACAGATGTATCTATATGCCGATGCCGTATCCAAATTTAGGATTTCAAATTTGCCTTTCTAAACAATGCGGCTATATATATATATATATATATTATCCTAGTCTCGTTGTCATGATCAGGATCCCGAGTAATAAGACACGTGCTCGACATGCTCGAATCGCATAATTACGAATCTATCATAATTTGAAAATGCATATACTCATCTAAACAGTAAACATCCGCTAGAAACGGAAGTTTATGCCCCTGGTTTTGATAAGTTCATGCCAAACTCAGTTGAAATTAATGGTCAACACTATATAACCATAAATCATTTTGAAGAGATAGATGTATTCAAACTTATGTTATTGCTTGAGATCTCATTCCATGCAAAAAGTAAAAACACGTCAAACGAGATTGATATAACATAATTTCATAGATATTACACAAGTTTATGCACTGACAATTTAATGTTAGGGTCCGGATCCTTAGTGATCCTAGCACGCCTCGGATATGACCGCCACACCTCGAGAATAGGCTTTGTTAGGCTGTCTGCAAAATATAAGGTTTGTTATTACACTGTTTATAAAGTAAAGCTTAAAATATATAATGAAAATGGAGATAAGATAGACTAGTTGCCAGAGACAACCTTACTAATTGGATGTTCCAAATTATTCTATCCACCTTAATCATTGTATACAAGACACACTAAATCTAGGAAATTATTGCAAAAATCAAATACAAGTAGCCATCTACCCATCACACGTTAATTACTATCATTTACAATAATAAATATTGGTGTAGGATATATTCTTGGACCCGGTTAAGGAACAGAGCCTAGAACTAATATGCGCCCTGATGGAGGGCACAAACCTCTTCGTGGCTATATTAATGAGGATAGGACCGCGCGTCACGGAAGCCAACACTTCCGTGCTTCAAAAGAACATAGCCGCCACATTTAAAAGGGACCCAATCTCCCAACATGCACCTTAGTGACCTGAAATCTCTACTACTACTTAAGACTATAGTGTAGACGTTTACCGTTTACGGTGCACGGTTCTGCCCCCTCCCCACCCTCGACATCCTCACCCTATGCTCTGCTCCCTATCGCGCCCTCACCCTCCCAGCTGCGATCCCTGTCACCCGCAATCCCTGGAGGGGACGCGACGGGGCCGGAGCTACCGGGGGCGGAGCTGATGGCCATCTTCTAGGTGATGGTGGACCTCCTCGGCGACCCGGCGTGGCCGCAGCTCCACCCACGACCCTACACCGACACGCCGTGGCCGAGCCTGTAGTGCGAGCTCGCGCCTGACGACACGCGCGTGCTCCACGCCACCCGCCTCCACCTGGGCCCGACGTCGCCACCCTGCCTTGCAGGCCCGGGACCAGGCTCGATCCCCCCTCGCTGCATGGCTTGCCGCACCTCCGGACGCTCTCCATCTTCGGCTGCTTCGGCGTCGCCCAGGGCCCCGTCGAGCTGTTGCTCGCGCTGTTCACGTCGTCGTCCTCGCTCGAGCAGATCATGCTCAAGTCCAACCCCGGCCTCACTGGCCCCATGGCGGCGATGTTGGTTCTTATTTTGGTAAATATTGTGTTATACACACCGATGGTTACCAATTGAGTGATAAATATTGTGTTATATGAATAATCTGCAGAGAGGGGCTTGACTATGAGGTTAGAAAAGAATGACAGCTACTACTATACTAGTAGTGCCTGTTTTACTCTGCAGGTATTCAGAGTAGTGTTTGAATCAGCGCAATCGGTCAGTTTTGACTACTACTACTCTGTCATTTACTAGAGCTTCTTGTTGTATACAGTGTATGGTTCTTATTTTGGTAGCAAGACTGTAATTTGAGAAAGCTTATAAAGCAGCAGTAAGACATACCTTTGTTGATTATTCTTTGTGTTTGTAAGTTTGCTATCAAGATGGTTCTTTGCATTTGTTCATACATGCTTTTGGTTGATTCAGGTTTGGCTATCACATGTCTGAAGTTGTAAGCCTGTAACTCATATTTTTCTCAAACAACCTTTTCCAATCCTAGGCTGTCGAACAAGGAGAAGAAGCGTTCTAGGCAAAAGTGTTCCAATTGGATTAATTCTGGACTAGAAAGAGCGAAAGAGTGGGATGCACTAAATCTTGGCTTGAAACTGTTCCTATGCTGCCGAACGGGGCCGAGCTGTTTCCAAGTATATATTATCTATTGCTACTTCCTTCACATATCATTACTTTATGTGTTCTTGCTGTTTACATTTGGCACCATCGTTGGTAAGACAGTACCACCCACAGTTTTATTGAGAAAGGCTTTTTTAAGATGGTTGTGGTTGAATGAATTGGAAAATAAAACTACACTAACTTAATTTTCGTTTTCTTCTTGTGCTTCAGGAAGCTTGATTACGTTGATGGAGTTTGTCCCACCAATGTCACTATACCACATAATCTATGAGCTCTCTCCACCTTCATCATCGGGACTTTTCTCAAACTTCTCTGGTGTACACTTGGGAGACTTGAGTGATCCTGAAACTGTAAGAGCTCATATTTGTGTATGTTCTATAAAGGATAGATATTATAAATATTGTGAATATAGAAACGTAGTAACACAGAGGCAACTAACTATTTTATTAAATCATGGTTCGTTCTTGTTCATCCGTCTCATACATTATTCCATTTATTTCTTATCTTAGTCGTATGTTTACCAAAAAATAAAGAATCGATCCAACAAAGAACTAACCATGGTTCTTTTTTCCTTCTGTTTGTCCTCGTGCAGTTCGACTACCTTCAGCATGCTCAAGCTCGCCAAGGAGGCTAGTAGGCGGCAACATCCTGGTTTCTTCTTGTTTACCTGTCTCATACATTACTATTTTTATTTCTTATCTCAGTTGTATGCTTACCAAAAAATGAAGAATCGATTCAACAGTGAACTAACCATGGTTGTTCTTTTTTCTTACTTTTCGCGCTCGTGCAGTTCGACTACCTCATCCCACCGATGGGGATGGACAAGAGCCGCGCGAATGGACAAGTGTGGCGCGAACAGCGTGGACAGCGGTAACGTACACAAGGCAGGCATGGTGATGACGGGTTGCCCATCAGTGTGTATGCATCAGAGACGTTGGGGTGTGCGGCGGCCATGTCCACAGACGGCTGATGAGCAAGATGCTCGGGCGCATTGGGGATTCACCACTTATCAGGTTCGGCACATACACATGTGACGCGTGCGCCGTGTCGTGCACTCTCAAGTGGGACGTGGTCACTGTCATGGAGTACAAGGGCCTACCTTTGCAGCAGGCCGTCAACTACTATGTCAGGGGCACGATGCAGAATATCCGAAGACAACTACTATCAATAATTAGCCAATATAAACTATTTACAAATCTTTACTAATGTTTACAAAATAGCATATCCCTATATCATTGTTTTTAGGAAAAAATGACGTATTAGTATTGACACATCGTGTATCCATAGGAAGTCTCGTAATTGATTAATAACATCTTATTGACCACATGTGTAGCTATTAGACAATATATGGGTTTGATATATGAACATGTATGGTGTTTAGTTGCTTCTTCTACTTTGTTCTAATTGATGAATAAAAAATGAATGGGTCTTTCTCCTTTTCCTCTTGTCGGGAGAGCACATCTCATGAAGTGATCCAAAATTAATTACTACTAATCCTTTTATCAGCGGTGTTCGTATACCGTCGCAATGCACGGGCAACTAACTAGTTCCTAATTATGTCCTCCTCTAGATCCAAACGTTTCTACGCCGTCGACCACCAATGTCCTGCTATAAGGGTTGAAAGGATCACGATGCCCAAGAGGGGGGGTGAATTGGGCTTTTCAAAAAAAACAACACTAATTAAAACCTAAGCAAGAGCTAAGCAAGAGCCCAACTTCACCCCAACAACTAGCACTAAAAATATAATACTAGAAATACAACAATGCTAAGACAATACTTCAAATACTTGCTAAACAACTACACAATGTAAAGTGCTTGAATTAAGTGTGGAATGTAAAGCAAGGTTTAGAAGACTCCTCCAATTTTTCCTGAGGTATCGAAGAGTCGGCACTCTCCACTAGTCCTCGTTGGAGCACCCGCGCAAGGGTATCGCTCCCCCTTGGTCCTCGCAAGAACCAAGTGCTCACTACGAGATGATCCTTTGCCACTCCGGCGCGGTGGATTCCTCGAGACCACTTACAAACTTGAGTCGGGTCATCAACAAGATCTTCACGGTGATCATCGAGCTCCCAACGCCACCAAGCCGTCTAGGTGATGCCGATCACCAAGAGTAACAAGCCGTAGACTTTCTCTTGACCAAGAGAAGCCTAATGCAAGTGGTGTGTGCTCTAGGTGGCTCTCGCTAGCACTAATGAGGAACAAACGCGGATTAAGATTCTCTAATCTCCTCACTAGGCTTTTGGTGCTTGCAATGCTCTAGCAATGTGCTGGAATGAATGTGGAGTGCAAGACATTGAATATGGTGGGTGGAGGGGGTATAAATAGCCCTCACCCACCAACTAGCCGTTACCAGCAACTTTCTGCGCATTGGCGCACCGGACAGTCCGATGCGCCACCGGTGCGCCAATGGTGCGCCACCGGTGCGCCAACGGTCGTTTCCAACGGCTAGTTCTGACAGGTAGCCGTTGGACTCATGGCACACCGGACAGTGAACAGCCACTGTCCGGTGCACACCGGACAGTCCGGTGCACTGTCTGGTGCACTGTCCGGTGCGCCACTAAAATTCATTTTCGAAACAGGCGCTCTCGGGTTTCTGCGTGGAGAAGGCTCTTCCACGGGCCAGCCTGGGCCCCACCTGGCAGGGTGCACCGGACAGTCCGGTGCACACTGGACAGTCCGGTGCCCTAGGGCCAGAAACCCCATCTCTTGTTTTTCAGCTGATTTTCAAATCGGTTTTCGTTCTAACTTGTGAGTGAGTTCTAGAGTGACACCTAGCATTGTATGTGAGTGTGATTGTGCACCAACACTACACTAGAACTCTCTTGGTCAAACTACTCATCGACAACCCCTCTTTATAGTACGGCTAAAAGAGAATAAAAGACTTAACTAAATCACGAGTGTCCACATCTCCTTGACACTCGGACTTCGTAGTCCTTCACCTTTTGTTTCGTCGTTTTAGCCGTCGCTTCGAGTTCTTATTTCCGGGATTGTTTTCACCGTTGTAGTACTTCTACCTGTAATGCGACCTAACTTACCATTTGTCTCTACAAAACACACGTTAGTCACACAATATGTTGTCATTAATCACTAAAACCATCCAGGGGCCTAGATGCTTTCAATCTCCCCCTTTTTGGTGATTGATGACAACCCTACAAGATTTGTGAGAGTAGTTTGTTTTGAAGTTTTTGTCAATAGAGAAGATAGTTAGTTATACTCAGTAATCTTTGACAGAAAGAGTGTGTACCAAAATAATAAGAAGGAGCACATACACATCATAAGTTTCTTGTTCATACAAAAGTAAAATCAAATCGATGAACAAGAACTTAAAGGACTGGTGATAACATATAAGGTGAAAACATAATACACACAGTCAATCATAAGCATCGAGAGTATATATAGAGTTTGTGAGCCAAAAGCACCAAGCTAGTACAGAGAGTAGCAAGCACATATATTACATCAAAATGACTCTCTACTAACTTTCTAACTCCCCCTAGCTCTCACAACTCATATCTCTCCCCCTTTGGCGTCAAACACCAAAAGGGTACCCGAACCTACACATCTGAGGCGGGAGGAGGCGGCGGGGGCGCATCCGGTCGCGGTCGAGGCAGTAGTGCGAACGTCGGCGGGGGGTCAGAGTCAGTCTCGGATCCAGGATCTGCTGTAGAAGCTGGAGCTGGTACTGACTCGGACTGAGGCCGCGCTGCAGAAGCTGCCGAAACTGAAGTGGTCACAGATACTGCCACAGTAGTAGTGGTAACATCAGAAGCTGGTGGCACTGGCGGCTGAGGGCAGACAGAGCTGAGAACCGGTGACGTGAAAACCAGGGTGACCGGCCGGAGCGGAGAGGAAGAAGGACCAACAGAAGTAAGGGGGGTCCTGACTGAAGTGCTGGCACAACAGGAGCCTGAAGCGGAGGAGGTGGTGCAGACTGAACCGGGGGAACCGAGACACCAGAATGCTGTAGCATAAGAGCCATGAATGCCCTGCTCTCAGCCCGATCCTGGAGAAGCTGCTGCTGAAGAGAATCCTGCCTGTCCTGCATGGTCTGAAACATCGAGAGCATCCTCTCGGATAACCGGGACTGCTCGGCGGCCAAGTGAGCCTGCTGCTGAGTGAGAGACTGGAGAATCGAAGCAATAGCAGGGTCAATAGCCGGAGGGGCAGCAGGGGTAGCACTAGAACTCCCAGCCTCATGATCATGTGAGCGTGGAGGCATAGGAGGTGGAGGCGGAATCCCAAAATCATCGTCATCGTCATCATCATCATCATCAACTGCCGCATCCTGAGCTGCGAACTGATGGTGAGCAGCATCCTCGGCCTGAGTGCTAAAAACTGGAGCAGAAGCTGGCACAGGATCCTCAGGCGCCGGACGGTAGGACCCAAAGCCAAGGCGTGAGGCCTCAAGTGTGCCCTGAAACTGTGGAGGCTGAATCAGCTGCCCAAAAATGTGGCACAGATAGTGAGCATACGGCAGCTGGCGTCGAGCACGCAGACCATCCAAAACGGTGTCCTCGATCTCACAAATAAGGAAATCCACGACGTCAAACTCGGACTGAGAGACCAGGGCACCAAGGAGCCAGAGCTGGATATGTGTGGTAGCCTCCCTGTATCCCATCCGCGGCAGAAGTGTCCGTCTCATAAGCTCAAATAGGAACTTTGCTGCTGTAGTGAAATCTGCCGGTGAGCGTCGCGACCCATCTGAGAAGGGCGGGCGGAATAGAGCCGCGACGTGAGCTGTACCCGGAGCCACACCGTCGTGAGGGCGACGAGGAGGGTCAGAGGTGTCGTAGCATAAGATGTGAAGTCGAGTCGACGACTCGTGAAATCCAAAGAGCTGGTGAATCTGGCTGGCAGTAATAGTGACATCCTCTCGCTCAAAACGAAACCTCATCCAGTGATGATCAGGGTCGATCCATACAGTCGCGTAGAATACTCGGACCCATTCCTCAACATACCTGCCGCTGGTAGTCAAAAGAGTCAGAAGGCCAGGCAGATATGTGAGGTGCACCTCAAAGTCAGCACCGGCGGCACGTAGAAAAGCTGGAAGATCCAAAAGCCGGTGCGCACGCAGAGCAATTTGTGCAGACATCTGAGCTCTGAAAAAGGACTCCTGAATACGGGTGCTGAAAAGATCAACTGCAGCAGGGTCCCTCTGAGCCGGTAACCAAGACTCCACGGGTACGTATCTGAACCTACGTACCCGTGCCGCTGTAGCACGCTGAAGGTCAAAAAGTTTGGGATCCGCAGCAAGTGGTTGTACCTCAGTCTCATCGCGCTCCCGAAATCGAGGTGGAGGGATAGGAGGAGCTGAAGCGGGAGCGGTAGGAGGAGTAGTGGAAGCTGGTGTAGTGGAGGTAGCGGGTATGGCTGTGGTGGTGGATGGCGCAACAGGGGTGACGGGAGCAGGCAGAGTGGGTGGTGGAGTGGAAGCAGTGGTGTGAGTGGAGGAGCGAGACCGGGAGGCGAGGCGACGAACACGGTACGCTATCTGATCTGACGGAGTCTGTGGCTGATCTCCAAGCTCGGCCTGCGCAGCGGCTGCTGCTGCTGCTGCACGGGCTGCTCTGTCCGTACGCCGCTTCTTGCGGCCTTCCTGCTGCTCCAAATATACTGTCTTGCCCTTGACCTGCCTGAAGGGGCGACGAGGATCCTCATCATCGCCTCCCCCTGGCGCCGACACATTCTTCGTGCGTGGCATCCTGAATCTGATGACTGCAAATGAGAGAGAGTGACTAAGCATAGATCGATAATATCCGATAGAATAGCAAAGAATGAGATGACTACCTGGAAAGCTCACACGAGACGTGACAATCCAGGTAGGACAGGAAACGGCACACGGGCAATCAAGGTCACTGAAATGACAGAAGAGGTGAGCATGTATTAGTCACATAGTCATAAGTATATGAAATGTGAATAAATACATACACAGAGAAATATGGCACAGAAAATGAGAGATAAGGCGATCGAGAGGTCAAACGGCGTTTGAACGATAAAATGTGCCATAGGAGGTTTGGAATTCGAATTGAGGTATGAAATGACGAGGAATTGAGCCGATACTTCACGAATAGGTTTATATAGGTGAAAATGAGTGAAGTGTGTGCTTGGTTTGAATTTAGGCGAAGAAAAAGAGATTTAGGCACTCGGCTCGGAAACGATCGCTCGAAACGGGGAATTGGGTGAAATTAAAGCCTGGAATATCGGATGGGCGTGAAATTTGGCGAATATGTTACTGGAGATGTTGTGAAGGTGCCTGAAAAATTTGGGTTCAATTGGAGCATATTTGGCTGGTTTGGACATTTTACCGAACACGTGGAGGGCGGAGTTTTAGGGTTTCGGGGAAAATGCCATTTGAGGTGGGAAAACCCTCCCGAAGGAGCTAGGAACCTGCAAGGACACTCAATGGCCACAAAGGAACACATTGCACAACATGGATTCACTGGAATTCACAGGATTTGAATTGGGCACAAAGGGTGGAAATGGGGTGTGCACAGCCTAGAGAAACAGAGTGAGAGAGAAGACAGAGGAAGAAGGGGCTGCTCACCGAGCGAGGGCAGGAGAGAAGCACTGGGTCGAGGTCGCCGGAGAACAGATCGCCGGAGAGGAGGGGTGGTCGCCGGCAAGGGGTGGAGATCGCCAGGAGCAATCGCAGAGAGCACAGAGGGAGAAGAGAGCCTCTGGCCCGGTCTCGGGCTGGAGGCCGTTTTTTTTAAAACGCGAGATGGGCGCACCGGACAGTCTACAGTGCCTGTCCGGTGCACACCGGACAGCGCACAGTAGCTGTTCGGTGAACCACCGGACAACACACCGGAGAAAGGAATTTTAGCGCGCGGCTGCCGATGCACCGGACATTGCACAGCGCAGTGTCTGGTGCACACCGGACTGTCCGGTGAGCCTAGACAGAGGGAAAATTTGGATTTTTGAATTTTTCTATCTAGTTCCCAACCAAACCAAATCCCAACTTATAAACACACAAAATAACACTTGTTGGGACAGGTATTGGCACCCTCATATACTTTTTTCATAATTTTCAAAATATTTTGCCATAGGCTAGATAATTTTAGAGAAAATAGGCAAATGGTGAAATTTGCATTTTGGCCTTGCACTAGGGGTTTTCATGAGTGATTTGATTTTTGAATACTCCCCCTAAGTGCAGTACCTCATGCATATTTTAAGAACCAACAATTGCATAAAAAGTAAGAATTTAAGTGCTAAAAGCTTAAAAACTAAGACTTGTCAAGTTTGATCCGAGTTAAGCTTTTTCACTCGCTTTGTTGGCGGTTATCTCAACTAGGTTAGACAAGCCCTAGATGCAATACAAGAAATTTAAACATGCAATGCAAGCTTGACAACACCATTTGACATTTTACATAAAATTTCTGAGATCAAGAATATTTAGTTCATTCCTCAACATGCAAAAGCGGGTCTTATCAAGTGGCTTAGTGAAAATATCCGCTAATTGATCTTTCGACCTCACTCCTTCTAAAATGATATCTCCTTTAGCAACATGATCTCTAAGAAAGTGATGACGGATATCAATGTGCTTGGTGCGAGAGTGTTGTACAGGATTATTAGCAATTTTAACAGCACTCTCATTATCACACAACAAAGGTACCTTTTCTAGAACTACGCCATAGTCTAGAAGAGTTTGTTTCATATATAAAATCTGTGTGCAACAAGCACCCGCGGCAATGTATTCCGCTTCGGCAGTTGACAAGGCAACACTATTTTGCTTTTTGGATGTCCATGAAACTAGTGATCTTCCAAGCAGATGGCATCCCCCAGAAGTACTTTTCCTATCAATTTTGCAACCGGCATAATCCAAATCAGAATAGCCAATTAAATCAAAAGTAGCTCCTTTGGGATACCACAGACCAACGCTTGTGGTGTGCCTGAGATACCTAAGAATTCTCTTAACAGCGCGAAGATGAGCTTTCTTAGGATTAGATTGAAATCTAGCACACATGCAGACACTAAACATAATATCGGGCCTAGATGCGGTAAGGTACAATAAACTACCAATCATAGAACGGTAGAGAGTTTGATTAACTGGGTTACCTCCCTCATCTAAGTCGAGATGTCCATTTGTAGGCATGGGGGTCTTGATTGGTTTGCACTTCTCCATGTTGAACCTTTTCAACAAGTCTTTGGTATACTTCTCTTGTGAGAGAAAGTTACCATCTTTCATTTTCTTGACTTGAAAGCCGAGGAAGTACGTTAGCTCACCAATCATTGACATCTCGAACTCCTTCGACATCAACTCACCAAATTCCTTGCAATGATAGTCATTTGTCGAGCCAAAGATTATATCATCAACATATACTTGACAAATGAAAATATCACCGTTATGTTTCTTTGTGAATAGGTCCCGATCTTGAATCCCTTTTCGATGAGGAAGTCGCGAAGGCGCTCATACCAAGCCCTTGGAGCTTGCTTTAGCCCATATAGCGCCTTGGACAACCTGTAAGCATGGTTAGGATATCTAGGGTCTTCAAATCCAGGTGGTTGCTCAACATATACAAGTTCATTTATGAAGCCATTTAAAAATGCACTTTTTACATCCATTTGATAAAGTTTTATATCATAGCATGATGCATATGCAAGTAGGATACGGATGGCTTCCAGTCGAGCAACCGGTGCAAAGGTCTCTCCAAAATCTAAGCCTTCAACTTGAGAGAATCCTTTTGCAACAAGTCTTGCCTTGTTCCTTACATTCACACCTTGATCATCTTGTTTGTTTCTGAACACCCACTTTGTTCCAATGATTCTTGCATCTTGTGGGGGCTTCTCCAGGGTCCAAACTTCGTTATGGGTGAAGTTGTTAAGTTCTTCATGCATGGCATTCACCCAGTCCGGATCCTGTAGCGCCTCATCTATACAAGTAGGCTCAACACAAGAAACAAATGAGTGATGTTCAATAAAAGAAGCATGTCTATGGGATCGAGTAATAACCCCTTGTGAAGGACTCCCGATGATTTGGTTTTGAGGATGAGCTTGAAGTAGTGATGAATTTCTCCTGTTAACCACTTGGGAAGAAGATCCTGGAGCATCAACATCTTCGGCTTGTACCCTTGCTTGTTCATGAGAGACAAATGTATCTTCATTTGCATGCCTCTCATCTTTTTCATCATCTTGTGGTACATTTGATGAAGAAGGCCTGTCAATGTTGTGCACCTCTTCTTCATCTTCTTTTGGTTTGATAGCTCCAATTGGCATGTTCTTCATTGCTTCCCTAAGTGGCTCATCACCTACATCATCAAAATTCTCAAGTGCTCCTTGGGAGCCATTAGTCTCATCAAATTCCACATCATATGTTTCTTCTACCACGCCAGTGGCATGATTGAATACTCGATATGCTTTGGACTTTAATGAATAACCCAAAAGAAAACCAATATCACAACGTCTTTGAAACTTCCCTAGGTGATGGCGTTTCTTGAAGATGTAGCATTTGCATCCAAACACCCGAAAGGAGACGTCTGGCTTTTTCCCATTTAGCAGTTCATAGGGAGTCTTCGCAAGCAGCCGGTGAGGAAATAGCCTGTTTGATGCATAACATGCAGTGTTGACAGCTTCGGCCCAAAACCTCTCCGGTGTGTTATACTCATCAATCATTGTTCTTGCAAGAGTGATCAAGGTCCTGTTTTTCCTTTCAACAACTCCATTTTGTTGAGGTGTATATGTTGCAGATACTTCATGCTTGATCCCAATTTCATCACAATACTCATGAATGTTGGTGTTGTCAAATTCTTTGCCATTATCACTTCTAATCTTCTTGATCTTGCAATCAAATTCATTTTGTGCTTTCTTGGCAAACTTCTTGAATATAGATGCAACTTCAGATTTGTCATGGAGAAAGAACACCCAAGTGTATCTTGAGAAGTCATCAACAATCACTAGACAGTAGAGGTTGCCACCGGCACTTACATAATTTGTAGGTCCAAATAAATCCATATGAAGTAGTTCCAGTGGCCTTGATGTTGACATGAAAGCTTTAGTAGGATGTGTATTAGCAACTTGATTTCCAGCTTGACATGCACTACATGGCTTGTCTTTTTCAAACACCACATCTTTTAATCCTCTAACCATGTCCTTTTTTAATACCTTCTTGAGTGTGCTCATCCCAACATGTGCAAGCCTCCTATGCCAAAGCCATCCAAGTGAAGCTTTGGTGAAGAGGCAAGTTCTTAAGTCTGCATCTTCTGAAGTGAAATCCACTAAGTAGAGGTTGTTGTATCTAAATCCCTTGAACACCATTGATTCATCATCCATCTTTGTTACAATAACCTCTGTTGGAGTGAATAGGCATTGAAGTCCAAGATCACAGAGTTGACCCACTGATAATAAATTGAAGCTTAAAGGTGCAACTAAGAGAACATTTGATATTGATAAATCATTTGAAATTGCCACCTTGCCAAGTCCTTGCACTTTTCCTTTTGAATTGTCTCCAAATGTGATTTTATCTTGTCCATCAACATTCTCATCAAGTGAGGTGAACATCCGTGGGTTGCCTGTCATATGTTGTGTGCATCCACTGTCAATAACCCAATGGCTCCCACCGGTCTTGTAGTTCACCTACATCCACAGACAATTCAAGCTTGAGTTTTGAGGGCCCTATACTGCATAGGACCAGTGACTCTCTCAATCAAAGACTTTGCAACCCAGATTTGTCTAGGTCTACTCTTGTTTGGTGGACCTAGGAATGTAACTTTGACCTTTCCATTTGCAACCTTTCTTAGAACATAATGAGCATTGAAAGCAAATGGTCTTGAGTGCTTAGGCAAGGGAGTTGGTGGTTTGGCTTTGCAGTTGTGGGCAAAATGACCTTCATTTCCACACTCAAAGCATTTGATAGGCTTGTGAGTCTGCTTTGGCTTGTATTGAGTGGTAGCTTTCTTTTGCACAAAAGCATTGTATCCAATACCACTCTTGTTGTTTTTCATGACAGTGTTCATAAGCAGCTCATTTTAGAGGTATTGACCCTTGTTGAACTTTTGCACACTTGTTGCAAGATGTTCATTTTCACTTTTTAATTTCTTGACCTCATTTTTAAGCCTTTGATTATCCACTGCCAACTCGTTGTTGAAATCATTGTTCTCAACAGCAACCTTTCCTCTAGTAGTTGCATCAGTCAAGTATTTCTTCAATTTTTGGTTGTCTAAAGTCAGGACTTCAACTTTTTCAGTCAATTCAGCATGTAGACTAGTTTGCTCTTCTTGACTCAAATCATCACATGAGGTTGCTACATCAATCTTAACAACAGGGTTAATAGCCTCATGTGTTTTGCAAGATAAAAGTTCATTTTCAACAAGAAGATTGTCATGATCAAATTTAATTTGAGTATAGTCTTCCTTGATTTTTACTAGTCTATTTTGCAACTCCCTATTAGTTTCATTTAATTTGTCACATTTATCCTTAGCATCTTTTAGGGAGATTGTGAGCTCATTTACAGTTGATGACATAGTTTTATTTTCTTCTTTTATTTCATCACTAGCTTTCATAACTATGTCATATTTGGCATTTAAAGATTCATTTTCATTTTTCAACCTATCACATTTAGCCTTTGACTTTCTAATGATTTGAGTATATTCTTTAAGCAAGTCAGCTAGCTCATCATATGAAGGTGAAGCAAATTCCTCATCACTATCACTATCACTATCATCAGTAATATTAATATCATTTTGTACCTTCCGTTCACCCCTAGCCATGACGCATAGGTAAGAAGTCGATGATGGCGATGGTGGTGGTGAAGAGAAGTCCCCGGCGATGGCGGCAACTTTTTCATCATTCTCTTCTTCACGTGAAGAAGATCCACTTGGTGACTCAATGTCAGTGAGCCAGTCACCAACAATGTATGCCTTTCCATTCTTCTTCTTGTGGAACCTCTTTTGCTTCTCATCTTTCCTCTTGAAAAATTTCTTTTCCTTCTTTTCATCGTCGTTGTCATCTTCTTTCTTGCCCTTGAACTTGTTCTTCTTGGGCTTGGTACATTGATGAGCAAGATGACCAAGCTCTCCACAGTTATAGCAATCCATCTCAGAGATGGGCTTTCTTTTGCTGGAAAAGAATTTCTTCTTTCTTGAATCAAATTTGATGCCTTCTCTGTTGAGCTTCTTTAACATCTTGGTGGTCTTCCTCACCATCAAGGCAATGTTAGCATCAAGGTCATCATCACTTGAGGATTCTTCCTCAATTTGTACTTTGGATTTTCCTTTTCTTTCATGATTTGCTTTGAGAGCCAAATCCTTTCTTTTGGAAGATGATTCTTCTTTGTCGTTGATGTGCATGTACATCTCATGGGCATTGATCTTTCCCAAAATCTGTGTAGGTGTGGTAACTGAAAGATCCATTTGATGTAGCACAGTGACAATGTGTCCATATTTGTCTATTGGGAGGACATTGAGAATCTTCCTCACAACATCCGGTTGTGAGATTTGAGTAAGCCCCAATCCATTAACTTCCTCTACAAGAATATTGAGACGTGAGTACATAGCATTTGCATTTTCATTAGCAAGCATTTCAAAAGAATTTAACTTTCTCATGGCTATGTGATATCTCTCCTCACGCTCACTTCTAGTTCCTTCGTGTAGAGCACAAATATCCATCCACAAATCATGAGCATTTTTATGATTTCTTACTCTATTGAACACATCTTTGCAAAGGCCTCTAAAAAGGGTGTTTTTGGCCTTAGCATTCCATTTCTCATAATTGAACTCATCACCTACAAGATTTGTGGGATCTCTAGGTTCGGGGAATCCTTGTGTGGCGGCTTTATAGACACCAATGTCTATAGCCTCTAAATATGCTTCCATACGAATTTTCCAATAAGGAAAATCGTCACCATCAAAAACGGGAGGAGGTCCATCCCCACCGGACATCGTAACTCTTAGCGGTTAAGCTAATCTAAGAGCAACAAGGCTCTGATACCAATTGAAAGGATCACGATGCCCAAGAGGGGGGTGAATTGGGCTTTTCAAAAAAACAACACTAATTAAAACCTAAGCAAGAGCTAAGCAAGAGCCCAACTTCACCCCAACAACTAGCACTAAAAATATAATACTAGAAATACAACAATGCTAAGACAATACTTCAAATACTTGCTAAACAACTACACAATGTAAAGTGCTTGAATTAAGTGCGGAATGTAAAGCAAGGTTTAGAAGACTCCTCCAATTTTTCCCAAGGTATCGAAGAGTCGGCACTCTCCACTAGTCCTCGTTGGAGCACCCGCGCAAGGGTATCGCTCCCCCTTGGTCCTCGCAAGAACCAAGTGCTCACTACGAGATGATCCTTTGCCACTCCGGCGCGGTGGATCCCTCGAGACCGCTTACAAACATGAGTCGGGTCACCAACAAGATCTTTACGGTGATCACCGAGCTCCCAATGCCACCAAGCCGTCTAGGTGATGCCGATCACCAAGAGTAACAAGCCGTAGACTTTCGCTTGACCAAGAGAAGCCTAATGCAAGTGGTGTGTGCTCTAGGTGGCTCTCGCTAGCACTAATGAGGAACAAACGCGGATTAAGATTCTCTAATCTCCTCACTAGGCTTTTGGTGCTTGCAATGCTCTAGCAATGTGCTGGAATGAATGTGGAGTGCAAGACATTGAATATGGTGGGTGGAGGGGGTATAAATAGCCCTCACCCACCAACTAGCCGTTACCAGCAACTTTCTACGCATTGGCGCACCGGACAGTCCGGTGCGCCACTGGTGCGCCAACGGTCGTTTCCAACGGCTAGTTCTGATAGGTAGCCGTTGGACTCATGGCACACCGGACAGTGAACAACCACTGTCCGGTGCACATCGGACAGTCCGGTGCACTGTCCGGTGCGCCACTAAAATTCATTTTCGAAACAGGTGCTCTCGGGTTTCTGCGTGGAGAAGGCTCTTCCACGGGCCAGCCTGGGCCCCACCTGGCAGGGTGCACCGGACAGTCCGGTGCCCCAGGGCCAGAAACCCCATCTCTTGTTTTTCAGCTGATTGTCAAATCGGTTTTCGTTCTAACTTGTGAGTGAGTTCTAGAGTGACACCTAGCACTGTATGTGAGTGTGATTGTGCACCAACACTACACTAGAACTCTCTTGGTCAAACTACTCATCGACAACCCCTCTTTATAGTACGGCTAAAAGAGAATAAAAGACTTAACTAAATCACGAGTGTCCACATCTCCTTGACACTCGGACTCCGTAGTCCTTCACCTTTTGTTTCGTCGTTTTAGCCGTCGCTTCGAGTTCTTATTTCCGGGATTGTTTTCACTGTTGTAGTACTTCTACCTGTAATGCGACCTAACTTACCATTTGTGTCACACCCGGGTTTTAGGGGCACCAAGACCCAGGCGCGAACATAAGCACCAGGTATGCTGGGACCAAGTCTCACACATATGATGTATAATGGCACAGGATCGAATGTCACATCTTTTCTACATAATAGGAATTCTGTACAAAATAAATAAATAATTACATTATAAGGAGACAACGGTCCAGCAACCCAAAGTTGACTGGGAGACGACGACCTAGATCTCTCACGAACACATCACAGCATCCTTCATGCGCTTCATCCTGTGGTACCTGATCTTAACCTGTGGGGGGGTGTGAGACAGCAAGAGTGAGCTCACATACGTTCATCGCTCAACAAGTTGTGGGGAATAATGTGCATGAACTCGCCAAAGGTGGGAGCTCACGTGGAGTGTAAGGCTTACCAAAGGAGATGGTTGAAGCTGAGCATTGCTTTTAAAGTTGGTCAAAATTTTATTAGCAATTACTAAGTATAAGTAAATACCAACCCAATTAAATGGTAGAACAAAAGTAACAACATCACCTGCGATGCAATGCATATGACAAATTGAATTTAGTTCCATAAATTAATCATGTGAGGGTCCGAGCTGCTCATGACCGTGAGCACGGCTAGTATACCAGTTTTACACTCTGCAGAGGTTGCGCATCTTTACCCACAAGACGTGTTACCCATCTGCCAAGAGACGGCCAATCCCATACACCTCTACCGAGGAGGTGAGGCAGGGTAACACTACGAGGCCTTTACAAAGTTCCACTAGCTTCAGAAAACCCGCTATAGTTTATAGGAAGTTCCAATGCAGGAATCCCTTGCAGGACCGCCATCGCGACAAAATCCTCCCGAGGGCCTCCCTAGCAGGAATCCCTTGCAGGACTGCCATCGCAGCAAAATCCTCCCGAGGGCCTCCCTACACTGACCACTCCCCTACTGCCCTTGCCCCTTTCGGGTAAGGTAGTCCTCCACTAGCTTTCCTAATTAATCGGCCAAGGGCGTCCCATTAAACCCTTGTGGTAGCACTATTTTCCCGGGTGGTCGCTCCATGTTCCAATTAACATAATGATCTTATCATGAACAGTAAATAACAACTGATAACAAAAGTATGAATAATATGTATCTCAATGCCCAAATCCACATATAGCACTAGCAGGTACTACCCATAAAGTTTAGTGGTAAACAAGGCATAAAGATAGACAAACTAGGGTAACCTATTAGGTCCCATCAAATTAACCTTTGCAGATCATTATGATTAATTAGAACATGAGTGGGTAAAAGAAGTGATCAAGGGCACAACTTGCCTGGGACTTGAGATTCCAGGTACCAGGATGATCTTCAGACGACTCGTAACCTCGCACTAGCCGTAACAATACAAACAAACAGTGTATCGGCAAAATTAACATTACACCAAACATATATGCAAAATACATAATAATAAACTACACATTAAAATAAGATTCCAGGAACAGGAATCATTAATTTTGGAGTTATAGATTTTAAGTTATGGATTTCCAAAGATTCTATATGCTTAGTACAAGATTAATTAAGATAACAATTTTAATGTGACTTTTATGTAAAATCAGTGGCACTAAATGATAAACAATAATATTACAAAATTATAGGAACTGGAATGGGCCAATTTGGACTTAATATGAATTTTCTATGGATTATACAAGTTTTACAATTATTTCTATACTCAAAATCAATTTCTAAATCTCTTTTTCCTATTTTCTTTAATTACTGGACTGGGCGCACTATTATCAGAAACTGCAGGGGCTAACACGCAAAATTGCCCAAGACTCAGGATTCCCACAGACAGGACTGCGGGTTGTTTTTGAACAAAGACAGGGGCACAATTGCAAATTGTCTCGGCGAAGGGGTACCGTCCAATCCAAGCCGCTGGATTTGAATCTGCGACCAGGATTAGATTCACGTTGTAAAGAACCGGTACGCGATCACATTCATTTAATTCAAGATCTACGGTTAATATAATGTGTGCGCCAGCGGCCATACGATCCTAGATCTACGGCGATGGATGAGCCCAGGCGAAGCATTACCTTGACTTAATCCCGTGCGCTCATCTGCCGATCCACGGCCACTGTGAACTCTCCCACCTCCACCCTCTATTCCCCTAGCACGGCGGTGCGCACCGCCCACGGCGGAGGACGCTGGTGAGCCCCTAATCCGGTGCCTACACGGATCTAGGCGCCGACGGACGGGTGCAAATCAAAATTGAAGGTGCGGCGGACATGGCCATGGGCATCTTACCGATAATGATGTCGTAGAGAAGTCGGGCTACGGCGCGAGCAGGTTCTATGGCGGGGCAGCAGGTATGGTGAGGAATTCCGGTGGCCACAAGGTTCCCCGACGCCCACCGACGACACAGAAAGCTTCGAGGACTGCCGTCGACCCCCGCAGTGCAATCGTCGAGTCCCCAACAATGGCGTGGTTCTAGTTTACCCGCGGCGGCGCCATCATTTCTCTTTCTCTCTCTCTGGTACCCACAGGACTCCACGAACCGAAACCGATATGGCCATGGTGGAATGCGGAGGCGACCCCGGGTGACATTTATAGGGTCAGGGAAGTCTGATATACTCGGCCGGAGCGAGATACGGGGAGGGGGATCCGCGCGGCAAACTCGGCGGTGGGAGGTTGAAGGAGGTCTGATAATGCGACCCCACATGGCAGAGAAATGAGTGGAGGCGCGTGAGAATGACGAGGTGGGCCCCATGAGCCAGTGATAGCTCAACCAGGCACGCACGCGAACGCCGCAAACACGGTGGCTGCCCCCCGGGCCCGCGTGCCAGCGCGCAGGTGAAAAACGGGAGGTGGGCCGTGCGGGGAAGGAAGTGAAGTGGGCCAAAGAGGTGATTTGGGCCCATGCACGTTTTTCACCATTTCCTTTTTATTTTCCTTTTTCTGAATTTACTTTCCTCTTTGTTTTTATAATTCAAATTTGAATTCAATTCAAATTGTAAGATTATACTCATTTTAAATGTACACATTGAACCTAATAATACAAAAGGTCCAAATATTTTTATATCTATTTATTTATTATTTTTTTTGTATAACATTTTCCTTCTCTTCTCTAACCTCTAATTTGCAAACTAGGGTTAAATTCCCAAATTTTGGTATTAATATATTTTTTTATATTACTTTTATATTGTCACAGAATGTACACAAAATAAAATTTCAGCATGATGCATAATTTAGTGGCATATCATTTATTAATTATTTGTTTTTAAATATGATATTCACATGTGATAATAAGTATAGATCACAAAATATTGGGCTCTCCTCTATTTTCACTATTTACATTTTTGGGTATTACAAATCCTACCCCCCTTAAAATAATCTCGTCCTCGAGATTTGTAATAAAGAGGATATAGGAAGAGTGATTTGAATTTTAGCTTTTAGTTTCTAATTAGTTCAAAATCAAGAGTCTCTATTTTTATTATTAGTAAGTGATTAGGAGAGCATGGGTAATATATGTATGCCCACTTTATTAGGTAGGATAGAAGATGTCTTTAGAGCATATATAGGTTTGGTTTAAGAAAGTGTAGGGTAAGAAAAGATTCCATCTAGATTGTGGCTTTTGACTCATCTGGTGATCCCGCTTGATCCTTGAAGACTTGAGTTGATGTTTATCCTTTCTTAATGAGGTTGATTATCTTCGGTCTCCAATCTTGGTGTCTTCATCTGAGCTAGGGAGATATAGTGAAGATAGTTGGGTCTATGAGTAGGACATTTTTTTTAAATCAATGGGTTCACATAAACAGATTGTGCAACTTATTGGGAGTGTATGGCTAAGTTGATCTATGACACTAACTTAGGCCTAAGTGACTTAAGAGTATGGCTTAATCCTTGTACCAGCATTAAGTAACTCACTTTAGATTGGATCAGATCTAGAATAAATTGACATGGTTATTTTAGACTCGATAAGATCTAAATAAATTCTAGATTAGCTCATGGTTGTTATCCTAAAGGGGGATAAATATGCCCATTAGGGCAAGGTGAACCCATAAGGATAAGGTAGAATATTTTGAGGTCAGTTAGATCTATTAGGATGACATAAAATCTTTTCAAGATAAGATGAATCTATTAATATAAGAGTGAAACTTGTAAGATAAGATGGATTTATTAAACTAGATATAGTTTGTTAGGGGATATTCTTAGTTCGTATAGTCATCTTATGTTTTTATTATATTTATGCCTATACGTATATGTAGATGTAATTGTGGTCATTACTCCACAACTCATCACACTCAATCAAAGAACCAAATCAAATAGTTATCATAAGAACAAAACATTCAAGAGTATAATTACCTACAAAATAGTTTTGTTTTTGTTTCTAAGAGTAGGTCTCCTATTCTTAAAGGTCACTTTAGGCACAGGATTTCAAAGTGTGAAATCCATATTTGTCTTAGAAAAGAAAAGGTAAGAATAATCAGAGTAAGCGGAATTAGATGAGAAAAGATTAAGAAAAGTTTAAATAAGAATCAGAGTAGCAAAGGTAAGTAGACAGTGGTTGTCCAGTTCTATCTAGGTTTCGTCCTACAGTCAACATTCCTCTGATACCACTTCTGTCACACCCGGGTTTTAGGGGCACCAAGACCCGGGCGCGAACATAAACACCAGGTATGCTGGGACCAAGTCTCACACATATGATGTATAATGGCACAGGATCGAATGTCACATCTTTTCTACATAATAGGAATTTTGTACAAAATAAATAAATAATTACATTATAAGGAGACAACGGTCCAGCAACCCAAAGTTGACTGGGAGACGACGACCTAGATCTCTCACGAACACATCACAGCATCCTTCATGCGCTTCATCCTGTGGTACCTGATCTTAACCTGTGGGGGGGTGTGAGACAGCAAGAGTGAGCTCACATACGTTCATCGCTCAACAAGTTGTGGGGAATAATGTGCATGAACTCGCCAAAGGTGGGAGCTCACGTGGAGTGTAAGGCTTACCAAAGGAGATGGTTGAAGCTGAGCATTGCTTTTAAAGTTGGTCAAAATTTTATTAGCAATTACTAAGTATAAGTAAATACCAACCCAATTAAATGGTAGAACAAAAGTAACAACATCACCTGCGATGCAATGCATATGACAAATTGAATTTAGTTCCATAAATTAATCATGTGAGGGTCCGAGCTGCTCATGACCGTGAGCATGGCTAGTATACCAGTTTTACACTCTGCAGAGGTTGCGCATCTTTACCCACAAGACGTGTTACCCATCTGCCAAGAGACGGCCAATCCCATACACCTCTACCGAGGAGGTGAGGCAGGGTAACACTACGAGGCCTTTACAAAGTTCCACTAGCTTCAGAAAACCCGCTACAGTTTATAGGAAGTTCCAATGCAGGAATCCCTTGCAGGACCGCCATCGCGGCAAAATCCTCCCGAGGGCCTCCCTAGCAGGAATCCCTTGCAGGACTGCCATCGCAGCAAAATCCTCCCGAGGGCCTCCCTACACTGACCACTCCCCTACTGCCCTTGCCCCTTTCGGGTAAGGTAGTCCTCCACTAGCTTTCCTAATTAATCGGCCAAGGGCGTCCCATTAAACCCTTGTGGTAGCACTGTTTTCCCGGGTGGTCGCTCCATGTTCCAATTAACATAATGATCTTATCATGAACAGTAAATAACAACTGATAACAAAAGTATGAATAATATGTATCTCAATGCCCAAATCCACATATAGCACTAGCAGGTACTACCCATAAAGTTTAGTGGTAAACAAGGCATAAAGATAGACAAACTAGGGTAACCTATTAGGTCCCATCAAATTAACCTATGCAGATCATTATGATTAATTAGAACATGAGTGGGTAAAAGAAGTGATCAAGGGCACAACTTGCCTGGGACTTGAGATTCCAGGTACCAGGATGATCTTCAGACGACTCGTAACCTCGCACTAGCCGTAACAATACAAACAAACAGTGTATTGGCAAAATTAACATTACACCAAACATATATGCAAAATACATAATAATAAACTACACATTAAAATAAGATTCCAGGAACAGGAATCATTAATTTTGGAGTTATAGATTTTAAGTTATGGATTTCCAAAGATTCTATATGCTTAGTACAAGATTAATTAAGATAACAATTTTAATGTGACTTTTATGTAAAATCAGTGGCACTAAATGATAAACAATAATATTACAAAATTATAGGAACTGGAATGGGCCAATTTGGACTTAATATGAATTTTCTATGGATTATACAAGTTTTACAATTATTTCTATACTCAAAATCAATTTCTAAATCTCTTTTTCCTATTTTCTTTAATTACTGGACTGGGCGCACTATTATCAGAAACTGCAGGGGCTAACACGCAAAATTGCCCAAGACTCAGGATTCCCACAGACAGGACTGTGGGTTGTTTTTGAACAAACACAGGGGCACAATTGCAAATTGTCTCGGCGAAGGGGTACCGTCCAATCCAAGCCGCTGGATTTGAATCTGCGACCAGGATTAGATTCACGTTGTAAAGAACCAGTACGCGATCACATTCATTCGATTCAAGATCTACGGTTAATATAATGTGTGCGCCAGCGGCCATACGATCCTAGATCTACGGCGATGGATGAGCCCAGGCGAAGCATTACCTTGACTTAATCCCGTGCGCTCATCTGCCGATCCACGGCCACTGTGAACTCTCCCACCTCCACCCTCTATTCCCCTAGCACGGCGGTGCGCACCGCCCACGGCGGAGGACGCCGGTGAGCCCCTAATCCGGTGCCTACACGGATCTAGGCGCCGACGGACGGGTGCAAATCAAAATTGAAGGTGCGGCGGACATGGCCATGGGCATCTTACCGATAATGATGTCGTAGAGAAGTCGGGCTACGGCGCGAGCAGGTTCTATGGCGGGGCAGCAGGTATGGTGAGGAATTCCGGTGGCCACAAGGTTCCCCGACGCCCACCGACGACACAGAAAGCTTCGAGGACTGCCGTCGACCCCCGCAGTGCAATCGTCGAGTCCCCAACAATGGCGTGGTTCTAGTTTACCCGCGGCGGCGCCATCAGTTCTCTTTCTCTCTCTCCGGTACCCACAGGACTCCACGAACCGAAACCGATATGGCCATGGTGGAATGCGGAGGCGACCCCGGGTGACATTTATAGGGTCAGGGAAGTCCGATATACTCGGCCGGAGCGAGATACGGGGAGGGGGATCCGCGCGGCAAACTCGGCGGTGGGAGGTTGAAGGAGGTCTGATAATGCGACCCCACATGGCAGAGAAATGAGTGGAGGCGCGTGAGAATGACGAGGTGGGCCCCATGAGCCAGTGATAGCTCAACCAGGCACGCACGCGAACGCCGCAAACACGGTGGCTGCCCCCCGGGCCCGCGTGCCAGCGCGCAGGTGAAAAACGGGAGGTGGGCCGTGCGGGGAAGGAAGTGAAGTGGGCCAAAGAGGTGATTTGGGCCCATGCACGTTTTTCACCATTTCCTTTTTATTTTCCTTTTTCTGAATTTACTTTCCTCTTTGTTTTTATAATTCAAATTTGAATTCAATTCAAATTGTAAGATTATACTCATTTTAAATGTACACATTGAACCTAATAATACAAAAGGTCCAAATATTTTTATATCTATTTATTTATTATTTTTTTTGTATAACATTTTCCTTCTCTTCTCTAACCTCTAATTTGCAAACTAGGGTTAAATTCCCAAATTTTGGTATTAATATATTTTTTTTATATTACTTTTATATTGTCACAGAATGTACACAAAATAAAATTTCAGCATGATGCATAATTTAGTGGCATATCATTTATTAATTATTTGTTTTTAAATATGATATTCACATGTGATAATAAGTATAGATCACAAAATATTGGGCTCTCCTCTATTTTCACTATTTACATTTTTGGGTATTACAAATCCTACCCCTTAAAATAATCTCGTCCTCGAGATTTGTAATAAAGAGGATATAGGAAGAGTGATTTGAATTTTAGCTTTTAGTTTCTAATTAGTTCAAAATCAAGAGTCTCTCTTTTTATTATTAGTAAGTGATTAGGAGAGCATGGGTAATATATGTATGCCCACTTTATTAGGTAGGATAGAAGATGTCTTTAGAGCATATATAGGTTTGGTTTAAGAAAGTGTAGGGTAAGAAAAGATTCCATCTAGATTGTGGCTTTTGACTCATCTGGTGATCCCGCTTGATCCTTGAAGACTTGAGTTGATGTTTATCCTTTCTTAATGAGGTTGATTATCTTCGGTCTCCAATCTTGGTGTCTTCATCTGAGCTAGGGAGATATAGTGAAGATAGTTGGGTCTATGAGTAGGACATTTTTTTTAAATCAATGGGTTCACATAAACAGATTGTGCAACTTATTGGGAGTGTATGGCTAAGTTGATCTATGACACTAACTTAGGCCTAAGTGACTTAAGAGTATGGCTTAATCCTTGTACCAGCATTAAGTAACTCACTTTAGATTGGATCAGATCTAGAATAAATTGACATGGTTATTTTAGACTCGATAAGATCTAAATAAATTCTAGATTAGCTCATGGTTGTTATCCTAAAGGGGGATAAATATGCCCATTAGGGCAAGGTGAACCCATAAGGATAAGGTAGAATATTTTGAGGTCAGTTAGATCTATTAGGATGACATAAAATCTTTTCAAGATAAGATGAATCTATTAATATAAGAGTGAAACTTGTAAGATAAGATGGATTTATTAAACTAGATATAGTTTGTTAGGGGATATTCTTAGTTCGTATAGTCATCTTATGTTTTTATTATATTTATGCCTATACGTATATGTAGATGTAATTGTGGTCATTACTCCACAACTCATCACACTCAATCAAAGAACCAAATCAAATAGTTATCATAAGAACAAAACATTCAAGAGTATAATTACCTACAAAATAGTTTTGTTTTTGTTTCTAAGAGTAGGTCTCCTATTCTTAAAGGTCACTTTATGCCTATACGTATATATGAACATGTATGGTGTTTAGTTGCTTCTTCTACTTTGTTCTAATTGATGAATAAAAAATGAATGGGTCTTTCTCCTTTTCCTCTTGTCGGGAGAGCACATCTCATGAAGTGATCCAAAATTAATTACTACTAATCCTTTTATCAGCGGTGTTCGTATACCGTCGCAATGCACGGGCAACTAACTAGTTCCTAATTATGTCCTCCTCTAGATCCAAACGTTTCTACGCCGTCGACCACCAATGTCCTGCTATAAGGGTTGAAAGGATCACGATGCCCAAGAGGGGGGGGGGGTGAATTGGGCTTTTCAAAAAAAACAACACTAATTAAAACCTAAGCAAGAGCTAAGCAAGAGCCCAACTTCACCCCAACAACTAGCACTAAAAATATAATACTAGAAATACAACAATGCTAAGACAATACTTCAAATACTTGCTAAACAACTACACAATGTAAAGTGCTTGAATTAAGTGTGGAATGTAAAGCAAGGTTTAGAAGACTCCTCCAATTTTTCCTGAGGTATCGAAGAGTCGGCACTCTCCACTAGTCCTCGTTGGAGCACCCGCGCAAGGGTATCGCTCCCTCTTGGTCCTCGCAAGAACCAAGTGCTCACTACGAGATGATCCTTTGCCACTCCGGCGCGGTGGATCCCTCGAGACCGCTTACAAACTTGAGTCGGGTCATCAACAAGATCTTCACGGTGATCATCGAGCTCCCAACGCCACCAAGCCGTCTAGGTGATGCCGATCACCAAGAGTAACAAGCCGTAGACTTTCGCTTGACCAAGAGAAGCCTAATGCAAGTGGTGTGTGCTCTAGGTGGCTCTCGCTAGCACTAATGAGGAACAAACGCGGATTAAGATTCTCTAATCTCCTCACTAGGCTTTTGGTGCTTGCAATGCTCTAGCAATGTGCTGGAATGAATGTGGAGTGCAAGACATTGAATATGGTGGGTGGAGGGGGTATAAATAGCCCTCACCCACCAACTAGCCGTTACCAGCAACTTTCTGCGCATTGGCGCACCGGACAGTCCGATGTGCCACCGGTGCGCCAACGGTGCGCCACCGGTGCGCCAACGGTCGTTTCCAACGGCTAGTTCTGACAGGTAGCCGTTGGACTCATGGCACACCAGACAGTGAACAGCCACTGTCCGGTGCACACCGGACAGTCCGGTGCACTGTCTGGTGCACTGTTCGGTGCGCCACTAAAATTCATTTTCGAAACAGGCGCTCTCGGGTTTCTGCGTGGAGAAGGCTCTTCCACGGGCCAGCCTGGGCCCCACCTGGCAGGGTGCACCGGACAGTCCGGTGCACACTGGACAGTTCGGTGCCCCAGGGCCAGAAACCCCATCTCTTGTTTTTCAGCTGATTGTCAAATCGGTTTTCGTTCTAACTTGTGAGTGAGTTCTAGAGTGACACCTAGCACTGTATGTGAGTGTGATTGTGCACCAACACTACACTAGAACTCTCTTGGTCAAACTACTCATCGACAACCCCTCTTTATAGTACGGCTAAAAGAGAATAAAAGACTTAACTAAATCACGAGTGTCCACATCTCCTTGACACTCAGACTCCGTAGTCCTTCACCTTTTGTTTCGTCGTTTTAGCCGTCGCTTCGAGTTCTTATTTCCGGGATTGTTTTCACCGTTGTAGTACTTCTACCTGTAATGCGACCTAACTTACCATTTGTCTCTGCAAAACACACGTTAGTCACACAATACGTTGTCATTAATCACTAAAACCAACCAGGGGTCTAGATGCTTTCAAGGGTCTCGACCACCGATGTCTCGCCATAATAAGGGTATGATGCCCACCCAAGGACAAGAAGATATAAGCAAGACAAGTTGTGCGTCTCCGAACATATTTCCTTCTAAGACCTAGTTTGGGTATTTTAGTATTAAGTTCAATCCACGTATATTGAGATAGATTTAGATATAACTTAAATTGATTTACGCTTCAATCCAGGTCAACACACATGGATTAGGGTCAATACTAGAATATTCAAACAAAGCGCGGAGAGTTCTGAAATCCATCCACTCGCCAATTTCACCGCCAAAACAAGCTGCGCGTCACTGATTCGTGCGCTTTTGGTCACCGGAATAGAAAAGAAAAAAGTCGTAACTTGGAATCATGTTTAAATGTTTTTGCAACCTGAAAGTAAGGAACTATTGAAGAGAAAAGGATATGTTTCCAATATTTTTCTCGGGACTTTTTTATATTGGAAACGAGATGCTATAAGTGGGACGAATACAGGGAGTCTGAGGTACCAATTGGGAGACTGAGCGTAGTACCGTGGCCTCCGTTGTGGGCTGGTTGCTCTCCCTCGCCTAGAAAATTGGTTCCCTCGACGTGCTGTGCTGTTTACTGGACGAAATGGGCCTGATCAGCACTACCGTACTGGACCGACAGAATGTGTGGAAAACAATTGAATTGGCACATTTGTGAGCCTGGGCCAGAAAGGGAATGAACCACGGATCTGCTGCCCCCGTGGTCGAGCAAAGGCCTCGTGCAGTCGTGCTCCTCGTCGTGTGTCCCTTGGGCAGATCAACAAAAGGAGACAGAACAACTGAAAGCTTGCATAGTAGTTATACTAGTCCAATCAAGCTTTTGACAACTTTGTCGTTGTAGTATAGTGGTGAGTATTCCCGCCTGTCACGCGGGTGACCCGGGTTCGATCCCCGGCAACGGCGTTTTCATTTTTTTTTGGTTCTTTGCGAGTTCAAACCGTGCTAAGTAGAAAAAGGGCATGGGCTCATTATTGGGCCTGGTCCAGGAGAAAAATACCATATTTTTTGGTTCTTTGCGAGTTCAAACCGTGCTAAGTAGAAAAAGGGCATGGGCTCATTATTGGGCCTGGTCCAGGAGAAAAATACCATATTGGGCCGTGCCGACTTCTCGGTAAGGGTAGGATGAAACAATGCAACTGCGCTGCACTCATCATTTTTTTTTTGCCGATCCTGATAGAGCGGTTTTAACCAATGAATTGATGTATGACAGAATGTGCTTTGTGCCTTCTTTCAACGGCCTGATGTTCAGGAAGCCACGGTCTATCTCACACCCGGATTTAAGGGGTAAATCCGGGTGCGTCTCAATACATGCGAGAAGAATGGCTCTTTTGATGCGGGCAACCGAACGCACGGTATCTGGTTCCTTTCGTGGCCTCGTGCAGATCAACAGAAGAAGGAGACAGAGCACATACACGACGCGTACTGACGACTCAGAAAAGGCCGATATCAGGTTTACCTGTCATGTACATGCCTGATTATTGGGGTTTGTATTGTATGCTCCATTCGATCTGGCTAGTTCACATGCGACATGGCACAACACACATGGTCATTTACACACCAGATGCTTCAGTGAAACCCAGATCTTCAGTCCACGCATGCCACATTGTACGTTCTACTTCTACCGATAGATCATCTCGGAAAGAACTACACTGTTGTGTCCGTAGCCAGGCGGGGCGGGCCTGCTCAGGTGTCCGCTGTCCGGTCAATAAGTTCCCCTTCCTCTGCATCCTGCAGCCGCATTTGCATTTGTCTGCAGACACGAGCATGGAACATGAAGGCCAAGCAACTGACTGTGGGTTATCATGCGATCAGGAATCTACCTTTTGTTGACCACTTCTGAGTGTTCTAGTTTCCTTCCCACATCAATTAGAAAACAAAAGAGAAAAAAAAATCCGTATATATGAACATTATGTGCATTAACCTAGCTCTACTGAAACATGTGACGATTTTTTTTTTTCATTTGAGTTCTCTCCTTTGTTGAAGCTATACATGAGGCCACACCTACGCTCTCGTCAGACCGTGTCCTGCTGTACCAAACGAGCACAGTACGACGACCAAAGGAGAGGAGAAAAGAGGCTGCCTTACCTGCGAGTACGTTACTATGGCCTATGGCTGCCGTCTGGCCGTTCATTTTTCTTTCAGCCACAAAGCTTGCATAGTAGTACATTAAGCCCAATTCAAGCGTAGATGTCCTTGTCGTTGTAGTATAGTGGTGAGTATTCCCGCCTGTCACGCGGGTGACCCGGGTTCGATCCCCGGCAACGGCGATTTTTTTTTATTTTTTTGTTCTTTGCAAGTTCAAACCGTTTCTAAGTAGAAAAAGGGCATGGGCTCATTATTGGGCCTGGTCCAGGAGAAAATACCATATTGGGCCGTGCCGACTTCTCGGTAAGGCACAATTAGGATCAAACAATTCAACCAGCCAACCATGCTGCGCTGGACTCATCAGTTTTTTTTTTTTTTTTTTTGCCGATCCTGATAGAGCGGTTTTAACCAATGAATTGATGAATGACAGAATGTGCTTTGTGCCTTCTTTCAACGGCCTGATCTGTTGTGGCGTGGTGAAAAACGAGATTTGAGAGAATGTGCAAATGACATAACTGTTGTCTTTATTTCAGAGTGTCATGTATTTATACAGGGGATACAAAGTCTCCCAAGGGGTGTGTCCCTTGGGAGTAACTGTCAGTTGATCACAGGACAATATTTTGTAACACTCCCCCTTGATCAACCAATATCCATTTGATCATCTGCAAGTTGTCTTTCAATATACCATCTCCTCAAAAACCCTGTGGGAAAAATAAGGAGTATACAATGTCTTTTGGATAATGAGATAATCTCACTTGAACTCCAAAAGGAAAATATGCTTGTAATCATCATGCATAAAAACCCCTGTGGGGAAAGTCAATGATGAAGCATATAGCTTAGTTGATATTACCTCATTAAAAACTTTGGATGAGAAAACCTTAACAAGGCAAAACTCATACAAAGAAAAGAGTGTAATATGATGGATCAAAACAGGTCAAATATCATGGAGAATTACTCCCTCTGATCCTTGCAAGCACTTAAGTCTTCTCATACCAATCCCCCAACACATTTCTGAAACGTGGAGTATGATAGAGATTTTGTGAATAAATCAGTAAGATTATCACAAGACTTTGGTTGCAAGATGTTTATATCTCCATTTTCCTGAAGTTCATGGTGATAAAACAATTTAGGAGCAATATGTTGCTCCTCATATAACCTGTTTCCATCTGAACAACACAAGCTCAATTATCCTTATGGATAATGGTCAGTGGTTCAATCGAATCATGGTACATTGTTCTCCAATGGACCTCTAGCCCAAAGAACAATAATATGTCTATAGCCATCATCTCAAAAACCCCAGTGGGGAAAATAAATGATGAGACATATAACTCAGGCTAATATTTCTCCAAGATAATCGTGTTAGAAAATCTGGGAAATCAACATATGAGCCGAGTCTCCTTAAAAACCCAATGGGAAAAATAAGGAGAATAATCAGGATCTATTGTTGATCATTTAAACTCTTATGAGATAAACTCATAACCTAGTTCAAATACAACAATAGCTATGTCATAGTGTATCATCCTCAAAAAAACCTCTATGGGAAAAATAGATGATACGACATAGGCCTTGTGTTGATGTTGCCTCGTTAAAAACTTTGAATGAGAAACCCAAACAGGGGAAAAACTCATGCAAAGAAAAGAGTACAACATGATGTAAAAACAAGTTTTTCCGATCAAGAGGAAACTCCCCCTGATCTTTGCAAATCACTAAGTTATCTCATACTTGTTCTCAAACACATTTAAAATGTGTAGTAAGGTAGAGACTTAGTTCGTAACTTGTTTTTCATCTAAACAACACAAAGTAATATTATCTTCATAGATAATAAGGTCAATGATATAAAATCATGACCACCACATACTCTCAGTATGTAGTATATCATTCTGTACAATCCCACAGAGTGTGCTACAAAATGATTAGTGTAAGTGACCACTGATATCTGTTGATAGACATTTATCAAACAGTAGGTCCAACTTACCAGAAGTATGTCATTGATCTTGTACCTGGGGATCCTCTATAGATATCCAAGATCAGTATATCCAAACATAAGGAGAGCATGAGTACATCAGGAGATCATAACTCGATCTCATATGCTGTTAGCTAGCAAATCATTGCAAAGCAATATCCGGCCGGATACTCTTGCAAGATACAATAGCACATCTCATGATCGAAAAGAATCAAATAACAATGATTCTCTCATATTGAATTTCTTCAATATATGTTGGATATAGACAACTTTGTATCCAAGATACTCAAGATAGTTTACTTTGAATTGAAAATCTCTTTCAATTCGTATCCTCTATCTCAAACTCCGTCGATAAGGAATTTATGTTTATAAATATGCTGCACATATTTATACTAAACATATCATTCTTTGTGTATCCTTTCAGAAGGAAGGATTCACTAGGTCGAATGTACCATATTTGACCAGGATGCTCTAAGTCACAAAGACTTTCCAAGCATTGCAAATTTGTGATTGGTGATTATGTATTTGGAATCCTTCAAGACTCCATAAATACCATAATCCAGTGACAACATATGCACATGTTTGTCACTACATCTATCAACTGCATAGATAGATGATTTACTGCCCATATTATTGTATCGGAATTTTACTACTCACAGTAGGGGAGAATTTATAGCATTAAAATAATGCTTGGGTTTGCGTATAAACCCAGTTGCTACTAGCCATGCTTTCTCACCACCTCATTGTTTCCAAGTCCATGAAAACAAACTTGTATCCATAGTAAGATACCTTGAAGTGGAAATAATTCAACACTTCTTTATGGTGAGCAAGGCTATCTCTGCAACATTGTATCACTCAACAAGATCCAATCGAGCATATTTATGCTCTGCTATGGCCATAGACTTTTGGATCACTTGGAGCGCATATACAATTGCTGAGATGTATGTGTCGACACTTGTAGCTTTCAAATAACATAATTCTCTAGTTGACATGAAGTCATTTTTTATGCACCCTTATGATTCGTCGTGAAATCCCAAAACGAGAATCAAGGGCTTCCGATAACCTAGCCTCATCAGTGCGCACTGAGCTAGGTTGTGAATGTCTTCCATTCACAGGATAATCTATATCCTCTAGGTGTCCACCAACGCTAAGTTGGTTACCAACGAATAGTTGGTTTGCATTTACTATCTTAGAAGGTCTAGCCCTCAGTAGCTTGCAAGCATCTTAATCCTAGAATTTGTGACCATACTTCTCCCCCTCTTATTTACAACATCATTGTAATAGGGAGTTGAGTGGTGTTCCATTTAACCACTCTTTCTGGCACTTCCACATAGAATTAATTTGAGTGACACCTCATAGTAAATGCACATGGCAGTCAATTTGCAACTTCTTGCAAATCATTCGAACCCAAAGGTTCAGTTTTAGTACGTGATCCTGAGCCTGAATGCTTACTGCATTCATTATAATTTCCTGGCATTCATTTTGGTACTCGAAATCTCCCCCTAATGCCTGGAAAAGCTCATGATTCAAGCAAGCGTACGGGCCATAAATAGATTCTCATGAAGAGATTCTAAGACTTAATGATCGACGGAGAATACATTCTCACATAGATCCCCAGCTTTCTGTGTGCCCATACATGTACGCTGCGGTGGTGAGATTGGGAAAACATACCCAATGTACGCATGGGAAATCTTTCACGGATTCCCACGTACTAAAAACCATAGGGGAACTTGTACATCCAGTACATGCAGTTAATCATAAGTCAGGAGCGTGCAAAACTTTCTGACTCCAACCATAACCAGTTGGAAATGACAATTCATTACTGATGGTCATTAATGATCTGAAATTTTTGAATCTATCACAGATTCATCATATCCTTTATGGATATCATTCTGAATACCAAGACAAACAATCATCATTGTAAGCACATTTGGTAAATTCAGTAGTGTGGAGGCTAATATGCTCAAGCTTGAGACATTATTACTTAATGGTCATGTGTTGTCCGAAGGACACACTTGAGGTCATCATATAGATGCATCAAATAACCATATAAAGCCTTCAATGTCCATACCATCTATGTAATGGACCACACTCGTTTCTTTGAAACAATTCAAAGAACTTAACCAATTCAGATCAGATTTTAAGATAAGAGGAACTTAAAATCTCAATCCCGATGATATTCATCAAGTATCCATCTTATGGGAAAACATGACCAATGGAATTGTCCATAACTTTTCATTTCATCCCAATAATGGAATTACCAATTCAGTCTTACCCAGCATGGTAAGTATCATCATATGAAAAGTTATAACATATGCAACAATTTGTATGGGAGGATGTATGTAGAATACAGTCCATAAGAAATGTTTCTGAGAAACATATGCAATATCCATCACTATCACCTTGTATTTCCACATGATAGAAATTACATGGATATCTCTATAATATGGTAAGATAACAATTAGGATATATCAACACATCCTTGATACTTCCAATACCAAAGGGGATATGATAATAACATATCATGATATCGCTCGAAGCGATTGTCAAAATATTCTTTCCTCTTTCCAAAGGAATATGAGAATATTTTGTTTCCCCACTTATAGAGTTTGTGGCTCAATTCTCCACATTGCATGTTTCTTCCTCAATTGGAAGAATCCTTGTACAAGTTTGCACAACTCAATCAATGAGTCTTCAACTCCCTTGATGAGTTGGTTTAACTCTAATCGATGAGCTTGTTCAACTCAAATCACATGAGTGATCAACTCCAATCGATGAGTTTGTTTAACTCATATTCATATGAGTTTTTACACTCAAATCACATGAGTGTGTTCAACTCACATAACATGAGTTGAACCTATCAATTATGAGATTATACCAAATCTCATGCATCATTTAAATAGCACTCAAAAGTAAATCATCTAACAAAGTGGTCTTCTCTTAGAAAAAGAAGTGTTGTTACATGATTAGTCCAAATCATGATTTACACAACTAACCACTATTATCATGTCAGATGGAAGATTGAAGTACACTTCATATCTTAGCTTTCATGAGTAGTATGCATATTTTGGGATTTCATATACAAGATTAGATGCCTGGGCATACAACACTATATCACATATAGTGTAATGACAAAAGAGTTTGTCATACTCATTGCCCTTCTCTTTTTAATGTGCTTATATATTTGCTTTCAAGCAAAATATATGAATACAAAGTGTTAGTCTACAACATAATGTAGACACATACTCATAAGTTCATAAGTCTTATGATTTTCTTTGCTATTCATTTTGCGCTTGCACATCAAGCCGCAAAAGCACATAAGTTCTTTTCATAAGAACTATAAGAGAAAGAGAGCATCTCGTTTTCTCCAAATTGAAGAGGTGAATTCCCATATCATGCAAAAATGAAATGAACATATCCAATGAACATTAAGGATAATTAAGCCCATTAAGCGAGTTCATCAAACTCTATTAAATTATTATCCTTCAAATGGCTTAACCATTTTAATTTGCTGCAAAATATATCATATATCTATATGTTGGAGAATTTCTGGTATCACTTAAAGTGTACCATCAGATTTTTTTTTTGAAAATTGGTGGACACAACGTAGATAATCTCCATGTCATGAAACAATGGAGTAGATCTCTCAGTAGTGGGCAAAACTTTTGCTGCCTAAAAGCATGGTCTCTGGGCTAATATATTCAAAGAACATACCGCAGCCAATGCTTAGGACTCCACTACCCTGTGCTTGACCAAAATTTCAAAAAAAAAAAGGAAATCACCATAAAAGTGAATAACCAACATCACATCTCCAACATATCTACTTGAGAGAACACATAGGTAATCATCATAACCATATGATGTAGACCTCTCACTGATGGGCAAATAATATTTTGATGTCTAAAAGCTTGGTCTCTGGGCAAAGAAATTCCAAAAATTTATTGCAGCCAAAGCCTAGATCTCCATCATGTGTTTAATAATCCCAAGTTATATATATATATGCATCATATTTTGCAAGAATTCATCATTTAATTAAGTAGAACTTAATTAAAAGAATTCTTTTAGCAGTCATCATGACTGCAGCGTCTAGCCTGGCTCCATAGCCCGCGACGCTTGTGTGGTCCGTGATCTTTTTGGATAGCACATATAGGTAATCATCTCGAAAGATGTAGACCTCATAGTGATAGGCATTTCAAATGCGGCCTAAAGCACGGTCTCTGGGCTACTAAACTCTATAAAGAATTTAGCGCAGCCAGTGCTTAGGACTCCATCACCCTATGCTTTTCCAAAAAAATGCAACCTTATTTTGCATATAGACCATTCAATTTCGACTTTTTAATGTGCTATGTTTTCTATGCAACATAAAAGAATGCAAAAACAAAGCAAGTCAAAATATGTGAATTATAAATGTAAAATATAATTCACTAACAAGTCTGTATGTATTTTTTTTATAAAAAAAACAGATAAATATGTACAATTACATATATCTTTAGCGGTCTAAATATTCGAATTTAGATACTCTGCATTGAGCAAAAAGTAATTGTACAGAAAATTAATAAAAATAAATAAATAACAGGGCGTTTGTGACCCAACTATGGCCGAAATCGGCCCATGAACAGGCCTGGTAGCCGCCACCAAAAGAAAGCCGACGGTTAGGGTTAAACCCTAACCGCTATCCTCCATGGACAGAGGCGGCCGCCGGCATGGTGCTCCTTTCCTGGCGCGGCGCGCGGGCGCAGTTCCCCGGGCGTGCGCGGGCCCGGCTCGGCGGGCGGATTCGGCCCCGGTCCCGGCGGCGCGGCGGCTCGTCAGCCAGGCGGGCGCGGCCTCAGCACGGCGGCCTGGCCCTGGCGGCGCGGGCAACGGCTCGGCGGCCTGGCCCTGGCGGCGCGGGCAACGGCTTCCCGGGCGTGCAAGTCCTCACGGCGTCTCGACCGCGGTCGTCCCGGCCTGCGAGCGCAGACACCAGCGCGCGGCCTCAAGGGACGGCGCGGCTGCTCGGCGCGGGCGGGCGGCGGCCCCGACGCGCGGGCCCGTGGCGGCGTAGGCAGCGGCCTCAACGCGCGGGCGCGGCCCTCGGCACGCAGCGGCTAGGCGGTCGGCCTCGACCCCGGCGGTGCGCGGTGCAGGCCCCGGCGCGTGGGGGCGCGGGCGCGCGGCAGCCCCGCGGCCTCTCGGCACGCGGCACGCGTCCCCTGTACGGCGGCGTGCGGGCGCGGCCCCTCGGCACGCAGCCTTGCGCGGCCCCTGCATGGCGCAACGGCCATGGCGCTGCCTGTCGCGGGCGCGAAACGACGCGGACATCCCGGCGGCGCGCGACCACTTCGGCGCGCGCGCGTGGCCCTCTGCAGCCCGCGAAGCCACGGCCAGGGTGCCAGGCAATGTCCTTCATGCAATTTGTGTAGAAATTGAAAGGACGACAGTGCCAAAAGAACACTTCAGAAAAGGGTAATGATCCTACCATTTTTAATGTTCTTTTCACAATATCTAGATCTGCAGGATTTGCCCTTGATCAACGTCTTGATGCATTAACTTTTGCAACCGCCTGTTAATGGTAGTGTTCGGCTTGGTCTTCTTGTTCGTACGACCAAGGAACTTCAGCAGAAATTTTCTTCTCTTATCTCGGAGCAGTGCTGATAACGTGTTGTGGCGTGGTGAAAAACGAGATTTGAGAGAATGTGCAAATGACATAACTGTTGTCTTTATTTCAGAGTGTCATGTATTTATACAGGGGATACAAAGTCTCCCAAGGGGTGTGTCCCTTGGGAGTAACTGTCAGTTGATCACAGGACAATATTTTGTAACATGATCATCAGGAAGCCACGGTCTAGGACTAGGAAACAGGTAGCCTTGCCCAAGATCAAGTGATCCGACGAGACCCAACGCAACCAAGAGCATAGTCGTTTGCTCTGATTTAGGATCAGACGGCGAGTACTAAAAAAAAACAACGTGGCTGAGTACTAAATCAATTTATTATACTCGGTGTATTTTCAGAGCGAGCGAGTGAAAGGAGCTGTGCCATTAACCCGGGGAGCAGTTCTCGAGCCATAAAAAACCAGGACGCGGTCCGCACTGTTTGCTGTGTGGGCTGTACTGCAAAACAGGTCGCCACGATGGGTTCTCAAAGCACTTGGTCCATGCAATTGGATGGGGAACTCGAACTGAACCAGCAAGAATGAAACATGACCATCGGTTTTACTTGCAGAGCTCAATAGGTTTAGCAGCTGCCAGAGAAGTATACCTCTACTGCGTACATCTCTACCACTGCACGGTAGTAGTACAAACCTATGAAATGATACACATATTCCCCTGTACATTTAAGCAGGATCTACCACTGGAACAGTTCGAAAACTATTTTGCAACCCGGCAAAGGCGATCTGCCTTCTGAAAGAGAAAGACAGCAGCCTGTCAATACGCGCACTCCACCATATGCCAACATTCTGAGGCTACTCTTAGGGGGTGTTTGGTTGCCCCTGCTAAAGTTTAGCCCGGGTCACATCAAGCGTTTGACTTTCAAATAGGAGTATGAAATATAGACCCAACCAACTGGACTAGATTCGTCTCGTCTTTTAATCTTCGGCTGACAAATTTGTTTTATAATCCGACTACATTTAATACCCGAAACGGAGGTTCAAACATTCGATTGGACAGGGGCTAAACTTTAGTTTGGGGTAACCAAACGGGGCCTTAAAGCGCAGCCCGCTGCCTACAGGACCGTCAAAATCTTGCTTTCAGTCTTCCAGGCATGCAGGTAGCTATCGTTCATCCCAATTTCATCCGTGTCCTGCTACAGGCTCATGGATATGCGGTGAAAAATCCAAATCCGAACGCTTCCTCTTATTAAACGCGGCTGTCTAAGTGATCAAATCTTATTACTAGACTTAGCTTGAGCATAATATATATGGAGATGCATTGAGTAATTTGATATGATATAATTGGGGAAAATCACATACCTCGTTTGACACAAATGATGTCCCTTTATCCTATTTAATGTCTAAGTGATGTCAAATCTATGTATGATATGCTCAGTAGTGAACTCATTACCTCCTCATGTATCATATTATTCAAGAGAAACAATTTCATTCCATTTAGTGAAGTAATACGTAGCAACTAAGGCAAAGTGACATCCATTTTATGATGGGGGATGAATCTGGTCAATGAAGTATGACCCCAACTGTGAAAATGACATGGTTTGATGACAGGATGAAGCATAACAGCATACACAAGTTGAATATTTCTATACAGTTGTCACTCTTATAATCTTTATAGTAGTAAAAACAATTGGCAAACATAGTAGGCCAATAAACATTAGCTCTACGCAATAGCAATTTCATCTTCAGAGCCAATTGATGCATACCACAAATATCTTCATGAACTTCTAGTAGTTATTCTTATTTAATCAAATCCTAGACATTTCAAAAATAATTATCTAGTGATCCTTCTATATAGCTCATCATTATGCAACATAAACTTAAATGAACTATACCGAAAATTCATTTCAACTTCAGCACTTGGATCATGTAAATACTTTACATTTTGAGTTTTCTAATCATCCAAAATGACTTCAATATCATTAGAATTCAAAACAAGCTAATTTGTGCCTTCACTAAGAAAGTCAATCTAGTTGACTTCTAGAGCCGACCTGGCTAGGTTAGGGAAGTCGGCCTAACCACTTTGAGCACACTACACATAAGGGAGGAAAGTCGGCCTTGCAGACTCCCAAAGTTGACTTGTCCGACTGCCAAAGCTGACTTGGTCGACACTGACTGATCGAAGTCATATGAAAACAATTGCATTAGCTCTTTTTATAGAAAGTTACACCCATTGACATGAAAGCCAGATGCATGTTGAGCCAACATGTTAACTTTATAATTTTCATGTATTGTATGCCAAATTCAAAATTTGCTAAAAGAAGCAATGGTATATTGAGGTTTCGAATTTTGAAGAGGCTAATTTGGTTTTGTTGGTTGCCCCATAAGATCCTTGATTTTTATAATAATTATAAGGTTTCCATATTGAGGTTGCTTAAGAGAATAAGAGCAGATTCTTCAACTGATACATCAACATAATCGATTGTTTTATCCTCTAATTTATCAAAATGTGCCATAACCTTATTAGAAAGGGTTACAATATTATTATCAATGACAATTTTACGATTTTGAAACATCCTAGAAAAAATAGCATGAGTGGGATAAGGATCAATTACCTCTTTATCAAACTTCATCTTTGGTGTAGTGGATATAGAAGCAACAACGTCACTGAAAGCACATAAAGGGTGTTGAATAGGTGATCCTGCAAATTTTGCTTAAAACAACACAAACTTAGTGTATAATATAGATTAGAGGAAATAAAAACCAAGTTTAGAAGTAGTGAGAAGGGAGATGAGAACTCTTCACTTGAGTCCAATATCTAGGTGTCAAGAAGGCCCAGTGGGCCGAACGCACTCAAGCAAGATCTTGATTGACTGAATTTTTTTTTGGTTGCCTCGTACAAGCTGTAGTATAATCATGAATTCCTGATCTGGAATTCCAAACCAATTCCACAAGCTTTCCCAATCGCCGCTGCCGGCGCGCATGGCAACCGCAGCCACCTCGCCGCCGGCGCCGGCGCCGGCGCCGTCAAAGCCCACCCTCCTAGGCGGCGTCCGGGGCTTCGACGCGGCTGTGTCCCTCCGCCTCCACGCCCTTTTCCTCCCGGTGCCGCGCCTCCTCCTCAAGGCGCTCGAGGTCGCCGGCGACGGCCGCATCTGGCTCCCCGTCCCCATCTCCCTGCTCCTCCTCTCCGCGTCCCCCGCCAACGCGTCCGGGGCGGCCTCCCCGCTGCTGGCAGGCCTTGTTGCCGGCCTCGTGCTGGACCTCATCCTCGTTGGCCTCGTCAAGGTCTTCGTCCGCCGCCCGCGCCCGGCCTACAACGCCAAGGACATGTACGTGGCCGTAAGCGCTGACCACTGGTCTTTCCCCAGCGGCCACTCTTCCCGCGCCTTCCTCGTGGCCTCCTTCCTCGCCGCCGGCGGCTTCCGTCCCCGTGAGGCGCTCTTCCTCTGGGCCGCCGCAACGTCGGCGTCCAGGGTGCTCCTTGGGCGGCACTACGTCCTCGACGTCGTCGCTGGGGCTTGCCTCGGCGTGTTCGAGGCCTGGGTCAGCATCTTGCTCTTGGGATTCATGTGCGCTCAAAGCACCTTCCTTGTATGCTAATCCTTGTTATTGTAGTACCACGAATCCGCCACATTGTGATATACACTGTGATACAGCCTGTGATTGCGAAGTTGCAATTTCGGTTAGCATTTCAGGCATCAAGTGTGCTGGTCTTACGCAAACTTATCTGCGCCCTCTGGTGCTCTAGTAACTGTGTTGTTCTCAATACAAATGAATTGTTTTGGATTGATCAGAAAAGTTTAGTCCGGATTTTGGATCTCAATTAAGAGACTAAACATGAGCTAAGTATAAACTAATTGAGGTTGCTACAGTACAAGTGTGCTAATCATAAATTAATTACGCTTAATAGATTTATCTCACACATTAGTCATGACTAGTGGTTTACCGTGCGTTGCGACGCCTCACAACAATACCCACGTAAATTATCCACTAAAAAGATCTCAAGATTTTTTATTGATAGTCTCCGCTCTTCGCATAATATTTTTTAATAAACGCACGTGTCGGCGTTTCGACCCTGGGGGTCACTGGACCGACGAGTAAATTGTCGCTGCGTGTCCCAGCCCTGATGGGTCGGCGTGAGGCGGAGCACGAAGGAGGGGGAAGAGACAGGCAAAGGGGAAACCCGCGGCCTTCGTGTTGCCCTGCGCCCAGGTCGGGTGCGCTTGCAGTAGGGGGTTACAAGCGTTCGCGTGGGAGAGAGAGAGCGCGAGCGAGAGCCTTATGCGTCGGCCCGTTCTCCCGCGCGGCCAACCTTCTCGTACGAGAGCCCTGGACCTTCCTTTTATAAGCATAAGGAGAGGGTCCAGGTGTACAATGGGGGATGTAGCAGTGTGCTAACGTGTCTAGCAGAGAGGAGCTAGAGCCCTAAGTACATGCCGTCGTGGCAGTCAGAGAGGTTTTGGCACCCTGTTCATGTGATGTCGTGGCCGTCGGAGGAGAGCTGGAGCCCTGCGGAAGGACAGCTATCGGGGCTGTCGAATCCTTGCTGACGTCTCCTTGCTTCCGTAAGGGGCTGAGAGCCGCCGTCGTCATGGAGCACGCGGGGCGCCATCATTATTTGTTTACTGGGGCGAGCCAGATGGGACGTCGGTCTTGTTCCCCGTAGCCTGAACTAGCCAGGTGTAGGGTAATGATGGCCCCTCTTGTGACGCGGTCGGTCCGAGCCCTAGGTCGGGCGAGGCGGAGGCTCCTCCGAGGTCGAGGTCGAGTCCGTCTTCCGAGGTCGAGGCTGAGTCCGACCCCTGGGTCGGGTGAGGCGGAGACCGTCTCCCGAGGTCGAGGTTGAGTCCGAGCCCTGGGTCGGGCGAGGCGGAGTTCGTCGTCTTCTGGAGCCGAGGCTGTGTCCGAGCCCTAGGGTCGGGCGAGGCGGAGTTCGTCGTCTTCCGGAGCCGAGGCTGAGTCCGAGCCCTGGGGTCGGGCGAGGCGGAGTTCGTCGTCTTCCGGAGCCGAGGCTGGGTCCGAGCCCTAGGGTCGGGCGAGGCGGAGTCCGTTGTCAAGCATCGAGGTTGAGCCCGAGCCCTGGGGTCGGGCGGGGCGGAGCTTCCTATGGCGCCCGAGGCCGGACTTGGCTGCTGTCAGCCTCACTTTGTCGAGTGGCACAGCAGTCGGAGCGACGCAGGCGGCGCTGTTTTCTTGTCAGGTCGGTCAGTGGAGCGGCGAAGTGACTGCGGTCACTTCGGCTATGTCGACTGAAGAGCGCGCGTCAGGATAAGGTGTCAGGCGATCCTTACATTAAATGCTCCTGCGATACGGTCGGTTGGCGTGGCGATCTGGCCAAGGTTGCTTCTCTGCGAAGACTGGGCCTCGGGTGAGCCGAAGGTGTGTCCGTTGCTTGAGGGGGCCCTCGGGCGAGACGTGAATCCTCCGGGGTCGGCTGCCTTTGCCCGAGGCTGGGCTCGGGCGAGGCGAGATCGTGTCCCTTGAGTGGACTGAGCCTTGACCTTAATCGCGCCCATCAGGCCTTTGCAGCTTTGTGCTGATGGGGGTTACCAACTGAGATTAGGAGTCTTGGGGGTACCCCTAATTATGGTCCCCGACAGTAGCCCCCGAGCCTCGAAGGGAGTGTTGATACTCGCTTGGAGGCTTTTGTCGCACTTTTTTTCAAGGGGATCGGCCTTTCTCGGTTGCGTTTCGTTCCGGTGGGTGCGCGCGAGCGCACCCGCCGGGTGTAGCCCCCGAGGCCTCGGAGGAGTGGTTTGACTCCTTCGAGGTCTTAGCGCGTTTCGTGATGCTTCGACCAGTCTGGTTGTTCCCTCATGCGAACTGGCCGGAGCCCGGGTGCATAGTCGAGTCCCAAGTTCTCGGGCTGGTATGTTGACGCTGTCAACGGTTTGGCCGGAGCCGGGTTTGCGAGAGCAGCCCCCGAGCCTCCGCATAGAGCGAGAGGACGGTCAAGGACAGACTCGGCTTTTTTCATACGCCCCTGCGTCGCCTTTCCGCAAGGAGGAGGGGGGGAAAGCGCCATGTTGCCCTCGGGGGGCGCCGAACATGGTGTCTCCAGTGAGTTGCTAACGGGTAATCCGAGTGGACGCCCGTGCCCCATTCGTTAGGGGTCGGCTAGTGGCTCGGAGGCGCGCTCCAAAAGTACCTGCGGGTGATTCGCCGGACCCGGTCCCCTTTTGACGGGGTCCGAGGGCTCGATGCCTCCCTCTGGTGGGATTCCGTTACAAAATCGTTCCTGTCGGTCTCGGAAATGTCCTAGGGTACCTCGGGAGCGTAGCCCGAGCCTTGGTTATGTATCGAACGTACCCAGGGTCATCCCTCGCTCTGCGTGCTCTGAGGCGGCTGTTAGAACCCTTCGGGGGCCAGCCTACGAACCCCTGATCAGTAGTGGGCGCGGAGCCCGAGTGGCCTAAGGCGGTCGTTGAACCCTTCCGAGGGGCCAGCCTTCGAACCTCTGACCAGTAGTGGGCGCGGAGCCCGAGTGCTCTGAGGCGGCTGTTGAACCCTTCCGAGGGGCCAGCCTTCGAACATCTGATCAGTAGGGGGGCTCGGGGCCCGCTTCCTTCGCGGAGTAGGATCCCTTTCGGAGTATCCCCTTTCCCGGTCCCTGTAGCAAGAGAGAGAAAGAGGAAGTGGAAAAGGATACGAAATCGAACGATGTGGCACACCTTTTTTTGACGCGGTCATTATGGCGGAGGTGAAGCGTCGCCTGCTTCGCCTGCCAAAGGTGTCGCCTGTCCTGTCGTAGAGTTAATGCGACGGGACGAGTGGTTCGCGGGGCAGCCGTTGTGCGTGCGCGAGCCGTTCGAGGAACGGAACACGGGCGCATCGTCTTTACGCCGTGGGAGAGGGTTCTCCTGCTGCCCCATGAGGGGACATGAGCTTGCAGACGATTTGACTGCTGCTTCCGCCCGCTTGCCACCGCCATCACTGCCGGCCCATTTCTGGCCGTATCGACCGTTGCGCTTTCTCCCGCGGCTGACCGACCTGTGACCGATGTGCTTGGTTGGCACTATTGGGTCATGCGCAGGGTCGCCTCGAGTCGCGACACCGGTTCCGCAGTCGAGGAGGCACGGTACCCCTAATTACGGTACCCGACAGTAGCCCCCGAGCCTCGAAGGGAGTGTTGGTACTCGCTTGGAGGCTTTGCCGCACTTTTTTGCGATGGGACCGGCCTTTCTCGGTTATACTTTGTTCCGGTGGGTGCGCGCGAGCGCACCCGCTGGGTGTAGCCCCCGAGGCCTCGGAGGAGTGGTTTGACTCCTCTGAGGTCTTAATGCCTTTCGTGATGCCCTGGCCGGCCTGGTTGTTCCCTCATGCGACCTGATTGTAGCCCGGGTGCATAGTCAGGTTCCGAGTTTTTAGGCTGGTTTGTTGACGCTGTCAACGGTTTGGCTGTAGCCGGGTTGCGAGAGCAGCCCCCGAGCCTCTGCACGGAGCGAGAGGACGATCAAGGACTGTCTCGACTTTTATTATACGCCCATTCGTCGCCTTTCCGCAAGGAGGAAGGGGGGGGGGGAGCGCCATGTTGCCCTCGGAGGGCACCGAACATGGTGTCTCCAGTGAGTTGCTAACGGATGATCCGAGTGGACGCTCGTGCCCCGTTCGATAAGGGTCGGCTAGTGGCCCAGAGGTGCGCTCCAAAAGTACCTGCAGGTGATTTGCCGGACCCGGACCCGTTCGATAGGGTCCGAGGGCTCGATGCCTCCCTCTGGTGGGATTCCGTTACAAAATCGCTCCTGCTGGTCTCGGAAATGTCCTAGGGTACCTCGGGAGCGTAGCCCGAGCCTCGGCCATGTAACGGACGTACCCAGAGTCATCCCTCGCTCTGCGTGCTCTGGGGCGGTTGTCGAACCCTTCCGAGGGGCCAGCCTTCGAACCCCTGATCAGTAGTGGGCGCGGAGCCTGAGTGCTCTGGGGCGGCTGTCAAACCCTTCAGAGGGGCCAGCCTTCGAACCCCTGATCAGTAATGGGCTTGAAGCCCGAGTGCTCTGGGGCGGCTGTCGAACCCTTCCGAGGGGTCAGCCTTCGAACCCCTGATCAGTAGGAGGGCTCGAGGCCCGCTTCCTTCGCGGAGAAGGATCCCTTTCGAAATATCCCCTTTTCCGGTCCCTGTTAGCAAGAGAGAGAAAGGGGAAGAAGAAAAGGATGTGAATTTAAATGGCGTGGCGCACCTTTTTTGACGCGGTCATCATGGCAGAGGTGAAACGACGCCCGCTTCACCTGCCAAAGGTGTCGCTTGCCCTGCCGAGGAGTTTATGCGACGGGACGGGTGATTCGCGGGGCAGCCGTTGCGCGTGCGCGAGTCGTTTGAGGAGCGGGCCACGGGCGCGTCGTCTTCATGCCGTGGGAGAGGGCTCCCCTGTCACTTCAGGAGGGGACGCGAGCCTGCAGGCGATTCGACCGCTGCTTCCGCCCGTCTGCTGCAATTACTGCCGGTCCACTTTTGGCCATATCGACCGTCGCGCCTCTTCCCACGGCTGACTGACCCGTGATCGTTGTGCTCGATTGGCACTGTTGGGTCATGCGCAGGGCTGCCTCGAGTCGCGGTACTGGTTCCGCAATCGAGAAGACGCGGCATTGGCGCGAGTGGCGGTGCGGTTTCCTTGCACGCAGTAACCGTTGCACCAGTTGCATGACATGCGGGCCTGGGCCTTCACGCTGACCCACCGGATGCGATGAAGCTGAAAGGGTGCACAACCGTGGTGTGGTTGCACGCCTCCTGCATGGCGGTCTGCCCTTACGCCCGCTGGTTTCGGTGAGAATGGGGGAACGCTTATAACCGTGGGGTGGTTACCTGCTTCGCATGCAGTGGTTTTGCTTCCTCCGTTTCTGGTCAGCCCGCATGACGTGTGGGACCCAGCCCCCGCGCCGGAGGGTGGGAACCCTGGAGCTCGTCGGTGGAGACTTTGCTCGTGACGCTTGGAATGCAAGTGGGGAGAGCCGCCTTTAAAAAGGGGTCGATCCCCCGGGCGGTGGACATGCCTCCGCACTCCCCTCATGCATTGCGCCCTTCCACCTTCCGAGCCCCCGGATGGGGGTGTGGCGGAACTTCCCGAATTATTCCAACTTAAGTGCCTAAGCCCCGCCTTAGAGGCTAGACCACACTTAAATGGGAATAACCCGTCAATCCCTCGGATCTAGTCCGACACGGCCACTGACAGGATCAAGTACCACAATCTCACTCGATGGTGAGTCATAGAGCAAATACAATCAAGCATAAAACCATGCAGGTAAGAGTATTAAATTATTACATCACCATCGGAGTTTTGCAAAAGTAGTCATCATTGTTCGAAGTGCAGCGGAATAAAACTAACGGTAAATAAACAGAGAGATGGGGAAGCCTGTCCCATCACTCCTCATGCTCCTCCTCGACCAAGGCAGGGTCCCACTCGACAGTCCAACCCGGTGGCAAGATGGACGGCCAAGTCACTCCAGCAACCATGTCCTCCAGAGAACCTGTAAAATTATGCCACAAGCAAGGCTGAGTATACTAATACTCAGCTTGACTTACCCGGTGTGAGGAGTCTACTCCTCTACCTCTAGACATGCAGCTGTTTGGCTGTGGGGTTTGGTTGCCAAAAGCACTAGCTGAGTTTCTAAATCAAGTTTTAACTTTGTCAATTTAAGTGTGACTCTCTTAAGGCTAAATGTGTACTATCTACTCATACATAGTAGCAAACATTTTTAGCAATCAACATCTTGTATCATCTCATCCCAATTCCACTTGTTACTCAATGCAGTACAATGGATCAAGCAGTCTCATTAGCTGCGAGAAGCAGACGATTCAAATCGAGTTTTTATCCTTGCAAGGTAAACCTAAACACACGACGTGGCGAGGCACTCCGTCCCCACACACATCAACCGTCCCCATCGATTCCCCGTCAGCAAATCAGGGCTCACCGCCTTGGCGTACAATGCCTCACTGACCCCGACTGCCGTCATGCAGTGACCGCACTTGTACCCACCATAACCGGAATGGGAGACCACGTCTCAGGTCGCGTGAGGGGCAAAGTCTACTGCCAGGTTCAATCAGGTACTAGGCTTACCGATTTACCATATTTCTCGGTATGTGTTTAGTACGTTCAAACGCTTGACACAGGTATCCGCACGTTAATCCTTATTCCAATTTTTCCATCTCGTAGACACCCAATCCCCATGGATTGTTGTCCACAGACTAGTATCATGATGATATGAAAGTGGGTACAACCAATTCCTGATCTCGCGCGAGTGCTAGAAAAATCACTCGTCTTCTACCGAGATCCTAATTAAATAAAGCAACTATTCGACCTAGCATACTAGTATCCATCTCAAAAGGATTCCTGAGATCATGCAACTAGGGTTTCAGTCAACTCCTACACTTAAGTGCACATTACAAGCCTACAAACATTAAGTGCAGTAAAATAGCATATATATAACGGTTATGCATAAAACCGGGGCTTGCCTTCCAAGGCTGTGGTAGGCAGATCCTCTGGTGCAGGCTCGGGTGCTTGATCCGGGGCTACCTCCTGAGCAGCTCCTTGCTCCGGCACGAGGACGTACTCTCCGTCAGCAAGGTTACAGTCTATCGAAATGCAATGAACATGTATGTCATGATTATGCAGGATTTAATAATATTAGGCTAAGAGAAGAAAAACTAAGTTAATGAGTAACTTAGGGTTTCTGGGTCATACGTGGCTTTTAGTGGTTTATACTTATCACTCTAGGTTTAGGTTTTGCTAGGGATAGGCATAGTGAATTGGTATTGCCTTTATATATTTCAGTGGACAAGTTATAATGGGTTTTAGGATGACACTAATTTCCTCTTATTCATTTTTCCCTTTCTTTATTTTCTATTTATGGTTTCTAGTGTAGGTTTGAACTACGACAGTGGTTTAATATTTTCCAAAAATTCTGTAAAAATTACAGTGGGTTGCCATTGGTCATTATAGCCTGTTCTAGGAATTTAAGGTTTAAAATAAAAGGCTATGCTTTAAACAAAAATAACAAAAGTTGTGTAAAATGGGCTACTTTGCACTACATCTCTTAATTAGGGGTGGGTTCTGTCCTAAGGGTTATTTTTGTTTGCATCTAATAGTAATAATAAGTTTCTGTGTCAAAAATCACAGAAAGCTAAGGGATGGTCATTTAGTTATGATTTTCTAAAGTTAAATGCCAAAAAGGCACTTTCTACTACATTGTTATTTGAAAAATGTCAAACAGCAGATTTCATATTTTTCCTAAGTTTTTAATAACAAAACATTAATTATCCCAAGGGTTGGGGTGTTTTCACCTTGGGGTTATTTTTGTAGGATTTTTCTAAGTTTTCCTTGTTTTCTTAAAATAAAAGGGATCCTACTTATTTCATACTAAATCAGGGTATAATAGATTTTTCTAGTAACCTACATTGAATAAGTACTCTAACAAAAATAGGGGTGCCCTCTAGTTCATTATTTAAATCACCTTTTCTATTTTTCTTAACCTTAAGCATATTGTAAAATAAATGGCAAAAACTAACTTAATGGGGTAGACAGAGAGGTTTAGCATTTTTAAACAGGTCAGTAGGTGGATATAAACTTCTCCAAATTTTCCTAACCCTAGTCAAATAGTGTAACTATTTTTCTTCTTATTATTTAGCTTTTGGCCAAAACAATAATTAAATCAGAACCCTAAAGTTTTCTGTAGTACATAAGGGTTTTATATTTTTCCTAAGTAGTTTACATTATTTAAAGTCTGACAAAATTGGTTTGACCAAATTTGGATAAATAAAACAGAAGTTATGAATTATTCAAGTCCTGTTCAAATTTAAAATCAGATTTAATAAAGGTTTCCTGGAAAAACAGTTTACACCGAGGACCCTGGGTTATTTCCAAACTAACTCTCTCAGTTATACCCCCGCGTTACTATTAATTTGAGTCACTAACAGATCAAAAAGCCCCCTGACCTTTTCTTCTTCTTCCCCGAGGTCCTTCCCCTAATGTAAACAGTACCCGCGGGAAAGAAAAGGGCGGTGCGGCTTACCGACGGCGAGAGAGGTCCGACGAGGGGCGGGGTTGGCTCGGGGAGGCTCTGGCGGTCACAGCGATGTACGGCTCGACGGCGGGGATGGCCGGAATCGCTCGGTCCACGAGCGCAGGCGGGTGTCCTCGTCGGCGGCGGGTGTGCCGGTCAAATCACGGCGACCTAGCTCAATCCAATGGCACGGTGAGCTCCACGGGGTGACGTAGAGACTGTGTGCACAAGGAATCGGAAAATGGTTCAGTGGATTACCCTGTCCACGCACTCCGGCGGGGTTGTGAACTCCGGCGACCGTGGACTGGCCTCTCCGGCGAGGCAGACTTCGATTCCTCGCTCGGGGAGCTTCACCGAGGTGTGCTCAGTCTTCTCTGAGGGCTGGACGGGGTTGGGAAAGGCTGGGTTGGCCGGTCTACGGCGGCAGGGGCTCGAGTGGCCGCGGACACGCCGTGCATGGGCAAACGACGGTGAGTTGAGCTCCGGTGAGGTTTGAGCGTGCGCGGAAGAGTGTGGTCGACGCCTGAGTGGGCTTTATAGGCGCGGGCGTGGGCCATGGCGTCAGCTGGCCTTTGGCGCGACGCGGGGCGTGCGCGGGCGTGCTCTGGCGTGCACAGAGCGCGTCGAACACGTGGAGCTTTTCTTCTGCCCGTGTTCCACAGCTCGTCCAAGTCGCAAACGTGCGAATCTTGGCAAAAATCCGGCGCGAGTCTTTTCCTGGCACCTATGGCTGTCTCTCATCCGTGAGTCGCCATGGCAGATATGCCCTAGGTAGGGAGATCTTTGGTCGCCAAATCAGGTATGTCTCTCTGCCCACCTCGCGACAAAAACCATGCCAAGGCATGTCAAACGTCAAGGTCTCAGGCTCAACTTTTTCCAGTGGGTGCCTTAGGTGGTATGCCACATTTTTGGTATAGAACTTAGGTGGTTTTGATGCCATCTTCAAGGTGAACACGGTTGATCTTTAGTGTAGGTGTAGTTTTTGACTTAGAGGGAATTTGAGAGCTCTAGCTCTTTCTCTACTTAAGGAAGGGATTTGGGGTTTCTCAAGGGGTCTTTTTGTAACATTACCTTCCCATATTTGCTGGTTATAAAGTTACTTAAAGTTTGGTTAAAGATTAACTCATGATTTTGCACATTTGCTTATTCTCTCCCCCTCTCAACCATGGTTTTGGAAGATAGGGCTCAAGAGAGGTCTAGGGTTTACTCTCCTCTTGCCCAGGTAGTAAGTGCACAAAAGCTTGAGTGATGCTCTTAGGTCATTAACAATCTTGATTAACACATGGTCTCCAAGGTTCTTATGTTCTCCTCAAGTTCCTACCACATGTGGTCACAATCATCAGTGCATAGATGTGCTCTAGCCATGGTAACACCTGAGGTGTTACAGGGGGGCACCCGCGTTGCCTTCGTCTTGCTGCTGTTGGAGGAGCGTGACCTCGCGGGGGTTGGCGCCTTTCAGCCATCGCTCGACTTCAAGGATTTTCATCACGCAGCCCGGCTGCATTCCCTCACCAATGGTCATCCAGGATGATGACCACCAGCTTCGTGGTGGGGAGAAGCAAGCCGGGCTGCAGCCTCTGCCCCGCCCTCAGCTTCAAGGATGTTCATCATCCGGGCTGGGGAGGGGGGCGCACCGAGTTGGGCCCTGGCTCCGCGTGGGCTGGTGACCCGCTTCTTCCTCCGGCATTCGGGGGAGAAGGGCATACTCCAGCTCTGCGGAGGAGGCGTCCTCCAACCATGCGGGGGAAGGCGAACTGCTGCTTCCTGGACAGGGTGCAGCTGTCCGTCGTCCACCCGGGCAACGGTCGCCGGCTGTACCAGGGGGTCGCGCAACATGTCGTACGCTGCGAGGGCAGTACTCGTGTTCCGGGACGGTCCCGTTCTCGTTCTTGTGGTGAGAGCGAGAGTGAGGACCTGCCGGTGCGCTTTGGGGCGGCCGCCGCTCACCAGTGCGGTGTTGGTGGGTAGGTGGCCGCTATCGTCGGTGCTGAGGTGGTGGTCACCATAGGTGAGGCTGCCTCTGTCGAAGCGGTTGCCCCTGCTGACGAGACCGTCAGTGCCACCAGCGCTCCGGGCCTCCGGCTCTTTGGCTTTAATGGCTGGTTCTCGTTCCCCGTGAGGGGACGTGAACGAGGGCCTTCCAGCGGTAGCGTTTGCCCTGGGGCTATCGCTGCTGCTGTCTTACCGTCCGAGACGGAGGTCGTTGCCGCGCTGTTGGTGCAGTGGTCGCCGGCGAGCCACCTAGAGTTTGTTGTCCCACAGGCCCTCTGGTGTAGAGGTTGTTCATACCCGCGGGAGTGGAACCGGAGTCCCGTTTGTAATGGTACCCTGAGTATGGGTGTTTGTTCATTGTGGCTATCGAGGCCTGAACATCTGGGTATTTGAGTGTAATACCGTGTTTCTTCCTCATTTCGAGCACTAGGACTTGCCTGTCGGCTAGCTGAACCACTTAACCGAGCATGAGTTGTTTTGCGCGGAAGGTGACGAGTGAGGTATCCGTATCCTGGAGGCGTAGGAGTCCCTCGGCTTGGTCGGCCTTGCCGCTCAAGGCTTCTCTTGCTCAGTTTTAGAACCTTCGGCATGGACAGAGGCGGAGTCGGCTTGAAAAGAGGCTTCGTCGGCTAGAGCTTGGCCAGGTCATCTGCGAGCGGGACCAATCCCGGAGTCACGCCGCCAAGGCCGTGAGCCAGGCTGAGGTCCTCGGGGGACAGCTGGCTGAGGCGACGGAGCGGCTAGCCGGGGTGTCTGCTCGGGCCAGAACCCTTGTGGAGAGCCTGGCTGTGAGGGTCCGAGCGCGATGCTGGCGTCCTCCTTCGAGGTGGAGGCCTGAGCTTGGCCGTCTGAGGCCGGGCCGGATTCCGCCGGGGGTGGAAACGACGCCGAGGGTGCTGCTGCTCCCTCTGCTGATGTCTGAACCTGCAGGAACAGTTTGTCTGAAGTATGTGTATGTTTTTCGCGGCCGCTGGGGCCTAAACATTTTAACGCCGAATTATAAAGCTGCGTTTTCTTTCCTCTTGTTTCATGTGTTTGGACTTGTTTGGTAGTAGAGTCCCTCGTCCGAGCGTGAGTTACTTTTCGCGGAAGGTGATGAGTGAGGTATCCGTATCCCGGAGGCGTAGGAATCCCTCGGCTCGGTCGGCCTTGCAGCTTACGTGTACTCTCGTCGTTTTTGGGGTTCTGCTATCAAAGCAGTTGAAACGGCACGAAAGTCGTTCTGGCAGAAAAGTTTTCAAGCGTTAGGACTTGTTCGGCAGCAGAATCCCTCGTTCGAGCGTGAGTTACTTTTCGCGGAAGGTGATGAGTGAGGTATCCGTATCCCGGAGGCGTAGGAGTCCCTCGGCTTGGTCGGCCTTGCCACTTACGTGTACTCTCGTCACTTTTAGGACCCCGCTATCGAAGCAGTCGAAAAGCGCGAAAGACATTCTGGCAAAATACTTTTTCGAGGAAAATTTTGACGCAGAGGGGGTTCCCCCCTTCTAGCCCCCGAGGGAGGGTCGAGCTTTGCCAAGGCAAGGCTGATCCTTCCTTGATGTTTAGACTTTATTTATGTATGTAAAGAAAAAACGAGGTATATGAACGACTTGAAACATCTTAAGGGTAGAAGCGACGTAGTTGTTGGATGTTCCAAGCGTTGCTGTAGACCTCGCCTTGATCATTGACCAGCTTGTATGTTCCGGGCTTCAAAATCTTGGTGATGACGAACGACCCTTCCCAGGGAGGAGTAAGCTTGTGGCGTCCTCGGGCGTCCTGCCGCAGCCGAAGTACCAAGTCTCCCACCTGGAAGCCTCGGGGCCGAACCCCTCAGGCGTGGTAGCGTCACAGAGACTACTGATACCGCGCCGAGTGTAGTAAGGCCACGTCCCGAGCCTCTTCCAGCTGGTCCATTGAGTCTTCTCGGCTGGCCTGGTTGCTTCAGTCATCGTACGCCTTTGTCCTCGGGGAACCGTATTCTAAGTCTATGGGTAAGATAGCCTCGGCCCCATAGACTAGAAAGAACGGCGAGAAACCCGTGGCTCGGCTCGGCGTCGTCCTCAGACTCCAGACCACCTAGGGTAGCTCTTTCTGAAAGGGAAATGTGCCCTTGGGCCATTTCTATAAGATTTTGGTGATTAAGTGCCCAACACACATTAAGGAAATGAGTATATGCCAAAGGGTGGACAAAGTGCAAATCAATACAAAGGTATGATTCTAGACTTAGTACATTGGTTGTTGTGTACTAACATATTTGTCTAAGTACTAGAATCAGAGAAAAGACAATTGGAAAAGACTTGGCTCGAGCAGCCAAGACTCTGCTCAGTCTGGCTGCACCGGACTGTCCGGTGGTGCACGGGACAGTGTCTGGTGCGCCAGGCTGGCTTTGGTGAAAAGGCCGCTCCTGGAAATTCATCGGCGGCGTACGGCTAAAATTCACCGGACTGTCCAGTGTGCACCAGACTGTCCGGTGAGCCAACGGTCGGCCGAGCCAACGGTCGGCCGCGCAATCCGCGCGTGACGCGTGGCCAGGCCAACGGTCTGAAGGGGGCACCGGACTGTCCGGTGTGCACCGGACAGTGTCTGGTGCGCCAATGGCTCCAAACCTCCAACGGTCGGCTGCGCCAGAACAGGAAAGAAATCCGCACCGGACAGTGTCAGGTGGGGCACCGGACTGTCCGGTGCGCCAATCGACAGAAGGCAAGAATTGCCTTCCTGGAATGCTCTCAACGGCTCCTAGCTGCCTTGGGGCTATAAAAGGGACCCCTAGGCGCATGGAGGAAGACACTAAGCACACTTTGAGCATTCTTGATCATTCACACTTCATCTTTGCGCACTCGTTTGACATTCTTAGCGATTTGAGCTCCGTTCTAGTGAGAATTTTGAGATATTCATTTGAGCTCAAGTCTTGGCCGTGTGTGTGTGCGTATTGCTGTTGTCGGCGTTTCGACCCCGGGGGGTCCCTGGACCGACGAGTAAATTGTTGCCGCGTGTCCCAGCCCAGATGGGTCGGCGCGAGACGGAGCACGAAGGGGGAAGGAGACAGGCAAAAAGGGGAAACCCGCGGCCTTCGTGTTGTCCTGTGCCTAGGTCGGGTGCGCTTGCAGTAGGGGGTTACAAGCGTCCGCGTGGGAGAGAGCGAGAGACTTACGCGTCGGCCCGTTCTCCTGCGCGACCAACCTTCTCGTACGAGAGCCCTGGACCTTCCTTTTATAGGCGTAAGGAGATGGTCCAGGTGTACAATGGGGGATGTAGCAGTGTGCTATCGTGTCTAGCAGAGAGGAGCTAGAGCCCTAAGTACATGCCGTCGTGGCAGCCGGAGAGGTTTTGTCGCCCTGTTCATGTGATGTCGTGGCCGTCGGAGGAGCGCTGGAGCCTTGTGGAAGGACAGCTGTCGGGGCTGTCGAGTCCTTGCTGACGTCTCCTTGCTTCCGTAAGGGGCTTGAGCGCCGCCGTCGTCATGGAGCACGCAGGGAGCCATCATTATTTGTTTACCGGGGCGAGCCAGATGGGATGCCGGTCTTGTTCCCCGTAGCCTGAGCTAGCTAGGGGTAGGGTAATGATGGCCTTCCTTGTGACGTGGCGGGTCCAAGCCCGAGGTCGGGCGAGGCGGAGGCTCCTCCGAGGCCGCGGTCGAGTCCGTCTTCCGAGGCCGAGGCTGAGTCCGAGCCCTGGGGTCGGGCGAGGCGGAGTTCATCGTCTTCCGGAGCCGAGGCTGAGTCCAAGCCCTAGGGTCGGGTGAGGCGGAGTTCGTCGTCTTCCGGAGCCGAGCCTGAGTCCGAGCCCTGAGGTCGGGCGAGGCGGAGTTCGTCGTCTTCCGGAGCCGAGGCTGTGTCCGAGCCCTGGGGTCGGGCGAGGCGGAGTTCGTTGTCTTCCGGAGCCAAGGCTGGGTCCGAGCCCTGGGGTCGGGCGAGGCGGAGTCCGTCATCTTCCGGAGCCGAGGCTGGGTCCGAGCCCTAGGGTCGGGCGAGGCGGAGTCCGTTGTCAAGCATCGAGGTTGAGCCCGAGCCCTGGGGTCGGGCGGGGCGGAGCTTCCTATGGCGCCCGAGGCCGGACTTGGCTGCTGTCAGCCTCACTTTGTCGAGTGGCACAGCAGTCGGAGCGACGCAGGCGGCGCTGTCTTCTTGTCAGGTCGGTCAGTGGAGCGACGAAGTGACTGCGGTCACTTCGGCTCTGTCGACTGAAGAGCGCGCGTTAGGATAAGGTGTCATGCCATCCTTGCATTAAATGCTCATGCGATATGGTCGGTTCGCGTGGCGATCTGGCCAAGGTTGCTTCTCTGCGAAGACTAGGCCTCGGGCGAGCCGAAGGTGTGTCCGTTGCTTGAGGGGGCCCTCGGGCGAGACGTGAATCCTCCGGGGTCGGCTGCCTTTGCCCGAGGCTAGGCTTGGGCGAGGCGAGATCGTGTCCCTTGAGTGGACTGAGCCTTGACCTTAATCGCACCCATCAGGCCTTTGCAGCTTTGTGCTGATGGGGGTTACCAACTGAGATTAGGAGTCTTGGGGGTACCCCTAATTATGGTCCCCGACAGTAGCCCCTGAGCCTCGAAGGGAGTGTTGATACTCTCTTGGAGGCTTTTGTCACACTTTTTTGCAAGGGGACCGGCCTTTCTCGGCTGCGTTTCGTTCCGGAGGGTGCGCACGAGCGCACCCGCCGGGTGTAGCCCCCGAGGCCTCGGAGGAGTGGTTTGACTCCTTCGAGGTCTTAGCGCGTTTCGTGATGCCTCGGCCGGTCTGGTTGTTCCCTCATGCGAACTGGCCGTAGCCAGGGTGCATAGTCGAGTCCCAAGTTCTCGGGCTGGTATGTTGACGCTGTCAACGGTTTGGCCGGAGCCGGGTTTGCGAGAGCAGCCCCCGAGCCTCCGCACAGAGCGAGAGGACGGTCAAGGACAGACTCGACTTTTTTCATACGCCTCTGCGTCGCCTTTCCGCAAGGAGGAGTGGGGAGAGCGCCATGTTGCCCTCGTAGGGCGCCGAACATGGTGTCTCCAGTGAGTTGCTAACGGGTAATCCGAGTGGACGCCCGTGCCCTATTCGTTAGGGGTCGGCTAGTGGCCCGGAGGCGCGCTCCAAAAGTACCTGCGGGTGATTTGCCGGACCCGGTCCCCTTTTGACGGGGTCCGAGGGCTCGATGCCTCCCTCTGGTGGGATTCCGTTACAAAATCGTTCCCGTCGGTCTCGGAAATGTCCTAGGGTACCTCGGGAGCGTAGCCCTAGCCTTGGTTATGTATCGAACGTACCCAGGGTCATCCCTCGCTCTGCGTGCTCTGAGGCGGCTGTCAGAACCCTTTGGGGGCCAGCCTACGAACCCCTGATCAGTAGTGGGCGCGGAGCCCGAGTGGCCTGAGGCGGCCGTTTTACCCTTCTGAGGGGCCAGCCTTCGAACCTCTGACCAGTAGTGGGCGCGGAGCCCGAGTGCTCTGAGGCGGCTGTTGAACCCTTCTGAGGGGCCAGCCTTCGAACCTCTGATCAGTAGGGGGCTCGGGGCCCGCTTCCTTCGCGGAGAAGGATCCTTTCCGGAGTATCCCCTTTCCCGGTCCCTGTAGCAAGAGAGAGAGAAAGAGGAAGTGGAAAAGGATATGAAATCGAATGACGTGGCACACCTTTTTTGACGGGGTCATTATGGCGGAGGTGAAGCGTCGCCTGCTTCGCCTGCCAAAGGTGCCGCCTGTCCTGCCACGGAGTTAATGCGACGGGACGAGTGGTTCGCGGGGTAGCCGTTGTGCGTGCGTGAGCCGTTCGGGGAACGGAACACGGGCGCGCCGTCTTCACGCCGTGGGAGAGGGCTCTCTCGCTGCCTAAGGAGGGGACGTGAGCTTGCTGACGACTTGACTACTGGTTCCGCCTGCCTACCACCGCCATTACTGCCGGCCCATTTCTGGCCGTATCGACCATCGCGCCTTCTCCCGCGGCTGACTGACCCGTGACCGATATGCTCGGTTGGCACTGTCGGGTCATGCGCAGGGTCGCCTCGAGTCGCGGCACCGGTTCCGCAGTCGAGAAGGCGCAGTACTGGCACGAGTGGCGGTGCAGTTTCTTGTACGTAGTAACCGGCGCGCCGGTTACATGACATGTGGGCCTGGGCCTCCATGCTGGACGCGTTGAAGTTGAAAGGGTGCGCCCCCTTGGTGCGGTTGCATGCCGCCTGCATGGCGGTCCGCTCTTTCACCCGCTGGTCTGGGCGAAAGTGGAGGAGCTTGTAACCGCTGGGCAGTTATGCGCACCGCGCGCGGCGGTTTGGCTTCTTCTGCCCTGGGCCAGCTTGCATGACGCGTGGGACCCAGCCCCCGTGTCGTAGGGGGAGGACCTTGGAGCGTGTTGGAGAAGACTCGGTCTGCGCCGGCTGAGGACGCAAGTGGGGAGAGTTGCCTTTAAAAGGAGGGTGACCCCCTTGGAAGGCAACCATGTCTTCACACTCCCTTCATGCATCGCGTCCTTCCACCTTCCGAGCCCCCGGATGGGGAGCACCCGTTGTCCTTCCGCCTTGTCGTCGTTGGAGGAACACAACTTCGCGGAAGTTGGTACCTTTCAGCCATCGTTCGGCTTCAAGGATTTTCATCAGGCAGCCCGGCTGCATCCCCTCGCCGGTGTTCACCCAAGACGGTGACCACCAGTTCCAGGGTGGGGAGAAGCAAGCCGGGCTGCGGCCTCTGCCCCTCCCTCAGCTTCAAGGATGTTCATCATCAGTGCTAGGGAGGGGAGTGCGCCGAGTTGGGGCCTATCTCCGCGCGGGCAGCGGCCCGCTCCTTCCCTCAGTGGTCGGGGGAAGGGCATTCACCGTTCATGGCGCTGGCAGCTGTCACGTGTCCGGCTCTCCGGCCTGAGCGGCTTCGGTGCTGCTTCCGGTGCCACCTCCCACCGAGGCAGCCGGAAGAGGTTTCTCCGCCGACGAGATAGCCGGCGCCACCCGCGGACTGACCTCCAACTCTACGGCCTTCTGCTTGTCCTCGCCCCTTGGGCGGGGACGCGAGCGAGGGCCTTGTCGCAGCAGCGTCTGCCCTGAGGTCATCGCTGCTGCTGTTTGGCCGCCCGGAGCAGAAGTCATTGTCGCTGCTGCCGGAGCGGGCGGCGGTGAGCCACCTGGGGTTTCGTCGCCCCACAGGCCCTCCAATGTGGGGGTTGTTCGTACCTGCGGGGGCGGAACTGGAGTTCCATTTGTAATGGCACCTTGAGTGCCGGTGTTTGTTCATTGTGGCTGTCGGGGCCTGAACATGTATGTATTTTGGCGTGAAGCCGTGTTTTTTCCTCATTTCGAGCACTAGGACTCGCCTGTCGGCTAACTGAACCGCTTCACCAAGTGTGAGTTGCCTCGTGCGAAGGTGACGAGTGAGGTATCCGTATCCCGGAGGCGTAGGAGTCCCTCGGCTCGGTCGGCCTTGCCGCCCGAGGCTTCTCTTGCTTAGTTAAAGGAACCCTCGGTCGCTCTGCGATGAGCCGGAGCCGGAGGCAGCGGTGTCAGTGTGGACAGAGGCAGAGTTGGCTCGAAAAGAAGACTTCGTCGGCCAGAGCCCGGCTCATGGCCTCGGCAACTCGACTCCGGCGTTGGTCCCGCCAGTGGCAGCCGGGCTGGTGTCCTCGGGGGATAGCTGGCGATGGCAGGCGGGCGGCTGGCCGAGCCGTCTGCTCGGGCCGGATTCCTGGAGGAGACCCTGGCGGTGATAGCCCGGGCGTGGCGCTGACGTCGTCCTTCGGGACGGAGATCCTTTGCCCGTGTTGCCATCCGAGGCTCGGTCGGACTTCGCCGAAGGTGGAGTTGACGCCGAGGGTGCTGTTGCTCCCCCTCCATCAAGGTCCGAGCCTGCAGGATCAGTTTATCTTGTAGTGTGCATATGTTTTATGCGGCCGCCGAGGCCCAAACATACTGTCGTTGTGTTGTAAAGCTGTGTTTCTTTTCCTCTTGTTTCGAATATCAAGACTTATTTGTCGGTAACAGAATTGTTTGTCCGAGCGAGAGTTACTTTTCACGAAAGGTGATGAGTGAGGTATCCGTATCCCGGAGGCGTAGGAGTCCCTCGGCTCGGTCGGCATTGCCGCTTACGTGTACTCTTACTCGTCCGTAGGATTCTGCTATCGATATAGTCGAGAAGGCACGAAAAATCGTTTCGGCAGAAAAGTTCCCGAGCATTAAGACTTGTTCGGTCAGCGGAATCGCTTATCCGAGCGTGAGTTACTTATCGCAGAAGGTGACGAGTGAGGTATCTGTATCCCAGAGGCATAGGAGTCCCTTGGCTCGGTTGGCCTTGGCTGCTTACGTGTACTCCGTCGTTTTCAGGATCCCACTTTCAAAGTAGTCGAAAAGCACGAAAGACGTTCCGGCAGAAAGACCTTTTCTGAGGAAAATTTTGACGCAGAGGGGGTTCCCCCCTTCTAGCCCCCAAGGGAGGGTCGGGCTTTGCCGATGCAAGGCTGACCCTTCCTTGATGGTTAGACTTTGTATGTGAACGAGGTGTACGAACGACTTGAAAGCATCTTAAGGGTAGAAGCGACATAGCTGTCGGATGTTCCAAGCGTTGTTGTAGACCTCGCCTTGACTGTTGGCCAGCTTTTATGTCCCGGGCTTCAGAACCTTGGCGATGACGAACGGACCTTCCCAGGGAGGCGTGAGCTTGTGCCGCCCTCGGGCGTCTTGTCGCAGCCGAAGCACCAAGTCGCCCACCTGGAGGTCTCGGGACCGAACCCCTCGGGCATGGTAGCGTCGCAGGGACTACTGATACCGCGCCGAGTATAGTAAGGCCATGTCCCGAGCCTCTCCCAGCTGGTCCTGTGAGTCTTCTCGGTTGGTTCGATTACTTTGGTTGTCGTACGCCCTCGTCCTCGGGGAACCGTATTCTAAGTCCGTGGGCAAGATGGCCTTGGCCCCATAGACTAGAAAGAATGGTGTGAAGCCCGTGGCTCGGCTCGGCGTTGTCCTCAGACTCCAGACCACTGAGTGGAGTTCCTTCATCCATCGCCTAGAGAACTTGTTGAGGTCGTTGTAGATCCTCAGCTTGAGTCCTTGCAGAATCATGCCGTTGGCACGTTCTACCTGCCCATTCGTCATGGGGTGAGCCACGGCGGCCCAGTCCAGCCGGATGTGGTGATCCTCGCAGAAGTCCAGGAACTTTCTGCCGGTGAACTAGGTGCCGTTGTCGGTGATGATGGAGTTTGGGACCCCAAAGCGATGGATGATGTTGGTGAAGAACGCCACTACCTGTTCGGACCTGATATTGTTTAGGGGTCAGACCTCGATCCACTTGGAGAATTTGTCGATGGCGACCAGCAGGTGCGTGTAGCCCCAGGGTGCCTTTTGCAAGGGACCGACGAGGTCCAGACCCCACACAGCGAACGACCAGGTGATGGGTATTATCTGCAGGGCCTGAGCGGGTAGGTGCGTCTGCCTTGCATAGAATTGACACCCTTGGCAGATGCGGACAATTCTAGTGGCGTCGGCCACCGCGGTCGGCCAGTAGAAACCTTATCAGAAAGCGTTTCCGACAAGGGCTCGAGGCGCTGCGTGATGACCGCAAGCCCCCGAGTTTATTTCTTGTAATAACTCCTGACCTTCGGCGATGGGTATGCATCGCTGGAGGATGCCAGAGGGGCTGCGGTGGTAGAGCTCCTTCCTGTCCCCCAGCAAGACAAACGACTTGGCGCGCGGCGCTAGTCGCCGAGCTTCGGCTCGGTCGAGGGGCAGCTCTCCTCGGTGGAGATATTGCAGGTACGGGGTCTGCCAGTCTCGATTAGGCGGGACCCCATTCCGCTCTTCCTCGACGTGCAGTGCCTCACCCTCGGGGGCCAAGGGTGCCTCGGGCTGAGCCGAGGGCGCCTCTGACTGAGCCGAGGGTGCCTCGGGCAGGGTCGAGGCCTTCTCGGGCTCGGGCGTGTCGTCGGTCTTGACTGAGGGTTGATGTAGGTCTCGGGAGAAGACGTCCGGGGGAACCATTGTTCTCCCTGAGGCTATCTTGGCCAGCTCGTCCGCAGTCTTGTTGCATCGTCGGGCGATGTGGTTGAGCTCGAGCCCGTGGAACTTGTCCTCCAGGCGCCGAACCTCATCGCAGTAGGCTTCCATCTTCGGATCACGGCAGTGGGAGTTCTTCATGACTTGGTCGATGACAAGCTGCGAGTCACCGCGAGCATCGAGGCGTCGGACCCCTAGCTCGATGGCGATGCGCAACCCGTTGACCAGAGCCTCGTACTCGGCCACATTGTTGGACGCTGGGAAATAGAGGCGCAGCATGTAGCGGAGGTGCTTCCCGAGGGGCGAGACGAAGAGCAGGCCCACGCCTGCCCCTGTTTTCATCAGCGACCCGTCGAAAAACATGGTCCAGAGTTCCGGTTGGATCGGAGCTGCTGGAAGCTAGGTGTCGACCCATTCAGCCACAAAGTCCGCCAAGACTTGGGACTTGATGACCTTCCGAGGGGCGAACGAGATTGTCTCGCCCATGATTTCCACCGCCCACTTTGCAATCCTACCCGAGGCCTCTCGGCACTGGATGATCTCCCCTATGGGGAAGGATGACACCACAGTCACCGGATGATACTCGAAGTAGTGTCGCAACTTCCGCCGCGTCAGAATCACCGCGTACAGCAGCTTCTAAATTTGTGGGTAGCGGATCTTGGTCTCGGACAGTACCTCACTGATGAAGTAGACCGGCCTCTAGACGGGCAATGATTCCCCTCTTCTCGTCTCTCAACCACGATCGCGGTGCTGACCACCTGAGTGGTAGCGGCGACGTAGATCAAGAGGGCTTCTCCGGCAGTGGGGGGTACCAAGATGGGCGCGTTCGTGAGGAGCGCCTTCAGGTTCCCGAGGGCTTCCTCGGCCTCAGGGGTCCAAGTGAAGCACTCAGCCTTTCTTAAGAGACGGTACAAAGGTAGGCCTCTTTCGTCGAGGCGCGAGATGAAACGGCTCAGAGCCGCAAGGCATCCCATGACCCTCTGTACGCCTTTCAAGTCTTTGATGGGGCCCATGTTGGTGATGGCCGCAATTTTCTTCGGGTTGGCCTCGATGCCCCGCTCGGAGACGATGAACCCCAAGAGCATGCCTCGGGGGACTCCGAAGACACATTTCTCGGGATTGAGTTTTACGCTCTTCGCCTTGAGACACCGGAATGTCGTTTCAAGGTCGGAGAGGAGGTCAGAGGCTTTCCTCGTCTTGACTACGATGTCATCGACGTAAGCCTTGACCGTTCGACCAATGTGCTCGCCAAACACGTGGTTCATGCACCTTTGGTATGTCGCACCCGCATTCCTCAAACCAAATGGCATAGTAACGTAGCAGTACATGCCAAAAGGTGTGATGAAAGAGGTCGCGAGCTGGTCGGACTCTTTCATCCTGATTTGGTGATACCCTGAGTAGGCATCGAGGAAAGACAGGGTTTCGCACCCAACAGTGGAATCCACGATTTGATCGATGCGAGGCAGAGGGTAGGGAACCTTTGGACATGCTTTGTTTAGACCAGTGTAGTCTACACACATCCGCCATTTCCCTCCTTTCTTTCTCACAAGCACAGGGTTGGCAAGCCATTCGGGATGGAATACCTCTTTGATGAACCCTGCGGCCATCAGCTTGTGGATCTCCTCGCCTATGGCTCTGCGCTTTTCTTCGTCGAATCGGTGCAGAGGCTGCTTCACGGGTCAGGCTCCAGCTCGGATATCCAGCGAGTGCTCGGCGACATCCCTCGGTATGCCAGGCATGTCCGTGGGACTCCACGCGAAAACTTCGACGTTCGCGCGGAGAAAGTCGACGAGCACAGCTTCCTATTTGGGGTCGAGCTCGGAGCCGATCCAGATCTGCTTGGAGGCGTCGTTGCTGGGGTCGAGAGGGATAGACTTAACCGTTTCTGCTGGCTCGAAGTTGCCGGCATGGCGCTTCACGTCTGGCGCCTCCTTGGAGAGGCTCTCTAGGTCGGCGATGAGGGCCTCGGATTCGGCGAGGGCCTCGGCGTACTCCACGCACTCCACGTCGCATTCGTACGCGTGTCGGTACGTGGGGCCAATGGTGATGACCCCGTTGGGGCCCGACATCTTGAGCTTGAGGTAGGTGTAGTTGGGGACGACCATGAACTTGGCGTAGCATGGCCTCCCCAGTACTGCGTGGTAGGTTCCTCGGAACCCGACCTCCTCGAACGTGAGGGTTTCCCTTCTGAAGTTGGAGGGAGTCCCGAAGCAGACGGGCAGATCGAGTTGTCCGAGGGGTTGGACGCGTTTCCCGGGGATGATCCTGTGAAAAGGCGTCGCGCCTGTCCGGATCGAGGACAGATCAATCTGCAGGAGCCCGAGGGTCTCGGTGTAGATGATGTTGAGGCTGCTGCCTCCGTCCATGAGGACCTTGGTGAGCCTAATGTTACCGATGACGGGGTCGACAATGAGCGGATATTTCCCCAGGCTCGGCACACGGTCGGGGTGGTCACCCTGGTCGAAGGTGTTGGGCTTGTCGGACCAGTCTAGGTAGACTGGCGCTGCCACCTTTACCGAGCAGACCTCCCGACGCTCTTGCTTGCGGTGCCGAGCCGAGGCGTTCACCACTTGCCCACCGTAGATCATGAAGCAGTCACGGACCTCGGGGAACTCCTCTGCCTTGTGATCATCCTTCTTGTCGTTGTTGTGGGCCCTGCCACCTTCCGCAGGTGGCCCGACCTTGTGAAAGTGGCGCCGAAGCATGACGCACTCCTCAAGGGTGTGCTTGACGGGCCCATGATGATAGGGGCACGGCTCCTTGAGCATCTTGTCAAAGAGATTGGCACCTCCGGGGGTTTCCGAGGGTTCTTGTACTCAGCGGCAGCGACAAGGTCCGCGTCGGCGGCGTCGCGTTTCGCTTGCGACTTCTTCTTGCCTTTCTTCTTGGTGCCGCGCTGAGTGGACGCCTCGGGGACATCTTCCGGCTGGTGGCCCTAGGGCTGCTTGTCCTTCCGGAAGATGGCCTCAACCGCCTCCTGGCCAGAGGCGAACTTGGTGGCGATGTCCATCAGCTCGCTCGCCCTGGTGGGGGTCTTGCGACCCAGCTTGCTCACCAGGTCGCGGCAGGTGGTGCCGGCGAGGAACGCGCCGATGACGTCCAAGTCGGTGACGTTGGGCAGCTCGGTGCGCTGCTTCGAGAATCGCCGGATGTAGTCCCGGAGAGACTCTCCCGGTTGCTGGCGGTAGCTTCGGAGATCCCAGGAGTTCCTAGGGCGCACGTACGTGCCCTGGAAGTTGCCGACGAAGGCTTGGACCAAGTCATCTCAGTTGGAGATCTGCCCCGGAGGCAGATGCTCCAGCCAGGCTCGAGCGGTGTCGGAGAGGAACAGGGGGAGGTTGCGGATGATGAGGTTGTCATCGTCCGTTCCACCCAGCTGGCAGGCCAGTCGGTAGTCCGCGAGCCACAGTTCTGGCCTCGTCTCCCCCGAGTACTTTGTGATGGTAGTCGGGGTTCAGAACCAGGTTGGGAATGGCGCCCGTCGTATGGCCCGGCTGAAAGCCTGCGGACTGGGTGGTTCGGGCGAGGGACTCCGATCCTCCCTGCTGTCGTAGCATCCCCCACGCATGGGGTGGTAGCCTCGGCGCACCCTCTCGTAGAGGTGGGCTCGACGGTTGCGGTGGTGGTGCTCGTTGCCGAGGCGACCCGGGGCCGCAGGCGCTGTGTTGCACGTGTGCCCGGTGTGGACCGAGGCTTCCCGCATGAATCGGGAAGTCACGACGCGATGCTCCGAGGGGTACCCCTGCCTTCGGGAGGCAGAGCTTTCGGCCCGTTGGACAACGGCATCCTCCAGGAGATTCTTGAGCTCTCCCTGGATACGCCGCCCTTCGGTGGTTGATGGTTCCGGCATCGCGTGGAGAAGTATTGCTGCTGCAGCCAGGTTATGACCAACCCCACTGGAAGCCGGTGGCGGCCTTGCCCTGACGTCGTTGGCAATGCGGAGCTGGATGCCCTAGGGCAGATGACGCGCTTCTTTGGCCGGAGCTCGGTCTGCCCATTCCTGCCCGATGTTCCGTCGGAACTGCTCAAGTGTTCCTGCTCCCTCGTCGAGCCTGGCCTGCACCTCGCGGATTTGCTCGAGCTGTGCGTCCTAACCCCCCGCACAGACTGGGACCACAGCTAGCTCCCGAAGGATGTCAACGCGAGGCGCAGGCCTAGGGGGATCGTCGTTTTCCAGCATACCAAGATGGTCGCCTTCGCCGGGACCCCCTAGATCAACGTGGAAAACATTCACGACTTGGGCCACAGTCCTCGTCGCCGAAGCTGCGGCTACCATCGGAACAATCGGAGAGGCAGTAGTCGCATGCGGTCATGAAGTCCCGCATGGCACTGGGGTTACCGAGCCTGGAGAAATCCCAACAAAAGTCGGGCTCGTCATCTTCCTCGGAACCCGAGGGTCCGTAGGTCGAGACGGCCGTCAGCCGGTCTCAGGGTGACCGCATATGATACCCCGGAGGGTTTGAACATGCCTTTATAAAAGCGTCCACCAAAGCGGGGTCGCTCGGTGGGTCGCAGCTGGATCTAAAAGGCACGAGATGGGAATCGGTCGGTACCTCCTGATCGACGGATGGTGACGAAGTCTCGTCAGGGGCGGACTGCACCGTCGTCTCAAGTACGAGGGTGACACCCAGCAAGTCCCTCGCGAGCGTGCTGGCGTCGTTCGTCCGCTTGGAGTTGGCGTGTCGCGGGGAAACGACGCTCGTCTTCGTCTCAGACGCGAGGTCGTCGCCCGACGTGTCCCCCGTTGGGGCACCGGCGCCGTCGACTCGCTCGACAGCCGACGAGGTGCCGCCTCCTGCTTGGCCATGGTTGCCCCGCCTCCTCCTCCGTCGGTGGGGGAGGTGACGGGACAAACCCGAATGTTGTTCTTCCGCCATGTGGGGAAGACGTCGTTGATTCCGCTGCCGGCGGGCGGGCTGTCGGCCGCCATTGTCGCTGTCGCGCGGCGGAGGAAGGAGTATCATGTCGTAGCCGCCGTCGAGGGACATGAAATCAAGACTCCCGAAACGGAGAATCGTCCTGGGTTGGAAAGGTTGCTGGAGACTACCCATCTGGAACTTGACGGGAAGTTGTTCGTCAACACGCAGCAGGCCCCTACCTGGCGCGCCAACTGTCGGCGTTTCGACCCCGGGGGGTCCCTGGACCGACGAGTAAATTGTCGCCGCGTGTCCCAGCCCAGATGGGTCGGCGAGAGACGGAGCACGAAGGGGGGAAGGAGACAGGCAAAAAGGGGAAACCCGCGGCCTTCATGTTGTCCTGCGCCCAGGTCGGGTGCGCTTGCAGTAGGGGGTTACAAGCGTCCGCGTGGGAGAGAGCGAGAGACTTACGCGTCGGCCCGTTCTCCCGCGCAGCCAACCTTCTCGTACGAGAGCCCTGGACCTTCCTTTTATAGGCGTAAGGAGATGGTCCAGGTGTACAATGGGGGATGTAGCAGTGTGCTATCATGTCTAGCAGAGAGGAGCTAGAGCCCTAAGTACATGCCGTCGTGGCAGCCGGAGAGGTTTTGTCGCCCTGTTCATGTGATGTCGTGGCCGTCGGAGGAGCGCTGGAGCCTTGCGGAAGGACATCTGTCGGGGCTGTCGAGTCCTTGCTGACGTCTCCTTGCTTCCGTAAGGGGCTTGAGCGCCGCCGTCGTCATGGAGCACGCGGGGAGCCATCATTATTTGTTTACCGGGGCGAGCCAGATGGGACGCCGGTCTTGTTCCCCGTAGCCTGAGCTAGCTAGGGGTAGGGTAATGATGGCCTTCCTTGTGACGTGGCGGGTCCGAGCCCGAGGTCGGGCGAGGTGGAGGCTCCTCCGAGGCCGAGGTCGAGTCCGTCTTCCGAGGCCGAGGCTGAGTCCGAGCCCTGGGGTCGGGCGAGGCGGAGTTTGTCGTCTTCCGGAGCCGAGGCTGAGTCCGAGCCCTGGGGTCGGGCGAGGCGGAGTTCGTCGTCTTCCGGAGCCAAGGTTGAGTCCGAGCCCTAGGGTCGAGCGAGGCGGAGTTCGTCGTCTTCCGGACCCGAGGCTGAGTCCGAGCCCTGGGGTCAGGCAAGGCGGAGTTTGTTGTCTTCCGGAGCCGAGGCTGGGTCCGAGCCCTAGGGTCGGGCAAGGCAGAGTCCGTCGTCTTCCGGAGCCGAGGCTGGGTCCGAGCCCTGGGGTCGGGCGAGGCGGAGTCCGTCGTCCAGCGTCGAGGTTGAGCCCGAGCCCTAGGGTCGGGTGGGGCAAAGCTTTCTATGGCGCCCGAGGCCAGACTTGGCTGCTGTCAGCCTCACTCTGTCGAGTGGCACAACAGTCGGAGCGACGCAGGCGACGCTGTCTTCTTGTCAGGTCGGTCAGTGGAGTGGTGAAGTGACTGCGGTCACTTTGGCTCTGTCGACTGAAGAGCGCGCGTCAGGATAAGGTGTCAGGCCATCCTTGCAATAAATGCTCCTGCGATATGGTCGGTTGGCGTGGCGATCTGGCCAAGGTTGCTTCTCTGTGAAGACTGGGCCTCGGGCGAGCCGAAGGTGTGTCCGTTGCTTGAGGGGGCCCTCGGGCGAGACGTGAATCCTCCGGGGTCGACTGCCTTTGCCCGAGGCCGGGCTCGGGCGAGGCGAGATTGTGTCCCTTGAGTGGACTGAGCCTTGACCTTAATCGCACCCATCAGGCCTTTGTAGCTTTGTGCTGATGGGGGTTACCAGCTAAGATTAGGAGTCTTGGGGGTACCCCTAATTATGGTCCCCGGCAGCTGTGGACTTGTGTGTGTTGCTCATCTCATCCTTACGTCAGTGTTCATTTGTGATCATCTTTTGTAAGGGCGAGAGACTCCAAGTTGTGGAGATTCCTCGCAAACGGGATATAGTGAAAGGAAAAGAAATACCGTGGTATTCAAGTGGATCTTTAGATCACTTGAGAGGGGTTGATTGCAACCCTCGTCCGTTGGGACGCCACAACGTGGAGTAGGAAAGTGTTGAACTTGGCCGAACCACGGGATAAACCACTGTGCCTCTCTGTGTTGATATCTTTGTGGTTATTGTGTTTTGCAAGAACTCTTTTCTAGCCACTTTGCTTTATTGCTCTAACACTTAATCAAGTTTGTGGCATTAAGTTTTAAGTTTTTACAGGATCACCTATTCACCCCCCCTCTAGGTGCTCTCAATTGGTATCAGAGCCATTCTCTTCAAGAAAGGGACTAATCGCCCAAAGAGATGGATCCTAAGGGAAAGGGGATGGTGGTCAACGACAATGAGAAGGAGTCCATCTTCAACGAGCCAAGGGACGACAAAGTCAATGACTCTGGCTCGAGTCAAAAGAAGAAAGATGGAAAGAAGAAGAGGTGCATCAGGAAGGTTGTCTACTACGACAGCGACGAATCTTCCTCTTCTCAAAAGGACGACGAATACGAGGAGAAAAAGAAAACGGTTAACTCGAACTTTTCTTTTGATTACTCTCATATTCCACATAATTCCAATGCTCATTTGCTTTCTATTCCACTTGGTAAAGCTCCTCACTTTGATGGAGAGGACTACGGATTTTGGAGTCACAAAATGCGTAGTCATTTGTTCTCTCTTCATCCAAGTATATGGGAGATAGTAGAAAACGGAATGCAATTTGATAGTTCGGATAATTCTATGTTTATCAATGAACAAATCCATAAGAATGCACAAGCTACTACTGTTCTTCTAGCATCCTTGTGTAGGGAAGAATACAATAAGGTGAGCGGCTTGGACAATGCCAAGCAGATCTGGGACACCCTCAAGATCTCACATGAGGGGAACGACATCACCATGCTCACCAAGATGGAGTTGGTGGAAGGCGAACTAGGAAGGTTCGCAATGATCAGGGGGGAGGAGCCAACCCAAACGTACAACAGGCTCAAGACCCTCATCAACAAAATAAGGAGCTATGGAAGCACACGATGGACGGACCACGACGTCGTCCGACTTATGCTAAGGTCTTTCACCGTCCTTGATCCTCATCTTGTTAACTATATTCGTGAGAATCCTAGGTACACCAAGATGACGCCCGAGGAAATACTTGGAAAGTTTGTAAGCGGGCGGATGATGATCAAGGAGGCAAGATACGTTGATGATGCGTTGAATGGCCCAATCCACGAGCCTCAAACCGTTGTTCTCAAAGCAACAAGGAGCAGGGAGGCGCTACCTAGCAAGGTGGCGCAAGTTGAGGCGGCCGGGCTTAACGAGGAAGAAATGACCCTCATCATCAAGCGTTTCAAGACGGCGCTCAAAGGTCGCAAGGAGCATCCCAACAAGAGCAAGACGAAGGGAAAGCGCTCCTGCTTCAAATGTGGTAAGGTTGGTCACTTTATTGCTAATTGTCCCAATAATGATAGTGACCAGGATCAAGAAAAGAAGAGGGAAAAGAAGAAGACCTACAAGAAGGCTAAGGGCGAGGCACACCTTGGCAAGGAGTAGAACTCGGATTGTTCATCGTCCGACTCCGACGACGAAGGACTCGCCGCCTCGGCCTTCAACAAATTGTCCCTCTTCCCCAACGAGCATCACACATGCCTAATGGTAAAGGAGAAGAAGGTAAGTACCCAAAATAATACTATGTATGCTTCCTCAAGTGATGATGAATCTAGTGATGATGAAATAGACTATGCATGTTTGTTCAAAGGATTAGATAGAACTAAAATTGATAAGATCAATGAATTGATTGATGCTTTGAATGAGAAGAATAGACTTTTAGAAAAGCAAGAAGATCTTTTATATGAAGAGCATGATAAATTTGTAAGTGCGCAAAATTCTCTTGCTTTAGAAATTAAGAGAAATGAAATGCTTTCATGTGAATTGTCTACATACCATGAATCCATTTCTAGCTTAAAAAGTATCAATGATGACTTGAATGCTAAGTTAGAAATAGCTAATAAATCAACCTCTTGTGTAGAACATGTTATGATTTGCAATAGGTGTAAAGATTTTAATGTTGATGCTTGTAGTGAACACCAAGTTTCCATTTCTAAATTAAATGATGAAGTGACTAGTCTTAATGCTCAACTTAAGACTAGCAAAAGTGAATTTGATAAACTAAAATTTGCAAGGGATGCCTATACTATTGGTAGACACCCCTCTATTAAGGATGGACTTGGTTTTCGAAGGGAAGCCAAGAACTTAACAAGTCATAAGGCTCCCATCCCCGCCAAGGAGAAAGGGAAGGCCCCTATGGCAAATAATAGTCAAAAGAACCATGCTTTTATGTATCATGATAGGAAGTTCTCTAGAAATGTTCATCATGATAGGAATTACAATGCTTATGACTCTAATGCCATGTTTGCCTCGAGTTCTTCCTTTGTGCATGGTAGAGATATGCCTAGGAGAAATGTTGTTCATGTACCTAGAAAATCAAGTAATGAACCTCCTACAATTTATCATGCTTGCAATGCTTCTTTTGCAATTTGTAGGAATCATAAGAAAGTGATTGCTAGGAAATTAGGGGCAAAATGCAAGGGAGATAAAACTTGCATTTGGGTCCCTAAGACCATTGTTACTAACCTTGTAGGACCCAACACAAGTTGGGTACCTAAGACCCAAGCCTAAATTGTCTTGCAGGTTTATGCATCTGGGGGCTCAAGCTGGATTATCGACAGCGGATGCACAAACCACATGACGGGGGAGAAGAAGATGTTCACCTCCTACGTCAAGAACAAAGATTCCCAAGATTCAATCATATTCGGTGACGGGAATCAAGGCAAGGTTAAAGGGTTAGGAAAGATTGCTATTTCTTCCGAGCACTCCATTTCTAATGTGTTTTTAGTTGAGTCACTCGGTTATAACTTGTTGTCCGTTAGTCAACTTTGTAATATGGGTTATAATTGCCTATTCACAAATGTAGACGTGTCTGTCTTTAGAAGAAGTGATGGTTCATTAGCTTTTAAGGGTGTACTAGATGGCAAACTTTATTTAGTTGATTTTGCAAAGGAGGAGGCCAGTCTAGATGCATGCTTAATAGCTAAGACTAGCATGGGCTGGCTGTGGCATCACTGTTTAGCACATGTGGGGATGAAGAACCTTCACAAACTTCTAAAGGGAGAACATGTGTTAGGTCTAACAAATGTGACTTTCGAAAAAGATAGACCTTGTGCAGCTTGTCAAGCAGGTAAACAAGTGGGAAATGCTCATCACAGCAAGAACGTGATGACCACATCAAGACCCCTGGAGCTGCTACATATGGACCTCTTCGGACCCGTCGCCTATCTTAGCATCGGGGGAAGTAAGTATGGTTTAGTAATTGTTGATGATTTTTCCCGCTTCACTTGGGTATTCTTTTTGCAGGATAAATCTGAAACCCAAGGGACCCTCAAGCGCTTTCTAAGGAGAGCTCAAAATGAATTTGAGCTCAAGGTGAAGAAGATAAGGAGCGACAATGGGTCCGAGTTCAAGAACCTTCAAGTAGAGGAGTACCTTGAGGAGGAAGGAATCAAGCACGAGTTCTCCGCTCCCTACACACCACAGCAAAACGGTGTGGTAGAGAGAAAGAACAGGACGCTTATCGACATGGTGAGGACGATGTTTGGAGAGTTCAAGACGCCCGAGCGGTTTTGGTCGGAAGCCGTGAACACGGCTTGCCACGCCATAAACCGGGTCTATCTTCATCGCCTCCTCAAGAAGACTTCGTATGAGCTTCTAACCGGTAACAAACCCAACGTTTCATACTTTCGTGTATTTGGGAGCAAATGTTATATTCTAGTGAAGAAAGGTAGAAATTCTAAGTTTGCTCCCAAAGCTGTAGAAGGGTTTTTGTTAGGTTATGACTCAAATACAAAGGCGTATAGGGTCTTCAACAAATCATCGGGTTTGTAACACCCCTGGTGTTACTATAACTAAAACTTGAGCATGACATCATAAGCATTGGCATTGCATATGTTTGACACATCTAGAGTGCATTCACTAGGCAAAAATTTCAAACAAGTTGTATTGTTTTAATGTTTTACAAATAGGACCCTGGTTAAAGGACTTGACCCTAAATAGTGATTAAAGGGGGTAAAACTTAACCTAAGTTGAGAAAACCTAAAAGCTTTAGGGTAAAAGTCATAAAATGACTCCAAGAATAGAGTTGAATCACATTTATACCCCTGGGATACCAGAAACCCTAATTGGAACCCTGGAAAACCCTGAAACCAAACCCTAGGGGCTTATGTGCAAAATTAGTCCACTTTTGGACTAAAGTGCAAAAATCAAGTCAAATAAGTGTCTTAAGGTATTTGGGTCACTCATATGTGAATTTGCAAGCCAAACCCTGAGTTTTGGACTTATTTGCAAAAGAGCCCTATTTGAACTCTTTTGATGAAGTCTGAAATTCAGTGTATTGTGCCCATCTTTGTGACCTTGTAACTTCTAAACAAAAGGGTTTTTGCCCTAGGTCACCACATCAAAACTATAGCCTAATCAAAGGAGAACAACTTTGCTTAAGGATGTAAGCATAGTTGTTACGAGAAATTTGGAGAAAAACTCAATCCAAAACTGGCTGTCAGGCTGTTTGATCTGAAATTCAGAATAGCAGATGACTGACATCAACTTCCAGCTCAAATCCAAGCATGATCCAGTGCTCAAATGAGTTTGATCTCTATAGTTGAAGTGTAGCTGGTTTATAACTCTACAACTTTGCTACTGAGAGTTGATGAAGTTCTTATGTGAAATCTAGAGAAAAGTGACTTGGAACAGGCTCTGTCAGGCGCACTGAATGAGCCTCTGATGGTACAGTGCACGCGAATGGATCAGCTCGGCCGCGGCAAAGAATCTCACCGCCGGTAGCCGCCGCCGTTGATCGCGGCTTGTCACGATTCGTGCTCTGTGGTCCTTGGATAAGCACAGCCGGTATGTGTCCTCGCCGCCGGTGAGCTGGAGGCCACCCGGTCAGTCGCGGTACCCCTCCCCCTTACTCGTCGGTTGGTCGGGATAAGAGCTCGCCGCCGTTGGTCGATTATTACCGTGCGCCGCATGTCCAGGCACTTTACCACGTCGCCGTAAGTCGCGTTATGCATATCCGGTGATCGCCGGAGGTGTCGCCATAGTAAAGGCCATGTTAAGCGGCCACCAGTGACTCACCTTGCTCTTACCGATCCCGAGTCACCGTTCAAATTCGTCGTGCTCGCGGTCGATCCCTATAAATTGAGGGCCAGGTCTGTTGCACCATGTAATTGTCAAGCCATAGCACCCGCTCTCATCTCCTCTCATTCACCAGAGCGCCACAATTCGAGTTTCTCCCCAAATCGATCTCCGCCACCGCGAAATCCACTCCACCGTGGTCAGTCCTCCACAGGTCAGCTTCGGTCCTCTGCTACTTCGTTTGAGTACCCTCCCAACTCCGTGATGCTTGCCGAGTCACCGAATTGAACCGGGAGACCCCCAGTCGCCGGGAACACGACGATTTGGCCACACCGTGCACGGTCACCGTGGTCAGAGTTCGTTAGTTGGGCATTCGGGCAATTATGTTGGGGGAAATGATCTTTAGAACTCGAATTTGGTTTAATCCAGAGCTGGGCACTAGTACTTGTCCCAATCGACCGGTCCAAGACCTCGCCGGAGCGCGGCGGTGCGCGAGCGCCGTCGAGGACTTGAAACGCAGAATAGATAGAAACACGAGGGCCTTTTTGTGAAGTGTCAGTGACTTAGAAAAACAGTAAATGAACCTATCTCCAGTTAGGCAAAACACCGAGGACCTCTGCGCAAAACCTCCAACGCGGGCGCGGGCGCGCGTGCGATTTCGCGCGGACCTAGGCCGCTGGGCTGAATCCGGCCCAGTTCTATTTAAACATTTTCCTTTTTCTTTTACAGCAGAGCTCTAGAAATCTGTAGAAAATTATAGAAAAATCCTAAAATTGTGAAACCAATTTTCCTAGACTCCTTATTTTCCCTAGAATTTAATAAAAATAGTTTTATGATTTTTAGGATAAATAAGGAATTTTAGGGCATTTAAAGTAGCTTAAAGAAGTAATTCTGGATTTTTAGAAAATAAATAATAAGTCCAAAATTTCCCAAACTTTTTATGTGAGCTTTTCACATTATTTAGAAGCCATGGGTAGAGTTTGGTTTGATTTGAACATTGTTTGATAACTAGAACCCAAAACCACCCCCCCTGCTCCATGAACTCCTTTACTGACTCCGGAGACCCTAGGTTCTCGGAGTACCGTGAAGGAAAGTTGTACTCAAGACTTAGATAATAAGTTTATATTATCTTTGCATCCTCATGAGCATCCCATGACATCCATTCTTATGCATGTATATGGTTATGTTAGAGCACGAAGAAGAAGAAGAGGTCGCTGAAGAAGGGATACCACCATCCTCAGATCCTCAAGCAGACAACTGCTTTTATTTCGATATTTGTGGATCCGAGCAGGACACACCTGATAACAAAGGCAAGCCCGGTGCATTTGCCACTTTCCTTGATGTTTTTAAAATCTTTCTCACTTGCTTGCTGCATTAGGTGATAGGAGTTGATTGATTAAACAATTCCTGCATTACCTTCCTTGATCTTGATTACCATCCTTGAAACACTGTTTTTACAAAAAGGTTTTACTATGCTTAGTATTGCTTTAGAAAAACAAAAGGATTTGTTTTACAAAAGATGTTTGGCAAAGTGGGAGGGATGTTTTCGAAAATAAAACTTGATGGTGAATCCATCATGGCCGTGATGGATTCAACATCGGAAAAGATGTACCTCTGCCAGGTACCAAGTTTTTGGGTTAAAAAGATTAAGCTGAGACCGGGCGGGTGACTTGCACGAGAAGAGAGTCTCGGTGTAGTGTCTCCGTCTGAGTCGATTAAGGACCTTGTCGATGTAGGCTTGATGATCGAGGACCCTTTAACTGGTCACATGCCTCATCATGGGTAAGCCTTGCCTCGGGCAGACTAAGGCCGGAATAAGATAACATGAAATGGGAGTGGAGCGGTGGCGAGAGTAGCGTGTACCCTCCGTGGCAAGAGGCTGGACGGTGGTGTATCTGTGCTCTCGGTTTGCGTGAACCTGATCCGGTCTTAAGAACCCCGGTGGCGGGTTGACATATGCAAGGGTTAAGTGCTACATATGTCGTGTGATTGGAGATCCTCAGCTGAGTATTATCGATTCGGATCGCCGTACCTTCGCGGTTATGAAGACTTGGTCACTGCCCTACACGTAGCATTCCACTAAAGATGATGGGCTTTTGTTAAAGAAATTGGCTAGTGCAGGACCAGTGATTGAACTAGGGTAGAAAGAACTCTAGTGCAGGTAATTTTACCTAACTTGACAAATAAAATTGGATTTTTAAGGATCCACTTTAGTAAGCATTTCTGCAAAACAGAGTCTTTGCTTATTGAAAAGCCTTACCTTGACTCCCATAAAACCAGCATACCCTTGAGAGTCTTTTCCTTAGTCGGGTAAGACTTGCTGAGTAATTCCATACTCAGGGTTTATCCCTTTGTTGTTTTTAGGTGGGGAAGTAGCAGACTTTTGCTGCTTCTGTGCCAAGGTGGTTCCCAAAGAAGAAAAACAAGACTGAAGTGCGGGAGGACTCGGTCCTCCATCTAGGATCTGTTGTTTATAGTCTTTCGGGAGAAGTTTGCGTCTCCCTGGTTTGTATAATTATTACTTCTATGCACTCACTTTTAGACTGGTCTGTAATAAAATAACTCAAGCTTGGTTTTGAAATAAATGTAAGTTTATGTAATTCGCTTCCGCATTTCTTTATCTCCGATGATCTGTAATGTCTGCAAGACGGGTGAAACGTTCCTGGTAAGGTCGGGAAAGATACCGAACTTGTCAAGTAGCTTAGGAACATCTACAGGGTGTCTGATGTCTGTTAGACAAGGACAACTGTAGGTGGGCCTGATTACTTGGGAGGTTCCGTCACAGCTGGTATCGGAGCGTAGCCCTTCTTTGCAGATATTATAAGGCATCTTCAAAAAGATTTTCAAAAGTCTTACCTAAAGATCCTTTTCTCTTCTTACCTAAGTATTCTGAAGAGTTTATCCTAAAGACCAGATAGGAAGAGTGCAATGTATAGAAGGTTGAATCGACCAAGGTTGATTCTATACTTATTCATGCATCATGCTAAGAATTATGCTAATAAATTTTCCCCCTTAGAAAGATGCCGCCACGCACAAGGCTAACAGCACGTAAGTCAACGGGACCAATTGGAGTACCCCGGCATCAACTAGCCCCTCGACACGAAAGCAGTAGCAGCGGAAGTAATGTCTTTCGGGCTCACAAATGCTCCTGCCCACTTCACTTATTTGATGAACTCGGTGTTCATGCCCGAGTTGGACAAGTTCGTGGTGGTCTTCATCGACGATATTTTGATATACTCTAAAAATGAAGAGGAGCATGCTCAGCATCTACGGATTGTATTGACGCGCCTGAGGGAACATCAGCTGTATGCCAAATTCAGCAAGTGCGCGTTCTGGCTGGAGGAAATTCAATTTTTGGGGCACGTGTTATCAGCTAAAGGAATTGCGGTAGATCCTAGCAAGGTCAAGGATATTCTGGAGTGGAAACCTCCAACCACTGTTCACCAAGTCCGGAGTTTTCTTGGACTAGCTGGGTATTATCGCAGATTCATCCCTGATTTTTCTAAGCTTGTGAAGCCAATCACAAGTTTGTTGAAGAATGACATTAAGTTCAATTGGTCTTCTAAGTGTAATGAAGCCTTTGAGCAATTGAAGACATTATTAACCACTGCTCCGGTATTGGCTCAACCGGACATCACTAAGCCTTTTGATGTATATTGTGATGCGTCAGGCAGTGGACTCGGCTGTGTGCTGATGCAAGAGGGCCGAGTAATTGCGTATGCTTCAAGGCAGCTGCGCCGACATGAGGAGCATTATCCAACTCATGATCTGGAGTTAGCCGCTGTGGTTCATGCCCTGAAAATATGGCGTCACTATCTGCTGGGAAATATCTGTCACATATATACAGATCATAAAAGTTTGAAGTACATCTTCACCCAGTCAGAGTTAAATATGAGGCAAAGACGATGGCTTGAGCTCATTAAAGACTATGAACTGGAGATCCATTATCACCCAGGCAAGGCTAATGTGGTGGCAGATGCATTAAGTCGTAAGACTTCCTGCCACTGTCTTATGGCAAAGACCTCCGAAAACACTTTATGTCAAGAAATGGAGAAGTTAAACCTGGGGATAATCCAACAAGGGACTCTGAATCAGCTAAGGCTTGAGTCAACCATTTTGCAAAGGATAATTGATGCTCAAAAGGATAATCTGGGCATGAAGCACATACGAGAGAAGATAAGGGCTGGAACAGCCAAATGTTTCAAGAAAGACGATCAAGGTGTGTTATGGTTTAACAACCGCATAGTAGTGCCGAAGAGTGAAGAACTCCGCCAGCAAATCTTAGATGAAGCGCATCTTAGCCGCTATTCTATTCATCCGGGAAGCACTAAGATGTACCAAGATTTAAAGCAACATTACTGGTGGACGAAGATGAAGATTGAAATTGCACGCTATGTGGCTAAGTGTGACACTTGCAGACGTGTCAAAGCCATACACATGAAAACTGCTGGTCCATTGCAATCTTTGCCAATCCCAACATGGAAATGGGAAGACATTAGCATGGACTTTATTGTGGGATTGCCCAGAACCGCAAAAGGGTATGACTCTATTTGGGTTATCATTGATCGACTCACAAAGATCGCCCACTTCCTCCCTGTCAAAGTAAAATATCCCGTCATTACCTATGCGGAGTTATACATTGCCCGTATTCTCAGTTTGCATGGTGTTCCAAAGACCATAGTGTCGGATCGTGGACCTCAGTTCGTATCCAAATTTTGGGAAGAACTTCATAAATCCTTGGGTACTAAGTTACTCCACAGTTCGGCCTATCATCCTCAAACCAGTGGACAGACTGAGAGAGTGAATCAGATACTCGAGGATATGCTGCGGGCATGTGTTCTGGACTTCTCGCAAAAATGGGATGAATGTTTGCCCTTAGCGGAGTTTTCATACAATAACAGTTATCAGGAAAGTATCAAGATGGCACCTTTTGAAGCTTTATATGGGCGACGGTGTCGAACTCCGCTAAATTGGTCTGAACCTGGAGAAAGATGCTTCTTTAGGCCTGATATGGTGAAAGAGGCCGAGGATAAGGTGCAGAAAATTATTTATAATATGAAGAAGGCACAAGCTCGTCAGAAGAGTTATGCAGACACACGGCGAATGCCCTTATATTTTCTGAAAGGAGACTATGTTTACCTGAAGGTCTCACCAATGAAGGGTGTATCGCGTTTCGGGGTTAAAGGGAAGCTTGCACCCAGATACATTGGTCCATTCCTGGTGCTTGAACAATGTGGACCAGTGGCGTACCGACTCCAACTACCCGAAACATTGTCTGCTGTGCATAATGTGTTCCACGTGTCACAATTAAAGAAGTGTCTTCGGGTTCCCGATCGAACCGTTGAAGTAACTGATGTTGTCCTAGAACCAGATTTAACGTACTCGGAACATCCCATTCGAGTTCTGGATCAAAAGGACAGGGTTACCCGGAGAAAGACTCTCAAGTTTTATAAGATACAGTGGAACCAGCATTCGGAAGATGAGGCTACATGGGAAACCCAAGACTTCTTAGATAAGAATTTCCCAGGCTTTCTAGCCTCTTGTAAGTTGTAAAGTCTGTATAGCTGTGTAGTAAAGGAATGACCCCCCCCACCACCCCTGCCTTGTACCAGAAATAAGGAAATTAAAATGTGACACATTTCCTTTTCCATTACTCACCCTAGGACTTTAAATCTCGGGACGAGATTCTTTTATGGGGGAAAGGATGTAACACCCCTGGTGTTACTATAACTAAAACTTGAGCATGACATCATAAGCATTGGCATTGCATATGTTTGACACATCTAGAGTGCATTCACTAGGCAAAAATTTCAAACAAGTTGTATTGTTTTAATGTTTTACAAATAGGACCCTGGTTAAAGGACTTGACCCTAAATAGTGATTAAAGGGGGTAAAACTTAACCTAAGTTGAGAAAACCTAAAAGCTTTAGGGTAAAAGTCATAAAATGACTCCAAGAATAGAGTTGAATCACATTTATACCCCTGGGATACCAGAAACCCTAATTGGAACCCTGGAAAACCCTGAAACCAAACCCTAGGGGCTTATGTGCAAAATTAGTCCACTTTTGGACTAAAGTGCAAAAATCAAGTCAAATAAGTGTCTTAAGGTATTTGGGTCACTCATATGTGAATTTGCAAGCCAAACCCTGAGTTTTGGACTTATTTGCAAAAGAGCCCTATTTGAACTCTTTTGATGAAGTCTAAAATTCAGTGTATTGTGCCCATCTTTGTGACCTTGTAACTTCTAAACAAAAGGGTTTTTGCCCTAGGTCACCACATCAAAACTATAGCCTAATCAAAGGAGAACAACTTTGCTTAAGGATGTAAGCATAGTTGTTATGAGAAATTTGGAGAAAAACTCAATCCAAAACTGGCTGTCAGGCTGTTTGATCTGAAATTCAGAATAGCAGATGACTGACATCAACTTCCAGCTCAAATCCAAGCATGATCCAGTGCTCAAATGAGTTTGATCTCTATAGTTGAAGTGTAGCTGGTTTATAACTCTACAACTTTGCTACTGAGAGTTGATGAAGTTCTTATGTGAAATCTAGAGAAAAGTGACTTGGAACAGGCTCTGTCAGGCGCACTGAATGAGCCTCTGATGGTACAGTGCACGCGAATGGATCAGCTCGGCCGCGGCAAAGAATCTCACCGCCGGTAGCCGCCGCCGTTGATCGCGGCTCGTCACGATTCGTGCTCTGTGGTCCTTGGATAAGCACAACCGGTATGTGTCCTCGCCGCCGGTGAGCTGGAGGCCACCCGGTCAGTCGCGGTACCCCTCCCCCTTACTCGTCGGTTGGTCGGGATAAGAGCTCGCCGCCGTTGGTCGATTATTACCGTGCGCCGCGTGTCCAGGCACTTTACCACGTCGCCGTAAGTCGCGTTATGCATATTCGGTGATCGCCGGAGGTGTCGCCATAGTAAAGGCCATGTTAAGCGGCCACCAGTGACTCACCTTGCTCTTACCGATCCCGACTCACCGTTCAAATTCGTCGTGCTCGCGGTCGATCCCTATAAATTGAGGGCCAGGTCTGTTGCACCATGTAATTGTCAAGCCATAGCACCCGCTCTCATCTCCTCTCATTCACCAGAGCGCCACAATTCGAGTTTCTCCCCAAATCGATCTCCGCCACCGCGAAATCCACTCCACCGTGGTCAGTCCTCCACAGGTTAGCTCCGGTCCTCTGCTACTTCGTTTGAGTACCCTCCCAACTCCGTGATGCTTGCCGAGTCACCGAATTGAACCGGGAGACCCCCAGTCGCCGGGAACACGACGATTTGGCCACACCGTGCACGGTCACCGTGGTCAGAGTTCGTTAGTTGGGCATTCGGGCAATTATGTTGGGGGAAATGATCTTTAGAACTCGAATTTGGTTTAATCCAGAGCTGGGCGCTAGTACTTGTCCCAATCGACCGGTCCAAGACCTCGCCGGAGCGCGGCGGTGCGCGAGCGCCGTCGAGGACTTGAAACGCAGAATAGATAGAAACCAGAGGGCCTTTTTGTGAAGTGTCAGTGACTTAGAAAAACAGTAAACGAACCTGTCTCCAGTTAGGCAAAACACCGAGGACCTCTGCGCAAAACCTCCAACGCGGGCGCGGGCGCGCGTGCGATTTCGCGCGGACCTGGGCCGCTGGGCTGAATCCGGCCCAGTTCTATTTAAACATTTTCCTTTTTCTTTTACAGCAGAGCTCTAGAAATCTGTAGAAAATTATAGAAAAATCCTAAAATTGTGAAACCAATTTTCCTAGACTCCTTATTTTCCCTAGAATTTAATAAAAATAGTTTTATGATTTTTAGGATAAATAAGGAATTTTAGGGCATTTAAAGTAGCTTAAAGAAGTAATTCTGGATTTTTAGAAAATAAATAATAAGTCCAAAATTTCCCAAACTTTTTATGTGAGCTTTTCACATTATTTAGAAGCCATGGGTAGAGTTTGGTTTGATTTGAACATTGTTTGATAACTAGAACCCAAAACCACCCCCCTGCTCCATGAACTCCTTTACTGACTCCGGAAACCCTAGGTTCTCGGAGTACCGTGAAGGAAAGTTGTACTAAAGACTTAGATAATAAGTTTATATTATCTTTGCATCCTCATGAGCATCCCATGACATCCATTCTTATGCATGTATATGGTTATGTTAGAGCACGAAGAAGAAGAAGAGGTCGCTGAAGAAGGGATACCACCATCCTCAGATCCTCAAGCAGACAACTGCTTTTATTTCGATATTTGTGGATCCGAGCAGGACACACCTGATAACAAAGGCAAGCCCCGGTGCATTTGCCACCTTCCTTGATGTTTTTAAAATCTTTCTCACTTGCTTGCTGCATTAGGTGATAGGAGTTGATTGATTAAACAATTCCTGCATTACCTTCCTTGATCTTGATTACCATCCTTGAAACCCTGTTTTTACAAAAAGGTTTTACTATGCTTAGTATTGCTTTAGAAAAACAAAAGGATTTGTTTTACAAAAGATGTTTGGCAAAGTGGGAGGGATGTTTTCGAAAATAAAACTTGATGGTGAATCCATCATGGCCGTGATGGATTCAACATCGGAAAAGATGTACCTCTGCCAGGTACCAAGTTTTTGGGTTAAAAAGATTAAGCTGAGACCGGGCGGGTGACTTGCACGAGAAGAGAGTCTCGGTGTAGTGTCTCCGTCTGAGTCGATTAAGGACCTTGTCGATGTAGGCTTGATGATCGAGGACCCTTTAACTGGTCACATGCCTCATCATGGGTAAGCCTTGCCTCGGGCAGACTAAGGCCGGAATAAGATAACACGAAATGGGAGTGGAGCGGTGGCGAGAGTAGCGTGTACCCTCCGTGGCAAGAGGCTGGACGGTGGTGTATCTGTGCTCTCGGTTTGCGTGAACCTGATCCGGTCTTAAGAACCCCGGTGGCGGGTTGACATATGCAAGGGTTAAGTGCTACATATGTCGTGTGATTGGAGATCCTCAGCTGAGTATTATCGATTCGGATCGCCGTACCTTCGCGGTTATGAAGACTTGGTCACTGCCCTACACGTAGCATTCCACTAAAGATGATGGGCTTTTGTTAAAGAAATTGGCTAGTGCAGGACCAGTGATTGAACTAGGGTAGAAAGAACTCTAGTGCAGGTAATTTTACCTAACTTGACAAATAAAATTGGATTTTTAAGGATCCACTTTAGTAAGCATTTCTGCAAAACAGAGTCTTTGCTTATTGAAAAGCCTTACCTTGACTCCCATAAAACCAGCATACCCTTGAGAGTCTTTTCCTTAGTCGGGTAAGACTTGCTGAGTAATTCCATACTCAGGGTTTATCCCTTTGTTGTTTTTAGGTGGGGAAGTAGCAGACTTTTGCTGCTTCTGTGCCAAGGTGGTTCCCAAAGAAGAAAAACAAGACTGAAGTGCGGGAGGACTCGGTCCTCCATCTAGGATCTGTTGTTTATAGTCTTTCAGGAGAAGTTTGCGTCTCCCTGGTTTGTATAATTATTACTTCTATGCACTCACTTTTAGACTGGTCTGTAATAAAATAACTCAAGCTTGGTTTTGAAATAAATGTAAGTTTATGTAATTCGCTTCCGCATTTCTTTATCTCCGATGATCTGTAATGTCTGCAAGACGGGTGAAACGTTCCTGGTAAGGTCGGGAAAGATACCGAACTTGTCAAGTAGCTTAGGAACATCTACAGGGTGTCTGATGTCTGTTAGACAAGGACAACTGTAGGTGGGCCTGATTACTTGGGAGGTTCCGTCACAGGGTTTGGTTGAAGTCTCTAGCGATGTTGTATTTGATGAGACTAATGGCTCTCCAAGAGAGCAAGTTGTTGATCTTGATGATATAGATGAAGAAGACGTTCCAACGACCGCAATTCGCACCATGGCAATTGGAGATGTGCGGCCACAGGAACAAAAGGAGCAAGATCAACCTTCTTCCTCAACAATGGTGCAACCCCCAACCCAAGATGATGAACAAGTTCATCAAGAAGAGGCGTGTGATCAAGGGGAAGCACAAAATGATCATGTTATAGAGGAAGAAGCACCTCAAGCCCCTCCAACTCAAGTTCGAGCGACGATTCAAAGGAATCATCCCGTCGACCAGATATTGGGTGATATTAGCAAGGGAGTAACTACTCGCTCTAGATTAGTTAATTTTTGTGAGCACTACTCTTTGGTCTCTTCTATTGAGCCTTTCAGGGTAGAAGAGGCCTTGCTAGATCCGGACTGGGTGTTGGCCATGCTGGAGGAGCTCAACAATTTCAAGAGAAATGAAGTTTGGACACTGGTGCCACGTCCCAAGCAAAACGTTGTGGGAACCAAGTGGGTGTTCCGCAACAAACAAGACGAGCACGGAGTGGTGATAAGGAACAAGGCTAGACTTGTGGCAAAAGGTTATGCCCAAGTCGCAGGTTTGGACTTTGAGGAGACTTTTGCTCCTGTGGCTAGGCTAGAGTCAATTCGCATATTGTTAGCCTATGCTGCTCACCATTCTTTCAGGTTGTTCCAAATGGACGTGAAGAGCGCTTTCCTCAACGGGCCAATCAAGGAGGAGGTGTACGTGGAGCAACCCCCTGGCTTTGAGGATGAACGGTACCCCGACCACGTGTGTAAGCTCTCTAAGGCGCTCTATGGACTTAAGCAAGCCCCAAGAGCATGGTATGAATGCCCTAGAGACTTTCTAATTGCTAATGCTTTCAAGGTTGGGAAAGCCGATCCAACTCTTTTCACTAAGACATGTGATGGTGACTTATTTGTGTGCCAAATTTATGTTGATGACATAATATTTTGTTCTACTAACCAAAAGTCGTGTGAAGAGTTTAGCAGGGTGATGACGCAGAAATTTGAGATGTCGATGATGGGCGAGTTGAACTACTTCCTTGGGTTCCAAGTAAAGCAACTCAAGGACGGCACTTTCATCTCCCAAACGAAGTACACGCAAGACTTGATCAAGCGGTTTGGGATGAAGGATGCCAAGCCCGCAAAGACTCCAATGGGAACTGACGGACACGTCGACCTCAACAAAGGAGGTAAGTCCGTTGATCAAAAAGCATACCGGTCTATGATAGTTTCCTTGCTTTACTTATGTGCTAGTAGACCGGATATTATGCTTAGTGTACGCATGTGTGCTAGATCTCAATCCGATCCAAGGGAGTGTCACTTAGTGGCTGTGAAGCGAATTCTTAGATATTTAGTCGCTACGCCTTGCTTCGGGATCTGGTATCCAAAGGGGTCTACCTTTGACTTAATTGGATATTCAGACTCTGATTATGCTGGACGTAAGGTCGATAGGAAGAGTACATCAGGGACGTGCCAATTCTTAGGAAGGTCCCTGGTGTCGTGGAGTTCTAAGAAACAAACTTCCATTGCCCTATCCACCGTTGGGGCCGAGTACGTTGCCACAGGACAGTGTTGCGCACAACTACTTTGGATGAGGCAAACCCTCAGGGACTTTGGCTACAATCTGAGCAAAGTCCCACTCCTATGTGATAATGAGAGTGCTATCCGCATGGCGGATAATCCTGTTGAACACAGCCGCACTAAGCACATAGACATCTGGCATCACTTTTTGAGAGACCACCAGCAAAAGGGAGATATCGAAGTGTTTTATGTTAGCACCGAAAACCAGCTAGCCGATATCTTTACCAAGCCTCTAGATGAGAAGACCTTTTGCAGGCTGCGTAGTGAGTTAAATGTCTTAGATTCACGGAACCTGGATTGATTTATAGCATACATGTGTCCTATGCCTTTGATCATGTCCCGTATATGCATTTTGTTGTTTATTTATGGTGGTCAAGTTGTACAAGCACTCCCCGGACCTCACAAGTCCATTTACAAGTGATGCACATATTTAGGGGGAGATGTGTTACAACTTGACCCTTTGAGACTAACCACATGTTTGAGCTTGCTTGATTTAGTCTCAAAGGTGGATTGAAAGGGAAAGGTGGACTTGGACCATGAAAGACTTCCACTGCACTCCGATGAGAGGGTAACTTACTCCAAGTTCATCTCCACAATCTTGTTGCCTTTTGCTCTTAATTGACAATTTTGGTGAGGCAATGAGGTTAAAAGGGCCAAAAATGATCCCGTTTTGGTGCTTGATGCCAAAGGGGGAGAAATTAAGGGCCAAAGCAACAAATTGATCAGCTACCACTTGAGAATTTTGAAAATAGTAGAGTTAGGACTTTTGATTTGTCAAAATTCTAAATGTCTCTTTTTATCAAAAGTTGGTCTCGTGTAGGGAGAATGTTTGATTATGGGAAATAGGGGGAGTTTTTGAATCAGTGATCCATTTCTATTGGAATACCTTTCTCTATGCCTCAACAAGTGAATTTGACTTAGAGATAGGAAATTGAGTTTGATTTGCAAAAACAAACCAAGTGGTGGCAAAGAATGATCCAAATATGCCAAATTTGAATCAAAACAAATTTGTGTTCTCATTTGCATTGATGTTGCACTTCTTTTAGTTGCTTTTTGTTGTGTTGGCATAAATCACCAAAAAGGGGGAGATTGAAAGGGAAATGTGCCCTTGGGCCATTTCTATAAGATTTTGGTGATTAAGTGCCCAACACACATCAAGGAAATGAGTATATGCCAAAGGGTGGACAAAGTGCAAATCAATACAAAGGTATGATTCTAGACTTAGTACATTGGTTTTTGTGTACTAACATATTTGTCTAAGTACTAGAATCAGAGAAAAGACAATTGGAAAAGACTTGGCTCGAGCAGCCAAGACTCTGCTCAGTCTGGGTGCACCGGACTGTCCGGTGGTGCACCAGACAGTGTCCGTTGCGCCAGGCTGGCTCTGGTGAAAAGGCCGCTCTCGGGAATTCATCGGCGGCGTACGACTAAAATTCACCGGACTGTCCGGTGTGCACCGGACTGTCCGGTGAGCCAACGGTCGGCCGAGCCAACGGTCGGCCGCGCAATCCGCTCGTGACGCGTGGCTAGGCCAACGGTCTGAAGGGGGGCACCGGACAGTGTCCGGTGCGCCAACGGCTCCAAACCTCCAACGGTCGGCTGCACCAGAACAGGAAAGAAATCCGCACCGGACAGTGTCCGGTGGTGCACCGGACTGTCCGGTGCGCCAATCGACAGAAGGCAAGAATTGCCTTCCTGGAATGCTCTCAACGGCTCCTAGCTGCCTTGGGGCTATAAAAGGGACCCCTAGGCGCATGGAGGAAGACACTAAGCACACTTTGAGCATTCTTGATCATTCACACTTCATCTTTGCGCACTCGTTTGACATTCTTAGCGATTTGAGCTCCGTTCTAGTGAGAACTTTGAGATATTCATTTGAGATCAAGTCTTGGTCGTGTGTGTGTGTGTATTGATGTGGACTTGTGTGTGTTTCTCATCTCATCCTTACGTCAGTGTTCATTTGTGATCATCTTTTGTAAGGGCGAGAGACTCCATGTTGTGGAGATTCCTCGCAAACGGGATATAGTGAAAGGAAAAGAAATACCGTGGTATTCAAGTGGATCTTTGGATCACTTGAGAGGGGTTGATTGCAACCCTCGTCCGTTGGGACGCCACAACGTGGAGTAGGCAAGTGTTGAACTTGGCCGAACCACGGGATAAACCACTGTGCCTCTCTGTGTTGATATCTTTGTGGTTATTGTGTTTTGCAAGAACTCTTTTCTAGCCACTTTGCTTTATTGCTCTAACACTTAATCAAGTTTGTGGCATTAAGTTTTAAGTTTTTACAGGATCACCTATTCACCCCCTCTAGGTGCTCTCACTTTCATCCACCGCTTGCCGAATTTGTTGAGGTCATTGTAGATCCTCGATTTAAGTCCCTACAGAATCATATCGTTGGCACGCTCCACTTGCCCATTCGTCATGGGGTGAGCTACGACGGCCCAGTCCACACGGATGTGGTGGTCCTCGCAGAAGTCCTGGAACTTCTTCCCAGTGAACTGTGTGCCGTTGTCAGTGATGATGGAGTTCAGGACCCCAAAGCGATGGATGATGTTGGTGAAGAACACCACTGCCTGCTCAGACCTGATGCTGGTTAAGGATCGGACCTCGATCCACTTGGAGAATTTGTCGATGGTGACCAGCAGGTGCGAGAAGCCCCCGAGTGCCTTCTGCAAGGGACCGACGAGGTCCAGACCCCACACTGCAAACGGCAAGGTGATGTGTATTGTCTGCAGGGCCTGAGCGGGCAGGTGCATCTGTCTCGCGTAGAATTGACACCCTTGGCAAGAGCGTACAATCCTAGTGGCGTCGGCCACCGCAGTCGGCCAGTAGAAACCTTATCAGAAGACGTTCCCCATGAGGGCTCGAGGTGCTGCATAGTGACCGCAAGCCCCCGAGTGTATTTCTTGCAATAGCTCCTGTCCTTCGGCGACGGATATGCATCGTTGGAGAATGCCTGAGGGGCTGCGGTGGTAGAGCTCCTTTTCATCACCTAGTAAGACGAACGACTTGGCACGCCACGCTAGTCGCCGAGCTTCGGCCTTGTCGAGGGGTAGCTCTCCTCAGAGGAGATATTCCAGGTACGGGGTCTGCCAGTTCGGGTCAGGCGTGACCCCATTCCGCTCTCCCTCGACGCGCAGGGCCTCACCCTCGACGGTCGGGGATACCTCGGGCTGGGCCGAGGCCTCCTCGGGCTCGGGCGTGTCATCGATCTTGACGGAGGGTTGATGTATGTCTCTGGAGAAGACGTCTGGGGGAACCGTTGTCCGCCCGGAGGCTATTTTCGCCAGCTCATCCGCAGTCTCGTTGTACCGTCGAGCGATGTGGTTGAGCTCCAGCCCATAGAACTTGTCTTCCAGGCGTCGAACTTCGTCGCAGTAGGCCTCCATCTTCGGGTCACGACAGTGGGAGTTCTTCATGACTTGGTCAATGACAAGCTGCGAGTCGCCACGAGCGTCGAGGCGCCGAACCCCTAGCTCGATGGTGATGCGCAACCCATTAACCAGAGCCTCGTACTCGGCCACGTTGTTTGACGCCGGGAAATGGAGGCGCAACACGTAGCGGAGATGTTTCCCGAGGGGTGAGATGAAGAGCAGGCGAGCACCTGCTCCTGTTTTCATCAGCGACCCATCGAAGTACATGGTCCAAAGCTTGGGTTGGATCGGAGCTGTAGGCAATTGGGTGTCGACCCATTCAGCCACGAAGTCGCCAAGACTTGGGATTTTATGGCCTTCCGAGGAGCGAACGAGATTGTCTTGCCCATGAGTTCCACTGCCCACTTTGCTATCCTACCCGAGGCCTCTCGGTATTGGATGATCTCCCCCAGGGGGAAGGATGACACCACAGTCACCGGATGAGACTCGAAGTAGTGTCGCAATTTTCGCCGCGTCAGAATTACTGCGTACAGTAGCTTCTGAATTTGCGGGTAGCAGATCTTGGTCTCGAATAGCACTTCACTGATGAAGTAAACCGGCCTCTGGACGAGCAGTGCATGCCCTTCTTCTCGTCTCTCGACTACGATCGCGGCGCTGACCACCTGAGTGGTTGCGGCTACGTAGATCAAGAGGGCTTCTCCCGCAGCGGGGGGCACCAAGATGGGCGCATTTGTAAGGAGCGTCTTTAAGTTTTCAAGGGCTTCCTCGGCCTCGGGGGTCCAAGTGAAGCGCTCGGCCTTCCTTAAGAGGCGGTACAAGGGTAGGCCTTTTTCACCGAGGCGCGAGATGAAGTGGCTCAGAGCCGCAAGGCATCCCATGACCCTTTGTACTCCTTTCAAATCTTTGATAGGCTCCATGTTGGTGATGGCCGCGATTTTCTCCGGGTTGGCCTCGATGCCCCGCTCGGAGACGATGAACCCCAGGAGCATGCCTCGGGGGACTCCGAAGACACACTTCTCGGGATTGAGCTTCACACCCTTCGCTCTCAGACACTTGAATGTCGTTTCAAGGTCGGAGAGGAGGTCGTAGGCTTTCCTCGTCTTGACAACGATGTCATCGACGTAAGCCTCGACCGTTCGGCTGATGTGCTCTCCGAACACGTGGTTCATGCACCTTTGGTATGTTGCACCTGCATTCCTCAAGCCAAATGGCATAGTAGTATAACAGTACATGCCAAAAGGTGTGATGAAAGAAGTCGCGAGCTGGTCGGACTCTTTCATCTTGATTTGGTAATAACCTGAATAGGCGTAGAGGAATGACAAGATTTCGCACCCAGCAGTGGAGTCCACAATTTGATCGATGCGAGGCAGAGGGTAGGGAACCTTCGGACATGCTTTGTTTAGACCAGTGTAGTCTACGCACATCCTCCACTTCCCACCTTTCTTTTTCACAAGCACAGGGTTAGCTAACCATTCAGGATGGAATACCTCTTTGATGAACCCTGCAGCCATGAGCTTGTGGATCTCCTCGCCTATGGCTCTGCGCTTTTCTTCGTCGAAACGGCGTAGAGGCTGCTTCACGGGTCGGGCACCGGCTCGGATATCCAGTGAGTGCCCGGCGACATCCCTCGGTATGCCGGGCATGTCCGAGGGACTCCACGCAAAAACTTCGGCGTTCGCGCAGAGAAAGCCGACGAGCACTGCTTCCTATTTGGGGTCAAGCTCGGAGCTGATCCGGACTTGCTTGCAGGCGTCGTTGCTAGGGTCGAGGGCGACGAACTTAACCGCCTCAGCCGACTCGAAGTTGCCGGCGTGGCGCTTCGCATCAGGCACCTCCTTAGAGAGGCACTCCAGGTCAGCGATGAGGGCCTCAGACTCAGCGAGGGCCTCAGCGTACTCCACACACTCCATGTCGCATTCGTACGCGTGTCGGTACGTGGATCCGATGGTGATGACCTCGTTGGGGCCTGGCATCTTAAGCTTGAGGTACGTGTAGTTGGGGACGGCCATGAACTTGGCGTAGCACGGTCTCCCTAGCACCGCGTGGTAGGTCCCTCGGAACCCGACCACCTCGAACGTGAGGGTTTCCTTTCGGAAGTTGGAGGGAGTTCCGAAGCAGACGGGCAAATCGAGTTGTCCAAGGGGGAGGACGCGCTTTCCGGGGACGATCCCGTGAAAGGGCGCTGCACCGGCCCGGATTGTGGACAGATCGATCCCCAAGAGCCCGAGGGTCTCGGCGTAGATGATGTTGAGGCTGCTGCCTCCGTCCATGAGGACCTTGGTGAGGCTGGCGTTGCCGATGACGGGGTCAACAACGAGCGGGTACTTTCCTGGGCTCGGCATGCAGTCGGGGTGGTCGCCTTGGTGGAAGGTGATGGGCTTGTCGGACCAGTCTAGGTAGACTAGCGCCGCCACCTTTACCGAGCAGACCTCCCGGCACTCCTGCTTGCGGTGCCGAGCCGAGGCATTCGCCACTTGCCCACCGTAGATCATGAAGCAGCCGTGGACCTCGGGGAACTCCTCTTCCTTGTCACCCTCTTTCTTGTTGTTGTCTTGGCCTTTGTCGTCTTCCGCTGGGGGCCTGGCCTTATGGAAGTAGCGCCGGAGCATGACGCACTCCTCAAGGGTGTGCTTGACGGGACCTTGGTGGTAGGGGCATGACTCCTTGAGCATCTTGTCGAACAGGTTGGCCCCTCCGGGAGGCTTCCGAGGGTTCCTGTGTTCGGCAGCAGCGACGAGATCCGCGTCAGCGGCGTCGCGCTTTGCTTGCGCCTTCTTCTTGGCCTTCTTCTTCGTGCCCTGCTGGGCGGACGCCTCGAGGACGTCTTCCTGCTGCCGTCCCTGAGGCTGCTTGTCCTTCCGGAAGATGGCTTCGACCGCCTCCTGACTAGAGGCGAACTTGGTGGCGATGTCCATCAACTCGCTCGCCTTGGTGGGAGTCTTGCGGCCCAGTTTGCTCACCAGGTCGCGGCAAGTGGTGCCGGCGAGGAACGCCCCGATGACATCCGAGTCGGTGATGTTGGGCAGCTCGGTGCGCTGCTTCGAAAACCGCCAGATGTACTCTCGCAGGGATTCCCCTGGCTGCTGGCGGCAGCTTCGGAGGTCCCAGGAGTTCCCAGGGCGCACGTACGTGCCCTGGAAATTTCCAGCGAAGGCCTTGACCAGGTCGTCCCAGTTGGAAATCTGCGCGGGAGGCAGATGCTCCAGCCAGGCCCGGGCGGCGTCGGAGAGAAACAGTGGGAGGTTGCGGATGATGAGATTGTTGTCGTCCGTCCCTCCCAGCTGGCATGCCAGCCGGTAGTCCGCAAGCCACAACTCCGGCCTTGTTTCCCCTGAGTACTTGGTGATGGTAGTCGGGGCCCAGAACCGGGTCGGGAACGACGCCCGTCATATGGCCCGGCTGAAGGCTTGCGGACCTGGCGGTTCGGGCGAGGGACTCCGATCCTCCTCACTGTCGTAGCGTCCTCCGCACCTGGGATGGTAGCCTCGGCGCACCCTCTCGTCGAGGCGGGCTCGACGGTCGAGGTGGTGGTGCTCGTCGCCGGGGCGACCTGGGGCCGCAGGCGCCTCGTCCCGCGTGCGCCCGGTGTGGACCGAGGCCTCCCACAGGAGTCAGGAAGTCGTTGTGCGATGCTCCGAGGGGCACCCTTGCCTTCGGGAGGCAGAGCTCTCGGCCCGTCGGACCACGACATCCTCCAGGAGATTCTTGAGTTCTCCCTGGATACGCCGCCCCTCGGTGGTGGACGGCTCCGGCACTGCTCGGAGTAGTATTGCTGCTGCAGCTAGATTCTGGCCGACCCCGCTGGAGGCCGGGGGCAGCCTTGCCCTGGCATCGTCAACGATTCGGCGTTGGACGTCCCGGGACCGATGACGCGCTTCTCCGGTGAGCGCTCGGCCTACCCACTCCTGCTCGATGTTTTGCTGGAGCTGCACAAGTTGCCCTGCTTCCTCGTCGAGCTTGGCCTGCACCTCGCGGATTTGCTCGAGCTGTGTGTCTTGACCCCCGCAGGGACTGGGACCACATCTAGCTCTCGCAGGATGTCAACGCGAGGCGCAGGCCCAGGGGGATCGTCATCCTCCGGCATACCGAGGTGGTTGCCTTCGTCGTGACCCCCTAGATCGACGTGGAAACATTCGCGACTTGGCTCACAACCCTCGTCGCCAAGGCTGTGGTCGTCATCGGAGCAATCGGAGAGGCAGTAGTCACATGCGGTCATGAGGTCTCGCATGGCACTGGGATTACTGAGCCCAGAGAAATCCCAACCAGAGTCGGGACCGTCCTCTTCCTCGGAACCCGGGGGCCCGTAGGTTGAGACGACCGTCAGTCGGTCCTAGGTTGACCACATATGGTCCCTCGGAAGGTTAGGATATGCCTTTACGAAAGCGCTCACCGAAGCGGGGTCGCTTGGTGGATCGAAACTGAACCTAAAAGGCACAGGGTAGAAAACGGACGGTACCTCTTGATCGATGGACGGTGGCGAAGTCGCGTCGGGGACGGAATGCGCTGTCATCTTAGGTACAAGGTTGACGTCCAGCAAGTCCTTCGCGAGAGTGCTGGCGTCATCAGTCCGCTTGGGGTTGGCATATTGCGGGGAAGCGACGCTCGTCGTTGTCTTAGGCGCGAGGACAATGCCCGACATGTCCCCCGCTGGGGTGCCGGTGTCGTCGACTCGCTCTGGAGCGAAAGCCGATGAGGTGCTACCTCCGGCCTGGCCACAGTTGCCCCGCCTCCTCCTCCTGCGGCGAGGAGGGTGGCGAGGCAAACCCAGATGCTGCTCTTCCGCCATGGGGGGAAGACGTCGTCGAGTTCGCCTTCGCCGGGCGAGCTGACGGCCGTCGTTGTCGCTGTCGCGCTGCGGGGGAGGAGTACCATGTCGTAGCTGCCGTCGAGGGACATGAACTCGAGACTCCCGAAGCGGAGCAGCGTCCCAAGCTGAAGAGGTTGCTGGAGACTACCCATCTGGAACTCAACGGGAAGGTGTTCGTTAACACGCAGTAGGCCCCTACCTGGCACGCCAACTGTCGGCGTTTCGACCCTGGGGGGTCCCTGGACCGACGAGTAAATTTGTCGTTGTGTGTCCCAGCCCAGATGGGTTGGCGCGAGATGGAACACAAGGGAGAAACGCGGCTCGTATTATCTCGCACCAGGGGGGTGTGCTCGTAGTAGGGGTTACAAGCGTTCGCGAGAGAGAGAGAGGGTGAGCCTGTTCGTTAGCTCGTTCCCCCGCGCGACCTTCCGCATGAAGGCCCTGGACCTCCCTTTTATAGATGTAAGGAGAGGGTCCAGATGTACAATGGGGGTGTAGCTAGGCGCTAACGTGTCTGGCAGGGAAGTGCCTGAGCCATGTGTACATGCCAACGTGGCTGTCGGAGAAGTGCTTGAGCCCTGCGTAGGCGATAACGTGGCCGTCGGAGAAGTGCCTGAGCCCTGTAGAAGCACAGCTGTCGGTGCTGCTGGGATCTTGCTGATGTCTCCTTGCTTCCGTAGGGGGCTGAGAACCACCATCGTCATGGACGCACGCGGGGAGCCATCATTACTTGTTACCGGGGCGAGCCAGATGGGACGCCAGTCTTGTTCCCCCGTAGCCTGAGCTAGCTAGGGGTAGGGTAATGATGTATCCCCCATGGCGCGGTCGGTCCGAGCCCAAGGTCGGGCGAGGCGGAGACTTCTCCTGAGGCCGAGGCCAGGGTCGGGCGAGGACGCGATTCCTCCCGAGGCTGAGGTTGAGGCCGAGCCCTGGGGTCGGGCGAGGCGGAGACCTCCTTCCGAGGCCGAGGCCTAAGGTCGGGCGAGGCGGAGCTTCCTGTTGCGCCCGAGGCCGAACTTGGCTGTTGTCAGTCTCACCCTGGTGGGTGGCACAGCAGTCGGAGCGGGGCGAGCGGCGTTGTTTTCCTGTCAGGTCGGTCAGCGAAAGGGTGAAGTGATTGCGGTCACTTCGACCTTGCCGACTGAGGCACGTGTGTCAGGATAAGGTGTCAGGCGATCCTCGCATTGAATGCGCCTGCGATACGGTCGGTTGGAGAGGCGATTTGGCCAAGGTTGCTTCTCGACGAAGCCTGCCCGAGTTGGGCCTCGGGCGTGCCGAGGGTGCGCCCACTGCCTGAGGAGGCCCTCGGGCGAGACGTAACTTCGTTCGGGACTACAGTTCCCGCCTGAGGCTGGGCTCGGGCGAGGCGAGATCACGTCCCTTGGGTAGACGAAGCCTTGACCTGAATCGTGCCCATCGGTCTCTGCAGCTTGTGCTGATGGTGGTTACCAGCCGTGTTTAGGAGTGTTGGGGGTACCCCTAATTACGGTACCCGACAGAGGGGAAGGGAAGAGACGGACATACCCGTTCGTTGCCGGAGAAAAAGACACGACGAAGACCTGTGCATCTGGAGACGACATCGGCAGTATACCACTAAATATATAGCGAGAGAGCACGCAAGCGGAGAAAGAAGCCCAGCCGGAGCAGCTCCAAACCGAGAGGCACCCACACGAGACGTCAATCCGAGAAGGGCGAGAGAATGCGAGTGTCTTCCCAGCCCTGGACCCGCCGAAGCGACACAACACCACCACCAACTCCGTAGCATATGCCGACTGCTGCTACGCTACGGGCCTTGGTTGTCCAATATCTCAGACCTGGACTCCTCATCACCAAGATAACCTAAGCGTGGTAGGCGTCACCATGTCCTCTTCGACGACACGCACAGACAAAGGCCAGGAGCATGACCGACTCGCCCGTACCCGCGTCGACGAGTGTCGGTCGGCTCACGGCTGTGACCGTGGGCGGGGGCAGCAGGTTGGGGAAGACGAACGGGACGTCCGACGACGGCAAAAACGATGGTGCGCGCATGATGTGAAACGTCCTCGTGGACGTGAAATAGCCACTGCGCGAGTCAGTGTCAGGATGGTGTCGGACGAATATGGGTTGGAGGCGCATGCTCCTACGGCCTCTGTCGAGAATGGGGTGGCGCGGAGGTGGAGGCATGACCACATGAGAGGAGAGAGAAAAGAAGTAGAATGACGAACGAGGTGGTGGCAACTGAAACGAGGACCATCATTATCGTGCGGAGATGTAGATGGCCATATGGGATGTGTCTGGCGAGCCGGCCCGAGGCACGACCCATTTAATAGTGTCAGGTCCAACCCAGCACGAGCGTCGTGCGGTGCTTGGGCCGTAGCCTCGGCCCGTAGTGCTGGTCCGGCCCGACATGATTATTTTTTATTTTACAAAAAATCGTATATACATATATACAATTTATATTCAATATTATAAACACCTGAGGATGATGTTCTACGACTGCTTCGCCCAGTGTCTCCCACTCTTCTTCCATCAGGTTGTGGGTTCAAACTCTACTTCCTGCACCGTTTTTTAATATTTTAGGAACTTTTCTGTAAAATGATGACGCGGGAGGACCGTTGAAACTGGTGTTTTAAGTATAGTAGAGATATACAATTAGTTTTATAATTAATGTATATTTAGTATTAATTGGTGTAGATTTGGACTGTTTATGGGGACCCAGGCTCGCTGGACAACTAGTTAGTTGTGGTTCTCTGTATAACACAAACTAATATCATAATACAAACCAATATGAATTGTAGTGGTTAGAGTGAGTGTTCTCTTTCTATAGACTAATAGTTTGAATCATGACACCGCACGTTTTTTATATTTCGTGAGGAACGCTCGCTAGTCACTACGCGTGTGGAGAGGGAGATGACTCACTACGCGTGTGGGGAGGGAGTGCATTATATTAGTAAGGATTACTAATATGTTTTAAAGAAGTTGAAGACATAATATGGTAAAATATAAGAGCTTTATGAGTGTATTTGCACAAAATAAAAATCATGATCATAGTCTTATATTATTTTTAATCAGGGGTAACATATATTTGTATCGGCAACCAAACAATATTCCTACTCAGTCAAGCTAAGTCGTGTAATCAACTAAACATGACAGTGTTGCTAGGTTCAACATGTGTCACTAAGGCCCAAACTTAGAAAACCATGAAAATGAGTCCTTTAACTTTGACAACCCGTGCAAAATCAGATTAGCTCAAACTGGATGTTGGTGTGATGTGCTACGCTGGAGGGCATTAATGAAAGTTCAAAGAATCAAGTGACATAGGATGTCAAGTTCGAGGATCTAGGTGACACAACTGCCAAGTTCGAGGACTATGAGGGTGTTTAGTTTGAGGAATAAGTTAGATAATCATTTTCTCACTCCTTACTTTTTTCTTTGGTTTATGGAATAAAATGAGTTGATCCATCACCATCTTATTTCTCATAGTTAGTTAGTATTAATAATAGGAATAATGTCATCCCACCAAATTTAAGGAATAGATTTATAATGCACCATCTCATCATGGATAATGTGATACCTCAAACCAAACACCCATGCATGTACCAGGTGGCGCTCGACAGGTGTGGGGAGGGAGTGCATTATATTAGTAAGGATTACTAATATGTTTTAAAGAAGTTGAAGACATAATATGGTAAAATATAAGAGCTTTATGAGTGTATTTGCACAAAATAAAAATCATGATCATAGTCTTATATTATTTTTAATCATGGGTAACATATATTTGTATCGGCCACCAAACAATATTCCTACTCAGTCAAGCTAAGTCGTGTAATCAACTAAACATGACAGTGTTGCTAGGTTCAACATGTGTCACTAAGGCCCAAGCTTAGAAAACCATGAAAATGAGTCCTTTAACTTTGACAACCCGTGCAAAATCAGATTAGCTCAAACTGGATGTTGGTGTGATGTGCTACGCTGGAGGGCATTAATGAAAGTTCAAAGAATCAAGTGACATAGGATGTCAAGTTCGAGGATCTAGGTGACACAACTGCCAAGTTCGAGGACTATGAGGGTGTTTAGTTTGAGGAATAAGTTAGATAATCATTTTCTCACTCCTTACTTTTTTCTTTGGTTTATGGAATAAAATGAGTTGATCCATCACCATCTCATTTCTCATAGTTAGTTAGTATTAATAATAGGAATAATGTCATCCCACCAAATTTAAGGAATAGATTTATGATGCACCATCTCATCATGGATAATGTGATACCTCAAACCAAACACCCATGCATGTACCAGGTGGCGCTCGACAGGTGTGGGGAGGCTCCAACGCGGCATTGCCACGTTGTCATCTTGTTTGAGTAAATTCGGTTTTGGTCAATTTTGCACGGGTCGAAAAAATTCAAAGACATGTTTTTCTCTTCTGGTTTTCTGAGTTCGGCGCCTAGGTGACACATCATACCAAATTTAAGGACCGCTGATATATTTTACTCTTCTAGGATTAGGGATTACCACAAAGAAGTGGGATATACTTAACTTTTCCACTAAGCAATGTTTCCAGTCTGGTTTGATGCAAATGATACATGAGCCTACAAAGTCCGTATATGCATATTCTTCGGTCTTGGACTAGAAGCTGCTAGGCTGTTTTAGCACTGATGAATGCTCTGCATGGGGTACATCCAGCATAATTGCTAGGCTGTTTTAGTATTTGGTTGCTCTGCATTGGATACGTCCAGCATCATCAGTGGTTAGGTGTCGTGTGTATAGATGCTAATGCACACAATTCATGTAGAAACACCCATAAAACAAGATTACTGTGGTACACTTTCTGTTAGTTTGATTTGTTTAGCAGCAGTGATCAAACTAGTGCTATTCATGTGAGTGCTGCTCTCAGGCGAGCACACTCCCCTCCCCTCCCCTCCCCTTGGGACTGTTAATAAAGTTAGATTAGTTTGTAACGAGCACAAAAAAAATAAATATTTTTTAAGAAAAAAAACCTAATAGGGTAACCAGAGTAACTTTTATTTCAAAAAATGGGGGTACCGGAGTAGGACATGAGAATTGAACGCCGTCGCTGGCATGGGAGCTGGATGTGAAGGACAGGACTGCTGAGAAATTCAGAATCGTTGTTCGCGTGGCCTCCAATAATGCAGCGACAACAGTGTGCGTCTGTCTAATAATACCTCCAATCCCGTTAGATCGTGGGACGCAGTTGAGAAAGGGAGCAAGCTTCCTCGCGTCCGAATCATCATTTTTCTAACGATCGCTTACCGACATCAACGGGGACAATGATGATCTGCGGAGGTAGAGACTTTCAGATTCAGGTAAAACGACCGACTCTCAAATGATGTGGACACAAGTTTACTGTGGCGCCTACAGAGAGCCCAGGCACAGTCAGTTTCGCAAAAAAAAAAAAAAAAAAAAAGAAAGGTGAGAGATCCCCATCCAACACAAGTACCCAACGGTGGTTGCAGTTTACGGCAAAAAAGGTTTACAGATGAAGCTTCAAATCCGGTGTCTCGTTTTCGTCGACGGCCGCAAGGACGAAGGCAACACATACACAACACTTAGGGTGCGTTTGGTTGAATGTACAAAGAGGGATGGATTGAGGCGGCCACGTTTTCTATAGTGTTTGGCTGAGAGTCAAACGGGGGCGAGGTGAACACCAGAGTGATTTTTGGGGGCGGCGTGATCCCAAAAAATCGAGGGGACGGTGGCGCCCCCGACTCATCCTACTTTGACCTCAAACCAAACACACCATTAAGGAAGGTACTCTCCACGTCCGCCACTGTCCCTTTCCAGCGTGGGTGGGCGGCGCGATCACCAACGGGCTCTGCTTGCGGACTTGGGTTGGGGTTCCCCGAATCCAACCACTCTTCTGCCAACCAACGCGCGAAACGGCGAAAGGGTTTGCAGTTGGAGGCCCGGATTAGCACGGGCGGCCGCGGCGCCACCGGCACCGCCGCGGCCAATCATCATCATTACTCGCCCTCCTAAACATTCCTTAGTTTATGCCAACCCAAACTCCACCCCCTCTCTCCTCCAGAGCCCGAGCCCGAGCCCATCCGATCCGGAACTTCTTCTTCCCCTACCAAAAGGATCGAGCCCTTTGCTGCGCTGCCAACCGTACTACACTCGGTCAGTCGTACGTCATAGCCTGGCTTTCGTTTGTCTCTCTCTCGTAACTTTTGCTTCCGGGAGCAGGAAAACGTCGCCGGGGCCCTCCCCAGTCTTGGGATATTTCATCAGTTTTCAGGTTCTTGGGATTGGATCTTCCATATTTTTTGGTTCTCGAGACTCCAGAGGAGAGGAGAGAGAGAGAGAGAGAGAGAGAGAGAGAGAGAGAGAGAGAGAGAGAGAGAGGAGAAAGCGGGGCTGATCCTTGTTTCTTGATCGCCGCCATGAGTAACACGCTGCTTCGGGTCTGCCCGTCCGACCTCAAGATGCCATGTAAGTGCTTCACACTTTTTCCTGCCTCGTCGTGTCCCTTGTCGCGTGTGCTTTCGGCATATTCAGACTCATCGGGGGATCCTCTCTGGTGCTTGATGCCGTGAGCAGTCGAGGTCAAGAAGCACAGTTCGGCATGTCTCGAGCTCGTCAACAGGACCGATCGGTGGGTGGCTTTCAAGGTGACGAATCTGACGAACCTCGCTCCAGCGAAAGATGCAGCAGTCTTGTGCATCGGAGCCAGGCTAAAGTGATTGGTTCTCTCTCTCTTTCTTTCTCTCTCTCTCTCTCTCTCTCTCTCCCTGTGTCTCGCCGAGGCTGCAGGTCAAGACGACGAACCCTAGGAAGTACTCGGTGCGGCCTGCCTCCGGCGTCGTGCAGCCCAGGGGATCCTGCGGCATCACAAGTGCGTGCGTCTGCCTGCTCCTGTGTTTCTTGTCGCGTGTGGTTGGTTGATCGATCGTTCTCATTGCTGTGTATTCTCATGGGATTTTGGTGCAGTCACGATGCAAGCGCCCAAGGAGGTGCCCCCGGACTACCAGTGCAAGGACAAGTTTCTCGTTCAGAGCGTCGCGGCGGCAGAGGGGACGACGCACAAGGGCATTGTCCCTGGCATGGTAAATTTCTCGCAGAGGCAGAGCTCGAGTTTATGGAGTCTCGGTGACACCGCGGCGTTGCCTATGTTTACAGTCAAGAGTGTTGTGTGACGTTAGCGTTGTGGATTGTAGTTCAGCAAAGCGCCAGGTAAGTTGGTTGAGGAGTTCAAGTTGAGGGTGGTCTATGTCCCTGCCAACCCTCCGTCACCAGTGCCCGAGGAAACAGAGGAAGATGACGGATCTCTTGATTCAGATGTGGACCATGAAGTGGGGAGACCATCGACGTCCAACTGTGTATGTACTAAATAACTTTACTGCATGTGAGAAAATGATGCCATGTTCGTTCTTAGCGTAATACTATTGGTGCCTTCCATTGTTTTTCAGGCAGCAGGACAAGGGCATACATGTAGATCACAAGCTTCAGATGACGAGGTGACTCTAGTTAGTCCCTCCTAAATATCGTCTGCCTTTGCGTTCTCTCAAACTCAAATATGGATCTTGTGTTGATCACCTGTTGCATAGCATATAACCTTTAAAAACGGATTTAACTTCAGTGACCATGGAAATACTGTGCTCTAAAAATTCGCCAATAGCTGTTTCTTCTTCTCTGATGCTATTGATTCACTGAATAGTTTCGTTTTCATGAAATCCTATCATAATATCTGCTCAAATCCTTCAACCCGAAAACAAAAGAAGAGGACAGAAAAAAAAACTGTCATAACAAGACAACATACTCATTACTTCAAAAAAAAAAAAAACAAGACAACATACTCCTGTTTAATTGTAATGTGAATACCTCTCTTACAATTGTTATTGTATCAGAATGAAATTTGATTCACCATATTAATTCCACCATGATTATCTAAAAAAATTAATTCCACCATGATTATCGGCACCATTAGCCCAGGATGTTAGAATTTCAAAATATTTGTATACTTTCTACCCTGAACATTCACTTTATCCCTGACATCTTCAGGGTGACTCTACATCCAAGTTGGAAAGTAGATATGCAGAGGAAAACAAGATGGTTCAGAAAGACCTGATACAGGATGCCTCTATATCCGAGTTAGAACTGGAAAGTAGATATGCAGAGGAAAACAAGAAGATCCAGAAAGAGCTGGTAGGACTTTTACTTCTGATGTGTTTCTCTCTCTATTTTGTCGAAATAAAGGTATTTGACGAGACTAGTAGCTTTATTTATTCCATATTTATAAGTAAACCTTTTTTTATATTTTTAGAAAAGTCCAAATTACACAAGTTTGCCCCATATCTGGTAACCCTCTAACATTTGGTACGATTACTCCCGCAACTATTTCACCCGGTTCAATTTATCCCTCAACAAGACTTTTTTTTTCCCCACGTATAATTTAGTTTTAATCTCAAATTTTGTGAGCTAATAGCGGACAAGACATTTTTGTTTAAAATACATTACGGAATTTTCATCATTATCTTTCACACGATTTTGTATCTCTAGTGTTAATTTATTATTATTTGATATCCTAAACTATCAAATAATGATAAAAAAATATGATGTATTTTTAACCTAAACTATGGTGTTTGCTATCACCTCAACATAATTTGAAATTAAAACTTCACTTGTACATGGAGGGAGAAAAAACAAATGGCTAGATTGGACCAAGTTGAAATAGTTTGGGAGTAAATTAAACCAAGCATTAGTTTAGGGGTTATCTAGACATAGGACAAACTTGAGGAGAGTAGTTTGGACCTTTTCCTTTTACTCTTATGTGATATTTTTATGAGCTCCATAATATTCTTGGCGCATTACAGTTTTAATCATTTTAGGAAAAAACGTTTAAACATTTAGGAAATAAATATGGCATACGTTTTTAGCATTCTGATAATGCATAGAAGCTGGTTAAATTATCGCTACATAAACAAACTGCCTAGATCAACACGATACTTTGGCTGTTTGGGGAAGGGGATTGATCGTTCCACAAAAGATAATATAATGCAAGATGAGATGAAACCACAGACTCTTGCCTTCTTGTGTCGCTGTTTGCCAGCATAGCTTTCTATGACCAGAAGTCCTCCAACATCGGAGTAAAAGAAAAAGCCATTCTCCAACTCTGTTTGCTGTTTCCAGCTTTGGTTTCTGATCACTAATGGTCGAAGCTGCTCCTTTTCAGGATCTCCTCCGGAAGACACATGCATCTCCTGGGGACTTCTCGGCGACGTCTGTGCTGCTTGTCTTCTTGTTATCTTCACTTGTTGGATACCTGATGTTCGGAAGCAAAACTTAGCAAGTTGTTAGAAGCAAGATAATGACAGCACATCATTCTGCGGCTCCGGCACAGCTCTATCGTCTTTTGTGTATTGCTCCTTTTAGTACAAAATATATATAGTTAAGTAGTCCACAATACATGACAGATACTCCTCCCTTGCTAGTCCCGTATGAACAGATACTCCTCCCTTTTTGAGTAGGGTGTTTTTTGGTTTCTAAGGCCTAGTTTGGGAGCCACAAAACTGTAGTGGATTGAATGGTCTGAAATCTCATTTTTAATTAATTTTAAATAAAAAGTGAATTTTAACACCTTCAATCCCTCCGATATTTTAGCTTTCAAACTAGGCCTAAATGTCCATGTGAATATATCCTCAATTTTGAAACAGGCGTGTGTTCGCTAGTTCACTTTTGATCCAAATATATGTTGAACATAACGCCTTCCCTTGCAGTAAGAAAGGAATTTGCCTGTAATTGGAGTTCGGGTTGATGCCCTCGATGCTGAACATTGTGTGGTACGGAGAGTTCCAAGCACGTTAATTTTTGTGGCATCCTTGCGCGAATGCTCCAATAAAAATTAGTAGGGGTGGGGTATCGTCATGCAAAAACGGGAGGAACCTTTCTTTACTTTCTGTTATTATATTTTTGCAATTTACTTTGAGTATCTATATTTCTAAAGCTGCCTTGATAGCGTAATGTTGGAATTATGGTGCAAAAACTCTTATAAGCACATTAGACACACGGATGAAGTAGGACTTGTGATTATATTTTAATTATTGCAAGAAATTTTAAAGAAGTCTAATTCACCCCCTCTTGGATGTCATAAACATTTTAATTGGTATCAAATCCTCGTGCTCACTAGATTAAGGTTAACTGCTTTGAGTTATGATGTGCGATGAGGACGAACCTCCTCCCGTTTTTAGAGTGATGATTTTCTATATGGAAAAAATTGTATGGAAGTATACCTAAAGGCATTGAACATTGGAGCTTATAGAGCTTCTAATAAAGGTCTTTCAAAACCTAGGATCCTACAAAATCTTATAGGGGATGAAATTTATTACGAGAAGTGGAATGCGAATACCAAAAACACACCCTTTGGAAGGATGTATTCAATAGAATACGCAACCATAAGGATGCTTACGCTCTTTGGTTCAACAATTGTGCACTACATGAGGGGATCAAGAGTGAGCATGAGGAGCTTATCATATTATAATTAGAAAATTATTTTTTTTTGAAATGCTCCATCACGAGAATGCAAATGACATGTATTCACAACTTAATCTCCTTGTAGAGGAAGTCAAAGGTTTGGGACTCATACAACTAGATGTTGTGAGGAAAATTCTTAGCATGCTCCTAATCAAGAAGTGTGACCACCTTGTCACCATGTTTCACAAAATGGATCTTTCCACAACTGCACTGACATAAATATTTGAGATTATATCGATTTCCATGAGATGTACATGCACTTCCATGATTAAGACGACTCTTCTTCAAACAAGAATGATATGGCTCTCAAAGCCAATTAAGAGAAGAAAGGCAAAACAAGAGTGCAAGTGGAATAAGAAAGTTCATGTGATGATGACATTGATGATGTCAAGATGCACTCATGGTGAAGAAGACCACCAAAAGAAGAATATACTCAAATTAAGATTAGTAATGATAATCTTTTTATTGCATATGAGCTTTTGTCTATCAAAACACATGAGGCTACTAACAAAATTGCTAATATTGATGTAGCAACATCATGTGATGATTTGAGTGTAAACATTGAGCAAGCGACTAAACAAACATGCAAGCAAGTGGAAGGGAGCCTCTTGATAAGATTGAACAACTCAAAATAGAGAATGAGAAGCTAAAGAAAGAGTTTAGTGGTATAGAAACTAAAGGGAACATTGTCATGGAGAAGAAATTCATTGATAAAGATATGGCTCTTGACAATGAAACACTTAGATAAGAAAATAGAAAGCTCAAATGAGAAAAGAATCATCTAGCTACCGACTTTCAAAAAATCAATAAGGGCTACCTCCAAAATGAGTTGCTTATGAACACCATCATAAAAGTGGATATGAGTGGTATCGGGTACCAAGCCTTTAGAGAAAAGAAGGCATAAGCACATGACAAGCCAAAGCAAGATCGTAAGCCTAAAAATGTTTTGAGTGTGAAAAATAAGCACACTTTGATCATAATTACAAGGCCACACCTTCAACCCAATAGCCCAAACATGCAAGACCATTTGCCTTCAATGCATACTACTTGACTAGAAAAGACACAAGTGGAAAGGTCAAAGTCACTTTCTTAGGTCCACCCAACAAGAATATGCCTAATAAGATTTGGGTTACAAAAACTTTGGTTTAGAAGGTCGTAGGCCTCCATCAAGTCTAGGTGCCTAAATATCAAGCTTGACATTCTTGCATGTAGGTGAACTACAAGACCGGTGTGAGTCATTAGGTAATGTAGGAAACGGGTGATGCCTAAGAGGGGGGGGGGGTGAATTAGGACTTCTAAAACTTTTGCTAAACTAGGCCACAATAAAATCCCTAGAGAAAAACCTATGCAAATAATCAAACTAGAATGTGCAAACTAGGTTTTGTCTAAGTGTTGCTATCTCTACCGCAAAGGCTAAGTTTCAATCTACACTAAATAAGTATGAATACAAGATTGAAACTTAAATGCTTAATATAAACGCGGAAGCTTAAAGAGCAAAGTAGAGAAGCAAACTCTCGTAGATGACGCCGGTATTTTTACCGAGGTATCCGGAACCACGCAAGGTCCCGACTAATCCTCGCTGGTGCCCCTACGCAAAGGGAAGCCCACACGAGGGCCAAGCACCACGGTCGAGTAACTCCGTAGAGAGCCGCGGGCCTTCTCCACGCGCAAGTGGTGCTCCGCTTCCGGCTCCTCTTGGACGCTCCCCGCCGTCTCCACTATCGAGCTTCCGGCCTAAACGCCGCGGGCTTCGTTCCCTCCGGTACACGGTGGCGGCCGTGACACAAACGCGGTTGTCACGGTCTTACAAGACTCTCGCCCCACTCGGTACAATTACAACGGCTCGCGCAAGAGCCGAGGGGTTGTGTGGTTTTTCTAAACTCACTCAACTAACTAGGGTTCACCTAGAGCAAGCGCTAAAGCGGTCCAACTAACCTAAGCACTTCGCAAAGCACCTATGCTAATCACCGAGTGATTCTATTAAGCACTTGGGTGTTTGAGCTCTTGGAAATATGCACTATGTGCCTTGGTATGTTGCTTGGGCTCTCACACTTGAGAATGGCCGGTTGGTGTGGTATTTATAGCCTCCAAACCCCAAACTAGCCGTTAGACAGAAAGCAGCAGCTTTCTATCGTCGGGTGCACCGGACAGTCCGGTGCACCACCGGACAGCCACTGTGCAGTGTCCGGTGCACGCCACGTCAGCCGACCGTTGGCGCCTGTAGCAGTCGACCGTTGCTGTCTGTCCGGTGCACACCGGACAGTCCGGTGCCGACTGCCCGGTGCCCCACCAGACAGACCGGTGCTACAGCCAGAGAGCGCCTGTCTATGGGCCTCTCTATGCAGACTGTCCGGTGCACACCGGACAGCACTGTCCGGTGCGCCACCAAGCGCTGGCTGACAGCCCTCTTCTCAGATTTCTTCACTGATTTCTTCGGGCTTCTTTTGTTCTTGAGTCTTGGACTTCTATGCATCTTTTTATGTCTTATTTTGAGGTGTTGCATCCTCATCGCCTAGGTCCAATCCTCATCGCATCCTGTGAACTATAATTATAAACACTAGCAAACATATTAGTCCACAGGTTGTGTTAATCATCAAACACTAAACTCAATTAGCCAAATGGCCGGGGTCCATTTTCCTTACAATCTCCCCCTTTTTGGTGATTGATGACAACACAACCAAAGCAAGCAAATAATACAAGTATTTGAATTAAAATATGCAATCTACTTGCTAAGATGCATGATTGTCTCCACAATGTGATATTATGGACTTAAGCCTCCCCCTAACTCCATAATTCACTTACTTCCTATTTTTAGACCAAATAACCAAAACCACTTGAAAAACCATTTGTAGATATAAAATTTTAAATTGGTGGTGTTTGGTGTTTGATATAGTTTTCATTGCTTTGGTCCCTAAACTTCTCCCCCTTTGGCATCAACCACCGAAAAGGAAGACATTAAAAGCATGTAGGAAGTAAATAAAAGCTTGCCCTTATACCAGATGATACCATTTGAAGGATACTAAATTAAACCACATGAATGATATCAGTTGAAAGGTTTACTCCCCCTAAAAGAGTGTTCTCTTTAGAAAGAAGTTTCTCCCCCTTTTTAGAGATGAAGAAATACTCCCCCTGACAAAGATCTTCTACTTAGGAAAAAGCATGTGAAAAATAGAGGTGCAAGTCATGATTTGAATAGACTAACTTCCCTTATGCATAGGTAACAGAATATGAGTTAAGTACTTATGCATTTTTAGCAACATGGAAGCATATGATATGAAATATAGTCTAATCAAATGTTGGAGAAGACATGTAAATGATATACAAAGTAGTCTCAAAAGATACCAATTGAAAGTCAATGGCGAGCTTGAGAGACATGAGAGTTCTTGGAGATTTTGCAGTGGAAGATTGTTGTCTTTCTCCGGGGACCTTATTTTCCTTACAATGAGACTATCACATGAAATAGACTTGAAAAGGTGTTAGTCTCAAAGTGTTAGATTATAGAGTAACCTCCCCTTAAAGGTGTGCATACAAGTTTTGAATACTTGTAGGAGACATGCACTTTGATTTGATATCAAGAGGGGCAAATTATCCATAATCTGAACTTTGGCACATATAAGTTAAATGATACACTTTGTAGAAATCAAAATTTTCAATTGATGCATCATTTACTATGGAGTGATATAGAAGCTATGTGTCGTGCTTAAATAAACATTTTAAACCATGTAGGTTTGCTTAAGTATATGAATTGAAAACAAGCAATTCTACCATATGATTTACCTAGTATGCATGATTTTAAACAAGAGTAAATAACAAGTTTAATACTAGGCAAGAAAGGTAAACTAGATACAAAGTAAATAGATACGCATATCTAAAAACAAGAGATACAATAAATCTAGTTACCTTAGTCATGAGTGGGAAATTTGGGTCCAAAATTTTCACTAACCCACTTGGCAATAAACTTGATCCAATATGATGTATCCCATGATATACATCCCAACTTTGCCAAGTCTCCAAATTTCCCGAAGACCTTCGGTCCACTCACTTCCCTTTCGGGATCCAAACCTTCTTGGTGCTTTTCATGGTTGAAATTATTTCCTTTGGCACCCAGATGCGTTTGGCCCCCTTTCCTTTGTTGGCTTGCTTGTTGGCCTTGATTGCTATCACCTTTCCATTCTTTTTCTTCTTGATCAAATATGGTGTAGCATCCTTTTTGTTCACCTTTTTGATGTAGGTGTTGGAGATTTTGCTTGATGGCTTTTGCTTGAGGTTTTGCCTTTGTTTATCCCCGGTCATCGCCTTGCATTGGAAAGACTTGTGGCCTTCCTTGTGGCATAGTCTACAAATCACAGTTTCTCCCTCCATAGGCTTGTTCACTCCCACAGTGGTGTTATCCTGTGGAGGTCGGATTTGTTTGGCTTTGCCTTTCTTGTCATACAAAGCTCTGCCAAGGCGAGCCACTTCTTGCCTTAATTGCTCATTTTCCTTTGCAACCTCATCTGAACATGTTTCTACAACAATATTCTCAACAAGAACTTGGTTGCATGAGTTAGATTCATCAATTAAATCAAAGCAAGAAGTAGAGGCATCCTTTTTAATAATTTTAGGAATTTTAACTAAAGATGCTCCTGGGGTGCTACCAATGTTTTCTAGCTTAGTAGTTAGCTCATTGTTGTGAATGCTAAGAATTTCCATTTTCTCTAGCAAATTTTCAATAGCTTCTTGGGAGCTAGCTAATTTAGCCTTCAGTTTTTCATTCTTTTTGATAAGGCTATCATCGGTAGTAGTGGATGGAGCACTAGACTCTAATAGCTCAATTTTAGTTGACAACTCACAATTTAAGTTTGCAAAAGTTTCAAATTTTTCTAGCAAACCTTTGTAATCATTTTGAGAGCTAATCAACTTATTTTTCAAAGTTTTAAGTTGAGCTTTTTGCTTAGTGCAAACATCCTGGAAAAAATTAACGGCTTCCGCAAGCTCATCTACAGAGGGCTTTCCCTCACCTTCATCATCACTACTGCTATCATCATTAGAGGATGGAATGCTTTTGTTACCTCTTGCCATAAGGCATTTGTGTGATGACCGTGATGAGCGTGATGAGGACCGGTGGCTGCGTGTCCTTGGAGGTTCATCTTCACTTGAAGAATCATCCCAAGTTCTAACACTTGTTAGCGCCTTGCCTTTGCTCCTCTCCTTTTTGGGTTTGGCCATATTTGGACAGTTGTCCCTGAAGTGGCCCTTCTCCCCACATGCGAAGCATACTCTCTTCCTTTGCTTTTTCCTGTCAATGTTAAAGAGAAGATCCTCGACCTGCAGGGGCACACCCATTAGATTAATCTTGCGGATCATCCTCATTACCTTTCCGACGCGTCGGATTGTCTCTTCGTCCTCATTACCTTTCCGACACGTCGGATTGTTTCTTCGTCCTTGGAGGATGATGTGCATGGTTGATTATCTTCATCATCATCACTTTCTTCTTCTTCTTCCTCTTCTTCACTTGAGGAACTTGGAGTGGGAGCCTTCTTTTTGCCCTTCCTTTCATCACATGCAAAAGCATATGGCCTTGAGGAAGTTGGCTCCTCTCCCCGACTCATTTTTCGCGACATCTCAAAAGCCGCGATTTTCCCAATCACAATGGTCGGGGTCATGTTGCTCAAGTCCTCCATGTTGTGAAGGATGGTGATGATGCTCCCATATCTTTGTTGTGGTAGCAGGGAGATAATCTTCCTCACAATGTCCGCATCACCTAGCTTATTAATGCCGATAGAATTGAGCTCATTGATAATTAGATTTAAACGAGAATACATGTCTCTAACAAGCTCATCATCTTTCATGGCAAAAGAATTATACTCATTTAAGACTAGGCAATGTTTTTGCTCACGGACATTGGATGTGCCGTCATGGAGCTCATGCAATTTTAGCCAAATCTCATTAGCAGTTTTCAAGGTAAATACTTGATTAAAAATATCCATGCTAAGAGATTCATACAAGCAATTTTTGGCTCTAGCATTTAAATGAATTTCTTTTTCCTCACTCGTGGTGGGTTTCTCGGGATTCTTGAGGGGTTTCATCCCGTCATGAGTGACTCTCCAAACACCTAGATCAACGCCCTCTAGGAAACAAGCCATTCTAGCACTATAATAGGGAAAGTTAGTGCCGTCGAAGTGTGGTGGCCTATGAGTATCCATCCCTTCCTCTAAAAAGCGTCGACTCTTTTAGCGGTGAAGCTAAAGCGTTTCAAATGAGCCAAACCGGGCTCTGATAGCAATTGTAGGAAACGGGTGACGCCTAAGAGGGGGGGTGAATTAGGACTTCTAAAACTTTTGCTAAACTAGGCCACAATAAAATCCCTAGAGCAAAACCTATGCAAATAATCAAACTAGAATGTGCAAACTAGGTTATGTCTAAGTGTTGCTATCTCTACCGCAAAGGCTAAGTTTCAATCTACACTAAATAAGTATGAATACAAGATTGAAACTTAAATGCTTAATATAAATGCGGAAGCTTAAAGAGCAAAGTAGAGAAGCAAACTCTCATGGATGACGCCGGTATTTTTACCGAGGTATCTGGAACCACGCAAGGTCCCAACTAATCCTCGTTGGTGCCCCTGCGCAAAGGAAAGCCCACGCGAGGGCCAAGCACCACGGTCGAGTAACTCCATAGAGAGCCGCGGGCCTTCTCCACGCGCAAGTGGTGCTCCGCTTCCGGCTCCTCTCGGACGCTCCCCGCCGTATCCACTATCGAGCTTCCGGCCGAAACGCCGCGGGCCTCGTTCCCTCTGGTACACGATGGCGGCCGTGACACAAACGCGGTTGTCACGGTCTCGCAAGACTCTCGCCCCACTCGGTACAATTACAACGGCTCACGCAAGAGCCGAGGGGTTGTGTGGTTTTTCTAAACTCACTCAACTAACTAGGGTTCACCTAGAGCAAGCGCTAAAGCGGTCTAACTAACCTAAGCACTTCACAAAGCACCTACGCTAATCACCGAGTGATTCTATTAAGCACTTGGGTGTTTGAGCTCTTGGAAATATGCACTATGTGCCTTGGTATGTTGCTTGGGCTCTCACACTTGAGAATGGCCGGTTGGGGTGGTATTTATAGCCTCCAAACCCCAAACTAGCCGTTGGACAGAAAGCAGCAGCTTTCTATCGTCGGGTGCACCGGATAGTCCGGTGCACCACCGGACAGCCACTGTGCAGTGTCCGGTGCACGCCACGTCAGCCGACCGTTGGCGCCTGTAGCAGTCGACCGTTGGATCCGACCGTTGCCATCTATCCGGTGCACACCGGACAGTCCGGTGCCGACTGTCCGGTGCCCCACCGGACAGACCAATGCTACAGCCAGAGAGCGCCTGTCTGTGGGCCTCTCTGCGCAGACAGTCCGGTGCACACCGGACAGCACTGTCCGGTGCGCCACCAGGCGCTGGCTGACAGCCCTCTTCTCAGATTTCTTCACTGATTTCTTCGGGCTTCTTTTGTTCTTGAGTCTTGGACTTCTATGCATATTTTTATGTCTTCTTTTGAGGTGTTGCATCCTGATCGCCTAGGTCCAATCCTCATCGCATCCTGTGAACTACAATTATAAACACTAGCAAACATATTAGTCCACAGGTTGTGTTAATCATCAAACACCAAAACTCAATTAGCCAAATGGCCGGGGTCCATTTTCCTTACAGGTAATAGATAGTGGTTACACTCAACATATGACCAATGTACCATGAATGTTCACCTCACTTAATGAAGAAGGGGATTATCAAGAGAAGATTAATTTTGGGGACAATTAAAAGACAATGGAAAAGGGTTGGATAAAGTAGATATATCAGATGATCACTCAATTTCCAATGTCCTCTTTGTTGCATCTCTAATATTTAACTTATTATCAATTCGTCAACTATGTGATCTTGGCTATAAATGTTTGTTCATAGATTAGGAGGTTGTTGTGTATAAAGTGGATTCTCACTAAGTCATATTTAAGGATTTAGATGCAATAATCTATATTTAGTGAATTTCAGTTTGGAGGATGATAACTTAAAGACTTGCCTCTTTACCAAAAACTCACTTGAGTGGATATGGCATAGGAGGTTAGCTCATGTTGAAATGTGGACACTCGAGAAATGGGTAGAGGTTTGAAGGATGTTGTGTTCGAAAAATATAGGCTTAGTAATTATGGATGACTATTTTAAATATACTTGGGTGTTCTTTCTACAACAAAAGTTTGAAGCAACTTCTTTATTCAAGAGATTTGCCAAGTAAACATAAAAATGAGTTTGATTGCAAAATCAAGAAATTAGAAGTGACAATAACAAAAAATGACAACATGCATTTTCAAGAACATTGTGATGAAATTAGAATCAAACATGAAGTATTTGTCACATACACCCTTCAACAAACTGGTGTAGTTGAGACAAAGAATAGGACTTTGATCACTCTTGTAAGAACAATGATAAATGAGTATAACACCAATAAAAATATTTTGGATCGAGGCAATCAACATTGCATGCTATGCATCAAATCAAATATTTCTACATTGGCTGCTTGAAATGATCCTTTATGAGTTGCTCAATGGGAAGAAGTCCAATATCTCCTTCCGAGTGTTTGGATACACGTTCTACATCTTAAAAACATCAACACCTAGGCAAGTTTTAAAGACGTGATATTTGTTTCTTATCAAGTTATTCATTGAAATCCAAAGTATATCGAGTATTCAACCATGCCACTGGCTTGGTACAAGAAGCATATGATGTGGAATTTGATAAAACTAACAACTCTCAAGAAGCGCACGCGAATTTTGATGATGTAGGTAATAAACCACTGAGGGAAGTTACTAAGAACATGCTGGTTGGAGCAATCAAGCCCAAAGAGGATAAAGATGAAGTGCAAAAAAAATTTACATGCCATCTATCGAGTACTCAGGAATCAGGTACCCAAAATAGGCCCTTCAAAATGGACCACCTGCCAACCAAGTCTTTGTCGAGCAACCTTGTGAGGCGGGCCGACTGACCAACTCTCCAATGACCAACTCTGATGACCAACTCTGCTGACCAACTCTACGAGGTGGACTGGCTGACCAATTCTCCGATGACCAACTCCGATGATCAACTCTCCACCAATCAGTTGCCATCGACCAACTCACCGTCGACCAACCCGACGAGGTAAATATATGAGACCAACGCTACTGATCCACGTCAGCTACTACGAGATGCGTGAAAGTGAAATGTGCCATTAGGCCATTTCTATAATTGTTTTGGTGATTAAGTGTCCAACACAAATGTTTCGAACTCTTATGTGCTAAAAAAGCAAAAGGTGCAAATCAAAGACAAGGTATGTTTCTATACTTATTGAATTATTTTTAAGTATTAACATGGTTATCTAAGTGCTAGAAACAGTGCCGAGGAGAGAAGAAATGAAATGGAAAAGGCTTGGCTATGTGCAGCCAAACTCCAGCTCGGCCTGGCACACCGGACTGTCCGGTGGTGCACCGGACAGTGTCCGGTGGTGCAGGCTGGTCAACGGTGAAGTGGCCGCTCTCGGGAATCGACGGAGTCGTATAGCTATAATTCACCGGACTGTCTGGTGGTGCACCGGACTGTCCGGTGAGTCATCTGTGGTGAACTCGTCGCTCTCGGGAAAAGCAAGAAGACGACGTGGCTATAATTTACTGGACTGTCCGATGGTGCACCGGATTGTCCGGTGAGCCAACGGCACCCATGCCAACGGTCGTCCGCGCGATCAACGCGCGACACGTGGCTGCTCCAACGGTCGGCTGGGTCCACCGGACTGTTCGGTGTGCACCGGACAGTGTCTGGTGCACCAACCGGCTCCGAGGAGCAACGGTCGACTGTGCCCGATTTGGAAGGAAATCGCGCACCAGGCATGCTACAGTGGCTGTCCGGTGTGCCACTCGACAGAAGACAAGGATAGCCTTCCATGTTGATCTCCAACGGCTCCTAGCTGCCTTGGGGCTATAAAAGGGACCCCTAGGCGCATGGAGCAGGCACTCAAGCATTCTAAGACATCTAGACTCTGCTCCCACGCATTTGATTCGTCGTATTAGTGATTTGAGCTCCATTTGAGTTGTGAACTCCCCGTGTTGTCATTTGAGCTCAAGTCATCACTTGTGTGTGTGCTACGGATTGAATCTTGTGTGTGTTGCTTTTCCCTCCCTTACTTCTGTGTTTCTTTTGTGATCATCATTGTAAGGGCTAGAGGCTCTAAATTATGGAGATTCCTTGCAAACGGGAAAATACTCTAAAAGAAAAGACCATGGTATTCAAGTTGATCATCGGATCACTTGAAAGGGGTTGAGTGCAACCCTCGTCCATTGGGACGCCACAACGTGGAAGTAGGCAAGTGTTACTTGGCCGAACCACGGGATAAAAATCACGTGTCTCTTGTGTTGCTTTCTCTGTGATTGTTTTGTTCACAAGAACTCGCTTCAAAGCTACTTAGTCGCACTAACACTTTAATAACTAAGTTTTGTGGCTATTTAGTGTTTGATTTTATAGGATCACCTATTCACCCCCCTCTAGGTGCTCTCAATTGGTATCAGAACCATACTCTTCACTTAAGGGACTAACCGCCCGAAGCGATGGATCCTAAGGATAAGGGGATGGTGATTAACGACAAGGAGAAGGAGTCCCTCTTCAACGAGCCAAGAGACGACAAGCCTACCAACTCAGGCTTGAGTCACAAGAAGAGGAAGGGGAAGAAGAAGAGACGCATCAAGAAGATCATCTACTATGATAGCGATGCATCTTCTTCTTCACCAAGGGACGATGAATGACTCCTCGTCAAAAAAGAAAACGGTTAATCAAAACTATTCCTTTGATTATTCCTGTATTCCATACAATTCAAATGTTCATTTGCTTTCAATTCCACTTGGGAAACCCCCACACTTTGATGGAGAAGACTATTCCTTCTAGAGTCATAAAATGCGTAGTCATTTATTTTCCCTCCATCCTAGTATCTGGAAGATTGTTGAAAACAGAATGCATTTTGATAGTACTGACAATTCTGTTTTCATAAATGAGCAAATCCATAAGAATGCCCAAGCTACTACTATTTTGCTAGCATCTCTTTGCAGGGATGCGTACAATAAGGTGAGTGGCTTGGACAACGCTAAACAGATCTGGGACACCCTCAAGATATCACATGAGGGAAATGATGCCACCATGATCACCAAGATGGAACTGGTGGAGGGTGAGCTAGGGAGGTTCGCGATGATCAGGGGAGAAGAGCCAACACAAATCTACAATAGGCTCAAGACCCTGGTCAATAAGATACAAAGCTACAGAAGCACAAGATGGATGGATCATGATGTTGTCCGACTCATGCTAAGGTCATTTACTGTAATTGACCCCCCATCTTGTCAATCTTATTTGTGAAAAACCCAGGTACACCAAAATGACGCCCGAGGAGATCCTCGGAAAATTCGTAAGCAGGCGTATGATGGTGAAGGAGGCTCGATACCTGGACGATGCACTAAACGGTCCACTACCCGTCTACGAGCTACAGCCCGTTGCTCTCAAAGAAACTAGCAGCAAGGAGATGCTACCAAGCAAGGTAGCACAAGTGGAGGCTACTGGGCTAAATGAAGATGAGATAGCGCTTATCATCAAGCGCTTCAAGACCGCACTCAAAGGACGCAAGGAGTACCCCAACAAGAATAAAACAAGGGGAAAACGCTCCTGCTTCAAATGCGGTAAGACTGGTCACTTTATTGCTCAATGTCCCGATAATGAAAATGACCAGGCACAAGAAAGACATGGGAAGAAGGAGAAGAAGAAGAATTATAGGAAGGCGAAGGGCGAGGCGCATCTAGGAAAGGAATGGGATTCTGACTACTCTTCATCAAACTCCAACGACGAAGGACTTGCTGCCTTGGCCTTTGACAAGTTCTCACTCTTCCCCAACGAACAGCATACATGCCTTATGGCCAAGGAAAAGAAGGTACACATTCAAGATACCCCCAAGTACACTTCTTCTAGCGATGAGGAATCTTCTGACGATGAGGTAGATTACTCAGATTTATTTAAGGGGTTAGATCGAGCTAAAGTAGAGAAAATTAATGAATTAATCGATGCTCTCAATGAAAAAGATAGACTACTAGAAAAGCAAGAGGATATTTTATATGAGGAACATGACAAATTTGTTAGTGTGCAAAAATCTCTTGCTTTAGAAATTAAGAGAAATGAAATGCTATCTTCTGAGTTATCTGCTTGCCATGAATCTGTCTCTAGTTTAAGGAGTTTAAATGATGAATTAAATGCTAAGTTAGAGGAAGTCAACAAAACTAGTTCATGTGTAGAGCATGTTGTTATTTGTAATAGATGTAAGGATTTTGATACTTGTGATGAACATCTTGCTTCTATTACTAAATTGAACAATGAGGTGGCAAGTCTTAATGCTCAACTTAAGACTTGCAAAGTTGATTTTGATAAATTAAAATTTGCTAGGGATGCCTACACCGTTGGTAGACACCCCTCAATTAAGGATGGACTTGGTTTTCAAAAGAAAACCAAGAACTTGATGAGCCAAAGGACTCCCGTTCTCAACAAGGAGAAAGGGAAGGCCCCTATGGCTAATAGTTCCCAAAAGAATCATGCTTACATAGAAAATTTACTAGGAATAGACACTATGATAATGCTATGATTGCTTCCAGATCTACTTATGATTTTGGTAGAAATAGGCCTAGGCGTAATCATGATGTGTCTCATGCGCCTAGGAGAAATTATGCTACTCATGCTTCTAGGAAAATGTGCAATGAACCTACTACTATTTTTCATGCTTACAACACTTCTTTTGTACTTTCATGTAAGAATGCAAAAGTAGTTGCTAGGAAGTTGGGATCCAAATGAAGGGAGACAAAACTTGTATTTGGGTTCCAAAAGTAATTGTGACTAACCTTGTAGGACCCAACAAGAGTTGGGTACCTAAAACCCAAGCTTAATTCCTTGCAGGTTTATACATCCGGGGGCTCTAGCTGGATAATCGACAGCGGATGCACAATCCACATGACGGGGGAGAAGAAGATGTTCACCTTCTACGTCAAGAACAAGGATTCCCAGGATACGATCATCTTTGGAGATGGGAACCAAGGCAAGGTTAAAGGCTTGGGCAAGATTGCCATCACTAACGAGCATTCAATATCAAATGTATTTCTAGTAGAGACGCTCGGGTACAACCTTCTGTCTGTAAGTCAATTGTGTCACATGGGTTACAATTGTCTGTTTACAAATGTTGATGTATCTGTCTTTAGAAGGAGTGATGGTTCATTAGCTTTTAAGGGTGTATTAGACAGCAAACTCTACTTAGTTGATTTTTCGAAAGAGAATGCCGATCTAGATGCATGCCTAATAGCTAAGACTAATATGGGCTAGCTTTGGCATCGCCGTCTAGCACATGTTGGGATGAAGAATCTTCATAAACTTCTAAAGGGAGATCATGTGTTAGGACTAACCAATGTCTGTTTTGAGAAAGACAGACCCTGTGCAGCTTGTCAGGCAGGGAAACAGGTGGGAAGCACTCATCACAGCAAGAACGTGATGACAACATCAAGACCACTAGAGCTTCTTCACATGGACCTCTTTGGACCCATTGCCCACCTCAGCATCGGGGGAAGTAAGTATGGTCTTGTAATTGTTGATGACTTTTCCCGCTTCACTTGGGTGTTCTTTTTGCAGGACAAATCAGAAACCCAAGGGACCCTAAAGCGCTTTCTAAGGAGGGCTCAAAACGAATTTGAGCTAAAGGTGAAACGATAAGGAGCGACAACGGGTCCAAGTTCAAGAATCTGAAAGTTGAGGAGTATCTTGAGGTGGAAGGCATCAAGCACAAGTTCTCCGCTACCTATACACCACAGCAAAACGGTGTAGTAGAGAGGAAGAACATGACGCTAATTGACATGGCGAGAACGATGCTTGGAGAGTTCAAGACGCCCGAGCGGTTTTGGTCGGAAGCTGTGAACACAGCATGACACGCCATAAACTGGCTCTACCTACATCGCCTCCTAAAGAAGACCTCCTACGAACTCCTTACCGGTAACAAACCCAATGTTTCTTACTTTCTTGTATTTGGGAGCAAATGCTACATTCTGGTGAAGAAAGGTAGACATTCCAAATTTGCTCCCAAGGCAGTAGAAGGGTTTTTACTAGGGTATGACTCAAATACAAAGGCGTATAGGGTCTTCAACAAATCATCAGGATTGGTTGAAGTCTCTAGCGACGTTGTATTTGATGAGACTAATGGCTTTCCAAGAGAGCAAGTTGATCTTGATGACATAGATGAAGATGAAGTTCCGACGGTCGCAATGCACACGATGGCGATAGGCGATGTGTGACCACAGGAACAACAGGAGCAAGATCAGCCATCTTCCTCCATGATGGTGCATCCCCCAACTCAAGATGATGAACTGGTACCACAAGAAGAAGGGCATGATCAAGGGGGAGCACAAGAAGATCAAGCAATGGAGGAAGAAGCACCACGGGTCCCTCTAACTCAAGTCTGAGCAACGATCCAAAGACATCACCCCATCGATCAGATTCTAGGTGATATCAGTAAGGGAGTAACTACTCGCTCACGCTTAGCTAATTTTTATGAGCATTACTCGTTTGTCTCTTCTATTGAGCCTTTCAGGGTAGAAGAGGCCTTGCAGGATCCGGACCGGGTGTTGGCCACGCAGGAAGAACTCAACAACTTCAAGAGAAATGAAGTTTGGAGCCTGGTGCCACGTCCAAAGCAAAACATTGTGGGAACCAAGTGGGTGTTCTGCAATAAGCAAGACGAGCACAGGGTGGTGACAAGAAACAAGGCTCGACTTGTGGCAAAAGGTTATGCCCAAGTCGCAGGTTTGGATTTCGAGGAGACTTTTGCTCCTGTGGCTAGGCTAGAGTCTATTCGAATATTATTAGCCTTTGCCGCTCACCACTCTTTTAGGCTGTTTCAAATGGACGTAAAGAGCGCTTTCCTCAACGGGCCAATCAAGGAGGAGGTATACGTGGAACAACCCCCTGACTTTGAGGATGATAGGTATCCTGACCACGTGTATAAGCTCTCTAAGGCGCTTTATGGACTTAAGCAAGCCCCAAGAGCATGATATGAATGCCTTAGAGATTTCTTAATTGCTACCGCTTTTAAGGTTGGGAAAGCCGATCCCACTCTTTTTACCAAGACTTGTGATGGTGATCTCTTTGCGTGCCAAATTTATGTCGATGACATAATATTTGGTTCTACTAACCAAAAGTCTTGTGAGGAGTTTAGCAGGGTGATGATGCAAAAGTTCGAGATGTCGATGATGGGCGAGTTGACCTACTTCCTTGGATTCCAAGTGAAGCAACTCAAGGACGGCACCTTCATCTCCCAAACAAAGTACACTTAGGATCTTCTCAAGAGGTTTGGGATGAAGGAAGCCAAGCCCGCAAAGACACCGATGGGAACTGACGGCATGTTGACCTCAACAAAGGAGGTAAGTCCATTGATCAAAAGGCATATCGATCCATGATAGGTTCATTGCTTTATTTATGTGCTAGTAGACCAGACATTATGCTGAGTGTATGCATGTGTGCTAGATATCAATCCGACTCAAGGAATGTCACCTTGTGGCTGTTAAGCGAATTCTTAGGTATTTAGTTTCTACGCCTTGCTTTGCGATCTGGTATCCAAAGGGGTCTACCTTTGACTTGATTGGATACTCAGACTCCGATTATGCCGAGTGCAAGGTTGATAGGAAGAGCACATCGGGGACGTGCCAATTTCTAGGAAGGTCCCTGGTGTCCTGGAGTTCCAAGAAACAAACATCCGTTGCCCTATCCACCGCTGAGGCCGAGTACGTTGCCACAGGACAGTGTTGCGCGCAACTACTCTGGGTGAGGCAAACCCTCCAGGACTTTGGCTACAATCTAAGCAAAGTCCCACTCCTATGTGACAATGAGAGTGCAATCCGCTTGGCGGATAATCCTATTGAACACAGCCGCACTAAGCACATAGACATCTGGCATCACTTCCTAAGAGACCACCAGCAAAAGGGAGATATCAAGGTGTACCATATTAGCACCGAGAACTAGCTAGCCGATATCTTCACTAAGCCTTTAGATGAGAAAAGGTTTTGCAGGCTGCGTAGTGAGCTAAATGTCTTAGATTCACGTAACTTGGATTGATCTATAGCATACATGTGTTCTATGCCTTTGATCATGTTAATTTGAGCATTTATATCAATTGTTGTTTATTTGTGGTACTCAATTCCAAGTTCATTCTTATGCTCTCATTGCCTTTTTGCTCTTAATTGACATTTTTTGGTGAGGCAATGGGTTAGAGGGCCAAAAATGATCCCGTTTTGGTGCTTAATGCCAAAGGGGGAGAAATTAAGGCCAAAGCAAATGGATCAGCTACCACTTGTGAATTTAAAAAATAGTAGAGCTAGAATTTGCATTTTGCCCAAAATGCTCTTATTGCAAAATTCAGTCTCTTATGGGGGGAATTTTGATTATGGGAAAAGGGGGAGTTTTTGGCACTTGATCAATTTCACTCTTGGAATATCACTCTTTGCGCCCAAACAAGCGTGTTTGACTTAGAGATAGGAAAATGAATTTGATTTATAAAAACAAACTAAGTGGTGGCAAAGAGTGATCCAAATATGCCAAATCATAAGCAAAAAATTAATTTGGTCTTCAATTGCATTGATGTTGCACTCTTTTTGTTGCTTTTTGATGTGTTGGCATAAATCACCAAAAAGGGGGAGATTGAAAGGGAAATGTGCCCTTGGGCCATTTCTATAATTGTTTTGGTGATTAAGTGTCCTACACAAATGTTTCAAACTCTTATGTGCTAAAAAAGCAAAAGGTTCAAATCAAAGACAAGGTATGTTTTTAGACTTAGTGAATTGTTTTTAAGTACTAACATGGTTATCTAAGTGCTAGAAACAGTGCCGATGAGAGAAGAAATGAAATGGAAAAGACTTGGCTATGTGCAGCCAAACTCCAGCTCGGCCTAGCACACCGGACTGTCCGGTGCGCCAGGCTGGTCAACGGCGAAGTGGCCGCTCTCGAGAATCGACAGAGTCGTACGGTTATAATTCACCGGACTGTCCGATGGTGCACCGGACTGTCCGGTGAGTCATCCGTGGCGAACTCGTCGCTCTCGAGAAAAGCAAGAAGGCGACGTGGCTATAATTCACTGGACTGTCCGGTGAGCCAACGACGCCCGCGCCAACGGTCGTCCGCGCGATCAACACGCGACACATGGCTGCTCCAACGGTCGGCTGGGTGCACTGGACTGTCCGGTGCGCCAACCGGCTCTGAGGAGCAACGGTCGACTGTGCCCGATTTGGAAGGAAATCACACACCAGACATGCTACAGTGGCTATCCGGTGGCGCACCGGACTATCCGGTGCGCCACTCGACAGAAGGCAAGGATAGCCTTCCATGTTGATCTTCAACGGCTCCTAGCTGCCTTGGGACTATAAAGGGACCCCTAGGCACATGGAGCAGGCACTCAAGCATTCTTTAAGCATACTAAGACATCCAGACTCTGCTCCCACGCATTTGATTCTCATGTTAGTGATTTGAGCTCCATTCGAGTTGTGAACTCCCCGTGTTGTCATTTGAGGTCAAGTCTTCACTTGTGTGCGTGTGTGTGCTGCGGATTGAATCTTGTGTGTGTTGCTTTTCCCTCCCTTACTTCTGTGTTTCTTTTGTGATCATCACTGTAAGGGCGAGAGGCTCCAAATTGTGGAGATTCCTCGCAAACGGGTAAATACTCTAAAAGAAAAGACCGTGGTATTCAAGTTGATCATCGGATCACTTGAAAGGGGTTGAGTGCAACCCTCGTCGCCACAACGTGAAAGTAGGCAAGTGTTACTTGGCCGAACACGAGATAAAAATCACGTGTCTCTTGTGTTGCTTTCTCTGTGATTGTTTTGTTCACAAGAACTCGCTTCAAAGCTACTTAGTCGCACTAACACTTTAATAACTAAGTTTTGTGGCTATTTAGTGTTTGATTTTATAGGATCACCTATTCACCCCCCTCTAGGTGCTCTCAATGCGTCACCATCAAGCCACGTCCGAACATACACACAACACACCGAATAGGCACCGGGGTCTCCATAGTGACAACTCGCCATACCGAGTGTACGTCTAAGCACATTGACAGGTGACGAAGGGGTCATGATGATAGGAGAAGCCACTCCACGTACAACCACAAGATGAGACTGGTCCGTGGGACCCATTGTGCACCACTACAAATATGTCAGCGATGGACTCACTATAGGAGCTGGAGTAACGAACGACGCCATACCGGAAGTACGACTACACACGACCCTACGGAGGACCCACCATGACAACATGGGAAGCCAATCTCTCTCTCTGTAGTAGAAAACAGATTTCCTATGTAAGGTCCTACCCTTGAGATATAAAAGGGTAGGGCCCCCTCCTCCTTCCAACACGAGCACACTAGTTGTAAAATGCTCTAGAGCAATACTACGATCATCACTATATTGAACTAGGGCGTAAGCCTAAACCAGTATAAACACACCGTCTCAAATCCATCACTTGAGTCCCGGTGGCTCACCATTCGGAGTGAGTCCACGCTAGCTTCCTCTCCAAACACAAATCTTATTGTCACCTAATTTCCGAAACCACGACACCATCTTAATCGAATATGTCACAACATGATAAGATAAAAGATATCTAAATACAGATACTTATGTATTTCAAGACCGAGCAATGACACAAGCTTGACATGTTGTGAGTTGCATCGTGCATAGAAAAATAACATAGCTGATGTGATCGGACGAGGAAATGCCTAGAGCAAATCGAACGATCATCATTTTCTAGACGGCGTGGACACGCTTTCCACATGCCAGACGTAATTCTCAGTTGTCTATTAAAATTAATTATTTATTATTTTATTATTAATTATTATCTATACTCCTATATAAAGCACCACTTCAATCTTTACAACAATCACCCAAACAATTGTGCATCATAGTGTTTATCTCATCTAAATACACCCAACCAAATGCACCAAGAACCATCCCACCTTTGAAACCAAGAGACGAGATCAATCGAAATCTCTCCTTTTTCTTACTCACTCAAATCCAATGCCCTAGCTTTTTTGGATCATCCCTTACTCATCATCAACCATGCCTCCACCCACGATCCCCTCACATGCCACTGACTCCTCATTATCCTACCCGCCACCGCCCCCTCCAACGCACGAGCACAGTCCCTATCCCCGCCAACTTTCCCAACTACCAGGCTTCCCCTCTGCCACCACTGTCATAGCACAACAAGAGCATCTTGAAGTCAGAGATGCTCTGGCTGTTGTCGTAGTTGAGCAGTGGCAGCACGTCACGGAGCACGAAGAGGCAGTAGAGGACCATCTTGGCGCTAGAGCTAGTGGTGAGTGCCATGGCCACGAGGTAGGGCAATGTCTGCACAAAGAGGGCTTCATGTTTCGTCACGTCAGCGTGCCAGGCAAGCTCAAAGCAAGCATCGACAAGGGCAGCGAGCAGCAGGTCAGCGGTGGCGAGGAGCGCGAGACGACCATGGAGCAGTGTGAGCGGGTACATGAGGTCCTCCCATCTTGATGGGTAGGTGGGGTGTGTGACGAGCAGGTGGAGGAGGACAATGGCTGGGCGTGGAGGAGGGGGTGGGGTCAAGGCGCGTTTGAAGCACAGCCGACATCGGGGTCGGAGGGGGAGCGAGGGTTAGGGTGAGTGTCTGCGGAAAGGAGACGAGTAGTGTGTGGTAGACAATCATTTTTTACTAGTTAAATTAAATGATCTACTTTATGGTGCAAGGGCCGAACATCACGAGTGCAATTTTTCTCCCCAACGCGAGTTAAGTGCCTTTGCCGCGCCATCACTTCTTTTCTCCCTTCCTTGGTGTGTGTCAAGGACTAGATCTACCATAGACCCTGTTTAGCACAATTTATTTCATAGCTTTTTCACAGATTTAAGCAAAAGCTATATTAAATAGGGCGTTTCCGCAATGACTTATTATTTCAACTGCTTTTCAAAATAAACTAAAAGCAGATAATAAGTAGAAGTTGTAGCTTCTTAAATAGGTTATCTTTACTTAAGCAGTTGTGTCTATACATGGCCAATAAGCACGAGACTCGCTATTTGGGCCTGATCCGAGCTCGACACGGCCCAGTTCTATGCGGGCCCGGGTCTAGCCCGGCACGGGCGGCGTGCTGGGCTCGTTCCAAGTTTTGGGCCTGTCGGGCTGGCCCGAGCACAGCCCGTTTAATAAGGCAAACATTGCAAAAAACAACTCTATTTTTTATTTAAAGTCTATCATTTATTTGTGAAATGCTTATTATTTGTAATATATGTTATTGTATTTGGTTATATCCTTCAATTTTGATTTATAAATATGTTTATTTTTATTGTGATTTAATTTAATTTAAGCTTGATTTATGTGTTGGCGGGCTCGGATAGGCACAATGAACATTATCGAGCTAGGCTTAACGGGCCGGGCCGGCCCGATTGGACCCATCCCGTGCTGGGCTCGTTCGATGAGTTGAACCCGCTGGACAGCCCGGCCCAGCCCGAATAATTAATCGGGCCTAAACGTGCCGTGCTTAAGCGGGCCGTGCTTCGACGGTGCTGGGCTCGGCGAACTGAAGCGCACGTGGCAGAGCCACCCTTGCCCAATACCATGGTTTAAGGAGGAAGGGCCCCAGATCTGGGTTGTCAAGTGAGTCATCAGTGTCGGTGGGGAAGGTTGCGGGAGATGACATTAGTAGTGAGCAGTGCGGGAGCCCAGAAGACCTCCTTCTGAGGCGGATTCCAGCAACTGCTGCTGGGCGGGCCCTATGCCGTGCTTCTTCCTAGAGGACACCGTGCTTCCTCCGCTCCTCCCCATCTCCCCCACCCACCATGCTCCCTGACTGCCATGGTGGGTCTCCGGTGAGGCGAGGGAACCCGAGCGAACCCCGGATTCGAATATGTGGGGACGACAGAGGTGGGGGAAGGGGCATTGAGGACCTGCGTGGAGGAGGGCAAGGATGGCGAGGTGTGCGGGCGGGTGTGGGGCGAGGATGGCATGGATGGTAGAGGAGCGGGGGCATGGTGTTGCCTTGTGGATGGTGGGGGTGAGGATGGCAGAGAGTAGGTGGGGCGAGGATGTGGGATTTGCCAGGAAGGCAATCCCTAGAACCATGCCCTTCCATCGATGGAGTGTTGGGCGAGGGCGAGAATGGCAGGGCGGTCGCGGAGGCTTCCCTGAATTGCGTCCTTCCATCGATAGAGAGCGGGGGAGGCAGGCAACGCGCGGCCCAACATGCGGGCGTGGTTGACGGAGGCTCGGGTGAGGACCGCGGGATCAACCGAGCGCGGGCGAGAGGGTGTCGGAGGCAGAACCATGATGCACGGGGTGTGGACGCCTACACTACAAGCTTATAGAGTAGTAGAGATTTATATTTTTGTAATGTATTCTCTTCTCCATTTCTATGCCATTCTCCTTTCTCTTTTGATTTCAATTTAGGTTAAACTCGAATTTCAGCAATGATATCCCGTTATTATTATAATTAAATGCACAAGCAAAATCCCCAACATGATGCTTATATTATTTATGTATATTTAGTTAATTTAGGCACTTAAAATATGATTATTAATATTCATCATGAATAGGGGCAACACACATAGGGAGGTTAATTCTTCTCATATTATCCACAAGTTGGGTATTATAGGTATAGAAACTAAAGGGAACATTGTCATAGAGAAGAAATTCATTGATAAAGATATGGCTCTTGACAATGAAACACTTAGATAAGAAAATAGAAAGCTCAAATAAGAAAAGAATCATCTCGCTACCGACTTTCAAAAAACAATAAGGGCCAGTACCTCCAAAATGAGTTGCTTATGAACACCATCATAATAGTGGATATGAGTGGTATTGGGTACCAAGCCTTTAGAGAAAAGAAGGCATAAGCACATGACAAGCCAAAGCAAGATCGTAAGCCTAAAAATGTTTTGAGTGTGAAAAATAAGGACACTTTGATCATAATTACAAGGCCACACCTTCAACCCAATTGCCCAAACATTCAAGACCATTTGCCTTCAATGCATACTACTTGATTAGAAAAGACACAAGTGGAAAGGTCAAAGTCACTTTCTTAGGTCCACCCAACAAGAATATGCCTAATAAGATTTGGGTTACAAAAACTTTGGTTGAGAAGGTCGTAGGCCTCCATCAAGTCTAGGTGCCTAAATGTCAAGCTTGACATTCTTGCATGTAGGTGAACTACAAGACCGGTGTGAGTCATTAGGTAATAGATAGTGGTTACACTCAACATATGACCGATGTACCATGAATGTTCACCTCACTTAATGAAGAAGGGGATGACCAAGAGAAGATTAAATTTGGGGACAATTAAAAGACAATGGAAAAGGGTTGGATAAAGTAGATATATCAAATGATCACTCAATTTCTAATGTCCTCTTTGTTGCATCTCTAATATTTGACTTATTATCAATTGGTCAACTATGTGATCTTGGCTATCAATGTTTGTTCATAGATTAGGAGGTTGTTGTGTATAAAGTGGATTCTCACTAAGTCATATTTAAGGATTTAGATGCAATAATCTATAATTAGTGGATTTCACTTTGGAGGACGATAACTTAAAGACTTGCCTCTTTACCAAAAACTCACTTGAGTGGATATGGCATAGGAGGTTAGCTCATGTTGAAATGTGGACACTCAAGAAATGGTTAGAGGTTTGAAGGATGTTGTGTTCGAAAAATATAGGCTTAGTAATTATGGACGACTATTTTAAATGTACTTGGGTGTTCTTTCTACAAAAAAGTTTGAAGCAACATCTTTATTCAAGAGATTTGCCAAGTAAACATAAAAACAAGTTTGATTGCAAAATCAAGAAAGTAGAAGTGACAATAACATACAAATTGACAACGTACATTTTCAAGAATATTGTGATGAAATTAGAATCATACATGAAGTATTTGCCACATACACCCTTCAACAAACTGGTGTAGTTGAGACAAAGAATAGGACTTTGATCACTCTTGTAAAAACAATGATAAATGAGTATAACACCAATAAAAAGATTTTGGACCGAGGCAATCAACATTGCATGGTATGCATCAAATCAAATATTTCTACAATGGCTGCTTGAAATGATCCTCTATGAGTTGCTCAATGGGAAGAAGTCCAATATCTCATTCCGAGTGTTTGGATACACGTTCTACATCTAAAAACATCAACACCTAGGAATGTTTTAAAGAGGTGATATTTATTTCTTATCTAGTTATTCATTAAAATCCAAAGTATATCGAGTATTCAACCATGCCACCGGCTTGGTATAAGAAGCATATGATGTGAAATTTGATAAAACTAACAACTCTCAAGAAGTGCACGCGAATTTTGATGATGTAGGTAATAAACCACTGAGGGAAGTTATGAAGAACATGCTGGTTGGAGCAATCAAAGCCCAAAGAGGATAAAGATGAAGTGAAAAAAAATTTACATGCCATCTGTCGAGTACTCAGGAACCGGGTACCCAAAATAGGCCCTTCAAAAATGGCCCACATGCCAACCAAGTCTTTGTCGAGCAACTCTGTGAGGCGGGCCGGCTGACCAACTCCCCGATGACCAACTCTGATGACCAACTCTGCCGACCAACTCTATGAGGCGGACTGGCTGACCAACTCTCTGATGACCAACTCCGATGACTAACTCCGATGACCAACTCTCCGCCAATCAGCTGCCGTCAACCAACTCACCATCGAGCAACCCAACGAGGTAAAGATATGAGACCAACGCTACTGATCCACGTTAGCTATACGAGATGCTTCACCATCAAGCCATGTCCAAACATACGCACAACACACAAAATGGGCACTAGGGTCTCTACAGTGACCCGTACATCGGAAGGACGGGACAACTTGCCATACCGAGTGTACGTATATGCACATTAAAAGGTGACGAAGGGATCATGATGATAGGAGAAGCCACGCCACGTATGACCGCAAGATGAGACTGATCTGTGGGACCCATCGTGTACCACTACAAAGACGTTAGCGATGGACTCACTATAGGGGATGGAGTAGCGGACGACGCCATACGAGAAGTACAGCTACACACGACCCTACAGAGGACCCACCATGACAACCTGGGAAGCCAATCTCTCTCTCTGTAGTAGAAAATAGATCTCCTTTGTAAGGTCGTACCCTTGAGATATAAAAGGATAGGTCCCCCTCCTCCTTCCAACAAGAGCACACCAATTATAACATGCTCCAGAGCATTACTACAATCATCACTACATTGGACTAGGGCGTAAGCCTAAACCAGTATAAACACACCATCTCAAATCCATCACTTGAGTCCCGGTGGCTCACCATTCGGAGTGAGTCCACGCTAGCTTCCTCAACAAACACAAATCTTATTGTCACCTGATTTCCGAAACCACGACACCATCTTAATCGAATATGTCACAACATGATAAGACAAAAAATATCTAAATATAGATACTTATGTCTTTCAAGACCGAGCAATGACACAAGCTTGACATGTTGTGAGTCGCATCGTGCATAGAAAAATAACATAGCCGATGTGATCGGACGATGAAATGCCTAGAGCAAATCGAACGATCATCATTTTCTAGACGGCGTGCACACGCTTTCCACATGCTAGACATAATTCTCAATTGTCTATTAAAATTAATTATTTATTATTTTATTATTAATTATTATCTATGCTCCTATATAAAGCACCACTTCAAACTTTACAACAACCATCCAAACAATTGTGCATCATGGTGTTTATCTCATCTAAATACACCCAACCAAATGCACTGAGAACCATCCCACCTTTGAAACCAAGAGACGAGATCAATCGAAATCTCTTCTTTTTCTTACTCACTCAAATCCAATGCCCTAGCTTATTTGGATCATTCCTCACTCATCATCAATCATACCTCCACCCACGATCCCCTCACATGCCACTGTCTCCTCATTATCCTACCCGCCGCCACCCCCTCCAACGCACGAGCACAGTCCCTACCCCCGCCAACTTCCCCAGCTACCAGGCTTCCCCTCTGCCACCACTGTCGTAGCGCAACAAGAGCATCTTGAAGTCAGAGATGCTCTGGCTGTTGTCGTAGTCGAGTAGTGGTAGCGCGTCGCGGAGCGTGAAGAGACAGCAGAGGACCATCCTAGCGCTAGAGCTAGTGGTGAGCGCCAGGGCCACAAGGTAGGGTTGCGTCTGCACAAACAGGGTTTCATGTCTCATCGTGTCTCGGTGCGCCAGACAAGCTCAAAGCAAGTGTCGACGAGGGCAGCGAGCAGCGGGTCAGCGGTGGCGAGGAGCGCGAGACGACCATGAAGCAGTGTGAGCGGGTACATGAGGTCCTCCCATGTTGATGGGTAGGTGGGGTGTGTGACGAGCAGGTGGAGGAGGACAGTGGCTGGGCGTGGAGGAGGGTGGTGGGTCTAGGCACGTTGGAAGCGCAGTCGACATCGGGGTTGAAGGGGGGAGCGAGGGTTAGGGTGAGTGTCTACAGAAGTGAGACGAGTTGTGTGTGGTAGACAAACATTTTTACTAGTTAAATTAAATGATCTACTTTATGGTGCAAGGGCTAGATCTACCGTAGACCCTGTTTAGCACAACTTATTTCATATCTTTTTTCACAGATTTAAGCAGAAGCTATATTAAATAGGGCGCTTCCGCAATGACTTATTAGTTCAACTGCTTTTCAAAATAAACTAAAAGCAGATAATAAGTAGAAGTTGTAGCTTCTTAAATAGGTTATCTTTACTTAAGCAGTTGTGTCTATACATGGCCAATAAGCACGAGGCTCGCTATTTGGGCCTGATCCGAGCTCGACACGACCCAGTTCTATGCGGGCCCGGGTCTAGCCCGGCACGGGCGGCGTGCTGGGCCCGTTCCAAGTTTTGGGCCTGTCGGGCTGGCCCGAGCACAGCCCATTTAATAAGGCAAACATTGCAAAAAACAACTCTATTTTTTATTTAAAGTCTATCATTTATTTGTGAAATGCTTATTATTTGTAATATATGTTATTGTATTTGGTTATATCCTTCAATTTTGATTTATAAATATGTTTATTTTTATTGTGATTTAATTTAATTTAAGCTTGATTTATGTGTTGGCGGGCTCGGACAGGCACAATGAACATTATCGAGCTAGGCTTAACGGGCCGGGCCGGCCCGATTGGACCCATCCCGTGTTGGGCTCCGTTCGATGAGTTGAACCCGCTGGACAGCCCGGCCCAGCCCGAATAATTAATCGGGCCTAAACGTGCCGTGCTTAAGCGGGCCGTGCTTCGACGGTTCGGGCCAGGCGGTCCGTTTGGACATCTCTCTAGTTATGTCAAACAGGGTCACGGTACCATGTTGTAGGCTGTCCATGTGGCTGCAAATGGTGAATAGAGGCCCAAAATTTGTGTCAAATTTTCATTTACCTTTCCATGCTAGCAAACGAAAACATATATAGTAGCTATATCGTTTTTTTTTCTCCTGGCTTAGAAACTTCGTCCCATCATGCTAGTTTAATTTGTATACCCTGGCGCAAGCTATTCCTCTGGCCTTGATAATCTTGCGCGTGCATGCATTTGTATGGATATGATCGCAGGCACGCACGCCACGCATCCATTCTCAATCCCCATTTGCTTGAACATCTAATGTCTCTCTGCACCACTTGCGCACGCTACACACCGTCTGATACGCCAAGATCCCAAGCTAAAATAACACCACCCAATGATCATATGAAAACAAGTGACAGTGCGAGCCAGCCCATGGAGCTAGCGATCTTGGCCATTTGCGGATCGGAGCCACCCGAAGCCGCACACAAAATATTCGATACCGTATATAAGGGGAAAACACTATAGTCGTTATAGGAGGTAGGCAAATAATCCTCTTCCTAACCGGCAGCCGGGTTCACATGCATATACGATGGCCGCGGGGTTCACATGAACGCTATTGTGCCTAGTGCACCGATTTATTAATCACCCAAGGTTGTACTATAAATACATCGGTAATGCTGTGATCAAAGCATCGCAAACAAGATCTCTAACCACTGCATTATTGGCTGTAGAGAGAGTGATCGCGATCGTTGTAGCTGTTGGCTTGTGATCGATCGAGACGAGCAATGGCGTCCAGGGCGTTTGCGCTGTTCCTGGCCGTGAACCTGGTGGTGCTGGGCGTAGCCAGCGCCTGCTCGCCCTACTGCCCGACCCCGACCCCGACCCCGACCCCCTCGACGCCGACGCCCACGCCGTCGTCGTTCGGCAGGTGCCCCCGCGACGCGCTCAAGCTTGGCGTGTGCGCCAACGTGCCGGGCCTCATCAAGGCGAAGGTGGGCGTGCCGCCCGCGGAGCCGTGCTGCCCGCTGCTGGAGGGGCTCGTCGACCTGGAGGCCGCCGTCTGCCTCTGCACCGCCATCAAGGGCCAAATCCTCGGCATCAACCTCAACCTGCCAATCGATCTCAGCCTCATCCTCAACTACTGCGGCAGGACCGTGCCCACCGGCTTCAAGTGCTGAGCTGAGCGCGCCTTGCGTGCTCGACGTGCTGCGCGCGTTCGCCTCCCTTGCATGCATATGCACGCACACGATGAGTGATGCATATTATGGTTTGGTTGCATTTCCACGTACGCGCGACGACTAGTCCGCATCATGCATGTACGCATGGCCGTGCGGTCGTTTGGATCTGATTTGTATTCTCCCCGCCTGGCTGCTGCCTCTTTATTTGCTCCCCGTGCATTTGTCTTGTCATGTTGCAAAGAGTTAGCCGGCTGTCACTTGTATGCCGGTACGGTGATACATAAGTGTTGACGCCTTTTTGGAGGCGCCAATCACTAAACAAGAACCGGCGGCGGTGCTCTCTGGTCAGACGCGGACGGTCCGCGGCACAGGGCCGGACGGTCCGCGACCTGGCGCGAGGCGGCGGTGCTCTCTGGTCAGGCGCGGACGGTCCGCGGCCTTGGGCCGGACGGTCCGCGACCTGGGCGCAGGAGCTCGGGTTCCCTGCCTGACGGCCGGACGGTCCGCGCCCTAGGGCCGGACGGTCCATGACCTGGCGACAGGGTCGTCTTCCTCCTCCTTGCTGGAATCTAGATCTCGTCCCCTGGGGAGAAGAGATCTTAATGGTGCTCCGGGTCGACAGGTCACCCGGGGTGTCCCCAGACGACGTGGAGTCGCCTAGGAATTAAGAGATCAATTCGAGGAAGAGGTCTTGGATGGACAACTAGATCTTGCCCCCCGGGAGGGGTGAGATCCTAGGGTCGTCTTGGGATCGGCAGGCCACCCAAGACGGATCTAGACGACGTAGAGTCGAATAGGGGTGGAGGTGGATATGTGGAAGACTACAACTAGAACTATGCTACATCTACTCCTAGGGCAGAAAAGGTAAATAAGGTAATTGGTTCGATTGGAATGTGTTCGGGGGTTCTCAATCGGCCGTACCCCTTTATATTTATAGGGGAGGAGGTCTGGACCTTTTCCTAAGAGATAGCAACAAACTCCCACGTGATTAGATGGATAACCACGCACGAGATAAGGATAAATATCCGAGTTAATCTTATCTCGGGACATGCGGACCGTCCGGGCCTAAGGGCCGGACCGTCCGCTCATTTTGGTGTCCAACAATAAGTTCCAATCAAGTTTGTCTTGCGCTTTATATTTCAGTGTTTTGCATGTTCTGATCATATTCTGGCCGTACTTGAGCTTATATGGATACTACCAGTAACACGTATTTAGAGCATATTCAGATATAAAGGGCTAATTGCCAGTTATCTAAAAACTAATCAAAATCAGTTTCAGTATGCCTAATTAGAAGGGTTCATTTTTAGCTAACACTACCGGAATCCGCGTCTTTGCCGAGTGCCGGTGGCTTTGCCGAGTGCATTTTATCGGGCACTCGGCAAAGCCGACTTTGCCGAGAGCCGCACTCGGCAAAGTCCTGCACTCGGTAAAGAGCTAGTTTACCGAGTGTAGGCCACTCGACACAGCAAAGCACTCGGCAAAGACTGCTTTGCCGAGCGTCAAGCACTCGGCAAACATGGCTCTCGGCAAAGGGCCGTTAGCGGCCGTCTACAACTGACGGCCGTCAGTCTTTGCCGAGTGTCAAATATCTGGCACTCGGCAAACATAGTCTTTGCCGAGTGTTCTATGTAGACACTCGGCAAAGCATATTTTTATTTTTTTTATTTTGGTCACCAAACTTTTTGTGGTATGTTTCTACACTATGTAGACCTACATGTAACATTTTGGGACAATTATAACAGTGTTTTCTATAGCTAGTACATTTAGTTTGTTTATTTGAATTTCTTCGGAAAATTCAGATTTGAACTGCAGGTCACTCGAAACTTGGAAAACCGTGAATGCAAAAATGATATCCATGCTACATAGCACAAGTTACGACCGATTTCAGGAGCGGACCAGAAACTTCGAGCACCATGCTTACTCAGCATGACCGTAAACTTGCCATCCAGGTGTTTAAAAATTGTATAAAACGGAAACAAAGTCAGAAAATCATGAAATCTGTCCACGTGTCATGATATCATATGTAGAGGCTGTGATAAAAATTTGAAAAAGTTTCGAGAAAGCTGTAACGCACTATGTGTACAAACCTAAGAGATCCACATTGAAACTCTATGATTTCATGTGTGGTTCTCTTAGGTTTCTACACATAATGTCTCACAACTTTCTCCAAACATTCTAAATTTTTTATCACAGACTCTACATATGATATCAAGCTTTCTCCATATAAGTTTTATGATTTCATGTGAGGGTCGGCTAGGTTTCTACACATAGTGCGTGATAACTTTCACGAAACAGTCTTAAATTTTTATCATAGGCTCTACATATGATATCATGACATGTCGACAAGTTTCATGATTTTCTGATTTTGTTTGTGTTTTATACAATTTTAAAACAACTGGATCGCAAGTTCACGGTCATGTTTCGTGAGCATGGTGCTCGAAAATTCTGGTCAGTTCCTGAAATAGGCAGTAACTTGTGCTAAATAACATGAATATAATTTTTGCATTCATCGTTTTCCATTTTTCGAGTGACTTGCAGTTCAAATCTGAATTATCCGAAGAAATTCAATTAAACGAACTAAATCTAACAGGTATAGCAAACATTTTGATAATTGTGCCAAAATTGAATATGTAGGTCTACATACTGTAAGAACACACCACAAAAAGTTTGGTGGGAAAAAGAAAAAAAAATAAAAATATACTTTGCCGAGTGTCAGAAAAGACACTCGACAAAATATAGGTTTGCCGAGTGCTCAACAAGGAACACTCGGCAAAGAGGTAAGTTTGCCGAGTGTCGTCTCTGGACACTCGGCATAGATAACGACCGTCACCTATTGACGGCTGCTGACGGCTCTTTGCCGTGCGCCTCATTTCGCCGAGAGTTTGACACTCGGCAAAGATTTCTTTGCCGAGGGTCATTATGTGCCGAGTGTTTCGCACTCGGCAAAAGATATCTGTGTCGAGTGTCGTTTTTCGCCAAGAGTGGCACTCGGCAAAGACTAGTTTGCCGAGTGCCCGATATATTACACTCGGCAAATCTCGTGGCACTCGGCAAAGAGCCTATTTCCGGTAGTGTTTGCATGTTCTGATCATATTCTGGTCGTACTCGAGTTTATATGGATACTACCAATAACACACGTATTTAGAGCATATTCAGATATATATAAAGGGCTAATTGCTAGTTATCTAATGTCACACCCGGGTTTCAGGGGTCCTAAACCCGGGCGCAAAATAATCATCAGGTGTGCTGGAATCAAGTCTCACACATATGATGAATAGTGGTACAAAAACGAATGTCACATTTTTACTATATAATAAGAGTTCTGTACAAAATAAATAAATAATTACATCATAAGGAGACAACGATCCAGCAACCCAAGTTGACTGGGAGGCGACGGCCTAGACCTCTCACGAACTCGTCACAGCATCCTCCATGCGCCTCATCCTGTGGTACCTGTTCTTGACATGTGGAGGGGGTGTGAGACAGCAAGAGTGAGCTCACTTACGTTCATCGCTCAACAAGTTGTGGAGAATAATGTGCATGAACTCGCTAAAGGTGGAAGCTCATGTGAAGTGTAAGGTTTACCAAAGAGGATGGTTAGAGCTGAGCATTGATTTTAAAGTTTGTCAAAATTTTATTAGCAGTTACTAAGTATAAGTAAATATCAACCCAATTAAGTAGTAGAACAAAATAATAACAACACCTACGATGCAATGCATATAATAAATTGAATTTAGTTCCATAAGTTAATCATGTGAGTGTCCGAGCTGCTCATGACCGTGAGCACGGCTAGTATACCAGTTTTACACTCTAGAGAGGTTGCGCATCTTTACCTACAAGTCATGTTACCCATCTGCCAAGGGATCGCGACTTCCCATACACCTCTACCGAGGAGGCGAGGCAGGGTAACACTACGAGGCATTTACAAAGTTTCACTAGCTTCAGAAAACACGCTACAGTTTCTAGGAAGCTCCAATGCAGGGACCCCTTGCCTGACCGTCATCGCAGCAAAATCAACCTAAGGGCCTCCCTACACTGACCACTCCCCTACTGTCCTTGCCCCTTTCGGGTAAGATAGTCCTCCACTAGCTTTCCTAATTAGTCAGCCAAGGACGTTCCATTCCACCCTTGTGGTAGCACTGTTTTTCCGGATGGTTCTCCATGTTCCAATTAACATAATGATCTTATCATGAACAGTAAATAATAAACTGATAATAAAAGTGTAATCATGAATAATGTATATCTCCATACCCAAAACCACATAAAGCAATAGAAGGTACTACCCAAAAAATCAGTGGTAAACAAGGTATAAAGATAGTCAAACTAGGGTAACCTATTGGGTTCCATCAAAATTAACCTATGCAGATCATTATGATTAATAAGAACATGATTGGGTAAAAAGAAGTGATCAAGGGCACAACTTGCCTGGGACTTGAGATTCCAGGTATCAACTTGCTATTTAGGTTCTCGTGACCTCACTGCTAGTCATAGCAATACAGACAAACATGTATAGGTAAAATTAACATCACACCAAACATAAGAATAAATCACGTAATAATAATCTACACGATGCTACGAGATTGTGGGCTCGAGAATCGCTAAAATCAGAGTTAGGGTTGAAAGATCTATGTGATTAAATATTAAACTATATCATAAATTGGTTAATACACATTATATGAGAAAATATACTCTAAATAATTAATTCACCTTCAATCTAGATTATAAACTTTATTAGAAATCATATTTTAGTCAATTTATGTCGGGGACCATAATTAGGGGTACCCCCGAGGTTCCTAAATCTCAGCTGGTAACCCCCATCAGCGTAAAGCTGCAAAGGCCTGATGGGTGCGATTAGATTAAGGATCCGTCCATTCGAAGGACGCGATCACGCCTCACCCGAGCCTAGCCTCGGACAAGGGCAGCCAACCCCGGAGGATCTCCGTCTCGTCCGAGGCCCTACCTTCGCCAAGAAGCAACCCTGACCAAACCGCCACACCGACCGACCAAATCGCAGGGGCATTTAATGCAAAGGTGGCCTGACACCTTATCCTGGCACGCGCCCTGCGGCCGACAGAGCTGAAGTGACCGCTGTCGCTTCGCCACCTCACTGACCGGCCTGACAGGAAGATAGCTCCACCTGCGCCACTCCAACTGCAGCGCCACCCGACAGAGTGAGGTTGACAGGCAGTCAGACCCGGCCGCAGACACCATAGGAAGCTCCGCCCGACCCCAGGGCTCGGACTCGGGCTAAGTCCCAGAAGGCGGCGAACTCCGCTCCGCCCGACCCCAGGGCTCGGACTCGGGCTAAGTCCCGGAAGACGGCGAACTCCGCTCCGCCCGACCCCAGGGCTCGGACTCGGGCTAAGTCCCGGAAGACGGCGAACTCCGCTCCGCCCGACCCTAGGGCTCGGACTCGGGCTAAGACCCGGAAGACGGCGAACTCCGCTCCACCCGATCCCAGGGCTCGGACTCGGGCTAAGTCCTGGAAGACGGCGGACTCCCCTCCGCCCGACCCCAGGGCTCGGACTCGGGCTAAGCCCCCTAAGACGACGACTTCCGCCTCGCCCGACCCTAGGGCTCGGACTCCGCCCAGGCCTCAGCCGACCGACTCCGCCTCGCCCGACCCCGGGGGCTCGGACTCGGCCTCGGTCACAGGAGACAGACTCGACTTCGGCTTCGGAGGAGCTTCCACGTCGCCCAGCCTAGGGCGCAGACTGGCCACGTCAACAGGAGGCGCCATCATCACCCTACCCCGAGCTGACTCGGACCTCGAGGGACAAGACCGGCGTCCCATCTGGCTCGCTCTGCCAGACAGGCAATGATGGCGTCCCCGCACGAACAATGACGATGGCGGCCCGCGGCCCCCTTATGGAAGCAGGTGGACGTCAGCAAGGACTCGACGGCTCCAACAGCTGTCCCTCCACAGGCTCCAGCGCTCCTCCGACGGCCACGACATTACACCAACAGGGTGCCAATATCTCTCCGGCTGCCACAATGGTATGTACTTAGGACGCTAGCTCTCCCCCGCTAGACACGTAGCACTCTGCTACACCCCCATTTGTACACCTGGATCCTCTCCTTGCGCCTATAAAAGGAAGGACCACGACCCTCTTAGAGAGGGTTGGCCGCGCGGGGACGAGGACGAGACGAAGGCGCTCGCGTGAGGCCGCTCGCTCCCTCTCCCGCGTGGACGCTTGTAACCCCCTACTGCAAGCGCACCCTACCTGGGCGCGGGACGAACACGAAGGCCGCGGGATTCCCCACGTCTCTCTCTCTCTCGCTCTCCCCCCTTCACGCTCGCTCTCGCGCTCGACCCATCTGGGCTGGGGCACGCGGCGACATTCACTCGTCGGCATTAGGGACCCCCGGTCTCGAAACGCCGACAGTTGGCGCGCCAGGTAGGGGCCTGCTGCGTGTTGACGAATAGCTACCCGTCAAGCTCCAGATGGGCAGTCTCTAGCGACCTCTTCGACCCGGAACAGTGCTCCATTTCGGGAGCCTCGAGTTCATGTCTCTCGACGGCGGCTACGACATGATACTCCTTCTTCCGCCGCACGACGGCGACAACGGCGGCCAACGACCGGCATGCCGGCGGCGGAATCGACGACGTCTTCCCCACGTGGCGGAAGAGCAACCTTCGAGCTCGTCTCGTCGCCTTCCCCGCCACCGGAGGAGACGACGTGGTCGCCAAGGCCAAGCAGGAGGCGGCGCCGCGTCGGCTGTCGGGGGAGTCGACGACACCAACGCTCCGCCAAGGGGCGCGTCGGGCATCGACCTCGCGCCTGAGATGAAGGCGAGCGCCGTTTCCCCGCGACACGTCTACTCCAAGCGGACGGACGACGCCAGCACGCTCGCGAAGGACTTGCTGGACGTCACCCTTGTACCTGCGACGACGGCGCAGTCTACTCCCGACGCGACACCATCACCGCCCGTCGACCAAAAGGTACCGACCGACTCCCATCTCGTACATTTTGGATCCGGCCTCGACCCACCGAGCGGCCCCGCTCCGGTGGGAGCCCTCATAGAGGCATGTCAAAACCCTTTTGGGCTTCGCATAAGGTCACCTTGGGACCGACTGACAGACGTCTCGACCTACGGGCCCTCTGGGTCCGAGGAAGACGACGAACCCAGCTTCGGTTGGGATTTCTCTGGACTTGGCAACCCCTGTGCCATGCGGGACTTCATGACCGCATGCGACTACTGCCTTTCCGATTGTTCCGACGGTAGCCACGGCTTCGGCGACGAAGACTGCGGCCCAAGTCGTGAATGTTTCCACGTCGATCTAGGAGGGCCCGCCGAAGGCAACCATCTTGGCATGCCGGCGGACGGTGATCCCCCTAGGCTGGTGCCTCGCGTTGACATCCCTCAGGAGCTAGCTGTGGTCCCAGTCCCTGCGGGGGGTCAGGTCACACAGCTCGAGCAAATCCGCGAGGTACCGGCCAAGCTCGACGGGGGAGCAGGAACGCTTGAGCCGATCCGCCGGGACATCGGGCAGGCATGGGTGGTCCAACCTCCAGCCGGAGAAATACGTCATCTACCCCAGGGCTTCCAGCACCGCATCGCCGACGATGTCAGGGTCAGGTCGCCACCCACATCCAGCGGGGTAGGCCAGAACCTGGCTGCAGCAGCAATGCTCCTCCGCGCAATGCCGGAGCCATCAACTACCGAGGGGCGGCGCATCCAAGGAGAGCTTAAGAATCTCCTGGAAGGCGCCGCGGTCCGACGGGCCGAGAGCTCCGCCTCCCGAGGGCAGGGCTACCCCTCGGAACATCATGCCGTGACTTCCCGCTTCATGCGGGAGGCCTCGGTCAACACCGGGCGCACGCGCAACACAGCGCCTGCGGCCCCAGATCGCCTCGGCAACGAGCGCCCTCACCGTGACCGTCAGGCCCGCCTCGACGAGAGGGTGCGCCGAGGCTATCACCCTAGACGTGGGGGACGCTATGACAGCGGGGAGGATCGGAGTCCTTTGCCCGAACCACCTGGTCCGCAGGCCTTCAGTAGGGCCATACGACGTGCGCCTTTCCCGACCCGGTTCCGACCCCCGGCTACTATCACGAAGTACTCGGGGGAGACGAGACCAGAGCTGTGGCTCGCGGACTACCGGTTGGCCTGCCAATTGGGTGGAACGGACGATGACAACCTCATCATCCGCAACCTCCCCCTGTTCCTCTCCGACATCGCTCGCGCCTGGTTGGAGCACCTGCCTCCGGGGCAGATCTCCAACTGGGACGACCTAGTCCAAGCTTTCGCCGGCAATTTCCAGGGCACATACGTGCGCCCCGGGAACTCCTGGGACCTCCGAAGCTGCCAACAGCAGCCGGGAGAGTCTCTCCAGGACTACATCCGACGATTCTCGAAGCAGCGCACCGAGCTGCCCAACGTCACCGACTCGGATGTCATCGGCGCGTTCCTCGCTGGCACCACCTGCCGCGACCTGGTGAGCAAGCTGGGTCACAAGACCCCCACCAGGGCGAGCGAGCTGATGGACATCGCCACCAAGTTCGCCTCTGGCCAGGAGGCGGTCGAGGCTATCTTCCGGAAGGACAAGCAGCCCCAGGGCCGCCCATCAGAAGATGCCCCCGAGGCGTCAACTCAGCACGGCGCCAAGAAGAAGGGCAAGAGGAAGTCGCAAGCGAAGCGCGACACAGCCGACGCGGACCTTGTCGCCGCCGCCGAATACAAGAACCCTCGGAAACCTCAGGGAGGTGCCAACCTCTTCGACAAGATGCTCAAGGAGCCGTGCCCCTATCACCAGGGGCCCATCAAGCACACCCTCGAGGAGTGCATCATGCTTCGGCGCCACTTCCATAGGGCCGGGCCGCCCGCGGAGGGTGGCAGGGCCCATGACGACGACGATAGGAAGGAAGATCGCCAAGCAGGAGAGTTCCCTGAGGTCCGCGACTGCTTCATGATCTACGGTGGGCAAGCGGCGAATGCCTTGGCTCGGCACCGCAAACGAGAGCGCCGGGAGGTCTGTTCGGTGAAGGTGGCGGCGCCGGTCTACCTAGACTGGTCCGACAAGCCCATCCCCTTCGACCGAGCCGACCACCCCGACCACGTGCCGAGCCCGGGGAAATACCCGCTCGTCGTCGACCCCATCATCGGCGACGTCAGACTCACCAAAGTCCTCATGGACGGAGGCAGCAGCCTCAACATCATATACGCCGAGACCCTCGGACTCCTGCGCATGGATCTGTCCTCCATCCGGGCGGGCGCTGCGCCCTTCCACGGGATCATTCCCGGGAAGCGCGTTCAGCCCCTCAGACAGCTCGACCTCCCTGTCTGCTTCGGAACACCCTCCAACTTCCGAAGGGAGACCCTGACGTTCGAAGTGGTCGGGTTCCGAGGAACCTACCACGCGGTACTGGGAAGACTGTGCTACGCGAAGTTCATGGCCATCCCCAACTACACCTACCTGAAGCTCAAGATGCTGGGCCCCAACGGGGTCATCACCGTCGGCCCCACGTACAAACACGCGTTCGAATGCGACGTGGAGTGCGTGGAGTATGCCAAGGCCCTCGCCGAGTCCGAGGCCCTCATCACCGACCTGGAGAGCCTCCCCAAGGAGGTGCCTGACGTGAAGCGTCACGCCAGCAACTTCGAGCCAGCGGAGACGGTCAAGTCCGTCCCTCTCGACCCCGTCAACGACAACTCCAAGCAAGTCCGGATCGGCTCCGGGCTCGATCCCAAACAGGAAGCAGTGCTCGTCGACTTTCTCCGCACGAACGCCGACGTCTTCGCGTGGAGTCCCTCGGACATGCCCGGCATACCGAGGGATGTCGCCGAGCACTCACTGGACATCCGGGCCAGAGCCTGACCCGTCAAGCAGCCTCTGCGCCGATTCGACAAGGAGAAGCGCAGAGCCATAGGCGAGGAGATCCACAAGCTGATGGCGGCAGGGTTCATCAAAGAGGTATTCCATCCTGAATGGCTTGCCAACCCTGTGCTTGTGAGAAAGAAAGGTGGGAAATGGCGGATGTGTGTAGACTACACTAGTCTGAACAAAGCATGTCCGAAGGTTCCCTACCCTCTGCCTCGCATCGATCAAATTGTGGATTCCACTGCTGGGTGCGAAACCCTGTCTTTCCTCGATGCCTACTCAGGGTATCACCAAATCAGGATGAAAGAGTCCGACCAGCTCGCGACTTCTTTCATCACACCCTTCAGCATGTACTGCTATGTCACCATGCCGTTTGGTTTGAGGAATGCGGGCGCGACGTACCAACGGTGCATGAACCATGTGTTCGGCGAACGCATTGGCCGCACGGTCGAGGCCTACGTCGATGACATTGTAGTCAAGACAAGAAAGGCCTCCGACCTCCTTTCTGACCTTGAAGCGACATTCCAATGTCTCAAGGCAAAAGGCGTCAAGCTCAATCCCGAAAAGTGTGTCTTCGGGGTGCCCCGAGGCATGCTCTTGGGGTTCATCGTCTCCGAGCGGGGCATCGAAGCCAACCCGGAGAAGATCTCAGCAATCACCGGCATGGGGCCCATCAAGGACTTGAAGGGCGTACAGAGGGTCATGGGATGTCTCGCGGCTCTGAGCCGCTTCATCTCACGCCTCGGCGAAAGAGGTCTGCCCCTGTACCGCCTCTTAAGGAAGGCAGAGTGCTTCACCTGGACCCCTGAGGCCGAGGAAGCCCTCGGGAACCTGAAGGCGCTTCTGACGAAGGCGCCTAACCTGGTGCCCCCAGCCGCCGGAGAAGCCCTCCTGGTCTACGTCGCCGCAACCACTCAGGTGGTTAGCGCCACGATTGTGGTCGAGAGGCAAGAAGAGGGGCATGCATTGCCCGTTCAGAGGCCAGTCTACTTCATCAGTGAGGTACTGTTCGAAACCAAGATCCGCTACCCACAAGTTCAGAAACTGCTATATGCGGTGATTCTGACACGGCGCAAGTTGCGACACTACTTCGAGTCTCATCCGGTAACTGTGGTGTGTTTCTTCCCCCTGGGAGAGATCATCTAGTGCCGGGAGGCCTCGGGGAGGATTGCAAAGTGGGCGGTGGAAATCATGGGCGAGACAATCTCGTTCGCCCCCGGAAGGCTATCAAGTCCCAGGTCTTGGCGGACTTTGTAGCTGAATGGGTCGACACCCAGCTCCCAACAGCTCCGATCCAGCCGGAGCTCTGGACCATGTTCTTCGACGGGTCGCTGATGAAGATGGGAGCCGGCGCAGGTCTACTCTTCGTCTCGCCCCTCGGGAAGCACATACGCTATGTGCTATGTCTCCATTTCCCGGCGTCCAACAATATGGCCGAGTATGAGGCTCTGGTCAATGGGTTGCAGATCGCCATCGAGCTAGGGGTCCGACGCCTCGACGCTCGTGGTGACTCGCAGCTCGTCATCGACCAAGTCATGAAGAACTCCCACTGCCGCGACCCGAAGATGGAGGCCTATTGCGATGAGGTTCGGCGCCTGGAAGACAAGTTCTATGGGCTCGAGCTCAACCACATCACCCGACGCTACAACGAGACTGCGGACGAGCTGGCTAAGATAGCCTCGGGGCGGACAACGGTTCCCCCGGACGTTTTCTCCCGAGACCTACATCAACCCTCAGTCAAGGCTGACGACTCGCCCGAGCCCGAGAAGGCCTCAGTCCAGCCCGAGGCACCCTCGGCCGAGCCCGAGGCACCCTCGGCTCCGCCCGAGGCACCCTTGGCCCTCGAGGGTGAGGCACTGCGCGTCGAGGAGGAGCGGAGCGGGGCCACGCCTAATCGAAACTGGCAGACCCCATACCTGCAATATCTCCGCCGAGGGGAACTACCCCCGACCAAGCTGAGGCTCAGCGATTGGCAAGGCGTGCCAAGTCATTCGTCCTACTGGGGGACGGCGAGGAGCTCTACCACCGCAGCCCTTCAGGCATCCTCCAGCGATGCATCTCCGTCACCGAAGGTCAGGAACTCCTTCAAGAGATACACTCGGGGGCTTGCGGCCATCACGCAGCACCTCGAGCACTCGTCGGAAATGCTTTCCGACAAGGTTTCTACTGGCCAACGGCAGTGGCCGACGCCACTAGAATTGTCCGCACCTGCGAAGGGTGTCAGTTCTACGCAAGGCAGACCCACCTGCCCGCTCAGGCTCTGCAGACCATACCCATCACCTGGCCTTTTGCTGTATGGGGTCTGGACCTCGTCGGCCCCTTGCAGAAGGCACCCGGGGGCTACACGCACCTGTTGGTTGCCATCGACAAATTCTCCAAATGGATCGAGGTCCGACCCCTAAACAGCATCAGGTCCGAGCAGGCGGTGGCGTTCTTCACCAACATCATCCATCGTTTCGGGGTCCCGAACTCCATCATTACCGACAATGGCACCCAGTTCACCGGCAGAAAGTTCCTGGACTTCTGCGAGGATCACCACATCCGGGTGGACTGGGCCGCCGTAGCTCATCCCATGACGAATGGGCAAGTGGAGCGCGCCAACGGCATGATCCTACAAGGACTCAAACCTCGGATCTACAACGACCTCAACAAGTTCGGCAAGCGATGGATGAAGGAACTCCCTTCGGTGGTCTGGAGCCTGAGGACAACACCGAGCCGAGCCACGGGCTTCACGCCGTTCTTTCTAGTCTATGGGGTCGAGGCCATCTTGCCCACAGACTTAGAATACGGTTCCCTGAGGACGAGGGCCTACGCTGATCAAAGCAACCAAGCTAGCCGAGAAGACTCACTGGATCAGCTGGAAGAGGCTCGGGACAGGGCCTTACTACACTCGGCACGGTACCAGCAGTCCATGCGACACTACCATGCCCGAGGGGTCCGGTCCCGAGACCTCCAGGTGGGCGATCTGGTGCTTCGGATGCGACAAGATGCCCGAGGGCGGCACAAGCTCACGCCCCCCTGGGAGAGGCCATTCGTCATCGCCAAGGTTCTGAAGCCCGGAACGTACAAGCTGGCCAACAGTCAAGGCGAGGTCCACGGCAACGCCTGGAACATCCAACAGCTACATCGCTTCTACCCTTAAGCTGTTTCCAAGTTGTTCATATACCTCGCTCCTACGCAAAGTTTAGTCATCAAGGAAGGGTCAACCTTGCCTCGGCAAAGTCCGACCCTCCCTCGGGGGCTAAAAGGGGGGCAACCCCCTCTGCGTCGAATTTTCTCTTCGAAAAAAGATCTTTTCTGCCAGAGTATCTTTCGCGCTTTTTGGCTACTTCGAAAGTGGATCCCGAAAACGACAGAGTACACGTAAGCAGCCAACGCTGACCGAGCCGAGGGACTCCTACGCCTCCGGGATACGGACACCTCACTCGTCACCTTCTGAGATAAGTAACTCGCGTTCGGATAAGTGACTCTGCGGACCGAACAAGTCTTCATGCTCGGAAGCTCCTCTGCCCAAACGATCTTTCGAGCCTTCTCGACTGCGTTGGTGACAGGGCCCCATGGACGGGTAAGAGTGCGCGTAAACAGCAAGGCCGACCGAGCCAAGGGACTCCTACGCCACCAGGATATGGGTACTTCACTCGTCACCTTCTGTGACAAGCAACTCTCGCCCGAACAAACAACTCTGTTACCAACAAAAGAGTCCAGATACTCGAAATAAGGGGAAAGGAGATGCAGCCTTACAATGCGGCGAGGGTGTGTTTTGGCCTCGGCGGCCGCAGAAGACACACACTACAAGATGATCCGACCCTGCAGGCACGGATCCTAATGTTTGAAGGGAGCAACAACACCCTCGGCATCGACAACGCCTTCGGCGAGGCCCAACCTAGCCTCGGGCGGCTACGCGATTCGAGGGTCTCCACTTCGAAGGATGACATCAGCACCGCACCCGGGCCATCGTTGCCAGGGTCTTCTTTGAGAATCCGACCCTAGCAGGCGGCTCGGCCGGTCACCCCGAGGCATCGGCCCACTGTCCTCCGAGGACATCAGCCGACCCGAGGCATCGACAGCTCAATTCCGGCGTCGGTTGCGCCAGTGGACGACCCGGCCAGGTTCTGGCCGACCACACCTCCTTTCCAAAGCCAGCTTTGCCTCTGTTCGCGCTGACATCGCTACCCCTGGCCTCGGCTCGTCGAAGAGCGGCCGAGGGGTTCCTCTAACTAAGCAAGGGAAGCCTCGAGCAATAAGGTCGGCCGAGATGAGGGACTCCTACGCCTCCGGGATACGGATGCCTCACTCGTCACCTTTACATGGGGCGACCCGCGCTTGGTGAAGCGGTTCAAGCAATCAACAGGCGAGTCTTGGCATTCGAAAACGAGGAAGAAACACGGCTCCGTGCCGAAACTACATACATGTTCAGGCCTCAAAAGCCATGATGAAAAGACACCGGCACACAAGGTGCCATTACAAACAGAACTCTGGTTCCGCCCCCCGTGGGTGCAAAGAACCTCCATGCCGGTGAACCTGCAGAGCGACAAGCTTCGGGCGACTCGACAGCAGCGGCAGCCATGGTCCCAGGACGGATGCGGACCCCGAGGCGCACCGACAGATCCTCGTTCCTACCCTCGCCACGAAAGCGAGGGCGGAGGACAGAATGTTGAATCCTAGCTGGGCAGCAATAGTCCGCCCTCCCTGGCATGGCTGGAGGATGTCTCCCCTGCAGAGCCGGAGGATGGTTTCCTCCACCAGAAGCCTGAGGAAGAGGTCGCCAGCCGACCCGCGCAGGAGGTAGAGCTCCGGCTCAGCTTGCCCTCCGCCCCAGCAAGGATGACGAAGATCCTTGAAGCTGAGGGCAGGACCGAGATCACAGCCCGGCTTGCCTCTCCACACCCAGGGGCTGGGGGTCACCGCTTTTGGCGACCACCGGCGTAGGGGTACAGCCAGGCTGCACAACGAAAATCCTTGAAGCCGAACGATGGCTGAAAGGTACCAACCTCCGCGAGGTTGCGCCCCAACAACAGCAAGACGAAGACGACAAAGCGGGAAGGCTGCAAGCGTCTCCCATCCAGGGGCTTGGAAGGAGGAGAGACACGATGCATAAGGGAAGCACGAAGGCATGGTCGCTTTCCAAGGGGGTCGCCCTCCTTTTAAAGGCGACTCTCCCCACTTGCGTCCTCAGCCATCGCGGGCCGAGTCTTCTCCAGCACGCTTCGAGGTCCTCCCCTACAGCGCGGGGGCTGGGGCCCACGTGTCATGCAAGCTGCCCCAAGGCAGAAGGAGCCAAACCGCCGTGCGAGGCGCGCGTAACTGCCCAGCGGTTACAGGCGCTCCTCCACTTTTGCCCAGACCAGCGGGCGAAAGGGCGGACCACCATGCAGGCGGCATGCAACCGCGCCAAGTGGGCGTGCCCCTTCGACTCCAACGGGCCCAGCATGGAGATCCAGGCCCACGCGTCGTGCAACCGGCGCGCCGGTTGCCACGCGCAAGCAACTGCACCGCCGCTCACGCCACTACCGCGCCTCCTCTTTGTTGCATCTCTAATATTTAACTTATTATCAATTGGTCAACTATGTGATCTTGGCTATAAATGTTTGTTCATAGATTAGGAGGTTGTTGTGTATAAAGTGGATTCTCACTAAGTCATATTTAAGGATTTAGATGCAATAATCTATATTTAGTGAATTTCAGTTTGGAGGATGATAACTTAAAGACTTGCCTCTTTACCAAAAACTCACTTGAGTGGATATGGCATAGGAGGTTAGCTCATGTTGAAATGTGGACACTCGAGAAATGGTTAGAGGTTTGAAGGATGTTGTGTTCGAAAAATATAGGCTTAGTAATTATGGATGACTATTTTAAATATACTTGGGTGTTCTTTCTACAACAAAAGTTTGAAGCAACTTCTTTATTCAAGAGATTTGCCAAGTAAACATAAAAATGAGTTTGATTGCAAAATCAAGAAATTAGAAGTGACAATAACAAAAAATGACAACGTGCATTTTCAATAACATTGTGATGAAATTAGAATCAAACATGAAGTATTTGTCACATACACCCTTCAACAAACTGGTGTAGTGGAGACAAAGAATAGGACTTTGATCACTCTTGTAAGAACAATGATAAATGAGTATAACACCAATAAAAATATTTTGGACTGAGGCAATCAACATTGCATGCTATGCATCAAATCAAATATTTCTACATTGGCTGCTTGAAATGATCCTTTATGAGTTGCTCAATGGGAAGAAGTCCAATATCTCCTTCCGAGTGTTTGGATACACGTTCTACATCTTAAAAACATCAACACCTAGGCAAGTTTTAAAGACGTGATATTTGTTTCTTATCAAGTTATTCATTGAAATCCAAAGTATATCGAGTATTCAACCATGCCACTAGCTTGGTACAAGAAGCATATGATGTGGAATTTGATAAAACTAACAACTCTCAAGAAGCGCACGCGAATTTTGATGATGTAGGTAATAAACCACTGAGGGAAGTTACTAAGAACATGCTGGTTGGAGCAATCAAGCCCAAAGAGGATAAAGATGAAGTGCAAAAAAAATTTACATGCCATCTATCGAGTACTCAGGAATCAGGTACCCAAAATAGGCCCTTCAAAATGGACCACCTGCCAACCAAGTCTTTGTTGAGCAACCCTGTGAGGCGGGCCGACTGACCAACTCTCCAATGACCAACTCTGATGACCAACTCTGCCGACCAACTCTACGAGGTGGACTGGCTGACCAATTCTCCGATGACCAACTCCGATGATCAACTCTCCACCAATCAGTTGCCATCGACCAACTCACCGTCGACCAACCTGACGAGGTAAAGATATGAGACCAACGCTACTGATCCACGTCAGCTACTACGAGATGCGTGAAAGTGAAATGTGCCATTAGGCCATTTCTATAATTGTTTTGGTGATTAAGTGTCCAACACAAATGTTTCGAACTCTTATGTGCTAAAAAAGCAAAAAGGTGCAAATAAAAGACAAGGTATGTTTCTATACTTAGTGAATTATTTTAAGTATTAACATGGTTATCTAAGTGCTAGAAACAGTGCCGAGGAGAGAAGAAATGAAATGGAAAAGGCTTGGCTATGTGCAGCCAAACTCCAGCTCGGCTTGGCACACCGGACTGTCCGGTGGTGCAGGCTGGTCAACGCTGAAGTGGCCGCTCTCGGGAATCGACGGAGTCGTACGGCTATAATTCACCGGACTGTCCGGTGGTGCACCAGACTGTCCGATGGTGCACCGGACTGTCTGGTGGTGCACCGGACTGTCCGGTGAGTCATCCGCGGTGAACTCGTCGCTCTCGGGAAAAGCAAGAAGGCGACGTGGCTATAATTCACTGGACTGTCCGATGGTGCACCGGATTGTCCGGTGAGCCAACGACACCCATGCCAACGGTCGTCCGTGCGATCAACGCGCGACACGTGGCTGCTCCAACGGTCGGCTGGGTCTACGGGACTGTTCGGTGTGCACCGGACAGTGTCTGGTGTGCCAACCGGCTCCGAGGAGCAACGGTCGACTGTGCCCGATTTGGAAGGAAATCACGCACCAGGCATGCTACAGTGGCTGTCCGGTGTGCCACTCGACAGAAGACAAGGATAGCCTTCCATGTTGATCTCCAACGGCTCCTAGCTGCCTTGGAGCTATAAAAGGGACCCCTAGGCGCATGGAGCAGGCACTCAAGCATTCTCTAAGCATACTAAGACATCTAGACTCCGCTCCCACGCATTTGATTCGTCGTATTAGTGATTTGAGCTCCATTCGAGTTGTGAACTCCCCATGTTGTCATTTGAGCTCAAGTCTTCACTTGTGTGTGTGTGCGCTACGGATTGAATCTTGTGTGTGTTGCTTTTCCCTCCCTTACTTCTGTGTTTCTTTTGTGATCATCATTGTAAGGGCTAGAGGCTCTAAATTATGGAGATTCCTCGCAAACGGGAAAATACTCTAAAAGAAAAGACCGTGGTATTCAAGTTGATCATCGGATCACTTGAAAGGGGTTGAGTGCAACCCTCGTCCATTGGGACGCCACAACGTGGAAGTAGGCAAGTGTTACTTGGCCGAACCATGGGATAAAAATCATGTGTCTCTTGTGTTGCTTTCTCTGTGATTGTTTTGTTCACAAGAACTCACTTCAAAGCTACTTAGTCGCACTAACACTTTAATAACTAAGTTTTGTGGCTATTTAGTGTTTGATTTTACAGGATCACCTATTCACCCTCCTCTAGGTGCTCTCAATTGGTATCAGAACCATACTCTTCACTTAAGGGACTAACCGCCCAAAGCGATGGATCCTAAGGATAAGGGGATGGTGATTAACGACAAGGAGAAGGAGTCCGTCTTCAACGAGCTAAGAGACAACAAGCCTACCGACTCAGGCTTGAGTCACAAGAAGAGGAAGGGGAAGAAGAAGAGACGCATCAAGAAGATCATCTACTACGATAGCGATGCATCTTCTTCTTCACCAAGGGACGACGAATGACTCCTCGTCAAAAAAGAAAACGGTTAATCAAAACTATTCCTTTGATTATTCCTGTATTCCATACAATTCAAATGTTCATTTGCTTTCAATTCCACTTGGGAAACCCCCACACTTTGATGGAGAAGACTATTCCTTCTAGAGTCATAAAATGCGCAGTCATTTATTTTCCCTCCATCCTAGTATCTGGAAGATTGTTGAAAACAGAATGCATTTTGATAGTACTGACAATTCTGTTTTCATAAATGAACAAATCCATAAGAATGCCCAAGCTACTACTATTTTGCTAGCATCTCTTTGCAGGGATGTGTACAATAAAGTGAGTGGCTTGGACAACGCTAAACAGATCTGGGACACCCTCAAGATATCACATGAGGGAAATGATGCCACCATGATCACCATGATGGAACTGGTGGAGGGTGAGCTAGGGAGGTTCGCGATGATCAGGGGAGAAGAGCCAACACAAACCTACAATAGGCTCAAGACCCTGGTCAACAAGATACAAAGCTACAGAAGCACAAGATGGATGGATCATGATGTTGTCTGACTCATGCTAAGGTCATTTACTGTAATTGACCCCCCATCTTGTCAATCTTATTTGTGAAAAACCCAGGTACACCAAAATGACGCCCGAGGAGATCCTCGAAAAATTCGTAAGCGGGCGTATGTTGGTGAAGGAGGCTCGATACCTAGACGATGCACTAAACGGTCCACTACCCGTCTACGAGCCACAGCCCGTTGCTCTCAAAGCAACTAGCAGCAAGGAGACGCTACCAAGCAAGGTAGCATAAGTGGAGGCTACTGGGCTAAATGAAGATGAGATAGCGCTTATCATCAAGCGCTTTAAGACCGCACTCAAAGGACGCAAGGAGTACCCCAACAAGAATAAAACAAGGGGAAAACGCTCCTGCTTCAAATGCAGTAAGACTGGTCACTTTATTGCTCAATGTCCCGATAATGAAATTGACCAGGCACAAGAAAGACATGGGAAGAAGGAGAAGAAGAAGAATTATAGGAATGCGAAGGGCGAGGCACATCTAGGAAAGGAATGGGATTCTGACTACTCTTCATCAAACTCCAACGACGAAGGACTTGCTGCCTCGGCCTTTGACAAGTTCTCACTCTTCCCCAACGAACGCCATACATGCCTTATGGCCAAGGAAAAGAAGGTACACATTCAAGATACCCCCAAGTACACTTCTTCTAGCGATGAGGAATCTTCTGACGATGAGGTAGATTACTCAAATTTATTTAAGGGGTTAGATCGAGCTAAAGTAGAGAAAATTAATGAATTAATCGATGCTCTCAATGAAAAAGATAGACTACTAGAAAAGCAAGAGGATATTTTATATGAGGAACATGACAAATTTGTTAGTGTGCAAAAATCTCTTGCTTTAGAAATTAAGAGAAATGAAATGCTATCTTCTGAGTTATCTGCTTGCCATGAATCTGTCTCTAGTTTAAGGAGTTTAAATGATGAATTAAATGCTAAGTTAGAGGAAGTCAACAAAACTAGTTCATGTGTAGAGCATGTTGTTATTTGTAATAGATGTAAGGATTTTGATACTTGTGATGAACATCTTGCTTCTATTACTAAATTGAACAATGAGGTGGCAAGTCTTAATGCTCAACTTAAGACTTGCAAAGTTGATTTTGATAAATTGAAATTTGCTAGGGATGCCTACACCATTGGTAGACACCCCTCAATTAAGGATGGACTTGGTTTTCAAAAGAAAACCAAGAACTTGATGAGCCAAAGGACTCCCATTCTCAACAAGGAGAAAGGGAAGGCCCCTATGGCTAATAGTTCCCAAAAGAATCATGCTTACATAGAAAATTTACTAGGAATAGACACTATGATAATGCTATGATTGCTTCCAGCTCTACTTATGATTTTGGTAGAAATAGGCCTAGGCGTAATCATGATGTGTCTCATGCGCCTAGGAGAAATTATGCTACTCATGCTTCTAGGAAAATGTGCAATGAACCTACTGCTATTTTTCATGCTTACAACACTTCTTTTGTACTTTCATGTAAGAATGCAAAAGTAGTTGCTAGGAAGTTGGGATCCAAATGAAGGGAGACAAAACTTGTATTTGGGTTCCAAAAGTAATTGTGACTAACCTTGTAGGACCCAACAAGAGTTGGGTACCTAAAACCCAAGCTTAATTCCTTGTAGGTTTATATATCCGGGGGCTCTAGCTGGATAATCGACAGCGGATGCACAAACCACATGACGGGGGAGAAGAAGATGTTCACCTCCTATGTCAAGAACAAGGATTCCCAGGATACGATCATCTTTGGAGATGGGAACCAAGGCAAGGTTAAAGGCTTGGGCAAGATTGCCATCACTAACGAGCATTCAATATCAAATGTATTTCTAGTAGAGACGCTCGGGTACAACCTTCTGTCTGTAAGTCAATTGTGTCACATGGGTTACAATTGTCTGTTTACAAATGTTGATATATCTGTCTTTAGAAGGAGTGATGGTTCATTAGGTTTTAAGGGTGTATTAGACGGCAAACTCTACTTAGTTGATTTTTCGAAAGAGAATGCCGATCTAGATGCATGCCTAATAGCTAAGACTAATATGGGCTGGCTTTGTCATCGCCGTCTAGCACATGTTGGGATGAAGAATCTTCATAAACTTCTAAAGGGAGATCATGTGTTAGGACTAACCAATGTCTGTTTTGAGAAAGACAGACCATGTGCAGCTTGTCAGGCAGGGAAACAGGTGGGAAGCACTCATCACAGCAAGAACGTGATGACAACATCAAGACCACTGGAGCTTCTTCACATGAACCTCTTTGGACCCATTGCCCACCTCAACATCGGGGGAAGTAAGTATGGTCTTGTAATTGTTGATGACTTTTCCCGCTTCACTTGGGTGTTCTTTTTGCAGGACAAATCAGAAACCCAAGGGACCCTAAAGCGCTTTCTAAGGAGGGCTCAAAACGAATTTGAGCTAAAGGTGAAACGATAAGGAGCGACAACGGGTCCGAGTTCAAGAATCTGAAAGTTGAGGAGTATCTTGAGGAGGAAGGCATCAAGCATGAGTTCTCCGCTCCCTATACACCACAGCAAAATGGTGTAGTAGAGAGGAAGAACATGACGCTAATTGACATGGCGAGAATGATGCTTGGAGAGTTCAAGACGCCCGAGCGGTTTTGGTCGGAAGCTGTGAACACAGCATGCCACGCCATAAACTGGCTCTTCCTGCATCGCCTCCTAAAGAAGACCTCCTACGAACTCCTTACCGGTAACAAACCCAATGTTTCTTACTTTCTTGTATTTGGGAGCAAATGCTACATTCTGGTGAAGAAAGGTAGACATTCCAAATTTGCTCCCAAGGCAGTAGAAGGGTTTTTACTAGGGTATGACTCAAATACAAAGGCGTATAGGGTCTTCAACAAATCATCAGGATTGGTTGAAGTCTCTAGCGACGTTGTATTTGATGAGACTAATGGCTCTCCAAGAGAGCAAGTTGATCTTGATGACATAGATGAAGATGAAGTTTCGATGGCCGCAATGCACACGATGGCGATAGGCGATGTGCGACCACAGGAACAACAGGAGCAAGATCAGCCATCTTCCTCCATGATGGTGCATCCCCCAACTCAAGATGATGAACTGGTACCACAAGAAGAAGGGCATGATCAAGGGGGAGCACAAGAAGATCAAGCAATGGAGGAAGAAGCACTACGGGTCCCTCTAACTCAAGTCTGAGCAACGATCCAAAGACATCACCCCATCGATCAGATTCTAGGTGATATCAGCAAGGGACTAACTACTCGCTCACGCTTAGCTAATTTTTGTGAGCATTACTCGTTTGTCTCTTCTATTGAGCCTTTCAGGGTAGAAGAGGCCTTGCAAGATCTGGACCGGGTGTTGGCCATGCAGGAAGAACTCAACAACTTCAAGAGAAATGAAGTTTGGAGCCCGGTGCCACGTCCAAAGCAAAACATTGTGGGAACCAAGTGGGTGTTCTGCAATAAGCAAGACGAGCACAGGGTGGTGACAAGAAACAAGGCTCGACTTGTGTCAAAAGGTTATGCCCAAGTCACAGGTTTGGATTTCGAGGAGACTTTTGCTCCTGTGGCTAGGCTAGAGTCTATTCGAATATTATTAGCCTTTGCCGCTCACCACTCTTTTAGGCTGTTTCAAATGGACGTAAAGAGCGCTTTCCTCAACGAGCCAATCAAGGAGGAGGTATACGTGGAACAACCCCCTGGCTTTGAGGATGATAGGTATCCTGACCACGTGTATAAGCTCTCTAAGGCGCTCTATGGACTTAAACAAGCCCCAAGAGCATGGTATGAATGCCTTAGAGATTTCTTAATTGCTACCGCTTTTAAGGTTGGGAAAGCTGATCCCACTCTTTTTACCAAGACTTGTGATGGTGATCTCTTTGCGTGCCAAATTTATGTCGATGACATAATATTTGGTTCTACTAACCAAAAGTCTTGTGAGGAGTTTAGCAGGGTGATGATGCAAAAGTTCGAGATGTCGATGATGGGCGAGTTGACCTACTTCCTTGGATTCCAAGTGAAGCAACTCAAGGACGGCACCTTCATCTCCCAAACAAAGTACACTTAGGATCTTCTCAAGAGGTTTGGATGAAGGACGCCAAGCCCGCAAAGACACCGATGGGAACTGACGGCATGTTGACCTCAACAAAGGAGGTAAGTCCGTTGATCAAAAGGCATATCGGTCCATGATAGGTTCATTGCTTTATTTATGTGCTAGTAGACCAGACATTATGCTGAGTGTATGCATGTGTGCTAGATATCAATCCGACCCCAAGGAATGTCATCTTGTGGCTGTTAAGCGAATTCTTAGGTATTTAGTTTCTACGCCTTGCTTTGCGATCTGGTATCCAAAGGGGTCTACCTTTGACTTGATTGGATACTCAGACTCCGATTATGCCGGGTGCAAGGTTGATAGGAATAGCACATCGGGGACATGCCAATTTCTAGGAAGGTCCCTGGTGTCCTGGAGTTCCAAGAAACAAACATCCGTTGCCCTATCCACCGCTGAGGCCGAGTACGTTGCCACAGGATAGTGTTGCGTGCAACTACTCTGGGTGAGGCAAACCCTCCGGGACTTTGGCTACAATCTAAGCAAAGTCCCACTCCTATGTGACAATGAGAGTGCAATCCGCTTGGCGGATAATCCTGTTGAACGCAGCCGCACTAAGCACATAGACATCTGGCATCACTTCCTAAGAGACCACCAGCAAAAGGGAGATATCAAGGTGTACCATATTAGCACCGAGAACTAGCTAGCCAATATCTTCACTAAGCCTTTAGATGAGAAAAGGTTTTGCAGGCTGCGTAGTGAGCTAAATGTCTTAGATTCACGTAACTTGGATTGATCTATAGCATACATGTGTTCTATGCCTTTGATCATGTTAATTTGAGCATTTATATCAATTGTTGTTTATTTGTGGTACTCAATTCCAAGTTCATTCTTATGCTCTCATTGCCTTTTTGCTCTTAATTGACATTTTTTGGTGAGGCAATGGGTTAGAGGGCCAAAAATGATCCCGTTTTGGTGCTTAATGCCAAAGGGGGAGAAATTAAGGCCAAAGCAAATGGATCAGCTACCACTTGTGAATTTCAAAAATAGTAGAGCTAGAATTTGCATTTTGCCCAAAATGCTCTTATTGCAAAATTCAGTCTCTTATGGGGGGAATTTTGATTATGGGAAAAGGGGGAGTTTTTGGCACTTGATCAATTTCACTCTTGGAATATCACTCTTTGCGCCCAAACAAGCGTGTTTGACTTAGAGATAGGAAAATGAATTTGATTTATAAAAACAAACTAAGTGGTGGCAAAGAGTGATCCAAATATGCCAAATCATAAGCAAAAAATTAATTTGGTCTTCAATTGCATTGATGTTGCACTCTTTTTGTTGCTTTTTGATGTGTTGGCATAAATCACCAAAAAGGGGGAGACTGAAAGGGAAATGTGCCCTTGGGCCATTTCTATAATTGTTTTGGTGATTAAGTGTCCAACACAAATGTTTCAAACTCTTATGTGCTAAAAAAGCAAAAGGTTCAAATCAAAGACAAGGTATGTTTTTAGACTTAGTGAATTGTTTTTAAGTACTAACATGGTTATCTAAGTGCTAGAAACAGTGCTGATGAGAGAAGAAATGAAATGGAAAAGACTTGGCTATGTGCAGCCAAACTCCAGCTCGGCCTGGCACACCGTACTGTCCGGTGCGCCAGGCTGGTCAACGGTGAAGTGGTCGCTCTCGAGAATCGATAGAGTCGTACGGTTATAATTCACCGGACTGTCCGATGGTGCACCGGACTGTCCAATGGTGCACCGGACTGTCCGATGGTGCACCGGACTATCCGGTGAGTCATCCGCGGCGAACTCGTCGCTCTCGAGAAAAGCAAGAAGGCGACATGGCTATAATTCACTGGACTGTCCGGTGAGCCAACGGCGCCCGCGCCAACGGTCGTCCGCGCGATCAACACGCGACACATGGCTGCTCCAACGGTCGGCTGGGTGCACTGGACTGTCCGGTGCGCCAACCGGCTCAGAGGAGCAACGGTCGACTGTGCCCGATTTGGAAGGAAATCACACACCAGACATGCTACAGTGGCTGTCCGGTGGCGCACCGGACTATCCGGTGCGCCACTCGACAGAAGGCAAGGATAGCCTTCCATGTTGATCTTCAACGGCTCCTAGCTGCCTTGGGGCTATAAAAGGGACCCCTAGGCGCATGGAGCAGGCACTCAAGCATTCTTTAAGCATACTAAGACATCCAGACTCCGCTCCCACGCATTTGATTCTCGTGTTAGTGATTTGAGCTCCATTCGAGTTGTGAACTCCCCGTGTTGTCATTTGAGGTCAAGTCTTCACTTGTGTGCGTGTGTGTGCTGCAGATTGAATCTTGTGTGTGTTGCTTTTCCCTCCCTTACTTCTGTGTTTCTTTTGTGATCATCACTGTAAGGGCGAGAGGCTCCAAATTGTGGAGATTCCTCGCAAACGGGAAAATACTCTAAAAGAAAAGACCGTGGTATTCAAGTTGATCATCGGATCACTTGAAAGGGGTTGAGTGCAACCCTCGTCGCCACAACGTGGAAGTAGGCAAGTGTTACTTGGCCGAACCACGAGATAAAAATCACGTGTCTCTTGTGTTGCTTTCTCTGTGATTGTTTTGTTCACAAGAACTCGTTTCAAAGCTACTTAGTCGCACTAACACTTTAATAACTAAGTTTTGTGGCTATTTAGTGTTTGATTTTATAGGATCACCTATTCACCCCCCTCTAGGTGCTCTCAATGCGTCACCATCAAGCCACGTCCGAACATACACACAACACACCGAATGGGCACCGGGGTCTCCATAGTGACAACTCGCCATACCGAGTGTACGTCTACGCACATTGACAGGTGACGAAGGGGTCATGATGATAGGAGAAGCCATGCCATGTACAACCACAAGATGAGACTGGTCCGTGGGACCCATTGTGCACCACTACAAATATGTCAGCGATGGACTCACTATAGGAGCTGGAGTAACGAACGACGCCATACCGGAAGTACGGCTGCACACGACCCTACGGAGGACCCACCATGACAACATGGGAAGCCAATCTCTCTCTCTGTAGTAGAAAACATATTTCCTATGTAAGGTCCTACCCTTGAGATATAAAAGGGTAGGGCCCTCTCCTCCTTCCAACACGAGCACACTAGTTGTAAAATGCTCCAGAGCAATACTACGATCATCACTATATTGAACTAGGGCGTAAGCCTAAACCAGTATAAACACACCGTCTCAAATCCATCACTTGATTCCCGGTGGCTCACCATTCGGAGTGAGTCCATGCCAGCTTCCTCTCCAAACACAAATCTTATTGTCACCTAATTTTCGAAACCACGACACCATCTTAATCGAATATGTCACAACATGATAAGATAAAAGATATCTAAATACAGATACTTATGTATTTCAAGACCGAGCAATGACACAAGCTTGACATGTTGTGAGTCGCATCGTGCATAGAAAAATAACATAGCTGATGTGATCGGACGAGGAAATGCCTAGAGCTAATCGAACGATCATCATTTTCTAGACGACGTGGACACGCTTTCCACATGCCAGGCGTAATTCTCAGTTGTCTATTAAAATTAATTATTTATTATTTTATTATTAATTATTATCTATACTCCTATATAAAGCACCACTTCAATCTTTACAACAATCACCCAAACAATTGTGCATCATAGTGTTTATCTCATCTAAATACACCCAACCAAATGCACCAAGAACCATCCCACCTTTGAAACCAAGAGACGAGATCAATCGAAATCTCTCCTTTTTCTTACTCACTCAAATCCAATGCCCTAGCTTTTTTGGATCATCCCTCACTCATCATCAACCATGCCTCCACCCACAATCCCCTCACATGCCACTGACTCCTCATTATCCTACCCGCCACCGCCCCCTCCAACGCACGAGCACAGTCCCTACCCCCGCCAACTTTCCCAACTACCAGGCTTCCCCTCTGCCACCACTGTCATAGCACAACAAGAGCATCTTGAAGTCAGAGATGCTCTGGCTGTTGTCGTAGTTGAGCAGTGGCAGCACGTCACGGAGCACGAAGAGGCAGTAGAGGACCATCTTGGCGCTAGAGCTAGTGGTGAGCGCCATGGCCACGAGGTAGGGCAATGTCTGCACAAAGAGGGCTTCATGTTTCGTCACGTCAGCGTGCCAGGCAAGCTCAAAGCAAGCATCGACAAGGGCAGCGAGCAGCAGGTTAGCGGTGGCGAGGAGCGCGAGACGACCATGGAGCAGTGTGAGCGGGTACATGAGGTCCTCCCATCTTGATGGGTAGGTGGGGTGTGTGACGAGCAGGTGGAGGAGGACAATGGCTGGGCGTGGAGGAGGGGGTGGGTCTAGGCACGTTGGAAGCGCAGTCGACATCGGGGTTGAAGGGGGGAGCGAGGGTTAGGGTGAGTGTCTACAGAAGTGAGACGAGTTGTGTGTGGTAGACAAACATTTTTACTAGTTAAATTAAATGATCTACTTTATGGTGCAAGGGCTAGATCTACCGTAGACCCTGTTTAGCACAACTTATTTCATATCTTTTTTCACAGATTTAAGCAGAAGCTATATTAAATAGGGCGCTTCCGCAATGACTTATTAGTTCAACTGCTTTTCAAAATAAACTAAAAGCAGATAATAAGTAGAAGTTGTAGCTTCTTAAATAGGTTATCTTTACTTAAGCAGTTGTGTCTATACATGGCCAATAAGCACGAGGCTCGCTATTTGGGCCTGATCCGAGCTCGACACGACCCAGTTCTATGCGGGCCCGGGTCTAGCCCGGCACGGGCGGCGTGCTGGGCCCGTTCCAAGTTTTGGGCCTGTCGGGCTGGCCCGAGCACAGCCCATTTAATAAGGCAAACATTGCAAAAAACAACTCTATTTTTTATTTAAAGTCTATCATTTATTTGTGAAATGCTTATTATTTGTAATATATGTTATTGTATTTGGTTATATCCTTCAATTTTGATTTATAAATATGTTTATTTTTATTGTGATTTAATTTAATTTAAGCTTGATTTATGTGTTGGCGGGCTCGGACAGGCACAATGAACATTATCGAGCTAGGCTTAACGGGCCGGGCCGGCCCGATTGGACCCATCCCGTGTTGGGCTCCGTTCGATGAGTTGAACCCGCTGGACAGCCCGGCCCAGCCCGAATAATTAATCGGGCCTAAACGTGCCGTGCTTAAGCGGGCCGTGCTTCGACGGTTCGGGCCAGGCGGTCCGTTTGGACATCTCTCTAGTTATGTCAAACAGGGTCACGGTACCATGTTGTAGGCTGTCCATGTGGCTGCAAATGGTGAATAGAGGCCCAAAATTTGTGTCAAATTTTCATTTACCTTTCCATGCTAGCAAACGAAAACATATATAGTAGCTATATCGTTTTTTTTTCTCCTGGCTTAGAAACTTCGTCCCATCATGCTAGTTTAATTTGTATACCCTGGCGCAAGCTATTCCTCTGGCCTTGATAATCTTGCGCGTGCATGCATTTGTATGGATATGATCGCAGGCACGCACGCCACGCATCCATTCTCAATCCCCATTTGCTTGAACATCTAATGTCTCTCTGCACCACTTGCGCACGCTACACACCGTCTGATACGCCAAGATCCCAAGCTAAAATAACACCACCCAATGATCATATGAAAACAAGTGACAGTGCGAGCCAGCCCATGGAGCTAGCGATCTTGGCCATTTGCGGATCGGAGCCACCCGAAGCCGCACACAAAATATTCGATACCGTATATAAGGGGAAAACACTATAGTCGTTATAGGAGGTAGGCAAATAATCCTCTTCCTAACCGGCAGCCGGGTTCACATGCATATACGATGGCCGCGGGGTTCACATGAACGCTATTGTGCCTAGTGCACCGATTTATTAATCACCCAAGGTTGTACTATAAATACATCGGTAATGCTGTGATCAAAGCATCGCAAACAAGATCTCTAACCACTGCATTATTGGCTGTAGAGAGAGTGATCGCGATCGTTGTAGCTGTTGGCTTGTGATCGATCGAGACGAGCAATGGCGTCCAGGGCGTTTGCGCTGTTCCTGGCCGTGAACCTGGTGGTGCTGGGCGTAGCCAGCGCCTGCTCGCCCTACTGCCCGACCCCGACCCCGACCCCGACCCCCTCGACGCCGACGCCCACGCCGTCGTCGTTCGGCAGGTGCCCCCGCGACGCGCTCAAGCTTGGCGTGTGCGCCAACGTGCCGGGCCTCATCAAGGCGAAGGTGGGCGTGCCGCCCGCGGAGCCGTGCTGCCCGCTGCTGGAGGGGCTCGTCGACCTGGAGGCCGCCGTCTGCCTCTGCACCGCCATCAAGGGCCAAATCCTCGGCATCAACCTCAACCTGCCAATCGATCTCAGCCTCATCCTCAACTACTGCGGCAGGACCGTGCCCACCGGCTTCAAGTGCTGAGCTGAGCGCGCCTTGCGTGCTCGACGTGCTGCGCGCGTTCGCCTCCCTTGCATGCATATGCACGCACACGATGAGTGATGCATATTATGGTTTGGTTGCATTTCCACGTACGCGCGACGACTAGTCCGCATCATGCATGTACGCATGGCCGTGCGGTCGTTTGGATCTGATTTGTATTCTCCCCGCGACCCCGCCTGGCTGCTGCCTCTTTATTTCCTCCCCGTGCATTTGTCATGTTGTAAAGAGTTAGCCGGCTGTCACTTGTATGCCGGTGATATATAAGTTCAAATCAAGTTTGTCTTGCGCTTTGTATTTCAGTGTTTTGCTTGTTCTGATCATATTCTGGCCGTACATGAGCTTATATGGATACTACCAATAAAACGTATTTAGAGCATATTCAGATATAAAGGGCTAATTGCTACTAGTTATCTAAAAACTAATCAAAATCAGTTTCAGTATGCCTAATTAGAAGGGTTAATTTTTAGCCAAGTCTTTATCTAATTAATTGTTAGCTAACATATTCAGATATGTTTTAGTGATCCAAACAGACTATGTATAAATGTGCCAAACTGATCAACATATATTAGTTGTTAGGTTCCGTTAGGAACAAGTTGATTCTCCCTCCGTTTTCTATTATAAGTTGCATGGACATATTCAAACTTTAAAATAATTTGGCTAACAATTTTTAGTTATTATAATACAAATTTGGTACAAGTAGCTTTATAATTAAATGTACTAATCAACCATCACAAGTTTATAAGTACAAGTAACCTTAGTGTTTAGTACTGTAGGTCCACCATAGGTGATCCATATGGTGGGCTTAGTTTGTAGAGGACACGAAAGATGAGTTATGACAGAACAAAGGACATAAGATTTACATAGATTTGGGCAGCCAAATTGTTTTCACTCTTTAAACTAAAAATTTTGGTTGCTAACATAAAAGAGTAACAAGAACCGGAATTCCTTGCTATGCATAGAAACAAGAAATGTTTCTAGTGGTTCTCAAGGGGAATCATTTCTCACCTGACCCGTTTGATTGTGATTCTACTAATTCTCGCAAGAATTATAAATGTTTCTAGTTGCCAAACAGGACTTGAGATACCAATTGATGTACCAAGTCACAAGTCAGGCGAACAAAGAGGGTTAAATGGAAAACACTGTTTTTCTAGACAATCTTTACACTCACTAATTTCAAACATGAGCCCTAAAAAACAATAAAAAAATCAGAAAAAGTGATGCCCTTGAGCTAATTGGTGGCTAGATGTTCTCTCTGATAATCGAAAGACACAATGGGACACTCAACACACTACAAAGCCAAACACAATACAAAAACCTCTAAAACTATAAAATAAAGATGTCAACTTCAATCACAATGGAATAAGATTCCAACCTAAAATCTTCTATACCTAACTAGTTACATGAGAACTAAGATTTTTCTAACACTATTGGAAACGCACAAAACAAGCGGATTGATGATTGGAGTCACGAAACTAAAAATGGTCTAAAACATAATCTGCACAAACAAAGATGCTTGGCCATGGTTAGAAGTTGGCTTGGACAGTTCACTGTGTAGCCTCCAAAAGTTGGCATGGGCAGCCTTGCCAGTTTACCATGTTGGCTGGGTACCACAGTTAGCCTAGTCAGTAGTCAGGTTGAGAGTTAGGCCTCACCGACTTTTAAAGTTACTAGTCAAAATTTCTCCTAAAATCCCCAAATCCTCCATTTTAAAACCGATTGTGGTAAAGCTTGGCACAAAGCTTCACAAGAAGGTTCGAAAGATATCTTGAGAGTTTCAAACTGCCCCATCCATCAAATCATCACAAACCTAACAAATTGTCCTCTACACCTGGGAGTTTTGAACAACATGCAAAAAAACATCAAACTTCATGCTCATGAGGGATATGCTCAAACCAAGTATCATATGTTTTTTCAAGGGTTCATAGCATGTGGCAATAAGCCGATGACTAAGAAATAAACCCAAAACTCCCAAAATAAAAGGAGCATTGAAATGCCAAAATAAGCAAAACCAGCAGAAGAAAAACAAGAAAAAACTTGACCACGAATTCTAGAAAAAATATTTATTACCACCTTGAATGACATCAAACACTTTGCTAAGTTACATAGATGAAAGACTACAACAATCTAGTCACTCATCTGTGGAACATTTTTAGACTGGAAAACTAAATCTACTCCATTACTAAGTGCCTAGATCGAAGAATAGGAAACGAAAATGGTGGGGTAGATATCGCTAGTTGGGGCAGGCTCCTATATTATTTATAGTCCTGTTACACTTTTCCAACATTCTCCTAGGTATTTTGGCTAAACTACTTAACCTACAAGCAAAATAGTCTCATTTTGGATTGATGAGTCTATGGGACACAAACTCTTTAGACTATGCATATGGTCATGCAAAACACTGTTTTACACTATAGACCGTACTGTTCATGGAGTAGAGATTGAAATAGGAGATGGAATAGGAAAGGGTGTTGGAGACAACCTTCATCTTGATGTAAGCTCCGCGATGATGATAGAGTCACCTTCAACTCATGTGGAACCCCAATCGGGTTTAAGGCCCAACTCAAAAGTCATTTGTCTATGGTTTTGAGAGCACCTAGATGGGGGTGAATAGGTGATCCTATAAAAACAAAATCTCAAACACAAACTTGGTCCAAATTAGGAGTTAGTGTAAAACTAAACCAAGTTTGAAGTGAGAAGAAGAGAGAAAGTCTTCTTCAATTGATTGCTCTTTAAAGATATGAAATAGACTAAGAGCAATATTACAAGTGAATTTGGAGAACTTAGGAAGAGGAAGAAAAATCACAAAGAAATAAGCACGCAAGATACGATGATTTTTCCCATGGTTCGGCCAAGCCTCAAATGCTTGCCTACACCATGTTGTGGTGTCCCAATGGATAAGAGTTGAAGTCAACCCCTCTAAAGTGATCCAATGATCAACTTGAGTGCCAAAGTCTTCCTTATATCACTTATATTCCTCTCGCAACTAATCTCCACAAATTGGAGTCTCTTGCAGTCGTACACAAGAATCAAAGTTACAACTTAGATCACAACATAAGAGAGGGGAGAGAGTACACACACAAGAGCCAAAACCAGGAACACAACACTAGAACAAGATCGCAAGAGCACACAACACCCAGAGTTACAAGAACAGCTCAAACTTGCGCTCGAATCTCACTATAATCGCTAGAACCTGTTGTGGAAGAGTGTCGGAGTGAAGTAGAGCTCTTGGTATGCTTGGTGTAGTGAAGGAGGGTGCTTATGGGGTCCTTTTATAGCCCAAGGAGGCCCCAAGGCCGTTGCTCCTTCAATAGAAAACTTGATGAATTTCTGCTCTACCCAGGGGCACTGGACCGGTCCGGTGCGCAACGAACCTCCAACGGTAACCCCTGTCTCTAGGATCTGACTGACAGCTTCCATCTCAGGCGGTCACTGGACCGATCTGGCTGGCCATTGGACCGAGGTCCACGTCATCTAGTCGTTGGGCCAGCTGGTGTAACATCCTGATTTTGGGGGTATAAAATTTCTTTCTAATTATCACCCAAAATCAGGTGTTACTCTTCCTTTTTCTCACTGTAGGTTTTCTCTCTCTAGATTCTCTCTCCCTTTATCCCTTTTAAGTAGAATTAGCTTAAGTTAGAGAGATTTAATTATTTATTTTGCTAAAACATTTTGGGTCATGACATATTGCATCATGCTAAGCTTAAAATATTCTTTGGAGTGTTGCACATGTTTGAATTTATTTGAATTTGAAACCTAGTTTGAATTTGGATTTGAAAACCCTATAGAAAAAGAAATGGAAAAAGAATTAGAAAATCCAGAGAAAAAGAAAAAGAGAAAGCAGCCTAGTCGGCCCACTAAGCCTAGCCAGGCCACACGCCCGCGCGCCCGTGCCGCCTGACAGGCGGACCCCACCTGTCAGTGGCAGTTCCCCTCTCCCGCGCGCGCTGTCTCTCTCGCTCGTTGCCCAATGGGGCCGATCTGTCGGCGCCAGTTTCCTTCGCCCACACGCTCCCCTTTCTCTCTCTGCCTCACGGGCCTGGATCGCTAGTCGTCGAGCCGTTGCCCCGAGCGTCCCTCTTTTCTCTCTCTGCGCCGTGGGCCAGCCCTATCAGCTTCGCCCTCTCCGCGCGTCACCATGGACCGGTGCATGCGCACTCGCGCACGTCGCCGGGTTTCTCGGCCACGACGCCCGCCCACGCGCCCAACTCTCTTCTTATAGCCCTGTCGGTGCCCCGCACACACCCCTCACCTCATTTCGCACACCCTCACCCTCTCTCACGCTCTGCTCTCGCCGCCAGCCGCCGTTGGAGACCCGCGCCCGCGTCCCCGACCATCCAGCTCGCCGGAGACTGCACCAAGCCTCCCCGAACTCCGCCCCGAGGTGAGACACCTGTCCCCATGCCCAATTTCCCTTATTGCGCCCTGTGTTCGTCCAATTTTGCCTTCGTCGGTGCTCGGCCACGGCGATCCGCCGTGCTCGCGCGGTGGCCGGCCGATTTAGCCTGGTCTAGTCCACTGGAGTAGACCCCTGTGTCACCCCTGCCTCTGCTAAAGTTAGCCTAGGCCATAGAGTGCCTTAAGTCCCCTCCCCGTGGCTGGAATGGCTCACCGGAGTTGCTCCGACCCGCCCGAGACCTTCTCACCGCCGTTCCCCCCTCTCTGCCCGTGGATTCATGGCCCCTTCCCCGCCATTGAGTTTGTCGTAGCGCTCTCTTCCCCTCTGCCCAATTCGGCGACCCCGGAGCCACCCTAGCCCACACCAGTCTCAACTCCAGCGACCTCACCGCCGCGGAGAGGAGCGACGCCACCCGCAGCCATCTGTTTTCCCTCGGTCTGATTTCCCCACCGTCCGATTCAGATCGAACAGCCCGGACCGCGGGATACCGCTTCGCGCACGCGCACCTGACATGCCCTGGCCCGTCTTTCAGTGCCATTCGTAGACGCTCATCATTCCTGGTCTGATTTCCCCTGTCCGATCTTGATCGAACGGCTCGGACCCCCTCGAACGGCTCGGACCCCCTCGGATTTGCTCGGACCCCTGCAGCCGTCCATTTCTCCTGGCACTGGGCCCGCTCGGCGAGCGCGCTTTCCCCCCTCTGTCACTGACACTCTCTGGCCCGCCTATCAGTGCTCGCTCGCCCGCGCGCGCGCCCTTTGTCACAGATCTAATCTCAGCCGTTGGTTTTAGATCTAACGGTTAGATTCACCTGATACCCCTTCGTGTGGTTGTTTTGCGTAAGAAACCCTCGGTTTGTTAGAAATAAACCCACCATCCATGGTTTTCGCGCGCAGACCCCTGTAATCTTGCAGATTTAGCCTTGGACTTTCAAATATTCCCAGAAGTAGCCCTAAATTCATTTTTTGAATTCCCAAACTTGTTTATTGCATAACTTTTGCGTATGAACTCCAAATTTAGTGATTCAAATTGCAAAATGTTCATAGAATTATTCTCTATTTAAATAAGATGGTTTCATTTACTGTCTGCACATTCTAATTTTTATGATGGAATATGAGCTAATATAGATGTAGTTCTATTTATTTAATAAAATAAATAAAAGGAGAACCTTAGAGATTTAAACTTGTTTAAGCTTGTGAGATTAATAATATGTATTACATAAGTTCACCTCTGTTCTAAATTATAGGTCACAATAAAATAAATTGATCTACGATTATGTACTTGTAAATAACACTTCGGGAAATAATAATCTATTTTCAAATAAAGTTAGTGTATGCCATAGTTTATGTTATACTTTGAATTCATTATCCCCTATGTAGTATTATGTCTTTTTAAAATGTGTTCCAATGTTTGTACATGTTTGGTGTGATGTTCATTTGTACTTTCCAAATGTATTGAATGCATGCTCACTTTATTTAGACAATGAGCAGTCCGAAGTTCCTGAGTGTGTTGTTGGAAACCTCCTTGAGCAGCAACCTGGTGAAGGCAAGTGTCATTTGACCTATTATGTCCTACATACTTTATGATTCCTTGTCCCGCATTACTTTATGAAACCTAAGGATTGACAAGTCTGTATTCACTTGTCCTTGTTTACCTTTTGGGTTACCATGGTTAGCATATTGCTATTGCCTTAACTTAATCAATGAACATGATGTGAACATTTATGATACGATACTGTTATCCTGATTATGTTGATGAACTTGTGAAAGGGAAATGTGCCCTTGGGCCATTTCTATAATGTTTTGGTGATTAAGTGTCCAACACATACTAAGTGAGTTGCTACATGCCAAACAAGCAAAAGGTGCAAATCAAAGACAAGGTATGTTTCTAGACTTAGTACATTTGTTTTAAGTACTAATGTGTTATGTCTAAGTGCTAGAAACAGTGAGAAAAGAATTGGAAAGAGAGTTGGCTATGTGCAGCAAACTCCAGCTTGGCTTGGCACACCGGACTGTCCGGTGGTGCACCGGATAGTGTCCGGTGCGCCAGGCTGGTCTCCGGTAAAAAGGCTGCTCTCGGGAATCAACGACGGCGTACGACTATAATTCACCGGACCGTCCGATGGTGCACCGGACTGTTTGGTGAGTCATCCGCGGCGTACTTGTTGCCCTCGGGAAAAAGCAAAGGGGCGACGTGGCTATAATTCACCGGACTGTCCGGTGGTGCACTGGACTGTCCGGTGAGCCAACGATCGCCAACGCCAATGGTCGGCCGCGCAATCTTCGCGCAACGCGTGGCAGCTCCAACGGTTGACGGGGGGCACCGGACTGTTGAAAGGGAAATGTGCCTCTTGGGCCATTTCTAAGTATTTTGGTGATTGAGTGCCAACACAAGTGCTTTTGTGATAATCTATGCAAAGTGGTGGACAAAATGCAAACCAAGTCTAAAGGTATGTTTCTAGACTTAGTACATTGTTTTAGAGAACTAATGTATTGTGTCTAAGTGCTGGAAACAGGAAAAAAATCAATTTGGAAAAGACTTGGCTGCTCAGCCAAGACTCTGCTCAGTCTGGATGCACCGGACTGTCCGGTGGTGCATCGGACAGTGTCGGGTGGTGCACCGGACAGTGTCCGGTGCGCCAGGCTGGCTCTGTCAACTGGCTGCTCTCGGGACTTCGTCGGCGGTGTATGGCTATAATTCACCGGACTGTCCGGTGGTACACCGGACTGTCCGGTGAATCGTTCACAGGCGAACTTGTCGCTCTCGGGAGATGATTAACGGCGTACGGCTAAAATTCACCGGACTGTCCGGTGGTGCACCGGACTGTCCGGTGAGCCAACGGTCGACTGGGCCAACGGTCGGCCGCGCGATCCGCGCGGGACACGTGGCCGAGCCAACGGCTAGAAGAGGGCACCGGACTATCCGGTGTGCACCGGACAGTGTCCGGTGTGCCAACGGCTCTCAAGCGCCAACGGTCGGCTTCGCTAAATAAGAAAGGAGATCCACAGCGGACAGTGTCCGGTGGTGCACCGGACATGTCCGGTGCGCCAGTCAACAGAAGGCAGGAATTGCCTTCCCTGATTGCTCTCAACGGCTCCTAGCTGCCTAGGGGCTATAAAAGGGACCCCTTGGCGCATGGAGAAGACATCCAAGCAACCTTAGAGCATTCTTGATCATCCACACTCAGTTTTCACGCATTCGTTTGTCATTCTCAGTGATTCGAGCTCCGTTCTAGTGAGAACTTTGAGATAGTCTTTTGAGCTCGATTCTTGGCCGTGTGTGTGCGTATTTCGCTGTGGATTTGTGTGTGTTGCTTCCCTTCCTTACTCCGTTCTTATTGTGAATTTCAAGTGTAAGGGCGAGAGACTCCAACTTGTGGAGATTCCTCGCAAACGGGAATAGTAAAGCAAACAAAACACCGTGGTATTCAAGTGGGTCTTTGGACCGCTTGAGAGGGGTTGATTGCAACCCTCGTCCGTTGGGACGCCACAACGTGGAGTAGGCAAGCGTTGGTCTTGGCCGAACCACGGGATAAACCACTGTGCCAATCTCTGTGATTATTCTCTTATGGTCATTGTGTTTTGTTGAAGACTCTTCTCTAGCCACTTGGCGATTATTGTGCTAACACTTAACCAAGTTTTTGTGGCTTAAGTTTTAAGTGTTACAGGATCACCTATTCATCCCCCCTCTAGGTGCTCTCAATTGGTATCGGAGTCGTTCTCTTCACGAAGGGACTAATCGCCCGAAGAGATGGATCCTAAGGGGAAGGGAATCGTGATCAACGACAAGGAGAAGGAGTCCTTCGTCAACGAGCCCAAGGATGACAAGCCTACCGACTCAGGCCCGGGCTACAAGCGGAAGGAAGGGAAGAAGAAGAAGACGAGGCGCATCAAGGAGATCATCTACTACGACAGCGATGAGTCTACTTCTTCCCAAAAAGATGAAGACAAGACTACGACAAATGAAAGACAGTTAACTCAAACTTTTCTTTCGATTATTCGCGTATTCCTCAAAGTTCAACTTCACATTTGCTCTCCATTCCTCTCGGCAAGCCTCCACACTTTGATGGGGAGGACTATGGATTTTGGAGCCACAAAATGCGTAGTCATCTGTTCTCTCTCCATCCAAGCATATGGGAGATTGTTGAGAATGGAATGAAATTTGATAGCTCGGATAGTCCTATTTTTATTAATGAACAGATTCATAGAAATGCACAAGCTACTACTGTGTTGTTAGCCTCCTTGTGCAGGGACGAGTACCATAAGGTGAGCGGCTTGGACAATGCCAAGCAAATCTGTGACACCCTCAAGATCTCTCATGAGGGGAACGACGTCACTTTGCTCACCAAGATGGAGTTGGTAGAAGGCGAGCTCGGAAGATTTGCGATGATAAGGGGCGAGGAGCCAACCCAAACATACAACCGGCTCAAGACCCTTATCAACAAAATAAGGAGCTACGGAAGCACATGATGGACGGACCACGACGTCGTTCGCCTAATGCTAAGGTCCTTTACCGTTCTTGATCCACATTTGGTGAACAATATTCGTGAGAATCCCAGGTACACCAAAATGTCGCCCGAAGAAGTCCTTGGAAAATTCGTAAGCGGGCGAATGATGATCAAGGAGGCGAGGTACGTGGACGACGCACTAAATGGTCCAATCAATGAGCCTCAACCCCTTGCTCTCAAGGCAACAAGAAGCAAGGAGGCGCTACCTAGCAAGGTTGCACAAATTGAGGCGACCGGACTTAATGATGAAGAGATGGCCCTCATCATCAAGAGATTCAAGACGGCGCTAAAGGGTCGCAAGGGGCAGCCAAGCAAGACCAAGACAAAGGGGAAGCGCTCATGCTTCAAATGTGGTAAGCTTGGTCATTTTATTGCTAACTGTCCCGACAATGATAGTGATCAGGATCAAGGGAACAAGAGGGAGAAGAAGAAGAACCATAAGAAGGCAAAGGGCGAGGCACATCTTAGCAAGGAGTGGGATTCGGATTGCTCCTCGTCCGACTCCGACAATGAAGGACTCGCCGCCACCGCCTTCAACAAGTCATCCCTCTTCCCCAACGAGCGTCACACATGCCTTATGGCAAGGGAGAAGAAGGTATGTACTCGAAACTCTACTTATGCTTCTTCAAGTGAGGACGAATCTAGTGATGAGGATGAAATAGATTATTCATGTTTATTTAAGGGCCTAGATAGAACCAAGGTAGATAAAATTAATGAATTAATTGATGCCTTGAATGATAAGAATTGATTGATGCTTTTAGAAAAACAAGAGGACTTGTTGTATGAAGAACATGACAAATTTGTAGAAGCACAAAAATCTCATGCCTTAGAAGTTAAGAGAAATGAAACGCTTTCTTGTGAATTATCTTCTTGCCATGAGACAATTTCTAGCTTAAGGAGCATTAATGATGATTTGAATGCTAAGTTAGAAATAGCTAGTAAATCAACAACTTGTGTAGAAAATGTTGTTATTTGCAATAGATGTAAAGATTTTGATATTGATGCTTGTAGTGAACACATAGCTTCTATTGCAAAGTTAAATGATGAAATGGCTAGTTTTAATGCCCAACTTAAGGCTAGCAAAAGTGAGTTTGATAAACTAAAATTTGCTAGGGATGCCTACACGGTTGGTAGACACCCCTCAATTAAGGATGGGCTTGGCTTCAAGAGGGAAGCCAAGAACTTAACAAGCCATAAGGCTCCCATCTCCGCCAAGGAGAAAGGGAAAGCCCCTATGGCAAGTAGTACTAAAAGGAACCATGCTTTTATGTACACTGATAGAAGACAGTCTCATAGGAGCTATAATGCTTTTGATTCACATGCCTATGATTCTCATGCTATGGTTGTTTCCAGTTCTTCCTATATGCATGGTAGAGATATGCCTAGGAAAAATATTCATCATGTGCCTAGAAAGAATATTGTTCATGTTCCTAGGAAAATTATGAATGGACCCTCTACAATTTATCATGCTTTAAATGCTTCCTTTGCTATTTGTAGAAAGGATAGGAAGATAGTTGCTAGGAAATTAGGGGCAAAATGCAAGGGTGACAAAACTTGCATTTGGGTCCCTAAGACAATTGTGACTAACCTTGTAGGACCCAACAAGAGTTGGGTACCTAAGACCCAAGCCTAAATTTGCATTGCAGGTTTATGCATCCGGGGGTTCAAGCTGGATTATCGACAGCGGATGCACAAACCACATGACGGGGGAAAAGAGGATGTTCTCTTCCTACGTCAAGAACAAGGATCCCCAAGATTCAATAATATTCGGTGATGGGAACCAAGGCAAGGTAAAAGGGTTAGGTAAAATTGCTATTTCATCTGAGCACTCTATTTCTAATGTGTTTTTAGTTGAGTCGCTTGGATATAATTTGTTATCTGTTAGTCAATTATGCAAAATGGGATATAATTGTCTATTTACAAATGTAGATGTATCTGTCTTTAGAAGATGTGATGGTTCACTAGCTTTTAAGGGTGTACTAGACGGCAAACTTTATTTAGTTGATTTTGCAAAAGAGGAGGCCGGTCTAGATGCATGCTTAATTGCTAAGACTTGCATGAGCTGGCTGTGGCATCGCCGATTAGCACATGTGGGGATGAAGAACCTTCACAAACTTCTAAAGGGAGAACACGTGATAGGTCTAACCAATGTTCATTTCAAAAAAGATAGACCTTGTGCAGCTTGTCAAGCAGGGAAACAGGTGGGGAGCTCACATCATTCCAAGAATGTGATGACCACGTCAAGACCTCTGGAGATGCTTCATATGGACCTCTTCGAACCCGTCGCCTATCTAAGCATAGGAGGAAGTAAGTATGGTTTGGTTATAGTTGATGATTTTTCCCGCTTCACTTGGGTATTCTTTTTGCAGGATAAATCTGAAACCCAAGGGATCCTCAAGTGCTTCCTCAGGAGAGCTCAAAATGAGTTTGAGCTCAAGGTAAAGAAGATAAGGAGCGACAACGGGTCCGAGTTCAAGAACCTTCAAGTGGAGGAGTACCTTGAGGAGGAAGGGATCAAGCACGAATTCTCCGCTCCCTACACACCACAGCAAAATGGTGTGGTAGAGAGGAAGAACAAGACGATAATCGACATGGCGAGGACGATGCTTGGAGAGTTCAAGACCCCCGAGCGCTTTTGGTCGGAAGCCGTAAACACGGCTTGCCACGCCATCAACCGGGTCTACCTTCACCGCCTCCTCAAGAAGACTTCATATGAGCTGCTAACCGGTAACAAACCCAATGTTTCGTATTTTCGAGTTTTTGGGAGTAAATGCTACATTCTAGTGAAGAAGGGTAGAAATTCTAAATTTGCTCCCAAAGCTGTAGAAGGGTTTTTATTAGGTTATGACTCAAATACAAAGGCGTATAGAGTCTTCAACAAATCATCGGGTTTGGTTGAAGTCTCTAGCGACGTTGTATTTGATGAGACTAATGGCTCTCCAAGAGAGCAAGTTGTTGATCTTGATGATGTAGATGAAGAAGATGTTCCGATGACTGCAATTCGAACCATGGCGATTGGTGAAGTGCGACCACAGGAACAAAATGAGCAAGATCAACCCTTTTCCTCAACTATGGTGCAACCCCCAACCCAAGATGACGAACAGGTACCTCAAGTGGAGGCGCATGATCAAGGGGGAGCACAGGATGTTCAAATTAAAGAGGAAGAAGCACCTCAGGCTCCTCCAACCCAAGTTCGAGCGACGATCCAAAGGGATCATCCCGTCGACCAAATATTGGGTGATATTAGCAAGGGAGTAACTACTCGTTCAAGATTAGTTAATTTTTGTGAGCATTACTCTTTTGTCTCTTCTATTGAGCCTTTCAGGGTAGAAGGGGCCTTGCTAGATCCGGACTGGGTGTTGGCCATGCAGGAGGAACTCAACAACTTCAAGCGCAATGAAGTTTGGACACTGGTGCCTCGTCCCAAGCAAAATGTTGTGGGAACCAAGTGGGTGTTCCGCAACAAACAGGACGAGCACGGGGTGGTGACGAGGAACAAGGCTCGACTTGTGGCAAAAGGTTATGCCCAAGTCGCAGGTTTGGACTTTGAGGAGACTTTTGCTCCTGTGGCTAGGCTAGAGTCCATTCGTATCTTGCTAGCATATGCCGCTCACCATTCTTTCAGGTTGTACCAAATGGATGTGAAGAGTGCTTTCCTCAACGGGCCGATCAAGGAGGAGGTGTACGTGGAGCAACCCCCTGGCTTCGAGGATGAACGGTACCCCGACCACATGTGTAAGCTCTCTAAGGCGCTCTATGGACTTAAGCAAGCCCCAAGAGCATGGTATGAATGCCTTAGAGACTTTTTAATTGCTAATGCTTTCAAGGTCGAGAAAGCCGATCCAACTCTTTTTACTAAGACTTGCGATGGTGATCTGTTTGTGTGCCAAATTTATGTTGATGACATAATATTTGGTTCTACTAATCAAAAGTCTTGTGAAGAGTTTAGTAGGGTGATGACGCAAAAATTCGAGATGTCGATGATGGGCGAGTTGAACTACTTCCTTGGGTTCCAAGTGAAGCAACTCAAGGACGGCACTTTCATCTCCCAAACAAAGTACACGCAAGACTTGCTAAAGCGGTTTGGGATGAAGGACGCCAAGCCCGCAAAGACGCCGATGGGAACTGACGGACACACCGACCTCAACAAAGGAGGTAAGTCCGTTGATCAAAAAGCATACCGGTCCATGATAGGTTCTTTGCTTTATTTATGTGCTAGTAGACCGGATATTATGCTTAGCGTATGCATGTGTGCTAGATTTCAATCCGATCCTAAGGAATGTCACTTAGTGGCTGTGAAGCAAATTCTTCGATATTTAGTCGCTACGCCTTGCTTCGGGATCTGGTATCCAAAGGGGTCTAACTTTGACTTGATTGGGTACTCAGATTCCGACTATGATGGATTTAAGGTCGATAGGAAGAGTACATCGAGGACGTGCTAATTCTTAGGAAGGTCCCTGGTGTCATGGAACTCTAAGAAACAAACTTCCGTTGCCCTATCCACCACTGAGGCTGAGTACGTTGCCATAGGACAGTGTTGCGCGCAACTACTTTGGATGAGGCAAACCCTTCGGGACTTTGGCTACAATCTGAGCAAAGTCCCACTCCTATGTGATAATGAGAGTGCTATCCGCATGGCGGAAAATCCTGTCGAGCACAGCCGCACAAAGCACATAGACATCCGGCATCACTTTTTGAGAGACCACCAGCAAAAGGGAGATATCGAAGTGTTTCATGTTAGCACCGAGAACCAGCTAGCCGATATCTTTACCAAGCCTCTATATGAGAAGACCTTTTGCAGGCTGCGTAGTGAGCTCAATGTCTTAGATTCGCGGAACCTGGATTGAAATATAGCATACTTGTGTCTATGCCTTTGATCATGTTCCTTCTGCATATTGTTGCTTATTTTTGGTGCTCAAGTTGTACAAGCACTCCCCGGACCTCACGAGTCCTTGTGCAAGTGATGCACACATTTAGGGGGAGATGTGTTACAACTTGACCCTTTGAGACTAACCGTGTGCTTGAGTTTGCTTGATTCAGTCTCAAAGGTGGATTGAAATGGAAAGGTGGACTTGGACCATGAAAGACTTCCACTGCACTCCGATGATAGGGTAACTACTTCCAAGTTCATCTCGTGAACTCTTTTTGCCGTTGGACTCTTATTTGGAGATTTGGTGAGGCAATGGGGTTAAAGGGCCAAGATTGATCCCGTTTTGGTGCTTGATGCCAAAGGGGGAGAAAATAAAGGCCAAAGCAAGTAATGGATCAGCTACCACTTGAGAAGTTTTGAAAATAGTAGAATAGAGCTTTTTGCTTTAGCAAAACTCCCTTATTGGTTCTCGTGTCAAAAGTTGGCCTTTCTGTGGGGAGAATGTTGATTATGGGAAAAAGGGGGAGTTGTTGAAATCTTTGGTCAATTTCTATTGGAAATGCTCTCTTCATGTCTCTACAATTGTATTTGAGCTAGAGATAGGAGTTTGGAGTTGATTTGCAAAGACAAACCAAGTGGTGGCAAATAGTGATCCATATATGCCAAATTTGATCAATACAACTTTGAGTTCTTATTTGGATTGATTTTGCACTTGTTCTAGTTGCTTTATGTTGTGTTGGCATAAATCACCAAAAAGGGGGAGATTGAAAGGGAAATGTGCCTCTTGGGCCATTTCTAAGTATTTTGGTGATTGAGTGCCAACACAAGTGCTTTTGCGATAATCTATGCAAAGTGGTGGACAAAATGCAAACCAAGTCTAAAGGTATGTTTCTAGACTTAGTACATTGTTTTAGAGAATTAATGTATTGTGTCTAAGTGCTGGAAACAGGAAAAAAATCAATTTGGAAAAGACTTGGCTGCTCAGCCAAGACTCTGCTCAGTCTGGATGCACCGGACTGTCCGGTGGTGCACCGGACAGTGTCCGGTGGTGCACCGGACAGTGTCTAGTGCGCCAGGCTGGCTCTGTCAACTGGCTGCTCTCGGGACTTCGTCGGCGGTGTACGACTATAATTCACCGGACTGTCCGGTGGTACACCGGACTGTTCGGTGAGTCGTTCACAGGCGAACTTGTCACTCTCGGGAGATGATTAACGGTGTACGACTAAAATTCACCGGACTGTCAGGTGGTGCACCGAACTGTCCGGTGAGCCAACGGTCGACCGGGCCAACGGTCGGCCGCACGATCCGCGCGGGACACGTGGCCGAGCCAACGGCTAGAAGAGGGCACCGGACAGTGTCCGGTGTGCCAACGGCTCTCAAGCGCCAACGGTCGGCTTCACCAAATAAGGAAGGAGATCCGCACCGGACAGTGTCCGGTGGTGCACCGGACATGTCCGGTGCGCCAGTCGACAGAAGGCAGGAATTGCCTTCCCTGATTGCTCTCAATGGCTCCTAGCTACCTAGGGGCTATAAAAGGGACCCCTTGGCACATGGAGAAGACATCCAAGCAACCTTAGAGCATTCTTGATCATCCACACTCAGTTTTCGCGCATTCGTTTGTCATTCTCAGTGATTCGAGCTCCGTTCTAGTGAGAACTTTGAGATAGTCTTTTGAGCTCGATTCTTGGCCGTGTGTGTGCGTATTTCGCTGTGGATTTGTGTGTGTTGCTTCTCTTCCTTACTCCGTGCTTATTGTGAATTTCAAGTGTAAGGGCGAGAGACTCCAACTTGTGGAGATTCCTCGCAAACGGGAATAGTAAAGCAAACAAAACACCGTGGTATTCAAGTGGGTCTTTGGACCGCTTGAGAGGGGTTGATTGCAACCCTCGTCCGTTGGGACGCCACAACGTGGAGTAGGCAAGCGTTGGTCTTGGCCGAACCACGAGATAAACCACTGTGCCAATCTCTGTGATTATTCTCTTGTGGTCATTGTGTTTTGTTGAAGACTCCTCTCTAGCCACTTGGCGATTATTGTGCTAACACTTAACCAAGTTTTTGTGGCTTAAGTTTTAAGTGTTACAGGATCACCTATTCACCCCCCTCTAGGTGCTCTCAACTGTCCGATGTGCATCGGACAGTGTCCGGTGCGCCAACGGGCCCGAAGTTGCAACGGTCGGATGCGCCTAATTTGGAAGGCAATCGCGCACTGGATAGCTACAGGGACTGTCCGGTGCACCACCCAACAGAAGGCAAGTTTGGTCTTCCAAGTTGGCCTCCAACGGCTCCTAGCTCCCTTGGGGCTATAAAAGGGACCCCTAGGCGCATGGAGGAGTTAAACAAGCATTCACTAAGTATTCTAAGGCATCCAGACTCTGCTCCCGCGCATTCACTTTGTTGTGTTAGAGATTTGAGCTCCATTCGAGTCACGAACTCCCTGTGTTGTCATTTGAGCTCGAATCTTCACTTGTGTGCATGGTTGTGCTGCGAATTTGAGCCTTGTGAATGTTGCTATTCCCAACCTTACTCCATGCTTTCATTGTGATCTTTGTTGTAAGGGCGAGAGATTCCAAGTTGTGGAGATTCCTCGCAAACAGGAAAATACTCTAAGGAAAATACCATGGTATTCAAGTTGATCATCGGATCACTTGAAAGGGGTTGAGTGCAACCCTCGTCCATTGGGACGCCACAACGTGGAAGTAGGCAAGTGTTACTTGGCCAAACCACGGGATAAAAATCGCGTGTCTTGTGTTGTTCTCTCTATGATTGTTTGTGTTCACAAGAACTCGCTTCAAGTTATTTAGCCGTACTAACACTCATAACTAAGTTTTGTGGCCATTAGTGTTTGAATTTTATAGGATCACCTATTCACCCCCTCTAGGTGCTCTCAATTGGTATCAGAACTGTACTCTTCATCTAAGGGACTAACCACCCGAAGAGATGGATCATAAGGGAAAGGGGATGGTGGTCAACGACAAGGAAAAGGAGTCCTTCCTCAACGAGCCTAGAGAAGACAAGCCAACCGACTCTAGCTCGAGTCACAAGAAGAAGGACGGGAAGAAGAAGAGGCGCATCAAGAAGATCGTCTACTACGACAGTGATACATCTTCTTCTTCACCAAGAGACGACGACAATGACGATTCTTCGTCAAATAAAAAGACGGTTAATCAAAACTATTCCTTTGATTATTCCCGCATGCCGTACAATTCGAATGCACATTTACTTTCTATTCCTCTAGGAAAACCTCCACATTTTGATGGAGAGGACTACTCATTTTGGAGTCATAAAATGCGTAGTCATCTATTTTCTCTCCATCCTAGCATTTGGGAAATAGTTGAAAATGGAATGCATTTCGATTGTACGGATAACCCTGTGTTTATTAATGAGCAAATTCATAAAAATGCCCAAGCCACTACTGTTTTGCTATGTAATACCTACTTTGTAAAAAAAATTCAAAAGGAGAAATGAAATCCATGTATATATGTATGTGTGTTATCTCTACATGTCATTTCATGTGGACACCTCACTTATACAAATGAATAAGTAATAAAAGGCACTCAAACAAATTATGCATCATGATGGGATTTTCTTTTTTGTGCAAATTGGGACAAAATAAATTAATAATGTGACAAGAAATATATATTAAAGTCCAAAGTGGGATTTAAAATCCAAAAGAAATTATAGGGTTTGGAAAAGAAGAAAGGAAATACTATGTGACTAAAAATGGTATAAAAATATATATAATAGAATATATTATTTTTACATTAAGATTTGAATTTGTAAAAATTTACTCAAAGTTGAACCTCGTAACAAGAATCAAATTCAAACTTGAGATTCAAAAGAAAAAGAAAAGAAAATAGGAAATATAAAAAGGAAAAAGAGGAAAACTAGACATGGGCTCGGTCAGCCGACTGAATCGCGCGCGCCACCAGCTCACTCGGCCCACCTGCATGTAGTATACGCCTGGGCGCCCTATACTCGATGGCAGGTGGGTCCCAGTGTACTAGATCCTTGCACTCCAGCATCCTCGGCCATGGAGATCGCGCACCGCGGCATGTCGTGGGAATCGGCTGGGTAGTTGAGCCTTGGTTGCAGACCCGGTGACCAAATCAACCTATATATATGAACGAACTCCCTTTAGGGCTCTCTGGGATTTCGGCCAGACAGGATACGCTTGCGCAGAGAGTTGAGTGCTGCCGGAGGTTGAGCGAAACACCGCCGCGGTCGGGGGATTGAGCAGAGCCGTGGCGCCAACCGCGTGAGGGAGCTGTGGGTCGGTCTCGTGCGGAGCATTGCCGTGTGCAGGGAGCGGGGTATCGGGCTTTGCAAAGAAGACCTCGGAAGTACTCCCACCGACGATGAACTACGCCGTGAACCAATCTCCACCGCGCCCAGGACAGACTGTCGCCCAATTCATGGTATGGACTATCCCCTGTAGATCCGCCTTCATCAAGCATTGCATCGCGTCAGAGTACTCAGGATGCGTTGCGTCAGGGACGGCAGACCGCTCAACGATCTCCGATGGAGATTATCGTTGGTTGTCTGTCGGGAGGTAGGGGACGAGCTCGTGGCCCTCGGTTTCTGGGGTGACGGTGAAGATTTGGCGTGGGATACGGCTCGGCCAGGAAGTATGGTTGGTCATCGATCTCGCGATGCACGATGGGGATCGAATCCTGGTTAATGGTTGTTGGAGGGAAGTAGATCGTGACCGTCCGTCCATCAATCGACGATTGGGATCGGGCCTTGGCCTCATTAAATCTGAAGCATAGGATCGGAATTGAACGGTTTGGGATCCAAACTGATTCTATTATAGCAAGATGTAACCCTAGTCGTTCAGATGGGATCTGACGGCTCTAGTACGTAGATACCCCTTCGCCCTGCCATTTTTACATAAGAGACCTTATGAAATTAGAAAATCAACCCGCCGTCCTACGTGTTTGAGCATTGTGTCTGGGAATTTTTACCCCGAGGCCCCTGCCTTCCTCTGTAATAGTGCACCCAGTCCAGAGTTCATAAGAAATGGTTAAATAAAATCTGAAAATGATTTTAATGAGAAAAAGAATTGCTAGAACTTATAAAATTCATAGAAAATTCATCTCTAGTCCAAACTAACCCATTCCAGTTTCTAAAATTTTGTAATTTTATTCTCTATCACTTAGAGTCTCTGTTTTGACATGAAAACAGTAAGAACATTAATTCCTCACCTAATCCTATTTTAAACACATAAAACCTTTGGAATTCATATCTTAAAATCTATAAGTCCAAAAATTATGATTCCTATTCCTAGGATTTTATTTTAATATGTAGATTATTACTGTGTATTTTGTTTACATGTTTGGTGTGATGCTAATTTTCTCTATATACTGTGCTTGTTTGTATTGTGGCGAGTAGAAGAGCCCGTTACCGAGGATCCTGATGTGCAGCAGATAGAAGTAGCTGAGCAGGAGCTCATTGAAGGCAAGTTGTGCCCTTGACCACTTTTTACCCAATAATGTTCTTTAATATCATTTATTCATGCATAAGTTAATTTTGATGGGACCCAATAGGTTACCCTAGATTGTTTATCTCATTACCTTGTTTACCCCTGAATCACTTGGGTAGTTTGCTATTGCTTTACATGGTTCTGGGATAATCATTTATTATATCTATGTTCCAATTCTTTTGTTATTCTATTTATGTTCATGTCAAGATCATTAATGTTAATTGGAACATAGAGCTTAACTTGAGAAACACGTGCCACCACAAGGGTTTAATGGGACGCCCTTGGCTGACTAATTAGGAAAGCTAGTGGAAGACTACCTTACCCGAAAGGGGCAAGGGCAGTAGGGGAGTTGCATGCAAGGAGGTTCTCGGGTTGATTTTGCTGCGATGGCGGTCAGACGGGGGATTCTTGCAAGTGCTCTTCCCATAAACTATAGCGAGTTTTCGGAAGCTAGTAGAACTTTGTAAAGGCCTCGTAGTGTTGCCCTGCCTCACCTCCTAGGTAGAGGTGTATGGGAGTCGCGATCCCTTGGCAGATGGGTAACATGACTTGTGGGTAAAGGGTACAACCTCTGCAGAGTGTAAAACTAGTATACTAGCCGAGCTCATGGTCATGAGCAGCACAGGACTCTCTGATGATTAATATATGGAACTTAAATTCAATTTTGTCATGTGCATATGCATGGGATTATTATTAATTTTGTTCTATTACTTTATTTAAGGTTTGGTATTTACTTACACTTAGTAACTGCTAATAAAAGTTTGCCCAACTACTTAAAAGCAATGCTCAGCTTTAACCCCTGTCATTGATTAGCCTTACACATCACTTGAACTCTCACCTTTGTGAGTTCATGCCCACTGGTTTCCCACAACTTGTTGAGCTATGATCATGTGTGAGCTCACCCTTGCTGTCTCACACCCCCCACAGGAGAAGAACAGGTGGTTCAGGAGGAGCCACAAGGCGAGGAGTTCGATCTGATCTAGGTGGCGTTTCTCAGTTGACATTGGCGCCAACGACGATCCTTAGTTCGTTTTATATTTATCTTTTATTTTGTAATAAGACTTCCGCTATGTAATAAATACTCTGATTATTATGACATTTATCTCTATACACTCTGTTATTATATATGTTGTCTTCTTGGCGCATGTATAAGATGCACCTGGCTTTGTTCCTTAAAGCCGGGTGTGACAGAAGTGGTATCAGAGGAAATGTTGACTGTAGGATGAAACCTAGATAGAAATGGACAACCCTTACTTACTTACCTTACTCTAATTCATTCTATACTTACCTCATCTTGGTCTTGTCTCACCTTTTGCTTTTCTACTCTGATTATTCTTATCTTTTCTACTCTAAGACAAGATGGATTTCACACCTTGGAATCCTACCATTATGATCTTTTTAAGAGATAGGGAACCTAAGACAAAAATTAAAACTATTTTATTTATTTAAAAATGATTGGTTGATTGTGCTGATGATAAATGCCTGATTTGCTTCTTTGATTGATTGAATAGATGGACATCTTAGCATGTACCACCATAAGGTATTGAGTTAGCTTTAGTAGGAAAAACATTAATCTGCTTAGCTAATAAATCCCCCAAAGTAACCTGATTTGTAAATACTTGCCTTGTCTACTACTCTCTCTTACTATATGTATCTAACTCAGATGGTCAATACCAGGCGGGGTGGTGGAATTGATTTGCCTCCTAATCGACACACTCGATGGATATATAGACGACCCTAGCCACAGCCAGCAGAGATGAATCCTCCTAATCCTCCACCAGGCGGAGTTGACCCACTGATTGCAGCTTAGATGAGGATGATGCAACTAATGGCGGACACTATGGTAGATATGCGGGCTCAGATGCAGCAAGAACGCTAGGAGATGCGCCAGGAAAGAGAAGAGATACGCCAAGAGTTGCGCCAGGAACGAGAGGAGATACGCCAGAAAAGGAGGGCGCAACAGCAGCTGCAACAACAATTTCAACAACAGCAGCAACAGAAGCAACAGCAACAAGTACCACTGCCTCCACCTCCTCCACCAGTTCCACCCCGAGATAAGCACAGAGAATTCATGAGTCTTAAGCCACCGACATTTGCAAGCTCTCCCGATCCACTGGGCGTGGATGATTGGCTGAAATCTGTGGAAAAGATGTTGAATATTGCATAATGCACTGACTGGGAGAAGGTTTTATATGCTTCTGGACGTCTGACTGGTCCTGCTGCTGATTGGTGGGATTCATATACTGCTGCCCACGATGCTACTGATACTATTACTTGGGCAGAGTTCAGTACACAGTTTAGGAACTATCATATACTAGCTGGATTAATGAGGATTAAGAAGAAGGAATTTCTATCGCTGAAGCAAGGGAGCATGTCAGTTAGCGAGTATCGCGACAAGTTTATTCAGTTATCCAGATATACCCCTGATGAAGTTGCTGAAGATGAGAGGAAGCAGGAACATTTTATTGAAGGACTTAATGGACCCTTGCAGTAAGCTCTTATGGCACATACATTTCCATCATTTCAGAGGCTGCTTGATAAGGCTCTAGCTATTGAACACAAGCGTGTTTAGCTGGGAGATTTGAAGAGGAAAGCTATATCTCAAGGACAAGGAAGCAGCAATGTTCGTCCTCGCTACAGTTCACCCTAGGGCACACCAGTTTGCACTGGCGAAGGCCAGCGCCCAGTTCAGCAATCACCTCAGAGGACTCCACCTCCTCTTCAGGCTACCCCCACTGGCACCCCGATGAAATTTTCAGGGCAGAGTGCAGGCACCACTTGTTTCAAGTGTGGGAAGACTAGTCATTATGCTAATGTTTGCCCACAGAGGATTGCTACTACTCCAGTTCAGAATAAGCAGCAAACTCCAGGGTCTGGCAAGGGATATTCTATTGCCAGGGTTAATCAAGTCAGCGTTGATGCTACTCTGGATGGTGCTGACATCGTACTTGGTATGTTTTATGTTAATGTTATTCCTAAAACCATATTATTTGATTCTGGTGCTACACATTCATTTATGTCTGCTCGTTATGCCAACACAAATGAGATACCCCTGCTAAATATGAGAAAACCAATGATAGTAATTACACCTAAAGGGCCTGTTGAGGCAAATCAAATGACACGTAGATTGACATTGACCATTATGGGTAGAGAATTTGGAGCTACTGCTATAATATTAGAGGCAAGCAGTATAAATCTGATCCTTGGTATGTCATGGTTAAGAAAGGCAAAGGCCATTATAGCATGTGGTAGAGGTACCATAGAACTCACTACCCCTAAAGGAGAAAGATTTCAAGTTAATATTGCAGTAACCACCTCATCCAAACGTGCAATGTTCTTTATACCTGAGGGGTTTGTTGGTGACAACATCCGTGTGGTCAGAGATTTTCTGGATGTCTTTCCAGAGGAGTTACCAGGGATGCCACCTGATAGGGAAGTTGAGTTTGTTATCGATCTTCTACCAGGAACTGCCCCTATATCTAAACGGCCATACAGGATGTCTGTAGAAGAGTTAAAGGAACTTAAGAAGCAGTTGACGGAGTTGCAAGAGGCTGGGTATATTCATCCGAGTTCCTCACCTTGGGGAGCACCGGTTCTGTTTGTACAGAAGAAGGATGGATCATAGCGGATGTGTGTGGATTATAGATCCCTTAATGATGTTACTGTGAAGAACAAGTACCCGTTACCCCGTATTGAGGATTTATTCGATCAGATGAGAGGTGCTAGGGTATTCTCGAAGATTGATCTTCGATCGGGTTACCATCAGATGAGGATTAGACCATCGGATATTCCCAAGACGGCTTTCTCGACTCAATATGGATTATATGAGTTTACTGTTATGTCGTTTGGATTAACCAATGCACCATCTTATTTTATGAATTTGATGAATAAGGTGTTTATGGAGTATTTGGACAGATTCGTCGTGGTATTCATCAACGATATTCTTATTTATTCCAAGAGTGATAGTGATCATGAGGAACATCTGAGATTGGTGCTACAGAAGCTACGAGATTGAAAGGGAATTAGGCTTACACCTAGTTCCTAAATAATTTTGGTGGTTGAATTGCCCAACACAAATATTGGACTAACTAGTTTGCTCTAGTGAACAAGTTATACAGGTGCAAAAGGTTCACACTTAGCCAATAAAAAGACCAAGTGTTGGATTCAACAAAGGAGCAGCAAGGCAACCGAGGGCACCTCTGGCTGGAGGCACCGGACTGTCCGGTGTGCACCGGACTGTCCGGTGCGACCAGAGGACTCCGACTTCAACTCTTCGCTCTCGGGACTTCTCGGGAGACGACGCGCTATAATTCACCGGACTGTCCGGTGTGCACCGGACATGTCCGGTGTTCCAAGGAATCGCCGTCTCCGGAACTCGCCAGCCTCGGGTTCGCGCGGCAGCCGCTCCGCTAAAATTCACCGGACTGTCCGGTGTGCACCGGACTGTCCGGTGTGCCAGCGGAGCAACGGCTCCCTGCGGCGCCAACGGCTCCCTGTGGTGCATTTAATGCGCGCGCAGCGCACGCAGACGTCAGGCACGCCCATGCCGGTGCACCGGACATCAAACAGTACCTGTCCGGTGTGCACCGGACACCCAGGAGGGCCCAGAAGTCAGAAGCTCCAACGGTCAGAATCCAACGGCAATGGTGACGTGGCAGGGGCACCGGACTGTCCGGTGTGCACCGGACTGTCCGGTGCGCCATCGAACAGACTGCTTCCAGCAACGGTCACTTTTGGTGGTTGGGGCTATAAATACCCCAACCACCCCACATTCATTGCCATCCAAGTTTTCCACTTCTCAACTACTACAAGAGCTCTAGCATTCAATTCTAGACACACCAAATAGATCAAGTCCTCTCCAAATTCCACACAACTCCATAGTGACTAGAGAGAGTGATTTGCTTGTGTTCTTTCGAGCTCTTGCGCTTGGATCGCATTCTTTTCTTTCTCGCTTATTCTTGTGATCAATCTCAATTGTAACCAAGGCAAGAGGCACCAATTGTGTGGTGGCCCTTGCGGGGAAGCTTTGTTCCCGTTTGATTGAGAAGAAGAGAAAGCTCACTCGATCCGTGGGATCGTTTGAGAGAGGGAAGGGTTGAAAGAGACCCGGCCTTTGTGGCCTCCTCAACGGGGAGTAGGTTTGCGAGAACCGAACCTCGGTAAAACAAATCCTCGTGTCACACTCTTATTCGTTTGCGATTTGTTTTGCGCCCTCTCTCGCGGACTCGTTTCTTTATTACTAACGCTAACCCGGCTTGTAGTTGTGATTATTTTTGTAAATTTCAGTTTCGCCCTATTCACCCCCCCTCTAGGCGACTATCAGAGATAACTAGCTATATGCTAAGTTCAGCAAGTGCGAGTTTTGGATTGGCGAGGTGCCATTTCTTGGTCATATTATTTCTAATGGAGGAATATCAGTGGATCCTGCTAAGGTTAAGGAGATAATGGAGTGGAGAGTACCCACTACAGTTACTGAGATTCGGAGTTTCTTGGGACTTGCTGGATATTATCGGAGATTTATCGAAGGATTTTCTAAGATTGCTAAGCCTATGACCTCGCTTTTGGAGAAAGGAAGAGAATTTAAGTGGAACAAGATGTGCCAAGACAACTTTGATCAATTGAAGAAGAGATTGATGTCGCCACCAGTGCTGGTTATGCCAGACCTATAGAAAGGATTTGATATCTATTGTGATGCATGTGGCCAAGGCTTGGGATGTGTGCTCATGCAAGAAGGACATGTGATTGCATATGCTTCTCGACAATTGTGGAAACATGAATTGAACTACCCCACGCATGACTTAGAACTGGCAGCCGTTGTGCATGTGAGAGCACCTAGAGGGGGGTGAATAGGTGATCCTGTAAAAACTTGAAACTTAAAGCCACAAAACTTGATTAAGAGTTAGTAGACTAAATAGCGAGCTCTTGTGAACACAAGTATCATAGAAAAGCAATCAGAAAAGACACATGAGTTATCCCGTGGTTTGACAAGTACAACACTTGTCTACCTCCACGTTGTGGCGTCCCAATGGACGAGGGTTGCACTCAACCCCTTTCAAGCGGTCCAAAGACCCACTTGAATACCATGGTGTTTCTCTTTGTTTCACTATATCCCGTTTGCGAGGAATCTCCACAACTTGTAGCCTCTCGCCCTTACAATTTGATGATCACAAAGAAGCACGGAAGTAAGGGTGGGAAAAGCAACACACACAAGACTTAAAGCAAGAGCACAAACACGCACACTAGCCAACAACTTGAGCTCAAAGTTCACACACGGAGTTCTCGACTCAGAAGGAGCTCAAATTGCTATCACAACGAATCAAATGCGCTAGAATGGAGTCGTGGTGCTTAGGGATGATCAAAGAATGCTTAGTGTACTCCTCCATGCGCCTAGGGGTCCCTTTTATAGCCCCAAGGTAGCTAGGAGTCGTTGGAAGCAATCCAGGAAGGCAATTCTTGCCTTCTGTCGGGTGGCACACCAGACAGTCCGGTGCACCACCGGACATCCCCTGTTCACTGTCCGGTGCAGATTGCTTTCCTAATTGGCGCACCCGACCGTTGAAGATTTGGAGCCGTTGGCGCACCGGACACTGTCCGGTGCACACCGGACAGTCCGGTGCCCCCATCCGACCGTTGGCTAGGCCACGCGTCATGCGCGGATTGCGCGGCCAACCGTTGGCGCGGCCAACCGTTGGCTCACCGGACAGTCCGGTGCACCACCGGACAGTCCGGTGAATTTTAGCCATTGCTGTTGACTGTTTCCCGAGAGCGGCGACTTCGCCGCAGACGACTCACCGAACAGTCCGGTGCACCACCGGACAGTCCGGTGATTTATAGCCGTAAGCCGCCGTCAAGACTCGAGAGCAGACTGTTCATCTAGACTGGTCCTGGCACACCGGACACTGTCCGGGGCACCACCAGACACTGTCCGGTGCACCACCTGACAGTCCGGTGCACCCGGACCGAGCAGCCTTTTGGCTGAACACAGCCAACTTATCTCCAAAGCGATTTCTCTTGTTTCTAGCACTTAGACACAATACATTAGTCTTCAAAACAATGTACTAAGTCTAGAAACATACCTTTAATCTTGATTTGCACTTCTTGAGTCTTTGGCACAAATATTACTCAAGGCATTTATGTGGAGCACTTAATCACCAAAATCTTATAGAAATGGCCCAAGGGCACATTTCCCTTTCAATCTCCCCCTTTTTGGTGATTTATGCCAACACAACAAAAAGCAACTAAAGAAGTGCAATATCAATGCAAATGAGAACAAAATTTTGTTTTTGATTCAAATTTGGCATATTTGGATCATTCTTTGCCACCACTTGGTTTGTTTTTGCAAATCAAACTCAAATTCCTATCTCTAAGTCAAATTCACTTATTGAGGCATAGAGAGAGGTATTCCAAGAGAAATTGATCAAAGATTCAAAAACTCCCCCTTTTTCCCAAATCAAACATTCTCCCCACAAGAGATCAACTTTTGACAATAAGAGTATTTTGACAAAACAAAAGCTCTAACTCTACTATTTTCAAAATTCTCAAGTGGTAGCTGATCCATTTCTTGCTTTGGCCTTAATTTCTCCCCCTTTGGCATTAAGCACCAAAACTGGATCATTATTGGCCCTTAAACCCCATTGTCTCACCAAAATCTTCAATTAAGAGTAAAAAGGCAATAAGAGCACAGAGATGAACTTGGAGTAAATTACCCTCTCATCGGAGTGCAGTGGAAGTCTTGCATGGTCCAAGTTCACCTTTTCCCTTTCAATCACCTTTGAGACTAAACTAAGAGAACTCATGCACACGGTTAGTCTCAAAGGGTCAAGTTGTAGCATTTCTCCCCCTAAGTATGTGCATCATTCACACATGGACTTGTGAGGTCTAGGGATCCCTTGCACAACTTGAGCACCCAAAAGTAAGCAACAAAATGCATAAAGGAACATGATCAAAGGCATAAAACGCATGTATGCTCTATATCAATCCAAGTTACGTGAATCTAAGACATTTAGCTCACTACGTAGCCTGCAAAAGGTCTTCTCATCTAAAGGCTTGGTAAAGATATCGGCTAGCTGGTTCTCAGTGCTAACATTATACACTTCGATATCTCCCTTTTGCTGGTGGTCTCTCAAAAAGTGATGCTGGATGTCTATGTGCTTTGTGCGGCTGTGTTCAACAAGATTGTCCGCCATGCGGATAGCACTCTCATTGTCACATAGGAGTGGGACTTTGCTCAGATTGTAGCTAAAGTCCCGGAGGGTTTGCCTCATCCAAAGTAGTTGCGCGCAACACTGTATTGCGGCAACGTACTCGGCCTCAGCGGTGGATAGGGCAACGGAAGTTTGTTTCTTAGAACTCCATGACACCAGGGACCTTCCTAGAAATTGGCACGTCCCTGATGTACTCTTCCTATCGACCTTACATCCAGCATAGTCAGAATCTGAGTATCCAATCAAGTCAAAGGTAGACCCCTTTGGATACCAGATCCCAAAGCAAGGCGTAGCAACTAAATATCTAAGAATTCGCTTAACGGCCACAAGGTGACACTCCCTTGCGTCGGATTGAAATCTAGCACACATGCGTATGCTAAGCATAATATCCGGTCTACTAGCACATAAATAAAGTAAAGACCCTATCATAGACCGGTATGCCTTTTGATCAACGGACTTACCTCCTTTGTTGAGGTCGACATGTCCGTCGGTTCCCATTGGAGTCTTTGCGGGCTTGGCGTCCTTCATCCCAAACCGCTTGAGCAAGTCTTGTATGTACTTTGTTTTAGAGATGAAGGTGCCATCCTTGAGTTGCTTCACTTGGAACCCAAGGAAGTAGTTCAACTCGCCCATCATCGACATCTCGAATTTCTGAGTCATCACCCTGCTAGACTCTTCACAAGACTTTTGGTTAGTAGAACCAAATATTATGTCATCGACATAAATTTGGCACACAAATAGGTCACCATCATAAGTCTTAGTAAAAAGAGTTGGATCGGCTTTCCCAACCTTGAAAGCATTAGCAATTAAAAAGTCTCTAAGGCATTCATACCATGCTCTTGGGGCTTCCTTAAGTCCATAGAGCGCCTTAAAGAGCTTACACACGTGGTCGAGGTACCGTTCATCCTCAAAGCCAGGGGGTTGCTCCACATACACCTCCTCCTTGATTGGCCCGTTGAGGAAAGCGCTCTTCACGTCCATTTGGAACAACCTGAAAGAATGGTGAGCGGCATTGGCTAACAAAATACGAATCGACTCTAGCCTAGCCACAGGAGCAAAAGTTTCCTCAAAGTCCAAACCTGCGACTTGGGCATAACCTTTTGCCACAAGTCGAGCCTTGTTCCTTGTCACCACCCCGTGCTCGTCCTGTTTGTTGCAGAACACCCACTTGGTTCCCACAACATTTTGCTTGGGACGCGGCACTAGTGTCCAAACTTCAATTCGCTTGAAGTTGTTGAGCTCTTCCTGCATGGCCAACACCCAGTCCGTATCTAGTGTCACACCCGGTTTTAGAAGGCAAACCGAATGCGAACCATGTACGTGCTAGGATCAGCAATTCACGTACACAGCAGTTACATAACATGGACATCATCACACAGTGCTCAAATAGTATTAAAAAGGGGAAAACATAGTCGATTACATCATATGTCTGAGACATCCACATAGTCTTTACAATAAATCAAAGTGCAAAAACGAAATGTAGATAAATGCGGCCTTCACAGGCAGCCGACTGGGGGTTGCCGCTAACCCACACCTAGAACTCGTCGTAGTCTTGGAACTCCTGGAAGTCTCCTTCCACGACTTCATCTTCTCCTGAGCAGTGGTTGCAATGCGGACAACCTAGGAGGGGGGAATTTGGTGTGTAGAGCAAGGGTGAGTACACATCAACATACTCAGCAAGTGTCCTGTTTGGCTGTAGTGGACTAGCTTTATGTGGGGGTAAGTGAAGCAGTTGCTTTTAGTTGGTCAGGTTATTATTACTAGTAGAGAAAGCCAAGTTTTAGAATTAACCCATGTTATTAACCCAAACGTACTCCTTCCAAATGGAAAGAATACCACTTACCATTACCATAATCAATACCAAAACCATCATTCTCATTGCCACCTGTAATGCGAACATCTCTGATCAAGTACCACTAATCACTGGAGCTCCCTTGGCCGCTCATAACCATGAGCACGGCTGATATATCAGTTTTCAAACACTCTGCAGAGGTTGTGCACTTTACCCACAAGCCGTGATTTCCCTTTCTGCCCGGAGATCATGACTCTCCATTGATCACTACCAAGGTGACCCAGCAGGATATCACTATGTTGCCTTTACAAAGATTCCCTAGGGCTGTAGCCGCCCGTTAGGTTTCCTAAATGTACCACACTCCTCCCCATGGGACAAATCAACCTTAGCAGAGCGAGCCGCATACACCGAGCCCCATTGACGGCACAACGGCTAAGCGAACTACACCCCGGTTCCTCTAATTATTCAGCTAAGGGCGTCCCACTCCACCCTCATGGTTGCACTGTTTTCTCGGGCGGTCATCCAACAAACAGGTCCTTACGGAGAGGCACTCGAGAAACCGCTCGAGCCCCCTTGATGGTCACAAGTATAACATCATAATAAAAGAGGGGAAAACAGCGTATCATTGATAATTCTCATCATGTTCATTGATTAGTGTTGAGCAATAGCAATAAGCTAAACAATAATAATCTGACCCAAATTGGTAAACAAGGACATGGACAACAAAAGCTAGTCAATCCTTACGTATAAATATGTAATGCGGGAGGTGAATTAAAATGTATAGGACAGAGATAGGTCAAGGGACACTTGCCTCCACCAACCGACTGCTGCTCAGTGGCTTCTCCTGTGAGCTCTTCGGTCTCTTCAACCAGATCGTTCTCTATGCGAGCGCAAACATACGTACATCCACATATTTAATACAAAAGAATAATACACCATACAATAGAATGCAGTAAATAAACAGATGTTCCACGCGGGTTCGCAATTAAGGCTAAAAGATAAAGAGAAACAGACAGTCGAGAAACGATCACGTTATATGATTATGAATTAAATTACTCGCTCAATGGAAGGAATTAATTTGGACACTACGTTTTAGCATAAAGTAAAGTCAAATTCCATATTTAATTATTATAAACAATTGAAGATGAATGAAAGGGAGTGGTCGCACGTCGAGACGTACGACACGACATTTAGATTGAATCAAAAAGTAGACGACTTGCCGCGCGACAGAGCGCACAACAAGACACTGGCATTAATTATAAAGAGACGTGAAGCATCGCGCGACGAAGCGCACGACGACATACGCCAACAGGGCTGAGTTTAAAGTGGTACATCGCGTGTCTGGACGCGCGACATCGCACCTTAAACAACCTGAAATTAAAATAGATCGTCGCGCGACAAAGCGCGTGACACAACACTTTAATAAATATAAACTAAAAGAATCATCGCGCGACGAAGCGCGCGACGCAGCACACTAACTAACGGAGTTTGAAATTAACTACAACCAAAAATAATCACCGTGCGCGTGGGTTTGCGCACGCGGGAACGCGTTAGGGGGGTAAACGGGGCTACGCGAGTCGCGCCGGGGGCCAGGACGCCGCGCGCAGGGGCCTAGGACCACGCCGGGGGCCATGCCGCGCGAGCATGGGAGGGGGCGGGGCCGCGCCGTGCCGCGCCGCACGGGCAGGGGAGGGAGCAGGGGCACACGCGCAGGGGAAGAAAAGAGGGCGCGCAGGGGGAGAGAAGAGGAGGGAGAGGGAGAGAGAGAGGAGAAGGGATGGGAGGGGAGCTCACCTCGGGATCCAACTCCGGCGATCACTGTCTCCAAAACCTAGGGCACCACGGGAGGGAGAGAGAGATGGGAGAGAGAGGTTGCTGTGCGGGAAATCCAAATGAGAGAGGGAGAGGAGGGGGGCTCATGGGGGGGTGTGGGGCGCGTGGGCTGGGCTGGGCCGGGCCGGGCTACTTCGCGGATCAAAGCCCACGACACGCACGACCATCAAACAGACTCCAATCGCTAACCGAAAACCGAGACGGAACGAGATGAACACGCAACATCAGACAAAGAAATGTGCTTCGGCATGATGCAACACCCATGACACTTAGGTTTTGTTCATACATGACACGGACACCTATCACTATACTGGTTTGAAATTGGGAGGAAGGAGCGAAACGGGGAAGAGAAAAGAGAGTAACGCCCGAATTTGGTAAGAGAAAAGAAGAAAAAAAATCTACCCCCAAATTCAGGGCGTTACAAACCTATCCCCCTTAAAAGTATCTCACCCTCGAGATTCAGGGTTGGCTAGCAAAGAGCTCAAGGTATTTAGCCATCAGATCATCTTCGCGCTCCCAGGTTGCTTCTTCCTCAGAGTGATGACTCCATCTGACTTTGCACATTCTGATGGTCTTCCTTCGGGTGACTCTGTCTATGGTTTCAAGGATCTGCGCTGGTTTCTCTGTGTAGGTCAAGTCCTCTTGGACCTCTAGACCTTCCACTGGCAACTGCTCTTCTGGCACACGCAAACACTTCTTCAACTGAGACACATGAAAGACATCATGCATTGCAGACAAGCCTTCTAGCAAACTGAGCTGATAGGCCACTTCTCCATGCTTTGCGAGAATCTGATACGAACCGATGTAGCGGGGTGCTAACTTGCCTTTGACTCCAAATCTTCTGACTCCTCTGATCGGTGACACTTTCAGATAGACAAAATCTAAAACCTCAAAACTCAGCTCTCTTCTTCTTGTGTCTGCATATCTTCGCTGCCTTGATTGCGCTATCTTCAAATTTTCTCGAACCATCTTGATGTTCTCTTCAGCTTCAAGCAGAATGTCTGGCCCAAACACTTGTTTTTCTCCAGGCTGATCCCATTGCAACGAAGTTCGACAACTCCTCCCATAGAGCGCCTGAAATGGTGACATCTTCAAGCTGGCCTGGTAACTGTTGTTATAGGAGAACTCTGCATAAGGCAACTTCTTGTCCCATCCGGACTGATCTTGCAACGCACAGGCTCTCAACATGTCTTCGAGGATTTGATTGGTTCTTTCAGTCTGACCATCTGTTTGCGGATGATAGGCTGAACTGAAATTCAGATGTGTGCCCAAAGCTTCATGCAGCTGCTGCTAGAAATGAGAGGTAAACTGCGTTCCTCTGTCTGACACTATCTTCTTTGGCACACCATGAAGACAAACAATTTGGGACATGTACAATTCTGCCAATACTGCACTGCTATAGTTGGTCTTGACAGGTATGAAGTGGGCTGACTTGGTTAAGCGGTCCACCACTACCCAAATGGAATCGTAGCCGGCTCGAGTGCGAGGCAACCCGACTATGAAGTCCATACCGATTTCGTCCCATTTCCACTGAGGAATTTGCAACGGTTGCAACAATCCAGCTGGCCTCTGATGCTCTGCCTTGATCCACCGACAACTATCACACATCGCCACATGCTCCGTGATTTCCCTCTTTATTCCGTACCACCACAATTTCTTCTTTAGATCCTGAAACATCTTCTCACTTCTAGGGTGAATCGAGTAAGCTGTCTCATGAGCCTCCTTGAGAATCAACTCCCGAATATATTGGACATTGGGAACACACAAGTGGTCTTTGAACCATATCACACCTTCTGCATCTTCCCGAAAATCTTTGCCTCTGTTTTCCAGAATCAGTCGCCGGATCTCACTGATCTTCTATTCTGGGCAAGGGGTACTTGTTCTTGATGGTGACCTCATTCAGAGCTTGATAATCGATACACATCCTTCTGGTGCCATCTTTCTTTTCCACAAATAGGACAGGGGCGGCCCAAGGCGAGGTGCTTGGCCAGATGTAACCTTTCTCTGACAGCTCATCAATCTGCTTCTTAAGTTCAACCAACTCTGGTCCGGATATTCTGTAAGCTCTCTTAAAGATGGGGGTGGTGCCAGGAAGAAGCTCTATAGCAAACTCAACTTTCTGCTCTGGTGGCATACCTGGTAAGTCCTTTGGAAACACATCTGGGAACTCAGACACAACCTTGATACTCTCAATTGGGTCTGCTTCGCTGCTATCAACAGCCATCTGATAACAACTTCCTTTCTTTAGCTCGGGCGGGACTAACTCGGTCACCACTTCCTCTCCTAGTGGGGACACCAACTTGATTGTCCTCTTATCACAACTGATAACTGCCTGATACTTATCTAGCCAATTCATCCCTAGGATGACATCTATTCCCTGAGTACCCATTACTATGAGATTAGCGGGAAACGCTATCCCCCTTATTTCCACACTTACATTCAAACAAATGCTATCGGCTCGAATTCTACCACCGGCTGAGTCAATTTGAATGGGGGTTGACATGGTAGTTATTAGAAGATTATGTGCTTTTACCAATGATGCAGTAATGAATGAATGCGTTGCTCCAGTATCAAATAACACTTCCGTAATATGGGAGTCGACTGGAAACATACCTACTATCATGTCAGGGGTCTCCTGAACTGCTTCAGCCTCCAAGTGGTTCAGTCTCCTGTGGTTATAATGTGGCTGAGAGCGGTTGCCTGCTTCTGGCTGAGGCACATTCTGCTTTGCTAGGGCATTGGGGCCTGACTGCTGCTGGGATGCCTTCTTCGGACATTGCATCACCCAATGGCCTTGCTCTCCACAGTGGAAACATGCTCTGTTTCCGACCTGAGCTGGTGCTGCCTGGCTATTCTGCTGGCTTGCTGGGGCAGGAAGACGAGGTGCTTGCTGATTCTGCCTCTGGAACTGACCTCCTCCTGACTGATTGTTCTGACGATTCTAATACTGGTGCTGAGGATACTGCCTTTGAAACTGCTGCTGCTGAGGTGGACGCTGGTTCTGCCTGAACTGCTGAGGTTGATTACTTGAGAAACGGGGACGATTGCTGCTTCCGGGCTGGGGTCCACTGATCTTGCGCTTACGATCCTCCATCTCCTTATGTAATACTCAAATTGTAAGAAAGTGTAAAAAGGAGAAAGAGTTTTCCCTTACATATATGTGTGTTACCTATATTCATCATTTCATGTGGAAATCACATTTAAACAAATAAATAATTGACAAAAGGTACCCAACAAAACTTGCCTCATGCTGAGTTTTTATTTGATTGTGCATTTGTGCTTCATAAAATAAATGTATCATTAATAGCATACCAATGGATCCATAGAATTTAAACTCTAACTTGAAAAATAAAACCATGAAAATAGAGGAGAGAAAGGAATGTTGTTTAATACAAATAAAATCATAATTTAATAACTTCATCACAGTTGGTGTGCTCAAAATAAATAGTTAGCCAGTGTACAAATTGCCACAAAGTTTGAATTTGAATTAAAGTTTGAATTTGGAAAGAAGGGAAAAGACAAAAGAAAAGAAAGATAAAAGAAAAAGAATATTGTACCCTAACTGGGCCTCGGTTACCATTTCAGCCCATCAACTCCTCCACGCCACACAGCCCAGTACAAGGATCGGCACCGACACCGTGGGGCCCGCTTGTCATCCGCTTTGCGCCTGTGTTTCCTTTACTCGGTCGCTGGCGCGTGGACCCGGAGCCACGTTTTCCGTTCTACGCCGCGCTCAGTCTCCGCGGGTGGGCCCCTTTGGTCAGGTCACTCGTTCCCAACGGAACATGACTCTATGGGCGGAAATCCCTGCCGAGACCGGCGGCGGCGTGCGTGGAGGTCACACGAGCCGTCGAACCCAACTCGGCTGCGGGCGCCGTATCCGCCACCCTACAAATAAATCACCTGCACCCTGTTGACCTATTCCGCTCCCTTCATCGATTAGTGCCGCGCCAAACTTCCAGCCGCATGACTCCAATTGCCCCGCCGCCGAGGAGACTCGTCGGTGCTTGCCTGCCAGCCTCTGCGCGCGGTCAGTGGTGGGTGTCGGTGGCCGGAGTAGCTGGTTGTGCCTTCAATTCGAGCTGTGCACCTTGGGTGGCCTGGGAATTTCACGCCGGAGTCTTCACCTCGACCCTGATCCGCCGTGCGCCACGGGTGGCTTCGTCCAGCTCCCAAATCCGGTAAATTTTGGCCCCTCCTAGTTCATCGCAACCGTAGCTTGGTGTAGCGCCTATCAGCTTTGGAATAGGAGCGCCCGTGCGTTAATCGGCCCTTCGCCGGCCATGGCACCGCTGTGGTTCTTTGGTGGAGCCATTGCGCGCGTCGGTCTGGTTGGGGAAGGTCACCAGCCATGGATCTGGTGTTCGACGGCTGTGATTAGACGCTTGCGTACCGCTTCGATACGTTAAATCAGGGCCGTTAGATTTGATCAGAGGGTTCAGTAGAGATGTGCGCGTGATCGAATCCCGACCACTGATCTCCGATCCAACATGCGTGAAGAGATTCTAGTTTAGATATCCATATCGCAGATCTGGGCCATGAATCTCTAATCAGACGGCCAGCGTTAGTCCATACCCCTTCACGGGTCACTTTTGTTAAAGAGCCCTCGGACTTTTAGTGAATGAACCCGCGGTCCATCGTGGCTGTCCTCTAAGTCTTAGGGATTTTACCCCGTGGCCCCCTGCTGTTATTAGATATTGAGGCCCAGTCCAGAATAGTTTTAATCCGAGAATTTAAATTGCAAATTGATTTTCAATGTATAAATAATGTCTAGAACTTATAAAATCCATAGAAAATGCTTATGAACTCCAAATTACTCCATTCCAGTTCCTAAAATTTTGTAATTTTATTCTCTAGCACTTAGAGTCTCTGTTTTGTCATCAAAATAGTAAGAAAATTTATTCCTCATTTAATTCCATTTCAAACACATAAAACCTTTGAAAATTCATAACTTAAAATCTGTAACTCCAAAAATTATGATTCCTGTTCCTAGGATTTTATTTTAATGAGTAGATTATTACTGTGTATTTTGTGTACATGTTTGGTGTGATGTTAATTTTTCCAATTATATTGTGCTTGTTTGTATTGTGGCGAGTAGAAGAGCCCGTGATTGAGGATCCTGGTGAGCAGCAGATAGAAGTAGCTGAGCAGGAGCTCATTGAAGGCAAGTTGTGCCCTTGACCACTTTTTACCCAATAATGTTCTTTAATATCATTTATCCATGCATAGGTTAATTTTGATGGGACCCAATAGGTCACCCTAGATTGTTTATCTCATTACCTTGTTTACCCCTAAATCACTTGGGTAGTTTGCTATTGCTTTACATGGTTTTGGGATAATCATTTATTATATCTATGTTCCAATTATTCTTGTTATTCTATTTATGTTCATGTCAAGTTCATTAATGTTTATTGGAACATAGAGCTTAACTTGAGAAACACGTGCCACCATAAGGGTTTAATGGGACGCCCTTGGTTGACTAATTAGGAAAGCTAGTGAAAGACTACCTTACCCGAAAGGGGCAAGGGCAGTAGGGGAGTTGCATGCAAGGAGGTTCTCGGGTTGATTTTGCTGCGATGGCGGTCAGACGGGGGATTCTTGCAAGTGCTCTTCCCATAAACTGTAGCGGGTTTTCGGAAGCTAGTGGAACTTTGTAAAGGCCTCGTAGTGTTGCCCTGTCGCGCTTCCTAGGTAGAGGTGTATGGGAATCGCGACCCTTTGGCAGATGGGTAACATGACTTGTGGGTAAAGGGTACAACCTCTGCAGAGTGTAAAACTGGTATACTAGCCGAGCTCACGGTCATGAGCAGCTCAGGACTCTCTGATGTTTAAATTATGGAACTTAAATTCAATTTGGTCATTTGCATTGCATGGGTTTATTATTAATTTTGTTCAATTACTTTACTTAAGGTTTGGTATTTACTTACACTTAGTAACTGCTAATAAAATTTTGACCAACTACTTAAAAGCAATGCTCAGCTTTAACCCCTATCATTGATTAGCCTTACACATCACATGACTCACACCTTTGTGAGTTTATGTCCACTGGTTCCCCACAACTTGTTGAGTTATGATCATGTGTGAGCTCACCCTTGCTGTCTCACACCCCCCACACGAGAAGAGCAGGTGGTTCAGGAGGAGCCACAAGGCGAGGAGTATGATCTGATCTAGGTGGCGTTTCTCAGTTGACATTGGTGCCAACGATCCTTAGTTCGTTTTATGTTCATTCTTTTATTTTGTATTAAGTCTTCTGCTATGTAATAAGTACTCTGATGTTTTGTGACATTTATCTGTATACACTCTGTTATTATATATGTTGTCTTCTTGGCGCATGTATGAGATGCACCTGACTTTGTTCCTTAAAGCCGGGTGTGACACCTTACGCTTCCTCTCTGTCATGATTGCTCTGTTAATCAGGTGCTGGAATGTCGGGAAGGTATGATTCATCAGCTGATACTGTATAGGGTCAACCAAGCCTCTTAGGAAACGATTGTTGGAACTTGCTCTCCTGCACAAGTTAAGCCAACGGGGGAGTGAAAACGGTGTAAACGGGGCTACAGCTTGAGATGGCAATAGCTCTGTTAACCTAGCCCCTCAAGGGCACTGTGTGGGGGGTATTTATAGGTGTCTGAGTGCCCAACGTCCAGTGTTAAGGACGCATGTGCCCTCAGGCACCTAGGTTATCCCCGGAATATTCCCATAAAGCAGGGTTACAGATCATAATTACAGGAAGACCTTTACAGATTAGGCCCATAATGCGCAGCAGCCACGCAGGGCCCGTTACAATGGGCCGGATCACACGTGGGCCTCCGTGCTGGACGAGGTCGCGAGATGAGACGACCTTGTCATAGGTCTTCGTCGGCGACATATGGGACGAAGGGTAAGCCTACCTGTCGTCCTTGTCCTCGTTGGTGGCCTCCGTGTTGGGCGAGGTCGAGAGATGAGACGACCTCGTCATAGGTCTTTGTCGATGACGTGTGGGACAAAGGGTAAGCCTGCCCGTCGTCCTTGCCTTCGTTGGTCCGGCGAGGTCGGCGAAGGCATCGAGCGAAGGGTGGCGTCTCCGCCTTCGCCCCAACATTTGCCCTCCGAGGGACCAGTTCGACTAAGTCATCTGGTGCCGAAGACGTCGCTAGATGGTGGAGACGCTGCCCTCGCTCGAAGTGGTTCCTCGGGGGTTTTTGACATGACCGTTGAGTGATGCTGCATTGTTGGATTGCGGGTTTCCCGAAGCGCCGCGCCCCGTGTATAAAAAGGGGCGGGACGGTGCCTTTTGAACTTTATCTCTCCGCGCGCCGTGAAAACCCTAACCTCCTTTTCAAACCGCCCGCTTGCTCGTCTGCCCTCCTTGCTCCTGCTCGCCGGAGATCTGGCTCGTGTGAAATAGACTGCCCGCCGCCGCCGACGGTACGTAGCCATGCCGTCCTCTTCTTCTTCTGCTGCTGATACGCCGCCGGCCGGCAAGTCGTCCGAGGAAACGCTGAGCAGTGTGGTGGCGGCGGAGTTGTATCCCGGCGACACAGTGGAATTCGGCGTGTCGTGGATATCCTCGGTCCGCGTGCAAGACATGCAGCAGCTTGGTTATTTTGGCGGCGGAGTGGCGCGTGTGCCTGGGGCAGAGGAGGTCCCTGAGCTAGAAGGCGAGCTGGTCATCTTCGAGGCGTTTTTCGCTGCTGGCCTTCGTCTGCCCGCGCACCGGTTTGTGGGAGAGGTTCTGTGCAGGTTCGAAGTCCAGGTCCACCAGTTGACACCGAATGCCGTGGTGGCCCTGGCGAAGTATGTCTGGGCGACGACTTTGTACGGCGGGCAGCCCTCGGTCGAGGTCTTCGCGAAGCATTATTGTCTGCACTGGCAGAAAAGGAAAATTGGAAATAAGATTGCTCAATTTGGTTCATGCACGTTTACGCCGAAGACGGGCAAGACTTCGATGGAAGTTGTTGAGTTGGTTCCCTGTGCCTGCAACAAATGGGGCAACTGGTGGGATTTTTGGTTCTATGTTGCCGAAGGCACGATCGAAGACCATCCGGGGCTCCCTGTAGCTGAGATGTGTTCACATTATTACTCAGCGTACCCGCAGTTTGAAGTGGCGGAGGAGGATGTAGACGAAGGGGCCCTGCGATGCGCGGCTGGTCTGAGTAGCGGGCGCGATCTGGTTGAGGAGTTTGTCGCGTATGGGGTGTGGCCCTTGGCGCGTGGCTGGGCGCTGGGCGAAGTATGCCCTCGCCAGATGCCTTCCCGTGGCGGGATGCTGGTGCGGAGTCCCGCCTTCGCACTGGATTTGCGTGGCCAAGAACCCACCGCATTCGTGCGCGATGCAGAAGATGGGGCGGTGCGGATTGTTGGCCGCTACGTGCAGAAGACGGAGGGCCAGCGTAGTTGGGATATACGCGGGTCCAACGATCGGTTTAATAGGGTCTTCGAGCTGAACCGTCTGCCGTATGGCGGTTACCCTGGGCAAGACGATGCAGACCGCCGCGGGAAAAAACCGGCGGCAGAGACTGACGACGACCCCGCACCGGTGGCCGCCCCATCGACTAAGAAGAGGAAGCTAGGTACTGCGATGGGAGGGCTGGGAGTCTCCGATAGTTTTGCTATGGAGCTGATGGGGACATGCGCGGCCCCCGGGGGAAGGATGTCTTCGCCCGAGCTCCAGGAGTCTTCGGCTCGGAAGCTGAAGGTTACCGGGGGTTGGTGGCCTAAGAATGTTCCTATCCCCCGCACGGCCGGCGAAGACTTTTTTACATCTTGCATGGCTCGTGAATTGAGAGTGTTTCCTTATGGGCGGAATATTGCTGCTGTTGTGTCGGCAGTGATGGACAAGGACCGTCAGGAAGCCATGCAAAAGCGCCGGGCGGTCATCAGGCTGCCTGAGGCTAGGCCGAAGAGGGCGTGTGGGGCTGCGAAGGCTACCGTCCCCCGGCAGTAGCCAGCCGACGCTGGCGGCAAAGTCGGCCGCCCCCGAGTCCAGCAAGGTGCCGGTTGTCTTGAAGGCAGCCGACGCTGGCGGAGCCAAGTCTGACTCTGCCGGATCCGCGAAGGCTCGAGATTTGCCTTTGCCGGGGAAGCGCATTGCCGACTTCGGCACTGATATCAGTGTGGATGATTATCTCACTGGTAAGTTTTTTTTTAACTGTTGGCACTTTGCAGGATCGGGCGAGGGGCAACTTCTTGTTGTGCCGCCTGCGGTGGCGACCACGGTGTCCACCATGGTGCCCGGGGCGAAGGGTGGCGCGCTCGGTGCTGGCGGTGAGATTTCGGCGCTCACCGCCGTCAAAGACGAAGCAGGCACTGTGGCCCGCTGGCTGAGGGAGGTGTCGCAGCGGCTAAGTCAGGTAGGTGGTGCTAGACTTCGGTTTTTACCGTTTTCGTTGGGACTGTGGTCTTATGTTTGTCCTTTAGGCGGCTGACTTCGCTGATCGCATGGCGTCGGGGGCCCTCACGGCTGTTGTGTCTACCAAAGTCGAGAGACTTCAGACGTAGCATGCTGACGCCGTCCAGGAAAAATCGGCCGCCGATAGCAAGTGCCGCAAGCTATCAGAGAAGGTGGCCGCGCTGGAGGGCGAGAGGACTGACCTCTGGCGCCATCTGGTGGTGGAGAGGCGGGAGGCTAATCAGGCCCTCGCCAAAGCGCAGTCGGCGCAGGCGGATGCCAACCTGGCGTGGATGGAGGGTAGCCTTGCCAGCCAGTGCGCCGAGGAGTGGGAGACGCGGTTCAACGCCCTGCAGTCCCGCATAGAGAGGGCCGAGGCTTCGATGCGCTCGGAAGTTGAGCGGACGCGCAAGCAGCTCATGAACTCATACCGTGAGCTAGGCGCTTGGACCGCTGACTTCGAAGTGCCCGACCGAGAGTCAGGCCTTCGCTGCCTCGAGTGGCTGCAGGAGGAGTTGTTGGCGCTCCCGACCATTGTGGAAGGATTTATGTCCTTTGCCTCCCTGGTCACCTGCGAAGGGGCGATGAACGCTCTGTCCCGCGAAGGATGCAGCCACTACGAGGTCTTCAACCGATCTGATGATGATTTCGAGCGCGAGATCTTCAAGGTCGAGGACCCTGTGGTGAAGGAATCCATGGGAGCCCTCTTCGATCGGATGTGGGGCCCCCACGGCCAGGAGGTGGTGAGGGAGCGGTCCAACCGGGCGAGGAATCAGGTAATGTTTATGTTTTGTTTATTGCTGTTGAATGTGGGTTATACGTGGGCTTGCTGAATCGGTGCTGTGTTGCAGGCGGCGCGTGACGAGAAAGTGGAGGACTTCGGGGCTTTGAACAACGCGCCGCCTCAAGAGGAGTCGACCCCGGCGCCGCCCCCGGAAACCGCCGAAGGCTCTCTCGTTGCCCCTGCGGCTGCTGTGATCGGAGGTGGCTCATTGCCAACTGCTGTGCCGAGGGCTGAGGATTCCCCGAAGACGGCGACGGAGCTGGCAGCGGAGGATCCCACGGCGGCGGGGGCTTCGCAGGTGGCTTAGTGGGTTTGGGTAGTTAGGGAATTTTGTATATGCTGCTGAACCTTGGTTGCTGCGCAGGTTCAAGATTTTGGGCCTGCGCAAGCAACCGCTACTGCTAATTTTTTGGCGGCTTCGACCGTGGATGCCGGGAATGAATCGGGTGAGACTGCTTCTAAGTGTTCTGATTTCGGTGACTCTGGGAGTTCGGTTGAGTGGACGGAAGAGTCGTCAGACGAGGACTTGGATTATTTCGCGGCCTTGGATGTGGCAGCGGCGGAGGCTTCGCCGCGTGCTGCGGATGCTGGAGTTGTGCTTGGTCCGAGCGCTGGGCGTAGACAGCGAAGGGCGGTTGCGAAGCGTAGAGTGAGTGAGGCGGATGGGGGTCGGCTTCGTTTGGGCGGGGCTGATAAGCTGGAACTGTTGCCCTTGCCGGCCGCTGCGAGTGTAGGCGAGGGGGAGTTGCGAAGTCTTTTTGAGGGTGAGGAGCTTAGGATAATGCTTTTTAACTATAGGGAGATGGGAATCATTCCGAAGGTTGAACCGATATAAAGTGTGATGCCCTCGCTGTACATGTGCAACTGTGATTTGTATGATGAGGCTGTGTGCCTGCGCGAATCCGGCTATGCTTATAGAGGCGTTGTGCGCTTGGTTTAGTGTGTTTATTGAGTCGGTCCGGCGCGCCTGTAGTCGGTCTTCGCGCGGACGGTTTGGTGTAGGGTTTAGTACGAGTAGTCTTTTGAGGAGGACTTCGATTATTCGCGTTTGTTGTGCTAATCCGGCTGCACCCTTGGGCGACTTTTGCTCGGATAGACTTCGAATCCGCGCACTTGTTGTGCTGGTCTGGCTGCACCCTTGGGCGACTTTTGCTCGGATAGACTTCGAATTTTCGCACTTGTTGTGCTAATCCGGCTGCACCCTTAGGCGACTTTTGCTCGGATAGACTTCGAATTTTTGCACTTGTTGTGCTAATCTGGCTGCACCCTTAGGCGACTTTTGCTCAGATAGACTTCGAATTTTCGCACTTGTTGTGCTAATCCGGCTGCACCCTTAGGCGACTTTTGCTCGGACTGTCGCACGCGAGGGTAGCCATCACTGCCCCTCGCGGTGACTTTTGTGTTGGTCGAATGTCGAAGACCGTTAATGCTGTCTTTTTTCGACGTAGTTTTTGCGGGGGATTTTTCACTTGTATATTACATGACTCCGCCTCGTTAGAAACCTCACCCCCCGGGAGGAAAAGAGTGCGGGCCAGAATAAAATTGTTTTTGCGAATTACAAGGGCAAGCTGGCCCTGAGGAATCAAACAAAAAACTTGCGGAGATTGTCAATGTTCCAGGAATGCTCCAAGTCCTCGCCGGATGGCGTTGCGAGCCTGTATGAGCTGGGGGATGCCTTCGTCTTGACGATGAAAGGGCCCTCCCACATGGGCTCCAGTTTGCCCTGGGACTCTATCCGCGCTGTCCGGACGAGTACGAGGTCTCCTTCGCTAAATTCCCTTAGGATGACTGCCTGGTCGCGCCATGCTTTTGTTTAGGCCTGGTATTTGTTCAGAGCCTGTAGTGCGAAGACGCGGTCTCCGTCAATGAGGTCCTTCAAGTAGACTCGTCTACGTCGGGGACGGCCGATGCAACTGTCCGAGGTGACCCGTGTTTTATTTCTTGCGGAGTCATGGCCTCCGATCCGTAAAGGAGGCGGAAAGGGGTGAACCCGGTTGCTCTGTACTCAGTTGTGTTCAGTGCCCAGACCACTTCGAGTAACAGGTCGGGCCACTTGCCTTTTTTGTCGTCGAGGAGCATTTTCTTGACGGCTGTGAAAATTTTTCCGTTAGCGCGTTCCACGACTCCGTTGGATTGGGGGTGGTACACTGAGGCGAAGGAAAGCTTGGTGCCGATGGAGAAGCAGAAATCCTTGAAGTCTTGGCTGTCGAATTGCTTGCTGTTGTCGACTGTAAGTTGGGACGGGACTCCGAAGCGGCAAACAATATTTTGCCAGAAGAATTTCTGGGTTGTCTTCGATGTTATAGTGGATACTGCCCTCGCCTCAATCCATTTGGTGAAATACTCAACAGCGGCGAAGGTGAACTTGAGGTTCCCCTGAGCCGTAGGCAGGGGCCTGACGATGTCCTGGCCCCAGCGCTGAAGAGGCCACGTGTGGGCGATTAGCTTCGTGAATTGCGAAGGTTGTCCCGAGCGTGGAGAAAATTTCTGACAGGCTTCGCAGGACCTTGTGACCCGATTTGCGGCACAAATCATGGCGGGCCAGTAAAAACCTTGACGAATCACTTTTGCCGCGAGGGCCCTTGGCCCTGCGTGGGAGCCGCAGGTCCCACTGTGGACCTCGCGCAAAATTTGGACGCCTTCGGTCTCGGTGATGCACTTGAGCATCGGTTGGCTAACCCCCCGCTTGTAAAGTTGGCCTTCGATCAACGCGAAGTCCCGGCTTCGGTGCTTGAGGCGCTTGGCCTCGTTGATGTCAGTGGGGTGGTAGTACCCCTGCAGGTACAGGGTTATTGATGCCCGCCAGTCTTCGGTCATGATAAGGTTGACTATGCGGTGGCCCTCGCTGTCATTTGTTATTTGGAGTCCCTCTAGGCTGCGTACGGCTGGCGTGCCGATGACATGGTAGAACACGTCGGAGGGTAGGGCCTCGCCCCTGGTGGCTGCCTTGGCCAATGCATCAGCCTCCTCGTTCTTGGCTCGGTCCACGTGCTGCAACGTGAAGCCTTTGAATTGTCTTTCGAGGCTGCGGATGGCTGCAAGGTACTGCATGAGTGCGGGGTCCTTCGCTGCGTAGTCCTTCTCGACTTGGCCAGTGACTACCTTGGAGTCTGTTCTGACGATGCAGGTAGTGACACCGAGCGCCCTTAGCTTGCGAAGGCCGAGGATGACGGCCTCGTACTCCGCTATGTTGTTGGTGCACCGGTCAGACTCCAGAGCGAAGCTGAAGCACGCTGCATATCTGTGCTTGATCCCGGTGGGCGAAGTGATGACTGCAGCGGCGCCTGCCCCCGCATGGCACCATGCTCCGTCGCAATGGATTGTCCACACTTTTTCTGCGGTCGGGTCCGGTTGTGTCATTGGCCCGGTCCAATCGACGATGAAGTCTGCCAGAACTTGTGATTTGATGGCTGTCCTCGGCTCAAATGTGACGTGGTAGCCGGAGAGTTCGGCTGCCCACTTGGCAATCCGTACTGACGCCTCTGGGTTCCTGAACAATTCGCCAAGTCCTCTATCTGATGTGACCCAGACCTTGAATGCCTCGAAATAATGGCGCAATTTGCGCGAGGCCATCACGACTGCATAAGCGATCTTTTCCAGTTCTGTCATGTTGCATTTTGACGCTGTGAGTACCTCAGAGACGTAATAAACTGGACATTGCTTGGTGGTGCCCTCTCTGGTCTGCTCTTGAACCAGTGCCGCGCTGACCGTGTGCGGTGAAGCCGCGACATAGAGCAATAGCGGTAGCGAAGGGTCAGGGCTTGTAAGAATCGCCAATTCTGACAAGTACTGTTTTAGAGAAGCGAAGGCTACCGCCTGCTCTGGGCCCCATGCGAAGTCTTTTGCGCCGCGGAGCGTTTTGAGGAAGGGGAGGCTTCGCTCCGCAGACTTGGAGATGAATCTGTTGAGGGTGGCTAACCTGCCTGTCAGTCGTTGCACATCTCTAGCTGACTGCGGGGGTGTCATATCAATGATAGCCTGGATCTTGGTTGGATTGGCCTCAATTCTGCAGCGTGATACTAGGTAGCCCAAGATTTTCCCCTGGCGAACTCCAAAGACGCACTTTTCGGGGTTGAGGCGAAGTCGTGCGGTCTGCATATTCGCGAACGTTTCGGTGAGGTCGGCCAGGTGGTCTTCCTTGCTTCTGCTGGCGACGACGATGTCATCCACATATGTAAATATATTCTTGCCGATATGACTTTCGAGCACCGTTTTGGTGAGTCGAGAGAAAGTAGACCCGACATTCTTGAGTCCCTCCGGCATTCTGATAAAACAATACGTGCCGAAGGGTGTTATGAAGCTAGTGCTTGCCTTGTCCTCCTCCTTCATGTATATTTGGTGATAGCCGGAGAAGCAGTCGAGGAGTGACATGACTTCGCACCCGGCCGCGCTATCGACAATTTTGTCGATCCGAGGCAACGGGAAATTGTCCTTGGGGCAGGCCTTGTTCAGACTGGTGAAGTCTATGCACATTCGCCATTTGCCGCTCTTCTTCTGCACCATTACTACATTGGCGAGCCATGTGGGATAGGCAATTGGCTCGATGAATCTGGCTTCGAGCAGGCGATGCACCTCGGCCTTGGCGGCTTCTGTCTTCTCATCAGACATCTTGCGTAGCCGTTGTTTCTTTGGCCTCACCGAAGGGTCGATTCCTAAGTCGTGCTCGATGATGGAGCGACTGACTCCGATTAGGTCGAGGGCAGACCAAGCGAAGACGTCTTTATTCTTGGATAGACAGCCGAGGAGTTTCTCCTCGTTGTGCGAAGTGAGGTCTTCGCAGATGGTAACCATCTGCTGGGGTGTTGCCCGGTCGAGGGGGACAGTCTTGGTCCCGTCGTTGCTCTGCAGCTGCGCCTTTTCGTGCTCTTTGGCCGTTGGACTGGTAGACCCAGGGACTTCGCATTGGGCCGTGAGGCAGTGTACATTTCGTTGTCCGGGGACGAAGTCCCATTCTATGTTACGCGCAACCTGCTGGTTGCCGTAAACTGTTATGACGCCTAGCGGACCTGGTATCTTCATGCATAGGTAGAGTCCGTGAATGGCTGCCTCAAACTTGTTGATGGAGCCCCTGCCCATAATGGCGTTGTACGGGTACACCATATCGACGATGTCGAAGGTCACTTGCTCACTTCGGGCATTGGGTGCTACACCGAAGGAGAGAGGCAGCTCTATTTTTCCGACGGGAAATGTGCCCTTGCCACCGAAGCCATACAGTGGGTTGTCCGAAGGCTTGAGCAGACTGTGGCTTATGCCCATGCGGTCGAAGGCATGGAGGCAGATGATGTCTGCCTGGCTGCCATTGTCGACTAGGACTTTATGTAGGTCCCAGCCTGCCATGCTGCAGTTGATAACCAAGGCATCGCTGTGGGGGGCGCTGCGTAGATCGATGTCTCGAGCGTCGAAGGTTAGCGGCACGTGGGACCACTTCGTCTGCACGACCGGGCTGGTGACGGCGACGTGGTTGACGCTGCGGTAATGGTCCCTCTTTTGCCGCTTTGCGTCGAAATCGACGCTGGACCCGCCAGTAATCATGTGGATGACTCCGCGATACGGTTGATCGACGAAGTCCTCTTGCTTTGGGGCTTGGGGGTGGTTGGGGTGGTGGATGTTTTGCTGTTGGTGGTGTGGGGGTGGGGGTGGGGGTGGTGGAGGTACGATTTGTACCTCCTGGTGGTGTTGGTATGCGTGGTGCGGTGGATGCGGAGCGGGGCCGTGGATGTATGGCGGAGGGGGTTGTTGATATGTGTGCGCGACAACTCTAGGGTTGTCGGCTGGTTATGCCCGTGCCATTCTGTCTCTGGTGGCCTTCGTCTCTGGGCAATCCTTTGTGGGATGCGCGCAGTCTTCGCCGTGGAATAGGCAGTAAAATCTTCATGGCTGCTGCGCCCGCCCCCGTCCTCGACCGCGAGTTCCGGTTCCTCGGCCCTAGGGGGGATACTCCTGGCGGCGAGGGGCCTCACCAGAGGGGGGCTGGTTGGCGATGTTGTGCACCTGCTGCTGGTTGCGGCCGTCCCGGCCGGAGGCTGTCTGCGAGGACCTTGTCCAGGTGTTGCTGGACTGCGGAGGGTCCTTGGGCTTCCTCTGAGACTCGACTTTGTGCTGGTGGAGCTCTTCGGATCTAGCATATTTCTTAAACAGCTGATACAGCTCTTGAAGGTTCCTGGGCGGGTCCCTGATGCAGTGGCTGTAGAGGACGACGGCCCGAAGGCCACTGATGGCGTAGTGGATGGCGATCTGGTCATCGACCGAAGGCAGCTGTGACTTGAGGGTCAGGAACTTGCGGTAGTACTCCCGTAGAGTCTCTCGTTCCAATTGCTTGCAGAGTGATAATTTAGCCAAGGCGTCGGTGTCTTGGGTGCCATCGCGGGTGGTTTTTTCGTAGCACGAACGGTGGGCGCCAAATGTTGGAACTTGCTCTCCTGCACAAGTTAAGCCAACGGGGGAGTGAAAACGGTGTAAACGGGGCTACAACTTGAGATGGCAATAGCTCTGTTAACCTAGCCCCTCAAGGGCACTGTGTGGGGGTATTTATAGGTGTCTGAGTGCCCAGCGTCCAGTGTTAAGGATGCATGTGCCCTCAGGCACCTAGGTTATCCCCGGAATATTCCCATAAAGCAGGGTTACAGATTGTAATTATAGGAAGACCTTTACAGATTAGGCCCGTAATGCGCAGCGGCCACGCAGGGCCTGTTACAATGGGCCGGATCACACGTGGGCCTCCGTGCTGGACGAGGTCACGAGATGAGACGACCTCATCACAGGTCTTCGTCGGCGACATGTGGGACGAAGGGTAAGCCTACCTGTCGTCCTTGTCCTCGTTGGTGGCCTCTGTGTTGGGCGAGGTCGCGAGATGAGACGACCTCGTCACAGGTCTTTGTCGACGACGTGTGGGATGAAGGGTAAGCCTGCCCGTCGTCCTTGCCTTTGTTGGTCCGGCGAGGTCGGCGAAGGCATCGAGCGAAGGGTGGCGTCTCCGCCTTCGCCCCAACAACGATACTGTCTCTTGTCGTCGGTGTTGACATCTTCAGGTGCATAGCGAGACAACTGCAAAAACCTGTCCCGGTACTCAATGACAGACGATGACCCTTGCTTGAGGGCCAGGAACTCCTCCTTCTTCACTGTCATCAAACCTGCAGGAACATGGTACTGACGAAAGGTACCTCTGAATTCTTCCCAGGTGATGGTGTCGGGGTTGGCATGGGTGGCGAGATAAGACTCCCACCATGACTGAGCTGCTCCTCTCAACGGACGGGGACCATACAGGACTTTCTCCCTGTCATCGCACTGAGCGGTATGCAACTCTCGCTCCACAGTGTGCAGCCAGTCTTCAGCATCCATGGGGTCAGAAGAGTGAGCAAACATTGGGGGATGACCTCTCATGAATTCAGCACGCTTGTCTCTGGGCATCTGAGGCATCTAAGGCTGAGGTGGTGGCTGTTGCTGCTGCTGCTGAATGGCGGCTAGAGTCTAATCGATGGCTTGAACTGCCTGAGTCTGCATCAGGAACATCTGCTCGATGGACATCAGGGCGGGGGCGGCAGCTGCTGTTGCTGGGGTGCCTCATCCTGCTGAGCTGCCTGCTCCTGCTGAGCATGCCTTCCTCCTCTGTGCCTGTTTTCTGACATCTGCAGAATGCAACCACACATCAGAACCGATCTTGCAAATCTTGCAGCATAAGAGAAGAGTATAGAATTCTTCAACAACACTGAACAGGTGAACATCTTCACTGATCTCCAACACAGACCAACACAGCTTCTCAGATAAAGAGGAAAGTGGAATAAAAGGTTTCCCAACTAAATAGCTAATTCCATTAATATATAACAGATAAACCAAAATGCAGGGTGTTGGGGTCATGCTTCATTGCGCCGAAGGTCTTACGGGTAGAAGCAGCTTCGGCTGAAGTCGCTCACAGGAGATGACCGAAGGTTCTTTTTCATGAAGCTTCGGCACTACAAACCGACATAGAGATAGAATGACCTTTTGATCCATAAAGGTCTGAGTCAATGTTGTAAACTTTTATGAGGGGCACAATTGTAATTCGTCACAGGCTGTGTCCTGTATCTATAAATAGATGAACAGTACCCCCGTACTGTTCACGCTAACTGATACACGCTCGCGCACTACGCTCGTACTTTTGCCTTTTGTCAAGTCGAAGGTACAAATGTAATTCAACATTGTTTCCATTCTCCCATGATTACTTAATAAGTACATGTGATAATATTATGTGATTATTCATATTATTCTCTCATGTTTCATAAGCTTCTCCTGTTTATCAATATAAACTGCAATGATGAAGGTATGACCTTCATGACCTTCGTCTCAAGATCGTTATATCCTAAGGGAAATAACGCTTCGAAAGACGAAGGGTATTAATCATTAACTTTTTCTGTGTTGCCTTGTTCTTAATTCATAGCAGTTGAGAACAAGTCCCCAACATTGGCGCCCACCTCCGGTGAACTCACTTCCACTTTTCTGAGCTGATGGCTTCGTTCAACAATCAAGCTGGAGCTGCTTCGGCTTCGAAGCTAGTGCTCCCGATAACAGGCGGTTCTTGCTCAGAGCCGGCTAACAAGAAGCAGAAGAAGGAGGCTCAGAGAAGGGTGCAGCATGTTGGAGTGCAGGGACCCTTCATCAAGTCAAAATGGTCCCACATTCCAATTACTTTCTCTCAGGAAGACCTTCAGCTTAAGGATTATCCTCACAATGATGCCATGGTTATCTCTTGCGTGATCAAAGGATTTCTGGTCCACAATGTCTTAGTTGATACAGGCAGTGCAGCTGATATTATATTCGCTAAGGCTTTCAGACAAATGCAAGAGCCCGAAGACAAGATCCATGATGCTACGCACCCTCTTTGTGGCTTCGGAGGGCGGCAGATTGTAGCACTTGGGAAGATTACCATGCCGGTAACCTTAGGATTTGTTAACAACACAAGGACTGAGCAAATTGTGTTTGATATTGTTGACATGGAGTATCCTTACAATGCTATCATTGGTCGCGGTACTCTTAATGCCTTCGAAGCAATTCTTCACCCAGCTTATCTCTGCATGAAGATACCTTCGGACCAAGGGCCTATTGCTATTCATGGAAGCCAGGAAGCTGCTAGAAGGGCTGAAGGAAGCTGGACTGACTCCAAAGCAATCCATAACATAGATGGAGCTGAAGCTTGTGAACAGTACAAATTCAAGAGGGAGAAGGCAGCTTCAGCAGACCAGCCGAAGCCCATGCTATTGTGTGAGGACATAGCAGAGCAGAAGGTGCTGTTGGGCTCGCAATTATCTGAAGACCAGGAGAAAACCTTGATAAGGTTTTTATTCAACAACAAAGATGTTTTTGCATGGTCAGCTAATGATCTCTGTGGAGTAAATCGGGATGTTATTGAACATTCGCTCAATGTTGACCCATCCTTCAGACCCCGAAAGCAGAGGCTTCGGAAGATGTCGGATGACAAAGCCGAAGGGGCTCGCAATGAAGTAAAAAGACTCCTCAGTGCAGGGGTTATTAGAGAAGTAAAGTATCCAGAGTGGCTAGCTAACACTGTTATGGTGAAGAAGGCCAATGGCAAGTGGAGAATGTGTATCGATTTCACAGATCTCAACAAGGCTTGTCCGAAGGACGAATTCCCGCTGCCAAGGATAGATTCTTTAGTCGATGCAGCAGCTTCTTCAGAGCTCATGAGTCTCCTGGACTGCTACTCAGGCTATCATCAAATCTGGATGAAGAAGGAAGATGAGCCGAAGACTAGCTTCATAACCCCAAGTGGCACATATTGCTATCTTCGGATGCCTGAGGGGCTCAAAAATGTTGGAGGAAGTTTCAGCAGAATGACTGCGAAGGTCCTCCAGTCTCAGATAGGCAGAAATGTGTTGACTTATGTCGATGACATCATTGTAAAAAGCACGAAGCAGGAAAATCATATTGCTGATTTGCAGGAGACCTTCGCCAGTTTCAGACAAGCTGGTTTGAAGCTGAATCCAGAAAAATGTGTCTTCGGAGTAAAGAAGGGGAAATTTCTTGGATGCTTGGTTTCAACAAAGGGAATTGAAGCTAATCCAAATAAAATCGAAGCTATACTTCGAATGGAGCCACCAACCACAAGAAAGGGGGCCCAAAGATTGACAGGAAGGCTGGCATCTCTCAACAGATTCATATCCAGATCAGCAGAAAGAAATTTACCATTTTTCGAGGTGCTGAAGTCAGCTGAAGTCTTTCAATGGGGACCAAGCCAACAAAAAGCCTTCGAAGAGCTGAAACAATATTTGATAGATCTAACAACATTAACTCCACCAACGCCAGGGGCTCCTCTATTGTTATATGTGGCAGCTTCGCACTCAGCAGTAAGTGCGGCACTTGTTCAGGAGAAGTTTGATGGCCAAGTCAAGAAGCAGGTCCCAGTATATTTTGTATCTGAAGTCCTTAGTATATCAAAGAAAAATTATACAGAGCTGGAGAAGGTATTATATGCCGTTTTAATGGCATCCAGGAAGCTTCGGCATTATTTTCAGGCATACAATATTATTGTTCCTTCTTCGCAGCCGTTGAAGGATATCATGAGAAATAGAGAAGCTACTGGGCGGATTGGAAAATGGGCTGCAGAGCTCAATGAATTTTACATTGATTATGTGCATAGATCCTCGATCCAGTCTCAAGCATTGGCAGATTTCATTGCCGACTGGACGCCAGGGGCTCAGGATGAAAAAGCAAATAAAGATGCCGAAGCGTGGACAGTGTTTTGTGATGGCTCTTGGGGAACCTTCGGAGCAGGTGCAGCCGCTGTGTTGGTCTCACCATCCAAGGTTAAAACTTGTTATGCAGCAAGACTTGATTTCAGCTGTACAAACAATATTACTGAGTACGAAGCCCTGCTCCTGGGCCTTCGGAAATTAAAGGCAATGGGAATCAGAAGGGCGATTCTTAAAACTGATTCCCAGGTTGTTTCGGGTCATATTGACAAAAGTTGCAAGGCTAAAGATCCGAAGCTTGAAAAATATCTAGACACGGTCCGAATGATCGAAGCCTCCTTCGAAGGATTTTCTGTCAAGAATATCCCTCGAGGACAAAATGAGCATGCTGATTTGCTAGCCAAGTCTGCAGCACAGGGGCTGCCGTTACCTTCGGATGTGTTCTTCGAAACAATAAAGGCACCTTCAGTGGACCTCCTGGAAAGAGCAGTCCTCAACATATCTCCTGTTTACAGCGAAGATTGGAGAACTGAAATCATCTCTTACCTTCAGGGTAAGTTCCTTTCAGATGACGAAGCTTATAATAAAAGGATAGAGGCAAGAGCTCGTCCGTATGTCATGATAGAAGGGGAGTTATACAAACATGGAGTTTGCGCTCCGCTGCTCAAGTGCTTATCTAGAACCGAAGGAATAGAATTGATGAAAGAAATACATGCAGGCCTGTGTGGGTCCCACATTGGATCTAGGCCGTTACTTGGAAAAGTCTTCCGCCAAGGGTTTTATTGGCCGAAGGCAGCTTCGGATGCAGCGGAGTTAGTTCAAAAGTGCGAAGGTTGTCAGAAATGTGCAAGAGATCAAAAGCAACCTTCGTCTTTGACACAGCAGAAATATGTTATAGTAGCTGTGGAGTATTTTTCTAAATGGATTGAGGCGAAGCCATTAGCCACAATAACTTCGGCCACTGTGCAAAAGTTTTTTTGGCAGAATATTGTCTGTCGTTTCGGGGTACCGAAGGCCATCACTGTAGATAATGGAACGCAGTTCGACTCTGAAGCCTTCAGAAATTTTTGTGATCAAATCGGTACGAAGATCCACTTTGCATCAGTCAGGCATCCGGAGTCAAATGGGCTCGTTGAAAGGGCCAACGACATTATAATGACAGGAATAATGAAGTTAATCTTCAATCAACCCAGGGGAAAGTGGCCAGATCAGTTAACCAAAGTGGTGTGGAGCCACAATACAACAACATCAAGGTCTACAGGCTTTACTCCATTCAAATTATTATTCGGTGACGAAGCAGTAACTCCGGAAGAAGCTAAAGCTGGATCAATAAGAGTAGTAGCTTCGGCAGAATCAGGTCCTGAAGATGCTTGCCTTGTGGAAAAAGATGCCTTAGAGGGGATCAGGCTTCAGGTCATGGAGAATATCAATAAATACCAAGCTGAAACAGTCAAGTGGCGAGATAGAAAGGTCCGGTTAAAAAATATTGAGCCGGGACACTTGGTGCTTCGGAGAGTAGCTAACCCAGACACAGTGGGCAAGTTACAATTGAAATGGGAAGGACCTTTCTTAGTAGTATCTTCGTCAAGGCCTGGTTCGTACAGATTGAAGGACATGGATGGCAAAGAAATTCCAAGATCTTGGAATGCGGATGAGCTTCGGCGATATTATGTATAACTTGATGTAACTTTTTATGTTTTTTCTTTTCTCTTTCATGGTACCCTTTTCCTTTCTAAAGGGGGAGAAAGGTTTTTAATGGGGCCATCATGTGTAATTTCCTTTTTAGTCTTATAAGAGCAAAATCCCCCAAAAAATGTAAATGTAAAAACTGAGAACGCACCATCGAGTGCTGAAACTGAAAAAGCGAAGAAGCTCCAAAGACGTCCCTAAGGGGATGCAGAGCTCACAACGAAAAGTCAACGCTGATTCCGCCGAAAGTAAAAGGCGAAGAAGCTCCAAAGACGTCCCTAAGGGGATGCAGAGCTCACAGCGAAAGGTCAACGCTGATTCCGCCGAAAGTAAAAGGCGAAGAAGCTCCAAAGACGTCCCTAAGGGGATGCAGAGCTTACAGCAAAAAGTCAACGCTGATACCGCCTAAGTAAAAGGCGAAGAAGCTCCAAAGTCGTTCCTAAGGGAATGCAGAGCTGATGTGTGGTTGTTTCTAAGGAAATAATGGCTGAGTGTGGCTTCGGATATATGTTTCGGACATTCATTCGCACATTACATTACATCATAGCATTCATTCATAAGCATTCATTCATAGCATTTGCGTTCCTAAGTGGTTGTTTCGGCAAAAAGAAGAAGCGGTCTTTTATGCTTCGTTGTGTACGAAAAGAAGGGAAGGTGTTTTTTCGCCTTCGGCTCAAAATACTAATTTCGTCCACATCAAAGCGCCTCAATAGAAGGGTAAGAATATATTACAAGGTATGTACAAAGTTCCTTGAGAACAGTTTAATTGTATTTACAAAAGTTGTTACAAAAGTCTCCTGAGTTTTTTCTATAGTATACTCCTACTGATCTTCACTAAGCTTCAGCTTCGGCGACATATTTTAAGCATCATCTTCAGCTTCGTCATCCTACATGAATCAAGGTATCGCGAGTAAAAATCAAGTGTGAAGGAGAAGGTAAGTACAAAGTATGATTTCTTACTGGTTCAAGATGACTTCGAGCTTCGTCTCCAGCCTTCTCTCGCCCGCCTTTTGTCCATATCATTTTTATAAATCTATTTGAGATGCTTCGGGCGAGGTCAGGAATATCGTCTAGAATTGATGGAGACAGGGTGAAGTTGGGCCTATTGACGATTTTTCCATGCTCGCAGCCGGCCTTCAGGAACGCTGCAGCGGTACCCCGAGAAGCTACCCAGGCACAGAAGTCACCGTGCCCGGCTATAACTTCGTCAAGCTCTTCAATTTCAGCTTCAATATGTTCGAAGGCTTTTGGTAAATTTTCAGCTGAAGGGTTAAACTTCCCACTGCTGGCTCCAACTGAGTAAAAGACCTTTTTTAATTGTTCAATACAGTTATTGCTAAATTTCAAACATTTGTCTTGAAGGCTTGTTAATAATTTCTTCAAATCTGAGCTGGTTTGGACTTCGGCCTCAAGTTTTGAATTAAGCTCTAGCTTCTCTTGTTCAAATTGTTTTGATTGGCAGATAAGCTTCGAATTCAATTCTGATACTTTAGCTTCAGTCTCTGCCAGCAAGCCTTCAGTTGATTGGAGTTCAAAGTCTTTCTTTTCAATAACCGCTGATTGCTCTTTTATCTTGCTCTCTAGATTTTCGATTATAGCTTCGTGTTTTTTATCTTCTAGATCTTGCTGCATCCTCAAAGCTTTGCTTAGTAACATGCTCTGCAAATAAACAACCTTCGTTAGGAATATTTCCATTATTAAAAAGCAATAGAAGTCAGAGAAAAAGTTGTTTACCTTGAAATTGGAATAAAATAAGCTGCCGACGATATGTTGTCGTCGGTAGCGGCTGATATCTGTTTCTAGCTTCGGAAAACCGATACTCTTTGATAGAGTACCGATGACCTTAGCCCCAGTTTGGTCCCGGATGCAGCCCAATCTCTCATCATCAATGCCTCCAAATAGAAGAGCTCCTGGCTTGTATCCGCAAGATTTGGCATATTCCTTAAGCTCTTCTATTTCAGCCTTCGACAGTTCTTGCCCAACTAAATTTTGAAATATGTAGGCTTCGTCTTCCGAAGTGTCTTCGGCTATTTCTTTTCCCTTCCCAAGCACTGTGGCCGTGGTTTCTTCAGCAGCGGTGGCAGCTTCTTCTGCAGCCATGTCTAATAAAATTTTGTCGATGTCTTCAATGGTAGTTTCTAAGTTCACATCTTCGGCTGAAGCGGCTTCGGTAGCCGCGATCTCCGAAGGTGCGACTTCGACATTCGTTGTGCCCTCAACAGCTGGCGTTTTTTGAATTGACGCCCTCGGTGGCGTCTTGTCAATAACTTCGGTCACTGCAATAATTCTCTGCCTCTTTGTTTTGGTTATCTTCGTTTTTTCCGGCTCTTCCACCTTTCGAAAAAGCTTCGTCAGTTGAGGCCTTAATGGACTTAGCTTCGTGGGCAGGGTTTCAGTCATTACCTTTAAGATTTCCTCTACGTCGCTGGTAGAAGGTGGTGCGGGGGTCCCCTCTTCATCGGATAATTTTCGCTTTGGAGTTGATATTTTTCTCTTTTTGGGAATTTTCTTCTCTTTTGCTGGTTTTTCTTCATCCTTGTTCAAAGTTTCGGCCACTCTTTTCCTTTTTTGGCCCTCAGCACCCTTGTTCAGCCGTTCATAGTCAGGGTACTCGAAGCCTAGGGCATCAAGCACTCGGTTCAGCCTTCGCTTCGGACGGGTGCCGAAGGCCGCGGTCATCAGTTGATCTTCTTTTTTGGAATAATTCCCAAGAATTTCATTGCACATCACCTCAACTGTGTCCAGCCACTCTTGGCAAGGCTTTTTAAAGTATTTCTTGAATTTGAAATGGTAAGGAAGCCGGACAAGTTCCCCCTTCTTCTTCTCCCCCTCTAGCTTTGGCATTTCCCATTCTTTCAGAGTAGGGAAGACTCTGAACGCCAAAAATTCTTGAACCAGATCCCTGGTACCGATATGCTCTGAAATAATTTCAAACTCACCCAGTGCAGCCCAGGTGGGACCCTCCAATGTCATGTGGCACCGTGGCCTTGTTTCCCCGAAGATCAACTCAAGTGGGCTTTGTACCAACTTTTCTTCGTCTTCGTCAACTTTCACATAAAACCACTCAGACTTCCAGCCTGCCGGCCATTTGCTTCGGTAGCTAATAACAGGAAACTTTGTTGTTTTCCGGTAGGCAAAATTGTAGCAACCGAAGTTATCATGTAATCCATCTTTTCTGGCCTTCGTTTGGTAATGTAACTCATGAACTCGACAAAAACTATCGGCAAACGGCTCCACTGCTTGGCTTCGGAGGGCCCAGATATAAACATTAAGCCTAACGATAGCGTTAGGAGTCAATTGATGAAAGTAAATACCAAACTTTTTCAATACATCTGCAATAATTCCATGAAGAGGGAATCTCAGCCCAGCCTTTAAAAAGCTCTTGAAAATGACAATCTCGTCCTTCTCTGGCTTCGGGGTAGTTTCTTCTCCCCCGAAGCGAAGTAGTTTCTTCTGATTTTCACTGAAATAACCTGATTTTACCATCTTGGCGAGATCAGCCTTTGAAACAGTTGACTTTCCGAAGTCTAAGTGGCTGGGCTTGCTCGGCATGGCAATGCGATAGTCATCTTCGGAGTCAGTTTCTTCAATGTTCTCTTCTGCTCCTTCGGCAGTTGTCGGGTCTGCTTCAGCAGCGGGCATTTCTTCCGCAGTCACCAGTCCGGAACGTTGCATTGCTTCGGAGATGGGCACTGTCTCCGAACCTTCAGCTTCGTCTCCTTCACGTTCAACTCTGGCAGTAGATCGCACTCTGGCCATTTGATTCTGAGTTTGGGGAAATTGAATACTTTTTTCTTTTTCTTTTTCTCCCGAAGCCTTTCTTTCTGACGAAGCAGACTTCGAGATAGACCTTCGTTCGATTCTGAGAATCAAGCTTCGGCTACAGTTAAAAATTTTAGCAGCAAAACAGTGCAAATAGCAATGAATGTTGTGGTAACTTCACACCTACTCGTCTGTTTATATAGTGCTGCAGGAAAGAAGGCGAAGCGCCAGGATTTTTACACCAGGCGGGCAGTCACTTGCACTCGCTGCGCGGTGGACCGCAAAGATCAAACAGTAACTCTGCAAGGTGGGCCGGGCACGCGCCCGAAAACTGAATCGTTTCTCGACAACGAGCTCAGGGAAGGTGTTTTTTGGACCTTCGGCTTCCCGAAGCTTATGAGGCTTTTTTTTCACGGATCAAGCTCGTTACGAAAAACGATCTAGCACCGCGAAAGGGGCTACTGTTGGGGTCATGCTTCGTTGCGCCGAAGGTCTTATGGGTAGAAGCAGCTTCGGCTGAAGTCGCTCACAGGAGATGACCGAAGGTTATTTTTCATGAAGCTTCGGCACTACAAACCGACATAGAGATAGAATGACCTTTTGATCCATAAAGGTCTGAGTCAATGTTGTAAACTTTTATGAAAGGCACAATTGTAATTCGTCACAGGCTGTGTCCTGTATCTATAAATAGATGAACAGTACCCCCGTACTGTTCACGCTAACTGATACACGCTCGCGCACTACGCTCGTACTTTTGCCTTTTGTCAAGTCGAAGGTACAAATGTAATTCAACATTGTTTCCATTCTCCCATGATTACTTAATAAGTACATGTGATAATATTATGTGATTATTCATATTATTCTCTCATGTTTCATAAGCTTCTCCTGTTTATCAATATAAACTGCAATGATGAAGGTATGACCTTCATGACCTTCGTCTCAAGATCGTTATATCCTAAGGGAAATAACGCTTCGAAAGACGAAGGGTATTAATCATTAACTTTTTCTGTGTTGCCTTGTTCTTAATTCATAGCAGTTGAGAACAAGTCCCCAACATTGGCGCCCACCTCCGGTGAACTCACTTCCACTTTTCTGAGCTGATGGCTTCGTTCAACAATCAAGCTGGAGCTGCTTCGGCTTCGAAGCTGGTGCTCCCGATAACAGGCGGTTCTTGCTCAGAGCCGGCTAACAAGAAGCAGAAGAAGGAGGCTCAGAGAAGGGTGCAGCATGTTGGAGTGCAGGGACCCTTCATCAAGTCAAAATGGTCCCACATTCCAATTACTTTCTCTCAGGAAGACCTTCAGCTTAAGGATTATCCTCACAATGATGCCATGGTTATCTCTTGCGTGATCAAAGGATTTCTGGTCCACAATGTCTTAGTTGATACAGGCAGTGCAGCTGATATTATATTCGCTAAGGCTTTCAGACAAATGCAAGAGCCCGAAGACAAGATCCATGATGCTACGCACCCTCTTTGTGGCTTCGGAGGGCGGCAGATTGTAGCACTTGGGAAGATTACCATGCCGGTAACCTTTGGATTTGTTAACAACACAAGGACTGAGCAAATTGTGTTTGATATTGTTGACATGGAGTATCCTTACAATGCTATCATTGGTCGCGGTACTCTTAATGCCTTCGAAGCAATTCTTCACCCAGCTTATCTCTGCATGAAGATACCTTCGGACCAAGGGCCTATTGCTATTCATGGAAGCCAGGAAGCTGCTAGAAGGGCTGAAGGAAGCTGGACTGACTCCAAAGCAATCCATAACATAGATGGAGCTGAAGCTTGTGAACAATACAAATTCAAGAGGGAGAAGGCAGCTTTAGCAGACCAGCCGAAGCCCATGCTATTGTGTGAGGACATAGCAGAGCAGAAGGTGCTGTTGGGCTCGCAATTATCTGAAGACCAGGAGAAAACCTTGATAAGGTTTTTATTCAACAACAAAGATGTTTTTGCATGGTCAGCTAATGATCTCTGTGGAGTAAATCGGGATGTTATTGAACATTCACTCAATGTTGACCCATCCTTCAGACCCCGAAAGCAGAGGCTTCGGAAGATGTCGGATGACAAAGCCGAAGGGGCTCGCAATGAAGTAAAAAGACTCCTCAGTGCAGGGGTTATTAGAGAAGTAAAGTATCCAGAGTGGCTAGCTAACACTGTTATGGTGAAGAAGGCCAATGGCAAGTGGAGAATGTGTATCGATTTCACAGATCTCAACAAGGCTTATCCGAAGGACGAATTCCCGCTGCCAAGGATAGATTCTTTAGTCGATGCAGCAGCTTCTTCAGAGCTCATGAGTCTCCTGGACTGCTACTCAGGCTATCATCAAATCTGGATGAAGAAGGAAGATGAGCCGAAGACTAGCTTCATAACCCTAAGTGGCACATATTGCTATCTTCGGATGCCTGAGGGGCTCAAAAATGCTGGAGGAAGTTTCAGCAGAATGACTGCGAAGGTCCTCCAGTCTCAGATAGGCAGAAATGTGTTGACTTATGTCGATGACATCATTGTAAAAAGCACGAAGGAGGAAAATCATATTGCTGATTTGCAGGAGACCTTCGCCAGTTTCAGACAAGCTGGTTTGAAGCTGAATCCAGAAAAATGTGTCTTCGGAGTAAAGAAGGGGAAATTTCTTGGATGCTTGGTTTCAACAAAGGGAATTGAAGCTAATCCAAATAAAATCGAAGCTATACTTCGAATGGAGCCACCAACCACAAGAAAGGGGGCCCAAAGATTGACAGGAAGGCTGGCATCTCTCAACAGATTCATATCCAGATCAGCAGAAAGAAATTTACCATTTTTCGAGGTGCTGAAGTCAGCTGAAGTCTTTCAATGGGGACCAAGCCAACAAAAAGCCTTCGAAGAGCTGAAACAATATTTGATAGATCTAACAACATTAACTCCACCAACGCCAGGGGCTCCTCTATTGTTATATGTGGCAGCTTCGCACTCAGCAGTAAGTGCGGCACTTGTTCAGGAGAAGTTTGATGGCCAAGTCAAGAAGCAGGTCCCAGTATATTTTGTATCTGAAGTCCTTAGTATATCAAAGAAAAATTATACAGAGCTGGAGAAGGTATTATATGCCGTTTTAATGGCATCCAGGAAGCTTCGGCATTATTTTCAGGCATACAATATTATTGTTCCTTCTTCGCAGCCGTTGAAGGATATCATGAGAAATAGAGAAGCTACTGGGCGGATTGGAAAATGGGCTGCAGAGCTCAATGAATTTTACATTGATTATGTGCATAGATCCTCGATCCAGTCTCAAGCATTGGCAGATTTCATTGCCGACTGGACGCCAGGGGCTCAGGATGAAAAAGCAAATAAAGATGCCGAAGCGTGGACAGTGTTTTGTGATGGCTCTTGGGGAACCTTCGGAGCAGGTGCAGCCGCTGTGTTGGTCTCACCATCCAAGGTTAAAACTTGTTATGCAGCAAGACTTGATTTCAGCTGTACAAACAATATTACTGAGTACGAAGCCCTGCTCCTGGGCCTTCGGAAATTAAAGGCAATGGGAATCAGAAGGGCGATTCTTAAAACTGATTCCCAGGTTGTTTCGGGTCATATTGACAAAAGTTGCAAGGCTAAAGATCCGAAGCTTGAAAAATATCTAGACACGGTCCGAATGATCGAAGCCTCCTTCGAAGGATTTTCTGTCAAGAATATCCCTCGAGGACAAAATGAGCATGCTGATTTGCTAGCCAAGTCTGCAGCACAGGGGCTGCCGTTACCTTCGGATGTGTTCTTCGAAACAATAAAGGCACCTTCAGTGGACCTCCTGGAAAGAGCAGTCCTCAACATATCTCCTGTTTACAGCGAAGATTGGAGAACTGAAATCATCTCTTACCTTCAGGGTAAGTTCCTTTCAGATGACGAAGCTTATAATAAAAGGATAGAGGCAAGAGCTCGTCCGTATGTCATGATAGAAGGGGAGTTATACAAACATGGAGTTTGCGCTCCGCTGCTCAAGTGCTTATCTAGAACCGAAGGAATAGAATTGATGAAAGAAATACATGCAGGCCTGTGTGGGTCCCACATTGGATCTAGGCCGTTACTTGGAAAAGTCTTCCGCCAAGGGTTTTATTGGCCGAAGGCAGCTTCGGATGCAGCGGAGTTAGTTCAAAAGTGCGAAGGTTGTCAGAAATGTGCAAGAGATCAAAAGCAACCTTCGTCTTTGACACAGCAGAAATATGTTATAGTAGCTGTGGAGTATTTTTCTAAATGGATTGAGGCGAAGCCATTAGCCACAATAACTTCGGCCACTGTGCAAAAGTTTTTTTGGCAGAATATTGTCTGTCGTTTCGGGGTACCGAAGGCCATCACTGTAGATAATGGAACGCAGTTCGACTCTGAAGCCTTCAGAAATTTTTGTGATCAAATCGGTACGAAGATCCACTTTGCATCAGTCAGGCATCCGGAGTCAAATGGGCTCGTTGAAAGGGCCAACGACATTATAATGACAGGAATAATGAAGTTAATCTTCAATCAACCCAGGGGAAAGTGGCCAGATCAGTTAACCAAAGTGGTGTGGAGCCACAATACAACAACATCAAGGTCTACAGGCTTTACTCCATTCAAATTATTATTCGGTGACGAAGCAGTAACTCCGGAAGAAGCTAAAGCTGGATCAATAAGAGTAGTAGCTTCGGCAGAATCAGGTCCTGAAGATGCTTGCCTTGTGGAAAAAGATGCCTTAGAGGGGATCAGGCTTCAGGTCGTGGAGAATATCAATAAATACCAAGCTGAAACAGTCAAGTGGCGAGATAGAAAGGTCCGGTTAAAAAATATTGAGCCGGGACACTTGGTGCTTCGGAGAGTAGCTAACCCAGACACAGTGGGCAAGTTACAATTGAAATGGGAAGGACCTTTCTTAGTAGTATCTTCGTCAAGGCCTGGTTCGTACAGATTGAAGGACATGGATGGCAAAGAAATTCCAAGATCTTGGAATGCGGATGAGCTTCGGCGATATTATGTATAACTTGATGTAACTTTTTATGTTTTTTCTTTTCTCTTTCATGGTACCCTTTTCCTTTCTAAAGGGGGAGAAAGGTTTTTAATGGGGCCATCATGTGTAATTTCCTTTTTAGTCTTATAAGAGCAAAATCCCCCAAAAAATGTAAATGTAAAAACTGAGAACGCACCATCGAGTGCTGAAACTGAAAAAGCGAAGAAGCTCCAAAGACGTCCCTAAGGGGATGCAGAGCTCACAACGAAAAGTCAACGCTGATTCCGCCGAAAGTAAAAGGCGAAGAAGCTCCAAAGACGTCCCTAAGGGGATGCAGAGCTCACAGCGAAAGGTCAACGCTGATTCCGCCGAAAGTAAAAGGCGAAGAAGCTCCAAAGACGTCCCTAAGGGGATGCAGAGCTTACAGCAAAAAGTCAACGCTGATACCGCCTAAGTAAAAGGCGAAGAAGCTCCAAAGTCGTTCCTAAGGGAATGCAGAGCTGATGTGTGGTTGTTTCTAAGGAAATAATGGCTGAGTGTGGCTTCGGATATATGTTTCGGACATTCATTCGCACATTACATTACATCATAGCATTCATTCATAAGCATTCATTCATAGCATTTGCGTTCCTAAGTGGTTGTTTCGGCAAAAAGAAGAAGCGGTCTTTTATGCTTCGTTGTGTACGAAAAGAAGGGAAGGTGTTTTTTCGCCTTCGGCTCAAAATACTAATTTCGTCCACATCAAAGCGCCTCAATAGAAGGGTAAGAATATATTACAAGGTATGTACAAAGTTCCTTGAGAACAGTTTAATTGTATTTACAAAAGTTGTTACAAAAGTCTCCTGAGTTTTTTCTATAGTATACTCCTACTGATCTTCACTAAGCTTCAGCTTCGGCGACATATTTTAAGCATCATCTTCAGCTTCGTCATCCTACATGAATCAAGGTATCGCGAGTAAAAATCAAGTGTGAAGGAGAAGGTAAGTACAAAGTATGATTTCTTACTGGTTCAAGATGACTTCGAGCTTCGTCTCCAGCCTTCTCTCGCCCGCCTTTTGTCCATATCATTTTTATAAATCTATTTGAGATGCTTCGGGCGAGGTCAGGAATATCGTCTAGAATTGATGGAGACAGGGTGAAGTTGGGCCTATTGACGATTTTTCCATGCTCGCAGCCGGCCTTCAGGAACGCTGCAGCGGTACCCCGAGAAGCTACCCAGGCACAGAAGTCACCGTGCCCGGCTATAACTTCGTCAAGCTCTTCAATTTCAGCTTCAATATGTTCGAAGGCTTTTGGTAAATTTTCAGCTGAAGGGTTAAACTTCCCACTGCTGGCTCCAACTGAGTAAAAGACCTTTTTTAATTGTTCAATACAGTTATTGCTAAATTTCAAACATTTGTCTTGAAGGCTTGTTAATAATTTCTTCAAATCTGAGCTGGTTTGGACTTCGGCCTCAAGTTTTGAATTAAGCTCTAGCTTCTCTTGTTCAAATTGTTTTGATTGGCAGATAAGCTTCGAATTCAATTCTGATACTTTAGCTTCAGTCTCTGCCAGCAAGCCTTCAGTTGATTGGAGTTCAAAGTCTTTCTTTTCAATAACCGCTGATTGCTCTTTTATCTTGCTCTCTAGATTTTCGATTATAGCTTCGTGTTTTTTATCTTCTAGATCTTGCTGCATCCTCAAAGCTTTGCTTAGTAACATGCTCTGCAAATAAACAACCTTCGTTAGGAATATTTCCATTATTAAAAAGCAATAGAAGTCAGAGAAAAAGTTGTTTACCTTGAAATTGGAATAAAATAAGCTGCCGACGATATGTTGTCGTCGGTAGCGGCTGATATCTGTTTCTAGCTTCGGAAAACCGATACTCTTTGATAGAGTACCGATGACCTTAGCCCCAGTTTGGTCCCGGATGCAGCCCAATCTCTCATCATCAATGCCTCCAAATAGAAGAGCTCCTGGCTTGTATCCGCAAGATTTGGCATATTCCTTAAGCTCTTCTATTTCAGCCTTCGACAGTTCTTGCCCAACTAAATTTTGAAATATGTAGGCTTCGTCTTCCGAAGTGTCTTCGGCTATTTCTTTTCCCTTCCCAAGCACTGTGGCCGTGGTTTCTTCAGCAGCGGTGGCAGCTTCTTCTGCAGCCATGTCTAATAAAATTTTGTCGATGTCTTCAATGGTAGTTTCTAAGTTCACATCTTCGGCTGAAGCGGCTTCGGTAGCCGCGATCTCCGAAGGTGCGACTTCGACATTCGTTGTGCCCTCAACAGCTGGCGTTTTTTGAATTGACGCCCTCGGTGGCGTCTTGTCAATAACTTCGGTCACTGCAATAATTCTCTGCCTCTTTGTTTTGGTTATCTTCGTTTTTTCCGGCTCTTCCACCTTTCGAAAAAGCTTCGTCAGTTGAGGCCTTAATGGACTTAGCTTCGTGGGCAGGGTTTCAGTCATTACCTTTAAGATTTCCTCTACGTCGCTGGTAGAAGGTGGTGCGGGGGTCCCCTCTTCATCGGATAATTTTCGCTTTGGAGTTGATATTTTTCTCTTTTTGGGAATTTTCTTCTCTTTTGCTGGTTTTTCTTCATCCTTGTTCAAAGTTTCGGCCACTCTTTTCCTTTTTTGGCCCTCAGCACCCTTGTTCAGCCGTTCATAGTCAGGGTACTCGAAGCCTAGGGCATCAAGCACTCGGTTCAGCCTTCGCTTCGGACGGGTGCCGAAGGCCGCGGTCATCAGTTGATCTTCTTTTTTGGAATAATTCCCAAGAATTTCATTGCACATCACCTCAACTGTGTCCAGCCACTCTTGGCAAGGCTTTTTAAAGTATTTCTTGAATTTGAAATGGTAAGGAAGCCGGACAAGTTCCCCCTTCTTCTTCTCCCCCTCTAGCTTTGGCATTTCCCATTCTTTCAGAGTAGGGAAGACTCTGAACGCCAAAAATTCTTGAACCAGATCCCTGGTACCGATATGCTCTGAAATAATTTCAAACTCACCCAGTGCAGCCCAGGTGGGACCCTCCAATGTCATGTGGCACCGTGGCCTTGTTTCCCCGAAGATCAACTCAAGTGGGCTTTGTACCAACTTTTCTTCGTCTTCGTCAACTTTCACATAAAACCACTCAGACTTCCAGCCTGCCGGCCATTTGCTTCGGTAGCTAATAACAGGAAACTTTGTTGTTTTCCGGTAGGCAAAATTGTAGCAACCGAAGTTATCATGTAATCCATCTTTTCTGGCCTTCGTTTGGTAATGTAACTCATGAACTCGACAAAAACTATCGGCAAACGGCTCCACTGCTTGGCTTCGGAGGGCCCAGATATAAACATTAAGCCTAACGATAGCGTTAGGAGTCAATTGATGAAAGTAAATACCAAACTTTTTCAATACATCTGCAATAATTCCATGAAGAGGGAATCTCAGCCCAGCCTTTAAAAAGCTCTTGAAAATGACAATCTCGTCCTTCTCTGGCTTCGGGGTAGTTTCTTCTCCCCCGAAGCGAAGTAGTTTCTTCTGATTTTCACTGAAATAACCTGATTTTACCATCTTGGCGAGATCAGCCTTTGAAACAGTTGACTTTCCGAAGTCTAAGTGGCTGGGCTTGCTCGGCATGGCAATGCGATAGTCATCTTCGGAGTCAGTTTCTTCAATGTTCTCTTCTGCTCCTTCGGCAGTTGTCGGGTCTGCTTCAGCAGCGGGCATTTCTTCCGCAGTCACCAGTCCGGAACGTTGCATTGCTTCGGAGATGGGCACTGTCTCCGAACCTTCAGCTTCGTCTCCTTCACGTTCAACTCTGGCAGTAGATCGCACTCTGGCCATTTGATTCTGAGTTTGGGGAAATTGAATACTTTTTTCTTTTTCTTTTTCTCCCGAAGCCTTTCTTTCTGACGAAGCAGACTTCGAGATAGACCTTCGTTCGATTCTGAGAATCAAGCTTCGGCTACAGTTAAAAATTTTAGCAGCAAAACAGTGCAAATAGCAATGAATGTTGTGGTAACTTCACACCTACTCGTCTGTTTATATAGTGCTGCAGGAAAGAAGGCGAAGCGCCAGGATTTTTACACCAGGCGGGCAGTCACTTGCACTCGCTGCGCGGTGGACCGCAAAGATCAAACAGTAACTCTGCAAGGTGGGCCGGGCACGCGCCCGAAAACTGAATCGTTTCTCGACAACGAGCTCAGGGAAGGTGTTTTTTGGACCTTCGGCTTCCCGAAGCTTATGAGGCTTTTTTTTCACGGATCAAGCTCGTTACGAAAAACGATCTAGCACCGCGAAAGGGGCTACTGTTGGGGTCATGCTTCGTTGCGCCGAAGGTCTTATGGGTAGAAGCAGCTTCGGCTGAAGTCGCTCACAGGAGATGACCGAAGGTTATTTTTCATGAAGCTTCGGCACTACAAACCGACATAGAGATAGAATGACCTTTTGATCCATAAAGGTCTGAGTCAATGTTGTAAACTTTTATGAAAGGCACAATTGTAATTCGTCACAGGCTGTGTCCTGTATCTATAAATAGATGAACAGTACCCCCGTACTGTTCACGCTAACTGATACACGCTCGCGCACTACGCTCGTACTTTTGCCTTTTGTCAAGTCGAAGGTACAAATGTAATTCAACATTGTTTCCATTCTCCCATGATTACTTAATAAGTACATGTGATAATATTATGTGATTATTCATATTATTCTCTCATGTTTCATAAGCTTCTCCTGTTTATCAATATAAACTGCAATGATGAAGGTATGACCTTCATGACCTTCGTCTCAAGATCGTTATATCCTAAGGGAAATAACGCTTCGAAAGACGAAGGGTATTAATCATTAACTTTTTCTGTGTTGCCTTGTTCTTAATTCATAGCAGTTGAGAACAAGTCCCCAACATTGGCGCCCACCTCCGGTGAACTCACTTCCACTTTTCTGAGCTGATGGCTTCGTTCAACAATCAAGCTGGAGCTGCTTCGGCTTCGAAGCTGGTGCTCCCGATAACAGGCGGTTCTTGCTCAGAGCCGGCTAACAAGAAGCAGAAGAAGGAGGCTCAGAGAAGGGTGCAGCATGTTGGAGTGCAGGGACCCTTCATCAAGTCAAAATGGTCCCACATTCCAATTACTTTCTCTCAGGAAGACCTTCAGCTTAAGGATTATCCTCACAATGATGCCATGGTTATCTCTTGCGTGATCAAAGGATTTCTGGTCCACAATGTCTTAGTTGATACAGGCAGTGCAGCTGATATTATATTCGCTAAGGCTTTCAGACAAATGCAAGAGCCCGAAGACAAGATCCATGATGCTACGCACCCTCTTTGTGGCTTCGGAGGGCGGCAGATTGTAGCACTTGGGAAGATTACCATGCCGGTAACCTTTGGATTTGTTAACAACACAAGGACTGAGCAAATTGTGTTTGATATTGTTGACATGGAGTATCCTTACAATGCTATCATTGGTCGCGGTACTCTTAATGCCTTCGAAGCAATTCTTCACCCAGCTTATCTCTGCATGAAGATACCTTCGGACCAAGGGCCTATTGCTATTCATGGAAGCCAGGAAGCTGCTAGAAGGGCTGAAGGAAGCTGGACTGACTCCAAAGCAATCCATAACATAGATGGAGCTGAAGCTTGTGAACAATACAAATTCAAGAGGGAGAAGGCAGCTTTAGCAGACCAGCCGAAGCCCATGCTATTGTGTGAGGACATAGCAGAGCAGAAGGTGCTGTTGGGCTCGCAATTATCTGAAGACCAGGAGAAAACCTTGATAAGGTTTTTATTCAACAACAAAGATGTTTTTGCATGGTCAGCTAATGATCTCTGTGGAGTAAATCGGGATGTTATTGAACATTCACTCAATGTTGACCCATCCTTCAGACCCCGAAAGCAGAGGCTTCGGAAGATGTCGGATGACAAAGCCGAAGGGGCTCGCAATGAAGTAAAAAGACTCCTCAGTGCAGGGGTTATTAGAGAAGTAAAGTATCCAGAGTGGCTAGCTAACACTGTTATGGTGAAGAAGGCCAATGGCAAGTGGAGAATGTGTATCGATTTCACAGATCTCAACAAGGCTTATCCGAAGGACGAATTCCCGCTGCCAAGGATAGATTCTTTAGTCGATGCAGCAGCTTCTTCAGAGCTCATGAGTCTCCTGGACTGCTACTCAGGCTATCATCAAATCTGGATGAAGAAGGAAGATGAGCCGAAGACTAGCTTCATAACCCTAAGTGGCACATATTGCTATCTTCGGATGCCTGAGGGGCTCAAAAATGCTGGAGGAAGTTTCAGCAGAATGACTGCGAAGGTCCTCCAGTCTCAGATCGGCAGAAATGTGTTGACTTATGTCGATGACATCATTGTAAAAAGCACGAAGCAGGAAAATCATATTGCTGATTTGCAGGAGACCTTCGCCAGTTTCAGACAAGCTGGTTTGAAGCTGAATCCAGAAAAATGTGTCTTCGGAGTAAAGAAGGGGAAATTTCTTGGATGCTTGGTTTCAACAAAGGGAATTGAAGCTAATCCAAATAAAATCGAAGCTATACTTCGAATGGAGCCACCAACCACAAGAAAGGGGGCCCAAAGATTGACAGGAAGGCTGGCATCTCTCAACAGATTCATATCCAGATCAGCAGAAAGAAATTTACCATTTTTCGAGGTGCTGAAGTCAGCTGAAGTCTTTCAATGGGGACCAAGCCAACAAAAAGCCTTCGAAGAGCTGAAACAATATTTGATAGATCTAACAACATTAACTCCACCAACGCCAGGGGCTCCTCTATTGTTATATGTGGCAGCTTCGCACTCAGCAGTAAGTGCGGCACTTGTTCAGGAGAAGTTTGATGGCCAAGTCAAGAAGCAGGTCCCAGTATATTTTGTATCTGAAGTCCTTAGTATATCAAAGAAAAATTATACAGAGCTGGAGAAGGTATTATATGCCGTTTTAATGGCATCCAGGAAGCTTCGGCATTATTTTCAGGCATACAATATTATTGTTCCTTCTTCGCAGCCGTTGAAGGATATCATGAGAAATAGAGAAGCTACTGGGCGGATTGGAAAATGGGCTGCAGAGCTCAATGAATTTTACATTGATTATGTGCATAGATCCTCGATCCAGTCTCAAGCATTGGCAGATTTCATTGCCGACTGGACGCCAGGGGCTCAGGATGAAAAAGCAAATAAAGATGCCGAAGCGTGGACAGTGTTTTGTGATGGCTCTTGGGGAACCTTCGGAGCAGGTGCAGCCGCTGTGTTGGTCTCACCATCCAAGGTTAAAACTTGTTATGCAGCAAGACTTGATTTCAGCTGTACAAACAATATTACTGAGTACGAAGCCCTGCTCCTGGGCCTTCGGAAATTAAAGGCAATGGGAATCAGAAGGGCGATTCTTAAAACTGATTCCCAGGTTGTTTCGGGTCATATTGACAAAAGTTGCAAGGCTAAAGATCCGAAGCTTGAAAAATATCTAGACACGGTCCGAAGGATCGAAGCCTCCTTCGAAGGATTTTCTGTCAAGAATATCCCTCGAGGACAAAATGAGCATGCTGATTTGCTAGCCAAGTCTGCAGCACAGGGGCTGCCGTTACCTTCGGATGTGTTCTTCGAAACAATAAAGGCACCTTCAGTGGACCTCCTGGAAAGAGCAGTCCTCAACATATCTCCTGTTTACAGCGAAGATTGGAGAACTGAAATCATCTCTTACCTTCAGGGTAAGTTCCTTTCAGATGATGAAGCTTATAATAAAAGGATAGAGGCAAGAGCTCATCCGTATGTCATGATAGAAGGGGAGTTATACAAACATGGAGTTTGCGCTCCGCTGCTCAAGTGCTTATCTAGAACCGAAGGAATAGAATTGATGAAAGAAATACATGCAGGCCTGTGTGGGTCCCACATTGGATCTAGGCCGTTACTTGGAAAAGTCTTCCGCCAAGGGTTTTATTGGCCGAAGGCAGCTTCGGATGCAGCGGAGTTAGTTCAAAAGTGCGAAGGTTGTCAGAAATGTGCAAGAGATCAAAAGCAACCTTCGTCTTTGACACAGCTGATACAACCCATCTGGCCATTGCAAAGGTGGGGCCTTGACTTGTTAGGTCCATTACCACCGGCTCAAGGGAATCTAAAATATGTTATAGTAGCTGTGGAGTATTTTTCTAAATGGATTGAGGCGAAGCCATTAGCCACAATAACTTCGGGCACTGTCCAAAAGTTTTTCTGGCAGAATATTGTCTGTCGTTTCGGGGTACCGAAGGCCATCACTGTAGATAATGGAACGCAGTTCGACTCTGAAGCCTTCAGAAATTTTTGTGATCAAATCGGTACGAAGATCCACTTTGCATCAGTCAGGCATCCGGAGTCAAATGGGCTCGTTGAAAGGGCCAACGGCATTATAATGACAGGAATAATGAAGTTAATCTTCAATCAACCCAGGGGAAAGTGGCCAGATCAGTTAACCAAAGTGGTGTGGAGCCACAATACAACAACATCAAGGTCTACAGGCTTTACTCCATTCAAATTATTATTCGGTGACGAAGCAGTAACTCCGGAAGAAGCTAAAGCTGGATCAATAAGAGTAGTAGCTTCGGCAGAATCAGGTCCTGAAGATGCTTGCCTTGTGGAAAAAGATGCCTTAGAGGGGATCAGGCTTCAGGTCGTGGAGAATATCAATAAATACCAAGCTGAAACAGTCAAGTGGCGAGATAGAAAGGTCCGGTTAAAAAATATTGAGCCGGGACACTTGGTGCTTCGGAGAGTAGCTAACCCAGACACAGTGGGCAAGTTACAGTTGAAATGGGAAGGACCTTTCTTAGTAGTATCTTCGTCAAGGCCTGGTTCGTACAGATTGAAGGACATGGATGGCAACGAAATTCCAAGATCTTGGAATGCGGATGAGCTTCGGCGATATTATGTATAACTTGATGTAACTTTTTATGTTTTTCTTTTCTCTTTCATGGCACCCTTTTCCTTTCTAAAGGGGGAGAAAGGTTTTTAATGGGGCCATCATGTGTAATTTCCTTTTTAGTCTTATAAGAGCAAAATCCCCCAAAAAATGTAAATGTAAAAACTGAGAACGCACCATCGAGTGCCGAAACTGAAAAAGCGAAGAAGCTCCAAAGACGTCCCTAAGGGGATGCAGAGCTCACAGCAAAAAGTCAACGCTGATTCCGCCGAAAGTAAAAGGCGAAGAAGCTCCAAAGACGTCCCTAAGGGGATGCAGAGCTCACAGCGAAAGGTCAACGCTGATTCCGCCGAAAGTAAAAGGCGAAGAAGCTCCAAAGACGTCCCTAAGGGGATGCAGAGCTTACAGCGAAAAGTCAACGCTGATACCACCTAAGTAAAAGGCGAAGAAGCTCCAAAGTCGTTCCTAAGGGAATGCAGAGCTGATGTGTGGTTGTTTCTAAGGAAATAATGGCTGAGTGTGGCTTCGGATATATGTTTCGGACATTCATTCGCACATTACATTACATCATAGCATTCATTCATAAGCATTCATTCATAGCATTTGCGTTCCTAAGTGGTTGTTTCGGCAAAAAGAAGAAGCGGTCTTTTATGCTTCGTTGTGTACGAAAAGAAGGGAAGGTGTTTTTTCGCCTTCGGCTCAAAATACTAATTTCGTCCACATCAAAGCGCCTCAATAGAAGGGTAAGAATATATTACAAGGTATGTACAAAGTTCCTTGAGAACAGTTTAATTGTATTTACAAAAGTTGTTACAAAAGTCTCCTGAGTTTTTTCTATAGTATACTCCTACTGATCTTCACTAAGCTTCAGCTTCGGCGACATATTTTAAGCATCATCTTCAGCTTCGTCATCCTACATGAATCAAGGTATTGCGAGTAAAAATCAAGTGTGAAGGAGAAGGTAAGTACAAAGTATGATTTCTTACTGGTTCAAGATGACTTCGAGCTTCGTCTCCAGCCTTCTCTCGCCCGCCTTTTGTCCATATCATTTTTATAAATCTATTTGAGATGCTTCGGGCGAGGTCAGGAATATCGTCTAGAATTGATGGAGACAGGGTGAAGTTGGGCCTATTGACGATTTTTCCATGCTCGCAGCCGGCCTTCAGAACGCTGCAGCGGTACCCCGAGAAGCTACCCAGGCACAGAAGTCACCGTGCCCGGCTATAACTTCGTCAAGCTCTTCAATTTCAGCTTCAATATGTTCGAAGGCTTTTGGTAAATTTTCAGCTGAAGGGTTAAACTTCCCACTGCTGGCTCCAACTGAGTAAAAGACCTTTTTTAATTGTTCAATACAGTTATTGCTAAATTTCAAACATTTGTCTTGAAGGCTTGTTAATAATTTCTTCAAATCTGAGCTGGTTTGGACTTCGGCCTCAAGTTTTGAATTAAGCTCTAGCTTCTCTTGTTCAAATTGTTTTGATTGGCAGATAAGCTTCGAATTCAATTCTGATACTTTAGCTTCAGTCTCTGCCAGCAAGCCTTCAGTTGATTGGAGTTCAAAGTCTTTCTTTTCAATAACCGCTGATTGCTCTTTTATCTTGCTCTCTAGATTTTCGATTATAGCTTCGTGTTTTTTATCTTCTAGATCTTGCTGCATCCTCAAAGCTTTGCTTAGTAACATGCTCTGCAAATAAACAACCTTCGTTAGGAATATTTCCATTATTAAAAAGCAATAGAAGTCAGAGAAAAAGTTGTTTACCTTGAAATTGGAATAAAATAAGCTGCCGACGATATGTTGTCGTCGGTAGCGGCTGATATCTGTTTCTAGCTTCGGAAAACCGATACTCTTTGATAGAGTACCGATGACCTTAGCCCCAGTTTGGTCCCAGATGCAGCCCAATCTCTCATCATCAATGCCTCCAAATAGAAGAGCTCCTGGCTTGTATCCGCAAGATTTGGCATATTCCTTAAGCTCTTCTATTTCAGCCTTCGACAGTTCTTGCCCAACTAAATTTTGAAATATGTAGGCTTCGTCTTCCGAAGTGTCTTCGGCTATTTCTTTTCCCTTCCCAAGCACTGTGGCCGTGGTTTCTTCAGCAGCGGTGGCAGCTTCTTCTGCAGCCATGTCTAATAAAATTTTGTCGATGTCTTCAATGGTAGTTTCTAAGTTCACATCTTCGGCTGAAGCGGCTTCGGTAGCCGCGATCTCCGAAGGTGCGACTTCGACATTCGTTGTGCCCTCAACAGCTGGCGTTTTTTGAATTGACGCCCTCGGTGGCGTCTTGTCAATAACTTCGGTCACTGCAATAATTCTCTGCCTCTTTGTTTTGGTTATCTTCGTTTTTTCCGGCTCTTCCACCTTTCGAAAAAGCTTCGTCAGTTGAGGCCTTAATGGACTTAGCTTCGTGGGCAGGGTTTCAGTCATTACCTTTAAGATTTCCTCTACGTCGCTGGTAGAAGGTGGTGCGGGGGTCCCCTCTTCATCGGATAATTTTCGCTTTGGAGTTGATATTTTTCTCTTTTTGGGAATTTTCTTCTCTTTTGCTGGTTTTTCTTCATCCTTGTTCAAAGTTTCGGCCACTCTTTTCCTTTTTTGGCCCTCAGCACCCTTGTTCAGCCGTTCATAGTCAGGGTACTCGAAGCCTAGGGCATCAAGCACTCGGTTCAGCCTTCGCTTCGGACGGGTGCCGAAGGCCGCGGTCATCAGTTGATCTTCTTTTTTGGAATAATTCCCAAGAATTTCATTGCACATCACCTCAACTGTGTCCAGCCACTCTTGGCAAGGCTTTTTAAAGTATTTCTTGAATTTGAAATGGTAAGGAAGCCGGACAAGTTCCCCCTTCTTCTTCTCCCCCTCTAGCTTTGGCATTTCCCATTCTTTCAGAGTAGGGAAGACTCTGAACGCCAAAAATTCTTGAACCAGATCCCTGGTACCGATATGCTCTGAAATAATTTCAAACTCACCCAGTGCAGCCCAGGTGGGACCCTCCAATGTCATGTGGCACCGTGGCCTTGTTTCCCCGAAGATCAACTCAAGTGGGCTTTGTACCAACTTTTCTTCGTCTTCGTCAACTTTCACATAAAACCACTCAGACTTCCAGCCTGCCGGCCATTTGCTTCGGTAGCTAATAACAGGAAACTTTGTTGTTTTCCGGTAGGCAAAATTGTAGCAACCGAAGTTATCATGTAATCCATCTTTTCTGGCCTTCGTTTGGTAATGTAACTCATGAACTCGACAAAAACTGTCGGCAAACGGCTCCACTGCTTGGCTTCGGAGGGCCTAGATATAAACATTAAGCCTAACGATAGCGTTAGGAGTCAATTGATGAAAGTAAATACCAAACTTTTTCAATACATCTGCAATAATTCCATGAAGAGGGAATCTCAGCCCAGCCTTTAAAAAGCTCTTGAAAATGACAATCTCGTCCTTCTCTGGCTTCGGGGTAGTTTCTTCTCCCCCGAAGCGAAGTAGTTTCTTCTGATTTTCACTGAAATAACCTGATTTTACCATCTTGGCGAGATCAGCCTTTGAAACAGTTGACTTTCCGAAGTCTAAGTGGCTGGGCTTGCTCGGCATGGCAATGCGATAGTCATCTTTGGAGTCAGTTTCTTCAATGTTCTCTTCTGCTCCTTCGGCAGTTGTCGGGTCTGCTTCAGCAGCGGGCATTTCTTCCGCAGTCACCAGTCCGGAACGTTGCATTGCTTCGGAGATGGGCACTGTCTCCGAACCTTCAGCTTCGTCTCCTTCACGTTCAACTCTGGCAGTAGATCGCACTCTGGTCATTTGATTCTGAGTTTGGGGAAATTGAATACTTTTTTCTTTTTCTTTTTCTCCCGAAGCCTTTCTTTCTGACGAAGCAGACTTCGAGATAGACCTTCGTTCGATTCTGAGAATCAAGCTTCGGCTACAGTTAAAAATTTTGGCAGCAAAACAGTGCAAATAGCAATGAATGCTGTGGTAACTTCACACCTACTCGTCTGTTTATATAGTGCTGCAGGAAAGAAGGCGAAGCGCCAGGATTTTTACACCAGGCGGGCAGTCACTTGCACTCGCTGCGCGGTGGACCGCAAAGATCAAACAGTAACTCTGCAAGGTGGGCCGGGCACGCGCCCGAAAACTGAATCATTTCTCGACAACGAGCTCAGGGAAGGTGTTTTTTGGACCTTCGGCTTCCCGAAGCTTATGAGGCTTTTTTTTCACGGATCAAGCTCGTTACGAAAAACGATCTAGCACCACGAAAGGGACTACTGTTGGGGTCATGCTTCGTTGCGCCGAAGGTCTTACGGGTAGAAGCAGCTTCGGCTGAAGTCGCTCACAGGAGATGACCGAAGGTTCTTTTTCATGAAGCTTCGGCACTACAAACCGACATAGAGATAGAATGACCTTTTGATCCATAAAGGTATGAGTCAATGTTGTAAACTTTTATGAGGGGCACAATTGTAATTCGTCACAGGCTGTGTCCTGTATCTATAAATATATGAACAGTACCCCCGTACTGTTCACGCTAACTGATACACGCTCGCGCACTACGCTCGTACTTTTGCCTTTTGTCAAGTCGAAGGTACAAATGTAATTCAACATTGTTTCCATTCTCCCATGATTACTTAATAAGTACATGTGATAATATTATGTGATTATTCATATTATTCTCTCATGTTTCATAAGCTTCTCCTGTTTATCAATATAAACTGCAATGATGAAGGTATGACCTTCATGACCTTCGTCTCAAGATCGTTATATCCTAAGGGAAATAACGCTTCGAAAGACGAAGGGTATTAATCATTAACTTTTTCTGTGTTGCCTTGTTCTTAATTCATAGCAGTTGAGAACAAGTCCCCAACACAAGGGATACCCACATCCTGGTGACAGTCATTACAAAGATCCAGATCAAACATAGTTCATCATGACAAACATAAATGCACAGGATATAGCAAACTACCCTGTCTAACTAAGACTAACTAAAAGCGAGACTAATGCTAAGACTATAGCTTCTATGTATGTATCTTCGTATTAATTACAAGATCCGACTCTAACGATCTATGGTTCTAAATTTATCTTGGTCTTGCAGTCGGGGTTGCCATAAGACTGGTGTCCACGCCGAGGTGAGCGGTACGGGTGCTGAGTCCCGACGGGAGCGGGGGAACCATCGTCCAGGTGACGACGTTCCGCGTGCTCAGCCCGCAGCTGGGCGATCTCAGCACGAGCCCTACTCAGCTCATCTAATGCATGGTCCAGCTCCGTGTTTAGCACGGCGGCTAGGTTGACTGTGCTGCTCAACCTAGGATTCTCCTCACCAACAGGTGAGACAATCACGCCTCCTGTGCTGCCAGATGGACGGCGGAGGTAATACTTCAGGTTGAGACCATCAGCTACCCCACCGAGCATTGAACAGTAGTGCAAAAGCGCACGCTATGCGGCATCTTGCATGGCCGCCTCAGCTGAGTCCCGCTCAGAGATGGAATAGTGCTCTGAGCAGACCTCAGCACCCCAGAGACTGTTCTCCGGACGGCGCACCAAGCAGGTCGCCTCCCAGCGGTCCGGGTAGACCCCACAACTATGCTGGTAGACCACACAGCGATACTCGATAGACCAAGTACGCCGGTCAAGTGCCCGACGTAGCAGGGTGTCGAGCGGAAGTGACACCCGCGAGCAGCGTCGCGAGTGATGGGTCGAGCAACCCATCCTTCCGACTCCTAGTTAGCAGAAAAGTCAGTGTCGTGGCTCGAGCTGTCGTCGCCACCTCCGTCGTCTGGGTCTCCTCCAGCAGCTACTCCAGGGGCTGGGGCGCCCAATGGTGGTGCAGGGGGCGCCTCCAGAGGAAGCACAGGGGAGCAGCTCCTCACAGACTCTATCTCCTGCTGGAGCGAGAAAGAAGAGCCCTGCTGCTCCTGCTCCTGTCGTCGACGCTCCTGCTCCTCATGCAGGCGGTGGTGCAGCCTCTCCAAGTGGCTGGACTGACCAGTCACTGGACGGCGAAGCGGACGCTCCGCGAGACGAGAGGGTAAGAAGGGGATGACAGACTTCCGTGCGGTGTGTCTAAGACGAGCCATCTACAAAAGACACCGTAAGCAAAAGAGTGAGAACAGAACTAATATGTCCAGCAAGTAATAAACCATAAATAAACGAAGGATTAGAATAAAACACCATTTTCAGCAAGGTATAATATATAGTAGAACATAGTTTTGGTCGATATGACCAACTTTTGAAGGGATGCCAAAGTCAAGGCAGGGACAAAGGTCTATAATCCTTAGAACGACCATTCTACTCTAGGTTAGCGGTCCTACAGTCAGCACGGCTTTGATACCACCTATGTCACACCTGGTTTTAGAAGGCAAACCGAATGCGAACCATGTACGTGCCAGGATCAGCAATTCACGTACACAGCAGTTACATAACATGGACATCATCACACAGTGCTCAAATAGTATTAAAAAGGGGAAAACATAGTCGATTACATCATATGTCTGAGACATCCACATAGTCTTTACAATAAATCAAAGTGCGAAAATGAAATGTAGATAAATGCGGCCTTCACAGGCAGCCGACTGGGGGTTGCCGCTAACCCACACCTATAACTCGTCGTAGTCTTGGAACTCCTAGAAGTCTCCTTCCATGGCTTCATATCTTCTCCTGAGCAGTGGTTGCAATGCGGACAACCTAGGGGGGGGGGAATTTGTTGTGTAGAGCAAGGGTGAGTACACATCAACATACTCAGCAAGTGTCCTGTTTGGATGTAGTGGACTAGCTTTATGTGGGGGTAAGTCAAGCAGTTGCTTTTAGTTGGTGAGGTTATTATTACTAGTAGAGAAAGCCAAGTTTTAGAATTAACCCATGTTATTAACCCAAACGTACTCCTTCCAAACGGAAAGAATACCACTTACCATTACCATAATCAATATCAAAACCATCATTCTCATTGCCACCTGTAATGCGAACATCTCTGATCAAGTACCACTAATCACTGGAGCTCCCTTGGCCGCTCATAACCGTGAGCACGGCTGATATATCAGTTTTCAAACACTCTGCAGAGGTTGTGCACTTTACCCACAAGCCGTGATTTCCCTTTCTGCCCGGAGATCATGACTCTCCATTGATCACTACCAAGGTGACCCAGCAGGATATCACTATGTAGCCTTTACAAAGATTCACCGGGGCTGTAGCCGCCCGTTAGGTTTCCTAAATGTACCGCACTCCTCCCCAAGGGACAAATCAACCTTAGCAGAGCGAGCCGCATACACCGAGTCCCATTGATGGCACAATGGCTAAGCGAACTACACCCCAGTTCCTCTAATTATTCAGCTAAGAGCGTCCCACTCCACCCTCATGGTTGCACTGTTTTCCCGGGCGGTCATCCAACGAACAGGTCCTTACGGAGAGGCACTCGAGAAACCGCTCGAGCCCCCTTGAAGGTCACAAGTATAACATCATAATAAAAGAGGGGAAAACAGCGTATCATTGATAATTCTCATCATGTTCATTGATTAGTGTTGAGCAATAGCAATAAGCTAAACAATAATAATCCGACCCAAATAGGTAAACAAGGACATTAACAACAAAAGCTAGTCAATCCTTAGGTATAAATATGTAATGCGGGAGGTGAATTAAATTATGTATAGGACAGAGATAGGTCAAGGGACACTTGCCTCCACCAACCGACTGCTACTTAGGGGCTTCTCCTGCGAGCTCTTCGGTCTCTTCAACCGGATCGTTCTCTATGCGAGCGCAAACATACATACATCCACACATTAAATACAAAATAACAATACACCATACAATAGAATGCAGTAAATAAACAGACATTCCACGCTGGTTCGCAATTAAGGCTAAAAGAGAAAGAGAAACAGACAGTCGAGAAACGATCATGTTACATGATTATGAATTAAATTACTTGCTCAGTGGAAGGGAATTAATTTGGACACTACGTTTTAGCATAAAGTAAAGTCAAGTTCCACATTTAATTATTATAAACAATTGAACATGAATGAAAGGGAGTGGTCACACGTCGAGACATACGACATGACATTTAGATTGAATAAAAAAGTAGACGACTCGCCGCGTGACAGAGCGCACAATGAGACACTTGCATTAATTATAAAGAGACGTGAAGCATCGTGCGACGAAGCACACGACAACATACGCCAACAGGGCTGAGTTTAAAGTGGTACGTCGCGCGTCTGGACGCGCGACATCACACCTTAAACAATCTGAAATTAAAATAGATCGTCGCGCGACGAAGCGCGCGACACAACACTTTAATGAATATAAACTAAAAGAATCGTCGCGTGACGAAGCGCGCGACGCAGCACATTAATAAACACAAATTTAAATTGAATCGTCGCGCGATGAAGTGCGCGACGCAACACATTGATAAATACGGACTTGAATTGAATCATCGCGCGACGAAGCGCACGACGCAGCACACTAACTAACGGAGTTTGAAATTAACTACAACCAAAAATAATCACCGCACGCGTGGGTTTGCGCACGCGGGAACGCGTTAGGGGGGTAAACGGGCCGGGACGCCGCGCGCCGGGGCCGAGGACCACATCGAGGGCCATGCCGCGCCGGGGGGGCCGTGCCATGCCGGGGGCGAGGGCCGCACCGCCGCGCGAGCAGGGGAGGGGGCGGGGCCACGCCGCACGGGTAGAGGAGGGAGCAGGGGTGCGCGCGCAGGGGAAGAAGAGAGGGCGCGCGCAGGGGGAGAGAAGAGGAGGGAGAGGGAGAGAGAGAGAGAGGAGAAGGGAGGGGAGCTCACCTCGGGATCCAACTCCGGCGATCACCGTCTCCAAAACCTAGGGCACCACGGGAGGGAGAGAGAGATGGGGGAGAGAGGTTGCTGCGCGGGAAATCCAAATGAGAGAGGGAGAGGAGGGGGCGCTGGGGGCGCGCGGGCCGGGCTGGGCCGAGACGGGCTACTTCGCGGATCAAAGCCCACGACACGCATGACCATCAAACAGACTCCAATCACTAACCGAAAACCGAGACGGAACGAGATGAACACGCAACATGAGACAAAGAAATGTGCTTCGGCAAGATGCAACACCCATGACACTTAGGTTTTGTTCATACACGACACGGACACCTATCACGAAACGGGGAAGAGAAAAGGGAGTAACGCCCGAATTCGGTGAGAGAAAAGAAGAAAAAAATCTACCCCCAAATTCAGGGTGTTACATCTAGCAAGGCCTCTTCTACCCTGAAAGGCTCAATAGAAGAGACAAAAGAGTAATGCTCACAAAAATTAGCTAATCTAGAGCGAGTGGTTACTCCCTTGCTAATGTCACCCAAAATCTGGTCGACGGGATGATTCCTTTGAATCATCGCTCGAACTTGAGTTGGAGGGGCCTGTGGTACTTCTTCCTCCTCATCTTCGACATCCTGTGCTCCCCCTTGATCACACGCCTCTTCTTGAGGGACCTGTTGTCACACCCGGTTTTAGAAGGCAAACCGAATGCGAACCATGTACGTGCCAGGATCAGTTATTCACGTACACAGCAGTTACATAACATGGACATCATCACACAGTGCTAAAATAGTATTAAAAGGGGAAATAATAGTCGATTACATCATATGTCTGAGACATCCATATAGTTCTTACAATAAATCAAAGTGCGAAAACGAAACGTAGATAACGCGGCCTTCACAGGCAGCCGACTGGGGGTTGCCGCTAACCCACGCCTAGAACTCGTCGTAGTCTTGGAACTCCTGGAAGTCTCCTTCCACAGCTTCATCTTCTCCTGAGCAGTGGTTGCAATGCTGACAACCTGGGGGGGGATTGGTGTGTAGAGCAAGGGTGAGTACACATCAACATACTCAGCAAGCATCCCGTTTGGCTGTAGTGGACTAGCTTTATGTGGGGATAAGTCAAGCAGTTGCTTTTAGTTGGTCAGGTTATTACTTACTAGTAGAGAACCAGGTTTTAACATTAACCCAAGTTATTAGCCCAATGTATCCTTTCCAAACGGAAAGAATACCACTTACCAGCACCATAATCGTAACCAGAATCATCAATCTCATTGCCACCTGTACCAAAATATCTCTGATCAAGTATCACTAATCTCTGGAGCTCCCTTGGCCGCTCATAACCGCGAGCACGGCTGATATATCAGTTTCATAACACTCTGCAGAGGTTGTGCACTTTACCCATAAGCCGTGATTCCCTCTCTAGCCCGGGCTTGCAAGACCCTTATTCACTCCCAAGGTGAATGGCTAGGGATTCACTACGAAGCCTTTACAAAGATTCCCCGGGGCTGTAGCCACCCGTTAGGTTTCCTAAATGTACCGCACTCCTCCCCAAGGGACAAATCAACCTTGGCAGAGCGAGCCGCATACACCGAGCCCCATTGACGGCACAACGGCTAAGTGGTCTACACCCCGGTTCCTCTAATTATTCAGCTAAGGGCGTCCCATTCCACCCTTATGGTTGCACTGTTTTCCCGGGCGGTCATCCATTGAACAGGTCCTTACGGAGAGGCACTCGAGAAACCGCTCGAGTCCCCTTGAAGGTCACAAATATAATCATAAATAAGAAGGGAAAACAGCGTATCATAGATAATCACATCATGTTCATTGATTAGAGTTGAGCAATAGCATCAGACTAAGCAGTAATAATCCGACCCAAATAGGTAAACAAGGACATGGATAACAAAAGCTAGTAAGTCCTTAGGTATAAATGTGTAATGCGGGAGGTGAATTAAAGGATGTATAGGACAGAAATAGGTCAAAGGACACTTGCCTCCACCAATCGACTGCTGCTCAGGGGCTTCACCTGCGAATTCCTCAGGCTCTTCGACCGGATCGTTCTCTATGCGATTGCAAGCATACATACATCCATCCATTCAAATTAGGAAACAAACAGTACACCATACAAGGGAACAAATAAAGTGAATATGCATAAAGTATGACATTCGATATCGCATTTGTTATGGTTAGAAAGAAACGGGGAAAGGTCTCGCAGGGGGTTAAATCTTATGCACTAATGATTAGTTAAATTATGCGCTCTAGTTCCAATTGGTTCTAACAAAAGAATTTAGTTATATGCACTAATGGAAACCTAGTCATTTTTAGTTGATCAACATTGAACGAGATAAACAATTGATTATATGAATTAACTAGCGTAACGGAATTCTAAATTAAGGTTCCCATTTCAATAACATGAACAATGATTAGCCTGCCTAAATAACAATGATAACAGAAAGTAAAATAAAATAAAAAAAATAAAAAAAATAAAAAAAAGGGGGGCGGTTGAACCGGCCAGGGGGCGGTTGAACCGGCCTGGGGCAGGGGCGGCTGGGCTGGGCGCGGGCGCGGGGCGGCCGAGCTGGGCGCGCAGGGGGTGGCCGAACCGGCCAGGGGGCGGCCGAGCTGGGCGGCTGGGCTGGCGGGGCGCGCGGGGGCGGCCGAGCCGGGGCGGCTGGGGCGGCCAGGGGGCGGCCAGGGGGTGGCCGAGGGCGGCGCGACCAGGGGGGCGGCTGGGCCGCGGCCAGGGCGGCTGGGCCGGCCAAGGAGAGAGGAGGGGAGAGGGGAGAGGGAGGGAGGAGGGGGAGGGCCTCACCGGGGACGGGGACGGGCGAGCGACGGCGGCGGCGGTTGGGCCGGCGGCAGGGGCGGCCGAGCTAGGGCAAGGGGGCGGCGGCGGCTAGGGTGGGAGGAAATGGGAGAAAGAGAGGGAGAGGGAGAGGGATAAGGGGAAGGGAGTGGGGGCGGTTGGGCCGGCTAGGCCCAAGAGGGGGCGCGGGGGGCGGCTGGGTCGGCCAGGAGCAGCCCACGGCGCGGGAGAGAGAAAAGGGAGGAGAGAGAGAAAGAAAAAGAAAAAGAAAGAAAAGGTTTCTTCTCATTTTCGAAATCCGATCTTCCTAGATGAATGCATTTACACTTTCAAGCAATCAAAGAATGCATAGTTCGGCATGGTGCATCAAACAACATAAAGCAATTTAGGGTTTTTCTTTACACGGGAATTCCAAGCCGAATCCCGCTAACTTTGGAAAAGATCAAGGTCTAGCGAGGGGAAAAAGAAAAATAAAAGGTAACGCCCGAATTTGGCGAGTGAAGAAAAGAAAAAAAATTCAACTGCAAAATTCGGGGCGTTACAAACCTATCCCCCTTAAAAGAATCTCGCCCTCGAGATTCAGGGTTGGCTAGCAAAGAGCTCTGGGTACTTGGCCATCAAATCATCTTCACGCTCCCAGGTTGCTTCTTCCTCAGAGTGGTGACTCCATCTGACTTTGCACATTCTGATGGTCTTCCTTCGGGTGACTCTATCTGCAATCTCAAGGATCTGAGCTGGCTTCTCAACGTAGGTCAAGTCCTCCCGGACTTCCAGCCCTTCCACTGGCAACTGCTCTTCTGGCACACGCAAACACTTCTTCAACTGAGACACATGAAAGACATCATGCACAGCAGACAAATTCTCTGGCAGACTGAGCTGATAGGCCACTTCTCCACGCTTTGAGAGAATTTGATACGGACCAATGTAGCGGGGTGCTAGCTTGCCTTTCACTCCAAACCTTCTGACTCCTCTGATCGGTGACACTTTCAAATAGACAAAGTCTCCGACTTCGAAACTCAGCTCTCTTCTTCTTGTGTCTGCATAGCTTCGTTGCCTCGATTGCGCTATCTTCAGATTCTCTCGAACCATCTTGATGTTCTCTTCAGCTTCAAGCAGAATGTCTGGCCCAAACACTTGCTTTTCTCCAGGCTGATCCCAGTGCAACGGAGTTCTACAACTCCTTCCATAGAGCGCCTGAAATGGTGACATCTTCAAACTGGCCTGGTAACTGTTGTTATAGGAAAACTCTGCATAAGGCAATCGCTTGTCCCATCCGGACTGATCTTGCAACGCACAGTCTCTCAACATGTCTTCAAGAATTTGATTGGTTCTTTCAGTCTGACCATCTGTCTGCGGATGATAAGCTGAACTGAAATTCAAGTGCGTGCCCAAGGCTTCATGCAACTGCTGCCAGAAATGAGAGGTGAAATGCGTTCCTCTGTCTGACACTATCTTCTTTGGCACACCATGAAGACAAACGATCCGAGACATGTACAACTCTGCCAATACTGCACTGTTGTAGCTGGTCTTGACAGGTATGAAGTGGGCTGACTTGGTTAAACGGTCCACTACTACCCAAATGGAATCGTAGCTGGCTCGAGTGCGAGGCAATCCGACTATGAAATCCATACTGATCTCATCCCATTTCCACTGAGGAATTTGCAACGGTTGCAACAATCCAGCTGGTCTCTGATGTTCGGCCTTGATTCGCCGACAACTATCACACATAGCCACATGCTCTGCGATTTCCCTCTTCATTCCATACCACCAGAATTTCTTCTTTAGATCATGATACATATTCTCACTGCCAGGGTGAATCGAATAAGCTGTCTCATGAGCTTCCTTGAGAATCAACTCCCGAATAGACTGGACATTGGGAACACACAAGCGGTCTTTGAACCATACCACACCTTTAGCATCTTCTCGAAAATCTTTGCCTTTGCCTTCCGAAATCAGTCGCCGAATCTCACTGATCTTCTCATCATTCTTCTGCGTTTCTTTGATTTCCCGCTCCAAGGTAGGTTCCAACTCAACTGTGACTCCTCGCGAATTATTCAGAAATCCGAGACTCAACCTGTCAAACTCTTTGGCCAACTCATAAGGCATCGGACGAGCGACCATCAGATTGACTTGACTCTTCCTGCTCAAAGCATCTGCCACTACGTTCGCTTTGCCTGGATGGTAATGAATCTCCAACTCATAGTCTTTGATCAGCTCTAACCATCTTCTTTGCCTCATATTCAACTCTGTCTGAGTGAATATGTACTTCAGACTCTTGTGGTCTGTGTAAACATCGCATTTCTGTCCATACAGATAGTGCCTCCATGTCTTTAGTGCGTGAACCACTGCTGCCAACTCTAGATCATGGATTGGGTAATTCTTCTCATGAACCTTCAACTGTCAGGACGAGTAAGCCACAACTCTTCCCTCTTGCATCAACACACATCCCAAACCTGTGTAACAAGCATCACAATACACCGAGAAGGGCTTGTGCACATCAGGCAAGACTAGGACAGGCGCTGTAGTCAACTTCTCTTTCAGCGCTTCAAAGGCCTCTTGACATTTCTGGGTCCACTTGAACTCAACCTTGTTGCCTAGCAACGCTGTCATTGGTTTCGCAATCTTCAAAAACCCTTCAATGAATCGCCGATAATATCCGGCCATTCCAATGAAACTCTTGATTCCTCGGGCATCTGTTGGCGCTTTCGAGTTCAGAATGTCTGCCACTTTCTTCGGATCCACAGCCAATCCTTCTTTGTTGATTATGTGACCCAAGAATAGGACTTCACTGATCCAGAACTCACACTTGTTCAACTTTGCATACAACTGGTGCTCTCGCAATCTCTGCAATACCATCCTCAAATGATCTGCATGCTCTTCTTCACTTTGAGAATAAATCAGAATGTCATCAATGAATACCACCACAAACTTATCAAGATAATCCATAAATACACTGTTCATCAAGTTCATAAAGAAGGCTGGTGCATTTGTCAAACTGAAAGACATCACTGTGAACTCATACAACCCATACTTGGTAATGAACGTTATCTTCGGAATGTCTGAAGGTCGAATCCTGAGCTAATGATAACCTGACCTCAGATCTATCTTGGAAAACACACTGGCTCCTCTCAACTGGTCGAACAGATCTTCTATTCTAGGCAAAGGGTACTTGTTCTTAATCGTGACTTCATTTAGAGCTCGATAATCGATACACATCCTTTTGGTGCCATCTTTCTTTTCCACAAATAGGACAGGGGCAACCCAAGGCGAGGTGCTTGGCCGAATGTAACCTTTCTCTGACAGCTCATCAATCTGCTTCTTAAGCTCAACCAACTCGGGTCCAGATATTCTGTAAGCTCTCTTATAAATGGGGGCGGTTCCAGGAAGAAGCTCTATGGCAAACTCAACTTTCCGCTCTGGTGGCATACCCGGTAGGTCCTTGGGAAACACATCTGGAAACTCAGACACAGTCTTGATCCTCTCAATTGGGTCTGCTTCACTGCTATCGACAGCCATCTGATAACAACTTCCTTTCTTCGGCTCAGGCGGGACTAACTCGGTCACCACTTCCTCTCCTAGTGGGGACACCAACTTGATTGTCCTCTTATCACAACTGATAACTTGCGGCTGACCGCGGCCATCTCGACCGGAGTCTGGCTGCGGAGTTCTTGTCCACGTGCGGCTGGACTGTGGAGCGTCTTTTGGCTTCCGCTGGGACTCAATCTTGCGCTGGTGGAGCTCCTCGGATCTGGCATACTTTTCAAACAGCTGGTACAGCTCTTGGAGGTTCTTCGGCGGATCTCTGATGCAGTGGCTGTAAAGGACGCCAGCGCGAAGACCACTGATAGCATAGTGGATGGCAATCTGGTCATCGACTGAGGGTAGCTGTGACTTGAGTGTGAGGAATTTGCGGTAATATTCCCTCAGGGTCTCCCTCTCTAGCTGCTTGCAGAGCGAGAGCTCGGCCAGGGCGTCGGTGTCCGGGCGGTACCCTTGGAAGTTGAGGAGGAACTTGTCCCGGAGACTTCTCCAGGAATCGATGGACAGCGGAGGCAACCTGGTGAACCAGGTGAGTGCGGGGCCCTCGAGGGCGATGATGAAGGACTTCGCCATTGTGGCGTCGTCCCCCCCGGACGATGCGACGGCGACCTGGTAACTCATTATGTATTGAGCCGGGTCGGTGCTGCCGTTGTACTTGGGGTAGGTCCCAGCCCGGAAGTTAGCTGGCCAGGGCGTCACTTGCAGGTGAGGCGCCAGGGGGCTTCGCTCATCGAGATAATTGACCCCTTGGAATGGCGCGGCGTGCGGGAAAGTGAAGTCGCGCTGGGGGAAACGCGGGTCCTCCGGTTGCGCGCGGTGTTGCAGGGGTGGCTCATGCTGCAGGCCGGGGTGGCCTTCACGCGTGTCTTCGTTTTGTGCGCGCTGCTGGAGGGATGACTCGTGCTGCGGGCCGAGGTGGCCTTCGCGCTGCATCAGTGCGATCTCCCGCTCGAGTTCCTGGGCCTTGTGCTCTTCGTCGCGTATCATCTGCCGCACTTTGGCGAGTGCGGACACACGCTGGCGCTTGGCCTCCAGTATCTCCTTCTGCCTCTGGAGGTTGCGGTTCTTGAGGCGCAGAGCGCGCAGCTGTAGCTGTTCTTCTGCTGAGATGCCGAGGACTTCACCGTCCTCGGCGAGGTCCGCGCCCTCCGGTGGTGCGAAGCCTGAGGGAGGTGCGAAGCCTGAGGGAGGTGCGAAGCCTGAGGGTTGTCCCTCAGGGTCGCAGGTGCGGAGGGTGTCGTCTTCAGTGGCCTCTTGGTGGGTGGATTGGGTGAGGGCGAGGGCCTTGCCCTTTCTTGCGGCGAGCAGTGCTGCCTTCGCAGCTTCGTCAGCCTTCGGGTTAGCTCTCTTGGGTGCCATCGCGGGTGGTTGTCTCGTAGCACGAACGGTGGGCGCCAAATGTTGGTACTGTCTCTCGACAGCAAGGAGATCCAACACGGGTGAATGGTGATGGCAACAGGGCACTCGCGCGTGATGGCAAAAGCTCTGTTAATCTGGCCTCTCACGGGCACTGTGCGGGGGTATTTATAGGTATCCGAGTGCACGGCGCCTTGCGTTAAGGACGCATGTGCCCTCAGGTACCTAGTTTATCCCCAGAATATTCCCATAAAGCGGGGTTACAAGCTGTAATTACAAGTACGCCTTTACAAATTAGGCCCGTAACACAAACGCGGCCACGCAGGGCCCGTTACAATGGGCCAGATCTCATGTGGGCCTCGGAGCTGACCGAGGCCGCGCCGCGGGGAGGCGTCGCCGCAGGCCTTCGTCTGGTGCCGAATCGAGCGAAGGGTCTCCGTGCTGTCTCTGGTGCCGATGAAGCGAAGGGTGTCCCTGCCTGCTTTGTCTGTCAGGGCAGGGGCTAAGCGGTGGAGACTTCGGGCGAAGGGTGGCGTTTCTGCCTTCGCTCCAACACCTGGGAAAGAGAAGAAGAGCTTCGCATAGACTTTCCCCATCTTTTCCCTAGATCTTCCTAAATCTCGAGGACAAGATTATTTTTAAGGGGGGGTAGGATTTGTAATACCTACTTTGTAAAAAAATTCAAAAAGGAGAAATGAAATCCATGTATATATGTATGTGTGTTATCTCTACTTGTCATTTCATGTGGACACCTCACTTATACAAATGAATAAGTAATAAAAGGCACTCAAACAAATTATGCATCATGCTGGGATTTTCTTTTGTGTGCAAATTGGGACAAAATAAATTAATAATGTGACAAGAAATATATATTAAAGTCCAAAGTGGGATTTAAAATCCAAAAGAAATTATAGAGTTTGGAAAAGAAGAAAGGAAATACTATGTGACTAAAAATGGTATAAAATATATATAATAGAATATATTATTTCTACATTAAGATTTGAATTTGTAAAAATTTACTCAAGTTGAACCTCATAACAAGAATCAAATTCAAACTTGAGATTCAAAAGAAAAAGAAAAGAAAATAGGAAATATAAAAAGGAAAAAGAGGAAAACTAGACATGGGCTCGGTCAGACGACTGAATCGAGCGCGCCACCAGCCCACTCAGCCCAACTGTATGCGGTATACGCCTGGGCGCCCTATACTCGATGGCAGGTGGGTCCCGGTGTACTAGATCCTTGCACTCGGGCATCCTCGGCCATGGAGATCACGCACCGCGACATGCTGTGGGAATCGGCTGGGTAGTTGAGCCTTGGTTGCGGACCCGGTGACCAAATCAACCTATATATATGAATGAACTCCCTTCAGGGCTCTCTGGGATTTCGGTCGGACGTGATACGCTTGCGCAGAGAGTTGAGTGCCGCCGGAGGTTGAGCGAAACGCCGCCGCGGTCGGGGGATTGAGCAGAGCCGTGGCGCCAACCGCGTGAGGGAGTTGTGGGTCGGTCTCGTGCGGAGCATTGCCGTGTGCAGGGAGCGGGGTATCGGGCTTTGCGAAGAAGACCTCGGAAGTACTCCCACCGACGATGAACTACACCGTGAACCAATCTCCACCGCGCCCAGGACAGACTGTCGCCCGATTCATGGTTTGGACTATCCCCTGTAGATCTGCCTTCATCAAGCATTGCATCGCGTCAGAGTACTTAGGATGCATTGCATCAGGGCCGGCAGACCGCTCAACGATCTTCGATGGAGATTGCCGTTGGTTGTCTGTCGGGAGGTAGGTGATGAGCTCGTGGCCCTCGATTTCTGGGGTGACGGTGAAGATTTGGCCTGGGATACGGCTCGGCCAGGAAGTATGGTTGGCCGTCGATCTCGCGATGCACGATGGGGATCGAATCCTAGTTAATGGTTGTGGGAGGGAAGTAGATCGTGACCGTCCGTCCGTCAATCGGCGATTGGGATCGGGTCTTGGCCTCATTAAATCCGAAGCGTAGGATCGGAATTGAACGGTTTGGGATCCACACCGATTCTATTATAGCAAGATGTATCCCTGGTCGTTCAGATGGGATCTGACGGCTCTAGTACGTAGATACCCCTTTGCCCTGCCATTTTTACATAAGAGACCTTATGAAATTAGAAAATCAAACCGCCGTCCTGCGTGTTTGTGCTCTGTGTCTGAGAATTTTTACCACGAGGCCCCTGCCTTCCTCTATAATAGTGCGCCTAGTCCAGGGTTCATAAGAAATGGTTAAATAAAATCTGAAAATGATTTTAATGAGAAAAAGAATTATTAGAACTTATAAAATTCATAGAAAATTTATATCTAGTCCAAACTAACCCATTCTAGTTTCTAAAATTTTGTAATTTTATTCTCTATCACTTAGAGTCTCTGTTTTGACATGAAAACAGTAAGAAAATTAATTCCTCACCTAATCATATTTTAAACACATAAAACCTTTGGAAATTCATATCTTAAAATCTATAACTCCAAAAATTATGATTCCTGTTCTTAGGATTTTATTTTAATATGTAGATTATTACTGTGTATTTTGTTTACATGTTTGGTGTGATGTTAATTTTCTCTATATACTGTGCTTGTTTGTATTATGGCGAGTAGAAGAGCATGTTACCGAGGATCCTGGTGTGCAGCAGATAGAAGTAGCTGAACAGGAGCTCATTGAAGGCAAGTTGTGCCCTTGACCACTTTTTACCCAATAATGTTCTTTAATATCATTTATTCATGCATAGGTTAATTTTGATGGGACCAATAGGTTACCCTAGATTGTTTATCTCATTACCTTGTTTACCCCTGAATCACTTGGGTAGTTTGCTATTTGTTTACATGGTTCTGGGATAATTATTTATTATATCTATGTTCCAATTCTTTTGTTATTCTATTTATGTTCATGTCAAGATCATTAATGTTAATTGGAACATAGAGCTTAACTTGAGAAACACGTGCCACCACAAGGGTTTAATGGGACGCCCTTGGCTGACTAATTAGGAAAGCTAGTGGAAGACTACCTTACCCAAAAGGGGCAAGGGCAGTAGGGGAGTTGTATGCAAGAAGGTTCTCGAGTTGATTTTGCTGCAATGGCGGTCAGACGGGGGATTCTTACAAGTGCTCTTCCCATAAACTGTAGCGGGTTTTCGGAAGCTAGTGGAACTTTGTAAAGGCCTCATAGTGTTGCCCTGCCTTGCCTCCGAGGTAGAGGTGTATGGGAGTCGCGATCCCTTGGCAGATGGGTAACATGACTTGTGGGTAAAGGGTACAACCTCTGCAGAGTGTAAAATTGGTATACTAGCCGAGCTCACGGTCATGAGCAGCTCAAGACCCTCTGATGATTAATTTATGGAACTTAAATTCAACTTTGTCATGTGCATATGCATGGGATTATTATTAATTTTGTTCTATTACTTTATTTAAGGTTTGGTATTTACTTACACTTAGTAACTGCTAATAAAAGTTTGCCCAACTACTTAAAAGCAATGCTCAGCTTTAACCCCTGTCATTGATTAGCCTTACACGTCACCTGAACTCTCACCTTTGTGAGTTCATGCCCACTGGTTCCCCACAACTTGTTGAGCTATGATCATGTGTGAGCTCACCCTTGCTGTCTCACACCCCCCCACAGGAGAAGGACAGGTGGTTCACGAGGAGCCACAAGGCGAGGAGTTCGATCTGATCTAGGTGGCATTTCTCAGTTGACATTGGCGCCAACGACGATCCTTAGTTCGTTTTATATTTTTTTATTTTGTAATAAGACTTCCGCTATGTAATAAATACTCTAATTATTGTGACATTTATCTGTATACACTCTGTTATTATATATGTTGTCTTCTTGGCGCATGTATGAGATGCACCTGGCTTTGTTCCTTAAAGCCGGGTGTGACATGCTAGCATCTCTGTGTAGGGATGAATACAACAAGGTTAGTGGCTTGGACAATGCAAAGCAGATTTGGGACACCCTCAAGATATCTCATGAGGGAAATGACGTCACCATGATCACCAAAATGGAGTTGGTGGAAGGCGAGCTGGGGAGATTTGCGATGATCAGGGGAGAGGAACCAACTCAAACCTACAACAGGCTCAAGACCCTGGTCAACAAGATTAGAAGCTATGGAAGCACAAGACGGACGGACCACGACGTCATCCGACTCATGCTCAGGTCCATTACAGTTATTGACCCTCATCTTGTGAATCTTATCTGTGAAAATCCCAGGTACACAAAGATGATGCCCGAGGAGATCCTTGTAAAGTTTGTGAGCAAGCGCATGATGGTGAAGGAAGCGTGATACGTGGATGACGCTTTGAACGGTCCTCTACCCATCTATGAGCCGCAGCCCGTTGCTCTCAAAGCAACAAGCAGCAAGGAGGCGCTACCAAGCAAGGCAGCTCAATTAGAGGTTGCCAGACTCAATGAAGATGAAATGGCGCTTATCATCAAGTGCTTCAAGACCGCACTTAAAGGACGCAAGGAGTACCCCAACAAGAATAAAACAAGGGGAAAGTGCTCCTGCTTCAAATATGGTAAGACTGGTCATTTTATTGCTCAATTCCCCGATAATGATAATTACTAGGAACAAGAAAAGTATGGGAAGAGGGAGAAGAAGAAAGTTTACAAGAAGGCGAAAGGCGAGGCACACCTTAGAAAAGAATGGGATTCAGACTGCCCTTCATCCGATTCCGACGATGAAGGACTTGCAGCCTCGGCCTTCAACAAGTCTTCGCTCTTCCCCAACGAACACCACACCTGCCTCATGGCCAAGGAGAAAAAGGTACGTGTTCGGGACACTCCCAAGTATACTTCTTCTAGTGATGATGAGTCATCTGATGATGAGGTAGATTATACTGATTTGTTTAAAGGTTTAGATAGAGCTAAAGTAGATAAAATCAATGAGTTAATTGATGCTCTAAATGAAAAAGAAAGATTGCTAGAAAGGCAAGAGGACATATTGTATGAGGAACATGACAAATTTGTTAATGTTCAAAAGTCTCTTGCCTTAGAACTTAAAAGAAATGAAATGTTGTCCTCTGAGTTGTCTACTTGCCATGAATCTGTTTCTAGCTTAAGAAGTTTAAATGAGGAATTAAATGCTAAACTAGAGGAAGTTAGTAAAATAAGTTCATGTGTAGAGCATGTAAGTATTTGTAATAGATGTAAAGACTTTGATGTTGATGCATGTGATGAACATCTTATTGCTATTACTAAATTGAATGATAAGGTGGCAAGTCTTAATGCCCAACTTAAGACTTGCAAAATTGATTTTGATAAGTTAAAATTTGCTAGGGATGCCTACACCATCGGTAGACACCCCTCAATTAAGGATGGACTAGGTTTTCGAAAGGAAGCCAAGAACTTAACAAGCCAAAGGGTCCCCATTCCCAACAAGGAGAAAGGGAAGGCCCCTACACAACAGCAAAACCGAATACTCCCGTCGGCCATAATAATTCCCGTCGGTTTTTAGGGTTGCCGACGGGAGTTAATTAACTACCGTCGGCCATAACGAAGCCGACGGGAGATAAAATAACTCCCGTCGGTTTTTAGGGCTGCCGACGGGAGTTATTTTACTACCGTCGGCCGTAACGAAGCCGACGGGAGATAAAAATAACTCCCGTCGGTTAGTCCGGAGGCCGACGGGAGATGCAGTAGCTCCCGTCGGCTTCGTTACGGCCGACGGGGTTTAGGGCGGGCCCGGCTAAAACGCGCGCGCCGACTCGCCCAGTCTTATTCGTCGCGCGCGCGGTTACGCATCCGCCGCCGATCGCCGATCGCCGTGCGCCGCCGCCGTCGTGCCTGCGCCGCCGCCGTCGAGCCTGCGCTGCCGCCGCCGCCGCGCCCGTCCTCCGCCCGAGCCTGCGCCGCCGCCGCCGTTCTCCTCCCCGCCCGAGCGCCGCCAGCGCCTACGCCGCCGACGCCGACCCCGCCGCGCCCGTCCCGTCCTCCGCCGCGGCTTGCCGACGCCGCTGCCCCCGCCCGTCCCCTCCACCGACGCCGCTGCAACCTCCACTGAGACAGTAAGATTGAAATTATTTAAAATTATATAATTGCGATATATATTTATATTTATATCGAAAATATGTTTATTCCCGTCGGTTGGTTGATTGTATTGATTAAGCCGACGGGAGTTAACTACGTTGTGGTAGTTTGATTAGTATGATACACTGTTTATTTTCCTAGAGTTTTAGGGTTAAGTGCGCAGACCAGTAGTTAACCCTAGGCGTCACCCGTTCCGGAAGCATGCACATGCATCACATTTATTCATATGTTTGGGCCTAATGCACCTAGACAATCTATGGATGCATAGATTGTATAGTTTCATTCGGTCCAAACACAAGATTACTTGTGATGTGCGTGGTTCCGGGATTGTCCACGTATTTGGACAGCCGGAGAATGGGTGTGGCCGCATGTGATTCGTGCACGTGTCCGTTGGTCCGAACGAGATTTCAGCAGCATAACCCAGTTGTTCTCCGTCGCACCATGATAGGCGTGTGTTCGGAGAACAGCGGGGTTATGCTGCCGAAATTTCGTTTGGACCATCGGGCACGTCACGAGTCGCATGCGGCCGCCTCCATTCTCGGGTGGGTTTATGTCCTTTCCTATAGTAGGGTTATCACCTAAGCCACGTGCATTGCTCTTATATGCTGAATTTTTGGTTGGTGGTTTACACAACAGCAAAACTGAGCCATCCTAGTCCACAAACATGGAAGATGACCGTGAGTGGATGTATGCTGGTTGGAAGAAGGGCGGATGTCACACAAAGGAATGGTTTCAGAAGACAGAAAAGTTTTTAGAGAACGCTCGTGGAGAGTCAACCCACGCTGTGATTAGGTGCCCATGCACCAAATGTGGGAACATCCAGTCACATGACAAGAGAACTGTGGCACTACACCTTTGCAGTCATGGGTATGTTCAAGGTTATAAGGTTTGGGATAACCACGGCGAGTCACGGAGTATAGTATCAGCACAGATGGAGGTGGATGACGGTGAAAACGTTGATCGATTGGATCATATGTTAGAAGATATGCAGGCAGAGTTTGTCAACAATCCTGAAGATCCACCTACAAAAGAGGTTGAAGAGTTGTTCAAACTCCTCCAAGACTTAGAAATGCCTCTGCATGGACACACAACGGTTACCATCCTCCAGTTCGTGACCCGTCTAATGAGCATAAAGTCAAAGTTTGGTTGCTCAGCCAAATGTTATAAGGCGATTTTGGACTTGTTTAGTGATGTCCTTCCTGCCGATCATAAGGTGCCTAAAGACATTTACCGGTCAAAGAAGCTGCTAAAGGCTTTGGGAATGCCATATGAGAAGATCGATATATGCCCGTCCAACTGCATGATATATTGGCGCGATCGTGCGAAACTAGAGAAATGCTTGAAATGTGGCCTGTCGAGGTACATAGAGGTGGTAAACGAAGAAGGGGAGAAGGTGACAACAAAGAGGGCACATAAGCAGCTTCGCTGGATGCGTCTCACTCCAAGACTGAAACGTCTGTTCTTGGCTAGTAGAATTGCGAGCCGCATGAGCTGGCGCAAGAATCGTAAGCCCCCGAAGGATGGGGTAATGCAGCATCCGTGTGATAGCGACGCATGGAAGGCCCTAGACAGCTTCGATATAGAATTTGCTAGTGAAGACAGGAATGTTCGTATTGGGCTGGCGACAGATGGTTTCACGCCTTTCAGTATGACCGCAGCGTCTTACTCATGTTGGCCTGTCTTTGCCATACCGTACAACCTTCCACCTGAAGATTGCATGAAAGATGAGTTTATGTTCTTAACTCTCATCATACCTGGGAAGGATCATCCCGGCGTAAACCTCAATGTTATGCTTGAGCCATTGATTGAGGAGTTGAAAGAGCTTTGGGAAGGAGTGGAGGCGTATGACAGCTTCATGAAGCAAAAATTCAAACTTCGGGCAGCATATTTGTGGTCCATACATGATTATCTAGCGTATGGGATCTTTGCTGGGTGGAGAGTCAGTGGAAGGCTAGGTTGTCCTATTTGTGGAAAAGAAACAGATTGTTTCTGGCTCGATAAGGGTGGGAAGTTCTGTTACTTCGATTGTCATAGGTCTTTTCTTCCTTTGAAGCACCCCTTCAGGCTCCAGGCACACGAGTTCAGGAAGGACACCATTGTCACGAAGGAACCCCCGAAGCGTCGCACCGGGTGGGAAATCGCTGAGGAGCTGAGTAATCTAGTGAGAAATGAGGATGGGGATGGGTTTGTAGGTTTCGGGAAGACCCATAACTGGACTCACAAATGTGGCCTTTGGGAGCTCCCTTACATGAGGGCATTGCAGCTCCCGCACAACATCGATGTAATGCACCAAGAGCGTAACATGTGTGAAGCACTATTTAACACCGTCATGGATTTCCCAGATAAAACAAAAGACAATTTCAAGGCCCGAGTGGACTTAGGTAACATATGTAACCGCCCAACTCTCATGCTCAGAGAAAATGGAGGCAAGCCTCGTGCTGAATTTGCCTTGAGACCCAATGAACGAAAAGAAGTGATGAAGTGGATGAAAGATTTAAAATTTCCCGATGGTTATGGTGCGGGGTTCAGAAGATCTGTGAACTTGAAAACAATGAAGATCAATGGGTTGAAGAGTCATGATTACCATATAATGATGGAAAGGCTGATCCCAGTAATGTTGCGTGGTTACATTAACGAGGAAGTGTGGAAAGCGATAGCTGAACTTAGCTATTTCTACAGGCAGCTTTGTGCTAAAGAAATTTTAAAGGAGATGATGCAGAAACTAGAGGAATCGGCACCGGTGCTTCTTTGCAAGCTGGAGAAAATATTCCCGCCTGCGTTCTTCAATCCTATGCAGCATCTTCTTATCCATCTCCCATATGAAGCAAAGGTAGGTGGGCTAGTGTGTTATAGGTGGATGTATCCCATAGAAAGAATGTTGAAAAAACTGAAATCAATGGTGGGTAACAAGGCAAAGGTTGAAGGTTGTATAGCAGAGGAGTTCAAATTTAAGGAGATAGCTTTCCTCACAAGTGGTTACTTGACTGAAGACCACAATGTATTTGCCCATACGAAGAGGTACCATGAAGATGAAACGGTGCATCCGTGCAGTCACATTGGCATATTTCAATGGAACGGCAAGGCTGTTGGTCCACCAGTGGCATATGAATTCAGTGAGAACGAACGGAAATCTGCTTTGCTCTACATGTGGTCAAATATAGAAGAGGCTGAGAAATTCTTCAGGTAATAGTTTACTAGGCTTAAAGGAATTGTATATTCAATGTTTAGGAAACACAATGTTTTCTTACTCTCGTTCTTTTTTAGCGAGTTCGATAAAGAAAACTGGAGGTCTTCTCGTAACCGTCAACCAACGGCGAAACAGCTAGACAACTTGCGTCTAAATGGATTGCACGGGGGACCTAATTTTATCTCCTGGATCCGAGACCATGTAAGCCTTGTATTCTTTGTCCTCATACATCGTGTATAGGTATGACAATTGTAACACTTTTTCATTTATTGACTGTCAGTTCGGGAATGTACCGGATGACTCACAAATGTGTCCTATGGGATCTCCTTCACATGAGGGCATTGATTCTCCCACACGTCGGCGTAGTGTCCATAAGGACCTGCGTCAGCTTTCTATTGGTAGTGTGATAGTGAAGAGTTATGGCCGTTACGACGTAAACGGGTTTCGCTTCCGTACAACCAAATTTGAAGCTTCCTGTCCTTTAGCAGCTACGAAAAATAACGGAGTCGTAATCCGGGCTGAAGATATGGAAAGGCACGAATCCGAGTATTACGGAATCATAAACAATATACTCGAGTGCCAATTTGTAGGGAACAAGGATCTGAGGGTGGTGTTTTTTGACTGTACATGGTTTGACCCGAAGCATTATAGAACCGAATTTGGAATGGCGCAGGTTAAACGCAAGCAAATACTTCAAGGGGCCGATAGATATGTCCTTGCTCATCAGGTGGAGCAGGTATATTACTCGTCATATCCATGCCCTAAGTTGAGCGCTTGGTGGGTCGTATACAAAACCTACCCCCGTGATCGGTTGTCCACTCCTGTTCCCGATGATTACAATCGTGAGGCTCAACAAGCTGACACGGTATTCCAAGAAGATGAGTTGCCATCCTCATTTGATATAGACCCTGCTCCTACATTGGATTGTTTAGTTGGAGACCTCAATGATATATCATTGCCACAGAAAAGGAAACGAAACGATAAGTAACAAGTTAAGTTTATTTCCATATGAATGTTTATTTGTTTAATGTTGGTTTATTTTGCACCGTTTGTTTATTTATTTACATTACTCAGTACTAATAAAAACTTTCAATTGCTGCAGGATGCCTAAAAAGTTTAAGCAGGTGGTGAAGGGGTTCAGGGACTCCCTTTTCCGAGGGAGTTCCTTGAGCGCTAGTAAGAAGGAGCAGCTCTACAGAAGCCTACACCCAGAGTTACAGGGCCAGCCCTTGGGGTTTCAGAGAGGCGATGTAAGAATCATTGTATTGTTGCTTTTAATTTGTGTAAGACTTTAACGCGTGAATGTGACACTTGAGTTACTTATTTGCAGGATGAGGATGAGGATGAGGATCAGGATGAGGATGAGGATGAGGATCAGGATCAGGATCAGGATCAGGATCAGGATGAGGATGAGGATGAGGATCAGGATGAGGATGAGGATGAGGATGAGGATGAGGTTGAGGGTGGAGGTGAGGAGGCTGAGGCAGGAGGTGAGCAGGGAGAGGGTGGAGGTGGAGATGAGACTGAGGCTGAGGCAGGAGGTGCGGCTGCGGGTGGAGATGAGGCTGAGGCAGCTCCAGCAAGGCGTCCACGTAAGTTTAGAAGGCCCCATGCCGTACAACCTCCACCTGTTCCGAGCTCCGAGACGGGGAAGACAGTGATCTCCCCCGTCGGAGATAGGTAAGTGTTGTATCTTGTGATTTGAATCAGCAGTATTCATCAAATGTAAGCATGTTTGATGCTTGCCCGTCTTTTTGTAGGGAGTGGTTGGACTACTCTTTCACCGGCCAGGGTCGTCAAAAGCAGGTGAACTCTGTGTTGAGTTCGCTCCTGAAGTTTCACTACCCTGGACTGGTCAAGACGTCCGACGATGCAGACGCTGCGCCAGTCCTCGTCTCATGTTGGGACGATTACAAGCTGAAGGTCGATGTCACTTATGGCGATGCCCAGGGGCTTGTTCGCGCTGACTTCTGGGTACGTAATCTTGTGTGTGTTATATGGAAGCAATCATTAAAAAGTTAGATAACATTGCATTCTTTTTGTAGGCACGTTTTCGGTTGGCCGACGGGGATGACGCGAACCATGCCGAGAAGGTGTTTCAAGTAAATGCCTATCGGTTGGTGAAGGAGGCCCTGTACGAGGCAAGGATTCAGGCCACGTGCATGTATTATCAACAAATTTTAGGGCAAAAGATGAACAAGAAGACAGGGGCCTCGAGTATATACCTTCGCGAGGAAGAGTATCGTAAGGTTATATTTCAATCCTTTCCTTTGTGTTTGTTTCATTTGAATAGGTACTGATATATGTTTGTTTTTATGAAGGTGGTGGTTCCGTGGATGTCTAACCGGCCAGAGGCCTACGCAGCTTGGTGTGGGGTATGGGCTTCTGAAGCCTTCCAACAGAAGTCAAAAAGTCACAGGGACAATCGAGGCACCATGCCGAACCACACCTTCGGTGGCGACAACTTCACGCGAAAGGCGAAACGCCTGGTAAGAAAACTAACAAATATGTTGAGATGTCATATATTCTTTTATTGTACTAACTCTGTGTTGTAGGAAGCTCAATTAGGTCGCGAGCCGACTCCCATCGAGGTGTGGGAAGCTGGCCATAGGGGAAGCGACCCTTCCAACCCTTTGTGCAGCCAGACACAAAGGGAGCGTCTGGTGAGCTGTTGTCCTCAATATTCGGTTAATGCTCGCAACATACTAACTAAGGTTATATAATCGATACAGGCGGCATATGCGGAAGAGATGAAGGACCGTCACGGAGAAGACTGCGATTGGAGGACCATGCCGATCGATGCTCAAGCCGTGCATAAATCCGGTGGAGGAAAGGCACATGGACGGTGAGATGTTACATTACATGCCATTTATATAGTGACATGAGCATATGCCTTAATTAATCTTTCTTTGACAACAATTGTAGATTCTCTCTCTTTGATGGAATGATCAACACGACGGATTTTAGAGCGTCTCGGCGGTCGGCATCTGGGTCCGGAAGCTCCGGTCGTAGCTCTCGTCGGCTCACTGAGCAAGAGCTTGAGATCGTGAGGCTGCGTGAGGAGAACCGTCAGCGCGATGAGCAGTTGAGGGCTCAAACTGAGCAGTTGAGGGCTCAAAGTGAGTACTATGCCTCAGTCCACGCGCAGCAACAGCAGATGATTCAAGTAAGCCCATTGCATTATTACTGTTTATTCATTGCTTTACACATCCAATGCGTACTACTAATATGCTTGGTCAATAGTTACTAGCTCAGCAGCAGGGCATTCCGTACGTGGCCCCTCCGCCTCCGCCGCAATGGACGTTCGTCCCTATGGGCCCTCCTCCACCTCCGGTAAGCAATTCTATGTCCATTCTCTAGTTACATAGTAAAAACGACGACTTGTGCCGCACTGCACTCACATGAATATGTATTATTCTTGTATTCAACAGGGACTTGTGCCGCAGCAGCCTCAGTTTAGCACACCGCCGGCTCAGCTACCTGCCCCTGGAGCACAGGTTTGTATTCTAACTCTATAGCTATCGCCGACAGTTCAGCAGTTAATATGTACGATTTCTGACAAATTGCATTCTCGCTCCATAGGACAATCAGGAAGGAAGTGGAACGATGGATGGCTTCGTCAACTCCCTATTCGCGTACCCAACTCCGGACGGAGGCAGCGGCCAAAGCTCCAACAACCCTAGCCGCCGCGGTTCGTGAATGTGCTTCCGTCGATACCTTTTCAGTAATGAACACTTCGATCTCTACCTTTTCAGTAATGGACACTTCTTTTGTGGATGAACACTTCTTATGTGGATGAACACTTCTTATGTGTATGAATGTTCTTATATATATGTGTGTGGATGGATGTGATTGATGTGTGTGGATGGATGTGATTGATGTGTGAATGTGCATGATGATATTGTGTATATTTTCTGTGCCATTGATCATAAATATGGGGTTTTTGGGGGGGGTGACAGTTTAACTCCCGTCGGCTTTGCAAAGCCGACGGGAGTTATCCTGGTACTGTCCAGGATAACTTCCGTCGGCTTAGCCAAGCCGACGGCAGTTGTCGCTCCCCCGTCCCGGCAATCAGGGCTGACGTGGCGGACACATAACTCCCGTCGGCTACCTAAGGCCGACGGGAGTTAATTGCCCGCCACGTCAGCCCTGGGCCGGGGAGCGACAACCGCTGTCGGCTACCTAGGGCCGACGGGAGATAATTATCTCCCGTCGGCCCCGACGGGAGTTAATGTAATCCCCGTCGGGTAGCTCCTGTCGGCCGGGTACCGACGGGATTTACTCTAAAACCGACGGGAATAGCTAAATCCCGTCGGTTTTAGAGTAAATCCCGTCGGTACCCGGCCGACGGGAATATCCTGGATTGCTGTTGTGCTATGGCTAGTAGTACTTAAAGGAATCATGCTTTCATTTATAATAGGAAAATTGCTAGTCATTCCAATTATAATAGGAGTTATGATCATGATGCTTTTGATTCACATGCTATGTTTGCCTCTAGTTCTACTTTTGTTCATGGTAGAAGTAGGCCTAAGAGAAATCATGTTGTGCATCATGTGCCTAGGAAAGAGTGTAATGAATCTACTACTGTTTTCCATGCTTGCAACACTTCTTTTGTTCTTTCATGTAAGAATGCAAAAGTAGTGGCTAGGAAATTGGGATCCAAATGCAAGGGAGACAAAACTTGCATATGGGTTCCAAAAACTATTGTGACTAACCTTGTAGGACCTAACAAGAGTTGGGTACCTAAAACCCAAGCTTAAATTACTTGCAGGTTTATGCATCCTGGGGCTCAAGCTGGATTATCGACAGCGGATGCACAAACCACATGGCGGGGGAGAAGAAAATGTTCACCTCCTATGTCAAGAACAAGGATTCCTAGGATACGATTATCTTTGGAGATGGGAATCAAGGCAAGGTCAAAGGTTTTGGAAAAATAGCCATCACAAGCGAGCACTCTATTTCAAATGTATTTTTAGTAGAGTCATTAGGCTACAACCTCCTGTCTGTAAGTCAATTGTGCCACATGGGCTACAATTGATTGTTTACAAATGTTGATGTATTTGTCTTTAGAAGGAGTGATGGTTCATTAACATTCAAGGGTGTATTAGACGGCCAGCTCTATTTAGTTGATTTTTTGAAAGAGAATGCCGATCTAGATGCATGCTTAATGGCTAAGACTAGTATGGGCTGGCTCTGGCATCACCGTCTAGCACATGTTAGGATGAAGAACCTTCATAAACTTCTAAAGGGAGAACATGTGTTAGGACTAACCAATGTTTGTTTTGAGAAAGATAGACCTTGTGCAGCTTGTCAGGCAGGGAAACAGGTGGGAAGCACTCATCACAACAAGAATGTGACGACAACATCAAGACCACTAGAACTTCTTCACATGGATCTCTTCGGACCCGTTGCCTACCTTAGCATCGGGGGAAGTAAGTATGGTCTTGTAATTGTTGATGATTTTTCCTGCTTCACTTGGGTGTTCTTTTTCTAGGATAAATCAGAAACCCAAGGGACCCTAAAGGGCTTTCTAAGGAGGGCTCAAAACAAATTTGGATCTCAAGGTGAAAAAGATAAGAAGCGACAACAGGTCCGAGTTCAAGAATCTGCAAGTGGAGGAGTATCTTGAGGAAGAAGGCGTCAAGCACGAGTTCTCCGCTCCCTACACACCACAACAAAATAGTGTGGTAGAGAGGAAGAACAGGACGCTTATCGACATGGAGAGAATGATGCTTGCAGAATTCAAGACGCCCGAGCGGTTTTGGTCGGAAGCTGTGAACACAGCTTGCCACGCCATAAACCGGCTCTACCTACATCGCCTTCACAAGAAGACCTCGTATGAACTCCTTACCGGTAACAAACCCAACGTTTCTTACTTTCGTGTATTTGGGAGCAAATGTTACATTCTGGTGAAGAAAGGTAGACATTCTAAATTTCCTCCCAAGGCAGTAGAAGGGTTTTTACTAGGGTATGTCTCAAATACAAAGGCGTATAGAGTCTTCAACAAATCATCAGGTTTGGTTGAAGTCTCTAGCGATGTTGTATTTGATGAGACTAATGGCTCTCCAAAAGAGCAAGTTGATCTTGATGACATAGATGAAGATGATGTTCCGACGCCCGCAATGCGCACGATGGCGATAGGTGATGTGCGACCACAGGAACAACAAGAGCAAGATCAGCCATCTTCCTCAACAATGGTGCATCCCCCAGCTCAAGATGATGGATAGGTTCCTCGAGAAGAGGTGTGTGATCAAGGGGGAGCACAAGAAGAACAAGCTACGGAGGAAGAAGCACCATGGGTCCCTCCAACTCAAGTCCGAGCAACAATCCAAAGAAATCACCCCATCGATCAGATTCTGGGTGATATCAGCAAGGGAGTAACGACTCGCTCACGTTTAGCTAATTTTTGTGAGCATTACTCGTTTGTCTCTTCTATTGAGCCTTTCAGGGTAGAAGAGGCCTTGCAGGATCCGGACTGGGTGTTGGCCATGCAGGAAGAGCTCAACAACTTCAAGAGAAATGAAGTTTGGAGCCTGGTGCCACATCCAAAGCAAAATGTTGTGGGAACCAAGTGGGTGTTCCGCAACAAGCAAGACGAGCACGGGGTGGTGACAAGAAACAAGGCTCGACTTGTGGCAAAAGGTTATGCCCAAGTGGCAAGTTTGGATTTTGAGGAGACTTTTGCTCCTATGGCTAGGCTAGAGTCTATTCGAGTTTTATTAGCCTATGCCGCTCACCACTCTTTCAGGTTGTTTCAAATGGACGTAAAGAGCGCTTTCCTCAATAGGCCAATCAAGGAGGAGGTATACATGGAACAACCCCCTGGCTTTGAGGATGACAGGTACCCTGACCATGTGTTCAAACTCTCTAAGGCGCTCTATGGACTTAAGCAAGCCCTAAGAGCATGGTATGAATGCCTTAGAGATTTCTTAGTTGCTAATGCTTTCAAGGTTGGGAAAGCGGATCCCACTCTTTTTACTAAGACTTGTGATGGTGATCTTTTTGTGTGCCAAATTTATGTCGATGACATAATATTTGGTTCTACTAATCAAAAGTCTTGTGAGGAGTTTAGCAGGGTGATGACACAAAAGTTCGAGATGTCGATGATGGGCGAGTTGACCTACTTCCTTGGGTTCCAAGTGAAGCAACTCAAGGACGGCACCTTCCTCTCCCAAACGAAGTACACTCAAGATCTTCTCAAGAGGTTTGGGATGAAGGACGCCAAGCCCGCGAAGACACCAATGGGAACCGATGGGCATGTCGACCTCAACAAAGGAGGTAAGTCCGTTCATCAAAAGGCATACCGGTCTATGATAGGTTCCTTGCTTTATTTATGTGCTAGTAGACCGGACATTATGCTTAGTGTATGCATGTGTGCTAGATTTCAATCCGACCCCAAGGAATGTCACCTTGTGGCCGTTAAGCGAATTCTTAGGTATTTAGTTGCTACGCCTTGCTTCGGGATCTAGTATCCTAAGGGGTCTACCTTTGACTTGATTGCATATTCAGACTCCAATTATGCTGGGTGCAAGGTTGATGGGAAGAGCACATCGGGGACGTGCTAATTCCCAGGAAGGTCCCTAGTGTCCTAGAGTTCAAAGAAACAAACATCCGTTGCCCTATCCACCGCTAAGGCTGAGTATGTTGCCGTAGGACAGTGTTGCGCGCAACTACTTTGGATGAGGCAAACCCTCCAGGACTTTGGCTACAATCTGAGCAAAGTCTCACTCCTATGTGACAATGAGAGTGCAATCCGCATGGCGGATAATCCTGTTGAACACAGCCGCACTAAGCACATAGACATCCGGCATCACTTTCTGAGAGACCACCAGCAAAAGGGAGATATCGAGGTGTATCATATTACCACCGAGAACCAGGTAGCCGATATCTTTACCAAGCCGTTGGATGAGAAAACTTTTTGCAGGTTGCGTAGTGAGCTAAATGTCTTAGATTCGCATAACTTGGATTGATCTATAGCATACATGTGTTCTATGCCTTTGATCATGTTACTTTGAAGCATTTACATTACTTGTTATATATTTGTGGTGCTCAAGTTGTACAAGACCTCCTCGGACCTCACAAGTCCATATGCAAATGGTGCACATATTTAGGGGGAGATGTGCTATAACTTGACCCTTTGAGACTAACCTTTTGTGTTTGAGTATACTTGATATAGTCTCAAAAGTGCATTGAAAGGGAAAGGTGAACTTGGACGATGCAAAGACTTCCACTACACTCCAATATTAGTGTACTCACCTCCAAGTTCCTACTTATGCTCTCATTGCCTTTTTGCTCTTAATTGACATTTTTGGTGAGGAAATGGGGTTAAAGGGCCAAAAATGATCCCGTTTTGGTGCTTAATGCCAAAGGGGGAGAAATTAAGGCCAAAGCAAATGGATCAGCTACCACTTGTGAATTTCAAAAATAATAGGGTTAGAATTTTTTTATTTGTCCAAAATGCTCTTATTGCAAAATTTGGTCTCTTATGGGGGAGAATTTTGATTATGAAAAAGGGGAATTTGACTTAGAGATAGGAAAATGAATTTGATTTGCAAAAACAAACCAAGTGGTGGCAAAGAATGATCCAAATATGCCAAATTATAGTCAAAAACAATTTGGTCCTCATTTGCATTGATGTTGCACTTATTTTGGTTTCTTTTTGATGTGTTGGCATAAATCACCAAAAAGGGGGAGATTGAAAGGGAAATGTGCCCTTGGGCCATTTCTATAATGTTTTGGTGATTAAGTGTCCAACACATAGTAAGTGAGTTGCTACGTGCCAAACAAGCAAAAGGTGCAAATCAAAGACAAGGTATGTTTCTAGACTTAGTACATTTGTTTTAAGTACTAATGTGTTCTGTCTAAGTGCTAGAAACAACGAGAAAAGAATTGGAAAAAGAGTTGGCTATGTGCAGCAAACTCCAACTCAGCTTGGCACACCGGACTGTCCGGTAGTGCATCGGACGGTGTTCGGTGCGCTAGGCTGGTCTCCGGTGAAAAGGCCGCTCTCGGGAATCAACGACGGTGTATGGCTATAATTCACCGGACCGTCCGGTGGTGCACCGGACTGTCCGGTGAGTCATCCACGGTGAACTCGTCGCCCTCGAGAAAAGCAAAGGGGCGACGTGACTATAATTCATCGGACTGTCAAGTGGTGCACCGGACTATCCGGTGAGCCAACGGTCGCCAGCGCTAACGGTCGGCTGTGCAATATTCGCGCAACGCGCTGCAGCTCCAACGGTCGGCGGGGGGCACCAGACTGTCCGGTGCGCCAACGGGCCCAGAGTTGCAATGGTCGGATGCGCCTGATTTGGAAGGTGATCGCGCACCGGACAGCTACAGGGACTGTTCGGTGGTGCACCGGACTGTCCAGTGCACCACCCGACAGAAGGCAAGTTTGGCCTCCAATGGCTCCTAGCTGCCTTGGGGCTATAAAAGGGACCCCTAGGCGCATGGAGGAGTTAAACAAGCATTCACTAAGTATTCTAAGGCATCCAAACTCTGCTCCCGCGCATTCGCTTTGTTGTGTTAGATATTTGAGCTCCATTCGAATCGCGAACTCCCTGTGTTGTCATTTGAGCTCGAGTCTTCAATTGTGTGTGTGGTTGTGCTGAGAATTTGAGTCTTGTGTGTGTTGCTCTTCCCAACCTTACTCTGTGCTTTCATTGTGATCTTTGTTGTAAGGGCGAGAGACTCCAAGTTGTGGAGATTCCTCGCAAACGGGAAATACTCTAAGGAAAATACCGTGGTATTCAAGTTGTTCATCAGATTACTTGAAAGGGGTTGAGTGCAGCCCTCGTCTATTGGGACGCCACAACGTGGAAGTAGGCAAGTGTTACTTGGCCGAACCACGGGATAAAAATCACGTGTCTTGTGTTGATCTCTCTGTGATTATTTGTGTTCACAAGAACTCGCTTCAAGTTATTTAGTCATACTAACACTCATAACTAAGTTTTGTGGCTATTAGTGTTTGAATTTTACAGGATCACCTATTCACCCCCCTCTAGGTGCTCTCAACTTGTGATACCCTAGGGGGCTCAGGCCTTTTCCCTGAGTACCTCTCCATAAGGACCTGTTCATGGAGTGACCACCCAGGATAATAGTACAACCATGAGGGTGGAATGGGACGCCCTTAGCCGATTAATTAGATGAACCTGGGGGTGTAGTTGGCTTTACCGGAGGGCTGTCAATGGGGGCCAGGGCGTAGTGCTTGCTCTGCCAAGGTTGGGGTGCAGAGGTTCATTCGATTTGGTTTTTTTAGTCACCCACCTTGGGGAGGTGTACTGCGTTTGTACGATTGGCGAAACCTAACGAGCAGCTATGCACCAGGGGAGTCTTTGTAAAGGCTACGTAGTAAGACCCTGCTAGGTCACCTTGGAAGTGATCAATGGGGAGTCATGATCTCCGGGCAGAATGAGAATCACGACTTGTGGGTAAAGTGTACAACCTCTGTAGAGTGTTAAAAACTGGTATATCAACCGAGCTCACGGTTAAGAGCAGCCTTGGGATCCTCTTTGATTAGAAGAACTTTGGATACTTTTATGTTGATGATTAACTATGATGTTATAAAATCTGATCTTTGGTATTTCCTCTTTTAAGGAGGTACTTTTGGGTAATAACTGGGTTTATTACTAAAACTTGGCTCTACTAATAATAATAAATACTTGACTAACCTAAAAGCAACTGTTTGACCTCAACTCCACATACAGCTAGTCTACTTTAGCCAAACGGGACATTTGCTGAGTACGTTGATGTGTACTCACCCTTGCTTTACACACCACCCCCACCCCAGGTTGTCCCCACTGTTCTCAGTGCTTAGGAGGTGATGCTGGCATCATGGAAGAATTCGAGGAGTTTCAGGACTACGATGAGTTCTAGTTCTTTCTTAGTGGCAAACCCCCAGTCAACTGCCTGTGTAGGCTTAGCATCTACGCTTCGTAATTCCGCACTTTGATAATTATATTGAACGATGGTTATGTATTGGACTCTGTGGATGCCTTGGACATCTTGATGTAATAAAGTATCTTTCCGCTATTTATTTTAAGCATTGTGTGATGATGTCCAATTATGTAATCGCTGTGTATGTGAGTTTCTGATCCTGGCACGTACATGGTTCGCATTCGGTTTGCCTTCCAAAACCGGGTGTGACAGCTGGCGTGCCGTTAACTAGTCGTTGAGCCAAGGCAGTCCGTTGCACCAGACCGTCACTATTCATGGTCCAATGAATTTTATAATTAATTTCCCGAGAGTTGCCTGTTTAGTCGTACTGGCTGTCTGGTGCACACAGACCCGGTACAGTGTGCTATGTTGTCCAATGCTAAGTCATAGGCCCCTGCGGACCCGGTCCGGTGAGACCCAGAACAACTCAAGTAAGGCTCTTTTGATCCTAACTTCAAACCTTTTTGGGTGTTCTTGGGAGCTTCCCTACAAGCTAGACAAACATAATTAGCATATAATTCAATTAACTAAGTGTAGAGAGCTCACCTTCTACTTGGTCTTTCACCAGTATTTGTATTTTGGCTCAAACTAAGTCTTAGAAGCACTTTTCGCACATAATTGAGTTAGAGGCCAAACAAAAAAACTAAACACAATGTTAGCAACTTATCTAAGTACTCAAACCTCATGGTTTTACCCTTTTACCCAAAGTTGCACTTTCTAGCCTCTATTTTAGCTCTTTAGGACTTAGTACCTTCAAATTGCCTTCAAGAGGACCTGTGCACATACTCATATCAAACTAGTTAGTCCATGTTGGTGTGTTGGATACTCATAACCAAAACTGGTAGAAATGACTATCTAACACATTTCCCTTTCAATAATCTCCCCCTTTTTGGTGATTTATGCCAACACACCTAAAGCAAATCAAATATGACTAACTTAAAGCAAAATGAGTCCAAAGTAGCAATTTGAAGTTCAAACAATGGAAGTTTTCAAATGATTTGTTATCTTTGGATTATTTAGCCACCACTTGTTTTTTATTTTGCAATCAAAGCCATTTTTTAGTTTGGGTTAAAATTGACAGATTTATGTGTGGCAAACTATGTATTTGGCATATCCATATATGACATTTTATAGTAAACATCTCTTTAGGGCTAGTTTGTTAACTCCATTTTCTCGAGGGTTTCCCATTTTCCCAAGGAAAAATGAACTAATTTTCCTTGATAAAATAAAAATCCCTTAGAAAAATAGTGTTGCCAAACTAGCAGTTATTAGTTTTTTCATTCTTACAACTACTAAATTACTCTCCAACTACGTAAGAGTAAATGAATGGTAGCAGTAGCCAATACATATATGGTCCTACTGTAGTTACATAAGAGTAAGTGGTGCATAATATCAACAACCAATAGTTAGAAGGCTTGAACACTCAGCTTTGAGTATGGAGAAAACATCTTTTCCAATTGATGCTTTCATATATTCTTATGTAACTTGCTTAAAATACAAGTCCTATGCCTTATGTGTGAACTCTGACAAAGTTAGCTAGGTACCCTGATGCAAAAAGTTCCCTCCGCAGGTCATCATAGATGAAGCTATTACCAAACTGTATGTGAGGATTTCTTTTGGCTGGGTGGTGGAGAAGTTGACCTCAAGCTCGGGATGCGAACCTCACAATTCTTAAGTGCCTTCGGTCCATTCGTGGTGAAATGCAGCTAAACCTGATGATAGTCGTCGTACGATCTAAGGTCATGTACAGCCCTGAAACTCCGGTTCGGTTTTTAAAATACAAGAGACAACTAAAAAATGTATAATACAACCGTGAGACTCTGGATAATAAATGCATCTAAGAGACAACATGTATAGAGAGTCGTAAAGAGACCTGTCTCTTGTACTTTTTTCACTTAGCCCTTTAGAGACCTCTCAAGAGATCCTATATTAAATAAGGTTGTATATACCCTAAGATAAGCTTCTGATTCATTTTATTTCTACCGAGCCTCCATCCTCTCATGCATCACATGGAGGTACAGTACACCACAATACAAAGTAGGTTTTGCACTGCTTGGATCTTGGGCTCGGATGTCTGTCTTTTTTGGAGCAGGCTATTCCTGTGCAGTGTCTCGTCTCACATTATTTACAGCTGATTGTTGTTAAGATTGATGTGGCGGAGGTGACATCCTTGGGAAGATTGAGATATTTACCACCACTAGGCATATAATAATGTACTATATCCTTCGTAGTTTGTGCCTAAAATTAGTACGCACTACTACTCGTTAGTCGTTACTCGTGTGGTGTACGTGTACCGAAGATGAGTTACATGGTTTGGTCATGGTAATTTATCAGGAAGCTCTGCCGGCCGACACTAACTATTTCTCCGCTGTTATTTCATCACATCAGAAGATATACGAAGATCATGTATGCATATGCTATGTGCTTCGATCTTATGAACACGGAACAGTGGAACATGGTCCTCGATCTTCCTATACAACGACGACACACAAGACGTGCTGAGCCCAGGCAAGGCAGGTAATTGCCGAACCGCTAACCATGCTGCATGTCAACGTTGACTAGGACCACCCTTCAGTTCTTCAAAATTTGGTCACTGCTGGAAAGTGGCCAGATGCATGCGTGGAGCCGACATGCCTGCTGTTGTAGCTTGTCTGCCTCAAGACACGAGAGCCGCCGCTACCTGTTAATTGTGGACAGCCGGTGCCGGCCGTGCATCTAGGTAGTCCATGGCTACTAGGGTTTCGGCGGTGGCCGTGTTACTCCCTGCTTGCTCTCCGTTGGAACCATCAGCTCCAGTGCCCGACGACGACCTCACCTATACATATACATCAAGAAAGGAAAAGGCTTCCCTGTTTCACTTCGTCCTTGCAAATTAATGCTGTGCAATGCAGTCGATATACATATATGCTGCACATATTATTGTGTTGGAAACACATTTACCTTGATCGATATCCTTTCGAATGCTTTTCTCAAAGAAGCACGACAAGGATCACCTGCGGATCAGACAACTGCGTCTATGAATGAATGCTCAAACATGCATATACACGTACGCCACGGATGAAGGTCGTAATGTATAGCTGCACTAGGATCATGATATTCTGTCATCGGTTGTGACGATGTGGTGTGTGGGTTCTAGGTTGAGCGTAATCTAGATGGATTCCCTGATCACCACCCTCATGCATGCCTACGACACTGAAGCTGCTGCGCATGCAAAACCCTAACGACGACATGCCCAGCATTTCTAACTAACTACCACACCTGGTGAAGTCGTCACGTCCTTCTTCGCGGCCACCGCTTCGTTGGCCGTCGATGCACCCATTTTGCTTCCAACCGGAATCTCCGATGACGACGACGACGACGACGACGACGAAGATCTCATATCCCCCTTGTTGGCAGCACCACCATCTACCACACCCTATGGAAAACGGAGAGAAAATGGAAACAAAACGATCGGGAGTTAATTAGAAGTAGCTGTAGAACTTATATATTGGCCTAGATATGATACAATTGTTTTAGTTAGAGTGTGAATTGGATTACCTTAGGTGGTGAGAAAGTCAGCTTGCTTGAGCAGTGCTTACCATGTACGCGGAGATGGCGAGCCTCGCAGTTGGTAACGTAGAGAGTGAGGATGAACACAACTAGGAGGTCGGTAGCAGTGAGCCTTAGCTGCCCCTTGAGAGCTAGGGGAGAGCTTACGGTAAACATGGAGTGGTGTGGTTGCTTCTTGTGGTCTCTTACAAGGCATGCATGGCCAGGGACGAGAATGATATGATGAAGTACCGTAGAGTGGCTATATACTACCTCCATTCTAAGATCATCTCCAACCATTCCCTCATTTCTCTCACTATATGTACTTTCTATTAAATTTTACTACATCACACTAAAAAAATACTTCTACGTATATGATATCTCTAACCATTTACCACATCTAGCCCCATATATAGTATAATTCAGTTATTTAACATCTTCTCATCAGTTTTTAAAGTTTAAAAAATCATGAACTATTTGTACTACTATAATCACATTGTAATCAGGTTGCGACGCATAAAAAAGTTAATATCGCAAAGAAATTGAGTAATTAAAGAATGAAGGAAGATTAGAACTCACACATATATATCTGTGAGAGTTTTTTTCTCTCCCCATATGGGGTGGACCGTAGGGGCCTATATATTGGAGCAGCTGCTCTCATCCCCGTAGGACATGGTACGTGGGGGGTATGGTTAGAGCTGGTCTGAAACGGTTGACGCTATGATATCTGTTGCAGATTTCTTAATTTTTCTAAAAAAAAAAATACATTAACAACATTTATATATCTAAATAGGTTTATTATAAAAACAAATTTGAATATCTATCTAACGATAACTAGTTATGTTCAGCATGGAAACTAGGAGGATGCACTACCGGAATCAGTTGTTTTGTCGAGTGTCTAAAGCACTCGACAAAACCTGTAAAACACTCGAGAGTCAGTGCATTTCATTACATATAGCACTATATATTCAAGCCAGATCTGGTAAAAAAACACAAATCGAAGCCAGTGCATTTCATTACATAGCACTATATATATGTCGTACGAACACTAGCTATAGCACGAGAACCAGGGCAGAGCTATGTACTCAACCGCACATGAATGTCTCGATCCGTCGTCCCCGTTCCTGAGGCACGTGCACGTTCGGGAGTTGCGCATAGGTTTTGTGGGCGGCTCGGCTGCATCAACTGACCATGCGCGTTGCCATTATGACATGCAATGCGATCCACTGTTTCGGCAAAGCTTGCAGCCGGTCCGTATCATCGAGCTGATTAACCAATCACGTTTTTATCGTCCCGATGTGACCAATTGGCATTCTTTAGTTGCACTCTGCTAGGATCATCTGATCGATCCGTCGACATATAATATATATAATGGGCATGGTAAACTTGACACTTAGGCCATTCTCAGTGGTTTTTATCACACCATTTTCAATGTTGCCACATCAATACGAGTAAGATGAATTGAAAAATAAAATACTCTCTTTTAATAAAGAGTTTCATGACCCAATTTTATATGCTAATATGTGACTTAAATGTTGCATCTAAATAACCAATAGAAATAAATGAAATGGATGGAGATGAAACAAATTAATCTTAATGGTGGCTTCACGTAGTTTCCAATACTTTGGAAACAGGTTGGCATAGTTGATGAAACTAGTTTTAGCTATTTCACAATAAATGCAGTGACATGTCATCAAAAAATTCTATGTGGCATACTAATTAATGTCATAAAATCTCTCATGAATTCCCATGGATAATGGCCTTACGGGGTGTTTAGAAGCAAAACATTTTTAGAGTTTTCAGCTAAAACTATGATATTACAGAATACAGCGGCGGACCGAATTAGGTTTTAGGGGCCCGGGGAAAATTTAAAATAGAGGCCCATCAAACTATTGTTATATAAAAATGATACCAATATATAAACTCAAGACACATCTAAAAATATTCATATCAAACAATAAATAAATAAAAAGATACATATTATAGTATTATCTTAAAAGTTCTTTTAACATGTTTAAATACGATCGGGTTGTGAACGTTTCGTGGCTGCTAATTATTTGATATTTCACTGTTAAGCTATTGTGTCTGATAGTCTAATTACTGAATATATAACTAGGTTTGGGGCCTAGGGCGACGGCCCCTCCGCCCCACCTCAGGGCCGCCACTAAGAGAATACTAATTTTTTTTGCTAAAAGGTGTTTGACTACCTTGTTAGTAATAGTTTAGCTGGTGCATGGTCCAGTAAAAAAATAGAAGATCTAGCTAAGTTAGCTCGATAAGGAAAATATGGTGTTTGTTGTGGCAGTTGAGTGCTAATCTCTCGTGCAACTCGTTTTGGCTTTGGGACGAAGTGTAACATGTGCATGCTGGTATAACATCTGTACACTATTTGTTACCATTTCAGTAAGCCACTTCCCACATAGTTTGAAGTAATGACTTTGTTGGGGGCCTTACTCTTCCGAAGGTCCTCAAAAACTTAACTAACATGCTTTTCAGCATATCAAAATGCTACAGGAGGCTTCGGCTTTGAGACAAAGGTGCGCACGGTGCGAAGGTCTAGTTCGAACGAAGAACAAAACTAGCTCCGAAGCTATGGCTGAAGGAGCTTCGGCTCAGCGTGTTGACAATGGCGAAATGAGAAACCGACCTAAAGGGGAAAGGACTGCTCAATCCTAGATAGCTTGCCTTATGTTAACAGCAAATGTCAGGGACATGAATGTAATTTTATCTAGGCTGCGTCCTGTGCCTATAAATAGATGAACAGTAACACCGTACTGTTCACGCTGACTTGTAACCACTCTTGCGTCACTCTTGTACTTCTGTCTTCTATCAAGCCGAAGGTGCAAATGTCATTTAAACATTATTAATGTTTACTCATGTTTATAAAATACGAATATAAATAATCTAACGATTTGATATGGTTGTTTATATATTCCTTGTATGCTTCGTATGTTTCTATTGATACCTTTGTTCGTCAAAATGATGAAGGTATGTCCTTCATAACCTTCGTCTAAAGATCATTATATCCTAAGGGAGATAATGCTTCGAAGGACGAAGGTCTCTAATCGTTAACAATTGTGTTGCTTTGTTCTTGATGTATAGCATTCGAGAACAAGGACCAACATTGACGCCCACCTCCGGTGAACTCATTCAACCACCTTCCGCAAGCATCGACATTCATCATGCCGCCGAAGAAGACAGCTGCACCAGGGGCTGCACTGCAGCCACTGGATGTTAATCAGTAGATGCTACATGAAGCTAGGAGCCAGAAGAGGAAGGCTGCCAGCCCAACACCTCAGGAGGAGGAACTGGACCAAGAGATCAGGGACCTTGAAGCTATCCATCAATAGGTTCAAAAGAAGAAAGAGAAGATGCTTCAGCTCGCCGATCTCCAGAGAAAGATTGATGAGGTCGCCGAAGAAATGCGCCATCTTACCGAGGAAGACCAAGACCGAAGGCCCCATCATAGGGAGCTTCAGCAAGAGAATTCATACAATGATGATGAATGGTATGGTGATTTTCATCATAACAATTTTGCTTTTGATGATGCTTCTCCTTTGACAGCAGAGTTGCAAGCCATTCTATGGCCCCCATCATACAAGGCACCTCAGCTTCCTATGTATGATGGACACTCAGACCCCAAGCAGTTTCTGATGAGCTATGAAGCAACCATGTCTTCATATGGGGGCAATACTGCAGTCATGGAGAAATCCTTCGTCGTCATGGCAGTCCAAAGTGTGGCCCAGACCTGGTACTCTTCTCTCTGGCCAGGGACAATCACATCATGGAAGAAGCTCAAAGATATGCTAATCACTAGCTTCCAAGGCTTTCAGACAAAGCCAGTCACTGCTCAGGCCTTGTTTCAGTGCACGCAAGACCATGAGGAGTATCTTCGGGCGTATGTCCGAAGGTTCCTGCGTATAAGAGCACAAGCGCCTACAGTGCCCAATGAAATTGTCATTGAGGCCATGATCAAGGGGCTTCGGCAGGGACCTATGGCTCCATATTTTGCTAGGAAGCCTCCACAGACCTTGGAGAAGCTTCTTCAAAAGATGGATGAGTACATCCAGGTTGATAATGATTTCCGCCAAAGAAAGAAGGAAGCATACAGGTTTTCTGAGATGACCAGGGGCTTCGGAGGAAGAATTCACCCCAGGCATGTCAGGTTGATCCACAATTCCAACCCAAGTGATGATAGAGGGAGCCAATCTCAAAGGCAACAACATAGCTTCTAGTCTTCAGGGCCACAACAAAGCTCCTTTGGGCCACCAGCCACAAGAGATAGAGGGGGCAGAAGCTTCAGAGGAAGATACGGAGATCAGCCCAGAAGACTATTTTGCTTATTTTGCGGTGAAGACAAAGGTCACACCACAAGAACATGCCAAGTGACAATTCAGAAGCAAAAAGAGATCGCCAAAGCTGAGGCATGGCAGAATCAGTCGAAGCAGGTCTTACATACTGTTTCATGCTATTCTCCCTATGTCCCAGAGTACGTAGGTAATCAACAGCCTATGACCTCTGTCGCTTCGGCAAGCCACTCTCAAGCTTCTTGGGCTCAGCTCCCACCACCACCACCGCTACCACCCACTCTGACCCGAAGCCAGTGAAAGGGAAATAGGGTGAAACCTTTTCCTAAATGATTTTGGTGGTTGAATTTCCCAACACAAATAATTGGACTAACTAGTTTGCTCTAGAATAAATGTTCTATAGGTGCCAAAGGTTCACATCAAACTAATACACAGATAAAAGAAAGGGCTCAAAAGATAGGAGCAAAGGAAATCGAAGTGCTCCCTGGTCTGGCGCACCGGACTGTCCGGTGTGCCACCGGACAGTGTCCGGTGCACCAGGGAGGATCGACCTCAAACTCTTCACCTTCGGGTTTCTTAGGCACAGCTCCGCTATAATTCACCGGACTGTCCGATGGGGCACCGGACTGTCTGGTGCGCCAGTGGAGCAACGGTCATCTACGCGCAACGGTCGACTCTGCAAAGTAAACAGTGCAAATCAGATGTCAGAGTAGACGGTCAGAGGGGCACCGGACTGTCCGGTGTCACACCGGACTGTCTGGTGCCACATGAGGACAAAGCCTCCAACGGTCGACCAGCTCCAAGCCCTAATGTCTGGATGACGTGGCGGCGCACCGGACACTGTTCGGTGGCGCACCGGACTGTCCGGTGCACCCATCGCCTGCAGCCTTCTTCAACGGCTACATTTTGATGGTGGCTATAAATACCACCCCAACCAGCCACTTCAAGGAGTGGGAGCCCAAGCAACATTCCAAGTCATCTAGTTGACATACTCAAGCCCTCCCAACCACATATATTCATTGATCCATCCTATACACAAGATTTAGACCACTACAACCCACACAAGTGCCACAAAAGCGAGAGCAAGCAAAAGAAAGCCTCTCGTGTGATTTAGCTCTAGTGCCTTGTGAGATTCATTGAGAGATAGTGTGCACTACATCTTTGTGTTCATTTGCGCGTGGAGTTTTGACTCCCATTGAACTTCCTCCAAAGTGTTGGAGGCTTGTAAAGCTAGCAAGAGACACCAAAGTTTGTGGTGGTCCTTGCGGGGTCTTAAGTGATCCTTGAGAAGAAGAAGAGCTCTCCGGTCTTGCGTGATTGGTGGAGAGAGGGAAAGGGTTGAAAGAGACCCGTCCTTAGTGGACTCCTCAACGGGGACTAGGCCTTCGAGGGCCGAACCTCGGTAAAACAAATCACCCGTGTCTCGTGTGCTTATTGCTTGTGATTTGTTTGTTGTTTCCCTTTCTAAGTTTTTCTTGCTCTATTCTTGGCTAACATTATTTGGTATTGCTTCAAAGTAAATTCTCATTTAGTGAAGCAACACCTTGCAAGAAAGAACTTGTGTCATTGCTCTTCTTATCTAAGCCCCTTTGATTTATTCTCTTAGATCTTCTAGTTGCATTGATTTGTCAATACCGCATTATTTGAAAGCAATATTCTTTACAAGCAAAGGACTTAGTTTTTATACTCCGATAATTGTATATCTTATTCTAACCACTAATCAAGGAATCTAGTTGGGGGATAAAGTTTTAATTTTCAGGTTTCGCCTATTCACCCCCCTCTAGGCGACTTTCAATTGGTATCAGAGCTAGACACTTCATATTGAGTCTAACAACTCGAAGTGATGGCTCGTAGAAGATCCCAAAAGAACAAGAAGACAACTCCGAAGGAGAACAAGGAGGTAACTCTTGAGATATTACTTTCTGATTGTTCTAATTATGATTCGTGGTCTACTAGTGTGATAAATGCTTTTAGAACGGTAGATCCACAATTAGAACAAATTTTAGACAAGAGTATTATTCCTCCTAACTATGCTAGGGAAAATGCCTCCGAAGAAGATTTAATATGTATATGCTTAAACTATCTAGCTTATGACATCTTAAGTAAATCCCTTAGCAAAGAAGATTATCATGCCTTCATAATAAAATATGATAAACCTATTTGTGATGTGCATGATATTTGGACTAGAATTAAAAGCAAATTTGATGAGTCCAAACATGATAGTTCATTTTGTGCCTCTACTTCCTTTGGTATTTGTGAAACTAACCCTTTGAAGGAAGAAGAAGAAAATGAACGATGGAGACCAAACGATGAATCCACCTCTCCAAAAGGGTTGTCTTCCCATTTCGATTCCCACATATGTTGTGTGGCTAATGAAAATGATAGCGGAAGCACAAATGAGGATGAGGAGGAAGAAAGAAGCTTCATGAAACTCTACGCTCGCCTAAGCCAAGAAGATAAGGCGGTCATGCTCAAACTTCTAGAAAGAGCGAGAGAGCAAAGCGAAGCTCGTCAAAGGCTAGAAAGTATTCTCTCCATGAAAATGCAATGCTTTGACGAGTTGACTAAAGAACATGAGGAGCTAAAGTGCTCTCATGTTGATTTGGTCCAAAGGTATGAAACTATTTCAATTGAGCAAGATAACGCTTAACATTGTATCGCTCAATTAGTAAATAGGAATACCTTGCTTAAGGACCAAGTAGAAAAGCTAAAAGATGAAAATCTAGCTTTTCAAGAAAAATATGATATGCTTCTATGTTCTCATGAAAATCTTATGGATGATCATATCATATTGAATTTGACTCATGAGGTTGTGATATAAAACTTAAAATCCCAACAACCTCACTCATGCACATGTATTCAAATTGAAACTACATTATCATGTGATAATGCTTGTTGTGCATCGACAAGCAAATCTTCCTTTGAGCTAGAATTTGCAGGAACAAATGATGATACATATCAAAAGCTCAAAGAAGAAACTGAGAGGCTAAAAATGAGCTTGACACAACTAAAAGGGAAGTGCATTGCTCAACCTTCTCAAGATAACCGTGATCACATGGTGAAGAAGCTTGAGACGGGAACAACAGTGGCATGCACTAAATCCCTTGAAGAAAATGTCAAGGACTTGAGGATTGCTAAGAGGAAGGTACAAATGAAGAAAATCAATACCTCTTCCAAAAGCCTCAACCACGCCTCCATAAAAGGTAACGTCCAAGGTAATAATCAAGTCTCACTTCACACTAAGAAAAGTAAGAAGTGTAGTGAATGCTTTGAAAAGGGACACTCAATTAGGTCATGTCCCTATGTTAAAAATGACTTGATTATTGACAAGGATGATAAAGTTTGTTTTAAATGCTCCAAGAAGGGACACTTATTTAGATCTTGTCCCCATTTAAAACAAAAAGGCAAAATGTTAGAAAAGAAAATATTCACTAACCATGTAGCAAGCAAGAAACAAGGAAGAAAGAAATCTTCAAGGCTTGAAGATCGCATATGCTACATATGCCGAAAGAAGGGACATCAATGCAAAGATTGTCCCATTGGTAACAATCCCACTCCTAGCTTGTCAATTATTTCTCATATAACTATGCAACCCAAAATTGCAACTTGTGCTAGAAAGGTAATGAGTTTACCTAGTGCTAACACAAAGGACGTTTGGGTTCCTAGATCTTTGTTGACTAACCTTGATGGACCCATCAAGAGATGGGTACCAAAATATGCTTGACAAGCTTTGCAGGAGAAGGAGATGATATGAAGCTTTGGGGTGCTTGAGAATGTTAATTCAATTTAACTCAAGCTATCAATCTTCAATGATTCATATATCCAAGATTGACCCAAAGTTATTTCAAATTGTTATGTCTAAAGCTCATATCATCTCGGGGAAGGTATTGATGTTGTAGGAAATAAAGAATTATCTTGTGCGGAAAAATCAAGGCCTACAACATGGAGGAAATCCAAAGGATGGTAACACTTGTGTTTTTGAGTGCAAGTATCTTAAATTATGATTTCTCATGTGTCTTGTGTAGTCGCATAAAAAAAGAAGCACTTCAAATGTCTCTAATTTATATTACCATTCTTTGAAGAATTTTCTCTCATATGGTAGATTGTATACTCATCATTTCCATTCTATGGCAATCTACATGCTTTAATTATTGCAAAAACCTCATGGCATGTTTTACACTAATTATCTTATTATTGCCATGATTCTAGATATAGAGAGATTTTTCAAGTTCTTAAAAGGATAAGGTGTCATGTAAGGAATTCAAATCCTTAGGACACTTATAAAAGGAAAACTCTCTATAACTAGAATAGTGAGACTAATGATTTTATCTAAGTAACCCAAGTAGTCTCACTTGTAAAGAATAAGTTTCTCCTTGGAAATGCGTAATCTAACATGAAAATAAAAATCAATCCAATGATTTATGATGTATTTCTACTTGCTTAAATTGGATATGATTCTTTCACATTTATCGCTTTCTATATCATGAATTAGATTTATTCCCATAATCTTAAAGGATTATTTATGCTTATTTTATGAGTTAAAATTGAGCATAACATCATCTATGGATAATCTAGTTCATGCTATGAAGTTTCCATTTTTAGTAATCTATGTTTTCATTCATTATCAAATTGATTACGAAAAGGGAAACTAGTGCTTGTGCTACTAATGACATATCTCTTGAGCTTACTTATGGAAATCTACAAGAGAGTAAGTGCATGTTTAAAGCCACAAGCCTCAAGGGTTGCTCTTCACCCAAAGGAAGAAAGGTAAAAGCAAAGGTATGGGAGCTCATCTTCTTAATCAAATTTAGTTCCCATCTCAATGGCTATTTAATCTAAATTATCATATTCTGCCCATGTGAGGAATAAAATCTTTATTGGACTTAAGTCAGCTAGATGTGCATTCAATCTCATTCTCATAAATGCACTTGTCCATTAAAATCTAATTCATGCCTTTGCTATAACTATGTTCATATTGATATGCTTTTAAGTTATGATAATAAAATTCAATATGAAGAAGTGAAATTCCTATGATTAATCAAAATGCTTAAAAGGTGCATATTCCTCCTTTCTAATAATATGCACTAAGGATAAGGATTTCACTTCATGTGACTTATGGATGATGAATTGTTTTTATTTCTTATCCAAAGATGTCATCCTTCATCATATGCTCCCCTGTGCTATTAACATCTTTCTTGAGTATTTTCAATAAGTTTGAAAGGAAAAAGAAACAACTACAAAGAGAGGACACTCACATGAAAGAGAAGGACATCAAGAACAACAACACCCACTCGGATAGTAAGATCTTCAAAATGATCAATGGTGTAGTTGAGTATTCTAAATCCTTTCATAGTGAAGAATACCAGGCTTAAGTTGTTTATTGCAAATTTTATGAGCCTTGATCAAGATGTATAATGCTTCTCCCTATTTGTCTTTAGAGTAAATTCTTCCATTCAATTCATTCAAATACTTGATGCATATCTTTAGGGGGAGCCTCTCTCTGTATCTTGACTATATTGAGACTAACACTTTATCTTAATAATTTCATATAGTCACTTGCATGAGAATGAGTTTCTCATGAAGTATGCTACTATTTTTCAATTCTTATTTTTTACTTTAAAGTAGCATATTTTCTGGATTCTCCTAATTTAAGCTTATCTAATGCATATACTATCAATCGATCTCTCTTGATGTGCACTAAGTTAAAAGGAGAATTCATGATACATTTATGCAATTGGTGATTCACTTAATATATGCTAACAATGACTTAGAAAAGGATCACTAGTTGTAGAACTCTCTTTTGTGCAAAATATTTCCATACATTGTCTTGAATTTAGGTCTTAAGCATCTAAGACTAAGGGCAAAGCACAATGAAGAAAGCGTCTCTATGAGAAGGTACATAACGGGAAATGGAGTATTCGGCAAAGACAACGCTTCCACTCAACTCCATCGGTATTATCCACTCTTTGCCGGTATTCCGCATAGTTCTCCACTTTGATATAATCTTCACTCATATTTATTTGCTTGCCATTGGGGAGAAATTAAACGGGCTTGTATTTCACTCACAAGTATCCGTTTTTGGCGATTCATGCCAAAGGGGGAGAGAGTATTAGCCCAAAGCAAAAGGACTGCACCACCACCAATTTCAAAATTTCAAAAATGTAGTCTTTCACTTTGAGTTAAGTAAAGAATTTTTCAATTGGTACCTTATTTTTTATATAATTTCCAATTGGTATACCCTCTTCAAAATTAATATCTAAAACCCTCTTGAACACTAAGAGGAGGATTTCATTAAGAGGGAGTTTTGTTTAGTCAAAGGAAAAGCATTTGAAACAGGGGGGAATTTCAAATCTTGAAAATGCTTCTCAAACTCTTATTCATTTACCTTTGACTATTTGCAAAAGAACTTTGAAAAGAATTTCCAAAACATTTTGCAAAACAAAACATGTGGTGCAAGCGTGGTCCAAATTGTTAAAATAACAAGAAGAAAAACATCCATGCATATCTATTGAAATAAGTATATTGGTTTAACTCCAAGCAACCTTTGCACCTACATTATGCAAACTAGTTCAATTCTGCACTTATATATTTGCTTTGGTTTGTGTTGGCATCAATCACCAAAAAGGGGGAGATTGAAAGGGAAATAGGGTCAAACCTTTTCCTACATGATTTTGGTGGTTGAATTGCCCAACACAAATAATTGGACTAACTAGTTTGCTCTAGAATAAATGTTCTACAGGTGCCAAAGGTTCACATCAAACCAATACAAAGATAAAAGTAAGGGCTTAAAAGATAGGAGCAAAGGAAACCGAAGTGCTCCCTGGTCTGGCACACCGGACTGTCCGGTGTGCCACCGGACAGTGTCCGGTGCACCAGGGAGGATCGACCTCAAACTCTTCACCTTCGGGTTTCTGAGGCACAGCTCCGCTATAATTCACCGGACTGTCCGGTGGGCCACCGGACTGTCCGGTGCGCCAGTGGAGCAACGGTCATCTACGCGCAACGGTCGACTCTGCAAAGTAAACAGTGCAAATCAGATGTCAGAGCAGACGGTCAGAGGGGCACCGGACTGTCCGGTGTCGCATCGGACTGTCCGGTGCCACATGAGGACAAAGCTTCCAACGGTCGACCAGCTCCAAGCCCTAACGTCTGGATGACGTGGCGGCGCACCGGACACTGTCCGGTGTGCCCATCGCCTGCAGCCTTCTTCAACGGCTACATTTTGATGGTGGCTATAAATACCACCCCAACCGGCCACTTCAAGGAGTGGGAGCCCAAGCAACATTCCAAGTCATCTAGTTGACATACTCAAGCCCTCCCAACCACATATATTCATTGATCCATCCTATACACAAGATTTAGACCACTACAACCCACACAAGTGCCACAAAAGCGAGAGCAAGCAAAAGAAAGCCTCTCGTGTGATTTAGCTCTAGTGCCTTGTGAGATTCATTGAGAGATAGTGTGCACTACATCTTTGTGTTCATTTGCACGTGGAGTTTTGACTCCCATTGAACTTCCTCCAAAGTGTTGGAGGCTTGTAAAGCTAGCAAGAGACACCAAAGTGTGTGGTGGTCCTTGCGGGGTCTTAAGTGATCCTTGAGAAGAAGAAGAGCTCTCCGGTCTTGCGTGATCGGTGGAGAGAGGGAAAGGGTTGAAAGAGACCCGTCCTTAGTGGACTCCTCAACGGGGACTAGGCCTTCGAGGGCCGAACCTCGGTAAAACAAATCACCCGTGTCTCGTGTGCTTATTGCTTGTGATTTGTTTGTTGTTTCCCTTTCTAAGTTTTTCTTGCTCTATTCTTGGCTAACATTATTTGGTATTGCTTCAAAGTAAATTCTCATTTAGTGAAGCAACACCTTGCAAAAAAGAACTTGCGTCATTGCTCTTCTTATCTAAGCCCCTTTACTTTATTCTCTTAGATCTTCTAGTTGCATTGATTTGTCAATACCGCATTATTTGAAAGCAATACTCTTTACAAGCAAAGGACTTAGTTTTTATACTCCGATAATTGTATATCTTGTTCTAACCACTAATCAAGGAATCTAGTTGGGAGATAAAGTTTTAATTTTCAGGTTTCGCCTATTCACCCCCCTCTAGGTGACTTTCAGCCAGCAGCAAGATGGGAACCAACATGCCCAACAGCAGCGCGATTTTAGGGAGGAGTCCGAAGCTCGCACAGTCAATAGCACTGTGCCTGAATCCAAGCACATTTACTAAAGAATATCCTACCTTTGGTGTATTTTTATCTTTTCTTTTGTTTTGTTCTTTGTATGAAAAATAAGTCACAAAGGACTGAATTTTGATTTCATGTAATAATAGTGCTCGAATCATTGAGTGAAACGCTTCCTCTTAACAAAATTCCGAAGCTACAAAAGCCGTTCCTAAGGCAGCGCAGAGCAGATTCCGAAGCTACAAAAAGTCATTCCTAAGGGAGCGCAGAGTAAGCTTCGAAGCTACAAAAAGTCGTTCCTAAGAGAGCGCAGTGTAAGTTCCGAAGCTCAAAAGTCGTTCCTAAGGGAATGCAGAGCCAAAATACCACCGAAATAGAAGGTGAAGAAGCTCCAAAGTCGTCCCTAAGGGGATGCAGAGCTTAGATACCACCGAAATAGAAGGTGAAGAAGCTCCAAAGTCGTTCCTAAGGGGATGTAGAGCTTAGATACCACCGAAATATAAGGTGAAGAAGCTCCAAAGTCATTCCTAAGGGGATGCAGAGCTTAAAGACTCCAAAGACGTCCCTAAGGGGATGTAGAGTCTTGAGTGTTTCAGTGGGGACATGTGTCTTTGGCATAAACATCATGTTGCATCATATCATCGCATCATTCTGCATAGTATTACATCATACATCATATCGCACCAACAGCAAAGGTTGAGCACGAAGCAAATCTTCGGCAATAACTTGAATGAAAGTGTGCTGAGGCACGAAACAAACCTTCGGCAAATACAATCTTACTAGGGAAGCATTGCTATAAAGGGGCTTTTTTCTTTATGAAGCATGAAAAGAAGGGAAGGTGTTTTTCCGCCAAAGGCTCAAAAATGGTATGTGAGTAAATTTCATGCATCGCAAAAAAATATATTACATACACAAATGTTACATTGTTTCACAATTGTTTCATACGTAAATGTTACATTGTATCATCAGAACAAAAGTCTAGTCTTCTCTGAGAATTTTCTCAGAAGCCACATTCAGTAGTTTATCGACAACTTCATCGATAATGGTATTGGCAACACTCATCACATCCAGCGCCTCCTTCATAACGGGATCGGCCTAGGGGTCGTATGGCTCCGGCAGCGGAGAGAGTTCAGCTGTAGTAAACAAATCGTTAGTCTGAAGCCAGAAAACAAACACCGAAGCTAAAATTCAATGATAATACCTATAAGCCTTGCGAGCTCGGTGGCTTCTTCGGCTCGCTTAGCTTCTTCCTGAGCGTCATGGGTATCCTTTTCATTTTTCTTTATAATTTCGTTGGCCATTTCTCGACCACCGTTCACCTAGACGTCGGAATAAAATTTCCCGCCCACCAACGTGGCTTCGGCCGAAGGGTCCTTCGTGTCGTCTGCGGAGAAGGCGGCTTCGGTCTGAGCCACAACTTTAACATGGTCGCAACCAACCTTCTCCAGAATAGCTGCAATCTCTCGAGCTTCGGCGAAGGCACAAATATCACCACGATCGCTAAGAATCTCTTCAAAGGCTTCGGCTTCTTCACTTATCCAATCAATGACCCCCTCGGGGTCACCTCGAATGAACTTCTCTTCGGAAGAGTACGCACCCACCTTGGCAAAGCTGGTTTTCAGTTTTCTTACGTAATCCAAGGATTTTTCAAAGCATTTCTCCTTGGATTCACGAAGCTCCTTAACATTCTTTTCCAATCTTGTGTTCTTCCATTCACTTATTTCTTGACTTGCTTTCACAACTTCAAAATTCTCATTAGCTTCGGCAAGTTGTTTCCGAAGGTTTTCGATTTCGGCCTCATGCGCTTTGGATTGAGCATTGAATCTTGCCTCATCTTTCTTCGCCCTGTCCACTAAGGAAAGCAGAATTTTGTCTTTTTCTGCAGCTTCGTTCCTCAGTCTGATAACCTCTGACCGAAGGTTGCTAAGCGCTATCTACCAATTTTCATCTTCAGCATTTTTCTGCGCCCTTAAAGCGTTGCTAAGAATTAAGCCCTACAAAAAGAGGGGAGATAAAGGATCAGCACGAGAATAAAAGGCAAAAGACAATCTATTTACAGGTCCATAACTTCTGTACCTTCAGATTGTTGTACGCAAGGCTGTCTGCGAGGTCATCCTTCGACATAGCAGAAAGACTAGCTTCAAGTTTCGAAAATCCCATATTTTTTGCCATCTCCCGACAAACAAAAATTTCCTTGTTGTCTGGGAGACAATACAGAAAATCATCTTCGTCGGTGCCATTGTATACTAAGGCCCCTGTCGGATATTTTAATTCTCGGGCGTAGTGTTTGGCTTCCGCGATTTCTTCTTCAGATAACCTTTTTCCCGAAGCATGTCGAATAATAAAGTCAAGATCTTCGGATGGTGCTTCGGGAATAGGAGATTTAGCTTTTTCGGGCACGTCTTTTTTCTCCAGAGACAAGCCGACATCTGGAGATTCTTGTTCAGTTCCTTGCCCAGTTTCAGCAAACTCTGCCTCAGCGGGCACTGATGGCCCAGCTTCAGTTTCAGCGCGACCTATAGTAGCTTCGGCAATTTTCTTTGCAAGGGCAGGAGTTAACGCCCTTGTCGACTCCATGACAACATCTAGCATGCTCGCCATCCTCCTCCTCTTAGGAGTTATTACAGAGGCTTTGGATGCCTTCGGCAATTCTGGCTCTACTGGTGGGCTCAAGATTTTTAGCAGCCCTACTGTTTTCCTTAGCTCTAGCTCTTTGGCCACCTTTTCTTTAGCATTGGCACAATGTTCTGCTGTTTCAACTAACCCGGCTGCAGGAACCTTCGGCAATTCAGTTAGCTCCCTGGGGATGGCAGGAGCAGGTTGTTCTGCCTCAACAGTGGCAGATGTTCCTTCACCAAGCTTCGGCATTGTGGCCATTTCAATGTATCTTGGCCGGTGCATTAAGACCTTGATCTTTTTGCCCTTCGGCACAGCAGAAGTGGCCGAAGTGGCAGCTTATCTCTTTTTTCCCTACTTTCGTGAGGGATAGCTATAATCTGGATATATAAAGCCAATAGCGTCAAAAACTCTGTTTAGGGTCTTCTTGCCTCGATTTCCGAAGGCTAAGATCATAGCATCATCTTTGGCCCTAGTGTAGGCCCCCAGCAACTCATCGCTTGTCGCATCAATACAGTTCAGCCAGTCATCATTTGTTTCATCAAATTGATCTCTGAATCTAAAGGTATATTTCAAATAAACCAAGCCGCCTTGGCTGGATCCAGCAGCAGTCTCCTTCGGCATCTCCCACTCATTAACAAGAGGCCATACCCTGTAGGCAATGTGCTCCTGGACTAAGTCTCTCGTGCCAATATATGTGCATACATTGTTGAAGGCCTTCTAGCATGCTTCGATATCATTCCCAAGGGTCATGGCTGGCCTCCTGATGCCGAAGCGAGATCAAATGGGGCGTTCGATAACCCCCTTTGTGCCATCCCTTTCAGTCAAATTATTCTTAATATAAAACCATTCCTCCATCCAAGCCCTAGGCCACCTTTTTCGAAACGTTGGAACTGGGTAACTTACATCAGAGCAAGGTGCAAAGCCATAGCAACCGAAATTGTTGTGATATTGCTCCTTGCCAGTGGCCTTCATCTCGTACAATAGCTCGTGCATGTTATAGAAGCACTTTGCGCTTGGTTCCAGCCCTTGGCTCCTCACGGCCCAAACAAAAACACCCATCCTAATTATAGCTTCGGGAGTAATCTGATGAAGAAAGATCTCAAATATCTTCAGCACTTCAACCAAAAATCTGCTCAATGGAAATCGAAGACCTGCCTTCATGAAGCTTCTGAACACAACCACTTCATCAGCTTCGGGTGCAGGGGCAGTGTTATCCCCTCCAGCCCTCACAATAGAAATATCTCGGAAATATCTCTCTTTCATAGCATCAATTTGACTCTACTTAATGGATGATTTTCTGAAGATGGTGTGACATGGTCGCCAGGGCCGATTTTCAGCATCTTCGTCTTCACTTTCCACATTAAAGCTCCCGCTATCATCAGAATCTTCAGACAAATCAGCTAGTATTTCCTTTGTAATCTTTTCTGTGTTCGTCTTCTCCATAGCCTCATAAAAGCTAGCTAATGCAGGATCAACAACCTTCTTATCGTCAGCCATTTGAAGGGCACTTGAACAAATCCCGAAGCTCACAAAACAAGAAAAATCTCAGGGCAAGAAAGTTAAATCTTGAAACAATAGCACAAGCAATTGAGTTGGCGCAACAAATGCTATCGATACAGGTCCCTATTTATATGCCCAGTGCATTGCAACTTTGCAGGCCCCACATGTCATTGACTTTCGCTATTCTAGCGAAGGGAAGGTGTTTTTTTGGACCTTCGGCTAAAGGCCTTCGTTCACGTCGTAGTCTGAATTTGTTATATGCAAAAACAAATTAATACTGCGAGGGGCTACTGTTGGGGGCCTTCCTCTTCCGAAGGTCCTCAAAAACTTAACTAACATGCTTTTTAGTATATCAAAATGCTACAGGAGACTTCGGCTTTGAGACGAAGATGCGCACGGTGTGAAGGTCTGGTTCGAACGAAGAACAAAACTAGCACCGAAGCTATGGCTGAAGGAGCTTCGGCTCAGCGTGTTGACAATGGCGAAATGAGAAACCGTCCTAAAGGGGAAAGGACTGCTCAGTCCTTGATAGCTTGCCTTATGTTAACAGCAAATGTCAGGGACATGAATGTAATTTTATCCAGGCTGCGTCCTATGCCTATAAATAGATAAACAGTAACACCGTACTATTCACGCTGACTTGTAACCACTCTTGCGTCACTCTTGTACTTCTATCTTCTGTCAAGCCGAAGGTACAAATGTCATTTAAACGTTATTAATGTTTACTCATGTTTATAAAATACGAATATAAATAATCTAACGATTTGATATGGTTGTTTATATATTCCTTGTATGCTTCGTATGTTTCTATTGATACCTTTGTTCGTCAAAATGATGAAGGTATGCCCTTCATAACCTTCGTCTGAAGATCATTATATTCTAAGGGAGATAATGTTTCAAAGGACGAATGTCTCTAATCGTTAACAATTGTGTTGCTTTGTTCTTGATTAGCATTCGAGAATAAGGACCAACAGACACAAAAGAAAATGTCTTTGCATCTGTTTGGAAGAACTTGCACCCCTTCACTTGTTAACGTCTATTAATAGAAGAGATTAATCTATATTATCGATCCAAAAAATGGTACAGGGCCCTAAATTATGCCAGTCGGGCCCTGCATGGTTTAGTAGGTATCATATGGTATCTTTGAAGTATTTGAAACTCCACTCCAATCTAAAGTTTTTGTCTATAACTTGTTAACATCTGTATACTAAATACCAGGGTTTGAGATATTTTGTCTCTAATAAGTATTGGTTAGAGTGGTGTAGAAAATGGCATGGTTATGTCACGATATTTTAAAACTACAGTATTCTAAAATCATGGTTTTAAAATATTTTGCTTCCAAACACACCCTTGTTAATTTGTTTCCGATTGCATGAAACAACAATTGTGTGTATTAATTAGGAAATATTTTGTGTGCAATACCACATATACACAAACCATTTGATTGGTTGTCCGTATCGCTTTGTCTTAGACTACTGCGTGCATTGACTTTGCCTGAGCGTTTATTTGGTTGCCTACATGTGAAAGTCGCGGGTTACACGATGTCACACCCGGCTTTAAGGAACAAAGCCAGGTGCATCTCATACATGCGCCAAGAAGACAACATATATAATAACAGAGTGTATAGAGATGAATGTCATAAAACATCAGAGTATTTATTACATAGCGGAAGACTTATTACAAAATAAAGTAATAAAGATAAAACGAACTAAGGATCGTCGACGCCAATGTCGACTGAGAAACGCCACCTAGATCAGATCATACTCCTCGCCTTGTGGCTCCTCCTGAACCACCTACTCTTCTCCTGTGGGGGGGTGTGAGACAGCAAGGGTGAGCTCACACATGATCATAGCTCAACAAGTTGTGGGGAACCAGTGGACATAAACTCTCAAAGGTGTGAGTTCATGTGATGTGTAAGGCTAATCGAAGATAGGGGTTAAAGCTGAGCATTGCTTTTAAGTAGTTGGTCAAAATTTTATTAGCAATTACTAAGTGTAAGTAAATACCAAACCATAAGTAAAGTAATAGAACAAAATTAATAATAAACCCATGCAATGCAAATGACAAAATTGAATTTAAGTTCCATAATTTAAACATCAGAGAGTCCTGAGCTGCTCATGACCGTGAGCTCGGCTAGTATACCAGTTTTACACTCTGCAGAGGTTGTACCCTTTACCCACAAGTCATGTTACCCATCTGCCAAGGGGTCGCGAATCCCATACACCTCTACCTAGGAAGCGCGGCAGGGCAACACTACGAGGCCTTTACAAAGTTCCACTAGCTTCCGAAAACCCGCTACAGTTTATAGGAAGTTCCAATGCAGGGTTCTCGGCTGACTGCCATCGCAGCAAAATCAACCAAGGACCTCCCTACACTGACCACTCCCCTACTGCCCTTGCCCCTTTCGGGTAAGGTAGTCTTCCACTAGCTTTCCTAATTAGTCAGCCAAGGGCGTCCCATTAAACCCTTGTGGTGGCACGTGGTTCTCAAGTTAAGCTCTATGTTCCAATTAACATTAATGACCTTGACATGAACATAAATAGAATAACAACAGAATTGGAACATAGAGGTAATAAATGATTATCCCAAAACCAGGTAAAGCAATAGCAAACTACCCAAGTGAATCAGGGGTAACAAGGTAATGAGATAAACAATCTAGGGTGACCTATCAGGTCCCATCAAAATTAACCTATGCATGGATAAATGATATTAAGGAATATTATTGGGTAAAAAGTGGTCAAGGGCACAACTTGCCTTCAATGAGCTCCTGCTCAGCTACTTCAACCTGCTGCTCACCAGGTTCCTCGGTCACGGGCTCTTCTACTCGCCACAATACAAACAAGCACAGTGCATATAGAGAAATTAACATTACACCAAACATATAGACAAAATACACAGTAATAATCTACACATTAAAATAAAAACCTAGGAACAGGAATCATAATTTTTCAAGTTATAGATTTTAAGTTATGGATTTTCAAAGGTTTTATGTGTTTGAAGTGGGATTAAGTGAGGAATTAAATTTCTTACTGTTTTCATGACAAAACAAAGGCTCCAGGTGATAGAGAATAAAATTATAAAATTTTAGAAACTGGAATGGATTAATTTGGAGTTAGTATGAATTTTCTATGAATTTATAAAGTTTTAGTAATTATTTTCCTATTAAAAATCCATTTATAAATTATTTTCTCTGGTTTTACACTGCCCTGGACTGGGCCTCATTTACCAGAAACGTCAGGGGCTTCTGCGCATAATTTTCTAAGACTCAGAATACTATGCAGTGGACGGCGGGTTGATTATCTGATTTTAGGAGGGCTCTTATGCAAAGTCGTCGGCCGAAGGGGTATTCTCTATTATCGTCCGTAGGATCTAGATCCTGTGGCTCGGATTAGACTGTCCACACAACGAACCGGTATGCCATTACGCCCTTTGGATCTAAAATCAACGGTCCAGGTTCTATGCAGCCCGAGTCATCCGGAACCGTCTGATCCGCACCAACGGGCCCGATCGAATCGCCCAGGGAAAATCACTCGATTCTAATCCAGCCGTTTGCCCCATATCCGACGGTGCACGACCCATCTTCCCCAGTGGTGTCGCACGGCGGCGCCAGAACTCCCCACGGCAAAATACGCCGGCGAACCATTCCCCAAACCGCGCCAGTTAGCGATTCCCGGCTCTAATCGGCCCTACTCGAAGTGGTCGAGGTTGCGAACATGGGAGCACGCACATACCCGAGATGGCGACGACAGGAACCCTTCTCCGTGATCCGCGATAGCCTGCGACGGCGGTGAAACCCGATGGCTGATTCCCGGAGTCCCAGAAGGTTCCCTCGCACAACGACGCGACACGCACGCGCAGTTCAGACGAGTAACGGTCCCCGGTGCCGGAGATCGCCGCGAAGTCTCTCCTAGGTGAGGCGCTGCCTGACCACGGCGATGGTTCACCCGCGGCAGAGTACAAGGCTTTCCCCGGGTGTTAAGGCGGTTTTGGATTTAGGTGATGGTTCAGGGGACCGGGGCGGACGAAGTCGCGCACATATACTCCGAGGCTGGCGATTTTCCACCTCCGAGGATCTCGGCCGATGGGTACGGCATCACCGAGCCGGTAAGCGTCCAGGGAGAAGAAAGCGCTGACCAGTGGCCCCAGGAACGGGAGCACGGCGCGCACGGGAGAAGATGTGCTGACGAGCGGGTCCCGCGCGGCAGAGCGCCCGCGTCCGGGTTGAGTCGCGCGAGAGCCGGGTGTGGGCCGCGCGCGTGGGGGAAATAAACGGGCCGCGCACAGGAGATTCAGCCCACACGCCAATCCCTTTTTTTTCTTCTTTTTTTTTCTAATTTCCTTTTTTGTTCCCTATTTATTTTCCAAATTCTATTTTGGGCATTTAATTTATTCCTTCTCCAAATTATTTTATGTTGACACCAAATGCACACAAAATAAAATCCAGCATGATGCCATGGTTTATTTTGGGTGTTTCTTTGCCATTTATTTATTTGTTATATGTGGTGTTCACATGAAATCACAAGTAGAGATAACACACATACATATATATGAATTTAATGTCTTCTTTTAGATTTTATTATTTTTTTACCAAGTAGGTATTACAAATCCTACCCCCCTTAAAAATAATCTCGTCCTCGAGATTTTAGACGAACAAGGGAAAAGGTGGGGAAAATCTATGCGAAGCTCTTCTTCTCTTTCCCAAGTTGCTTCATCTTCACCGTGGTGACTCCATTGGACTTTGCACATCTTTATCACCTTATTTCTTGTAACTCGAGTCAAAGTATCAAGAATCTTGATCGGGTACTCCGTGTAAGTCAAATCACCTTGAACACTGAGCTCTTCTATTGGTAACTGTTCCTCGGGAACACGGAGACACTTCTTCAGTTGAGATACGTGGAACACATTATGCACATCCGATAGACTATCCGGTAACTCGAGTTGGTATGCCATCTCCCCAACTCTTCTAAAGATCAAGAATGGTCCAATGTAGCGAGGGGACAATTTTCCCTTAACTTTGAATCTCCTCATTCCACGAAGTGGTGACACCTTGAGATACACATAATCTCCTTCTTCAAATTCCAGTGGTCTCCTTCTATTATCAGCATAGCTCTTTTGCCTGGTTTGAGCCACTCTCAAATTCTCTCGAATTATACGAACTTGTTCTTCTGCTTCTTGAATCAGTTCAGGCCCAAAGAACTGTCTTTCTCCAGTCTGATCCCAATACAAAGGAGTCCTGCACTTTCTCCCATATAAAGCTTCAAAAGGTGACATCTTCAGACTGGCCTGATAACTATTATTATATGAGAATTCAGCATAAGGTAGACTTTTATCCCAACTTCCTCCATGCTGAAGGGCACAAGCTCTCAACATATCTTCCAAAACTTGGTTTGTCCTTTCAGTCTGTCCATCAGTCTGAGGGTGATAAGCTGTACTAAAATTCAACTTTGTACTTATATTCTCATGAAAGCTTCTCCAAAATCTTGAGGTAAACTGTGAACCTCGATCAGACACGATCTTCTTTGGTACTCCATGTAAACACACAATCCGAGCCATATATAACTCTGCTAGCTGAGAGCCTTTATAAGTAGTCTTCACCGGAATAAAGTGAGCCACTTTAGTCAATCTATCCACAATCACCCATATAGCATCATATCCTTTCTGGGTGCGAGGCAATCCAGTAATGAAATCCATACCAATCTCTTCCCATTTCCACTCGGGTATCTTCAGTGGATGCAATAGCCCAGCTGGCCTCTGGTGTTCAGCCTTAACTCTTTGACATACATCGCACATAGCCACATGTGCAGCCACATCTCTTTTCAATCCATACCACCAATACTTCCGCTTTAAATCCTGGTACATCTTAGTACTACCAGGATGAATAGAATAATCCTAATCATGGGCCTCCTTTAAAATAGTCTCTCGAAGGCTTTTATTATCAGGAACACACATCCTGTCCTTGAACCATACAGTGCCTTGCTCATCTTCCGTAAATTCCGGAACTCGACCTTCAGTAATCAGATCCTTAATCTCTTTTATTTTAGCATCACCAATTTGACCTTTGCGAATTTCTTGCTCCAAAGTAGGTTCCACATCAATAGTAACTCCTTCAGTGTGAGCAACTATTCCCAGGTTAAGTCTCCTGAAATCCTTAACTATCTCATCGGGTAGCTGGGCAACAAAAGCGGAGTGAACATGTTCTTTCCGACTCAAGGCATCTGCGACCAAATTCGCCTTGCCCGGGTGATAGTGAATCTCCAAATCATAATCCTTAATAAGCTCCAACCAACGGCGTTGCCTAAGGTTGAGATCCTTCTGAGTGAATATATACTTCAGACTCTTATGATCCGTATATACTTGGCACTTGGTCCCCATGATATAATGTCTCCAAATCTTAAGCGCATGCACAACGGCTGCCAATTCCAAGTCATGAGTGGGGTAGTTCAATTCATGTTTCCGCAACTGACGAGAAGCATAAGCAATCACATGTCCTTCCTGCATGAGCACACATCCTAAGCCTTGGCCACATGCATCGTAATAGATATCAAATCCTTTCTGTAGGTCTGGCATAACCAATACTGGTGGCGACATCAACCTCTTTTTCAATTGCTCAAAGCTGTCTTGGCACTTCTCGTCCCACTTAAATTCTCTTCCTTTCTCCAAAAGCGAAGAAATAGGTTTGGCAATCTTAGAGAACCCTTCAATAAATCTCCGATAATATCCTGCGAGTCCCAAGAAACTCCGAATCTCCGTAACTGTAGTGGGTACTCTCCACTCCATTATCTCCTTAACCTTAGCAGGATCTACTGCTATTCCTCCATTAGAAATAATATGTCCAAGGAATGGTACCTTGTCAATCCAAAACTCGCACTTGCTGAACTTGGCATATAGCTGGTTATCTCGTAGCTTCTGTAGCACCAATCTCAGATGTTCCTCATGACCGCTATCACTCTGAGAATAAATAAGAATATCGTCGATGAATACCACGACGAATCTGTCCAAATACTCCATAAACACCTTGTTCATCAAGTTCATAAAATAAGCTGGTGCATTGGTTAATCCAAATGACATAACAGTGAACTCATATAATCCATATCGAGTCGAGAATGCTGTCTTAGGAATATCTGATGGTCTAATCCTCATCTGATGGTAACCCGATCGGAGATCAATCTTCGAAAATACTCTAGCACCTCTCATTTGATCAAACAAATCCTCCATACGGGGCAACGGATACTTGTTCTTCACCATAACATCATTAAGAGATCTATAATCCACACACATCCACTGCGATCCATCCTTCTTCTGTACAAACAAGACCGGTGCTCCCCAAGGTGAGGAACTCGGACGAATGTACCCAACATCTTGTAACTCAGTTAACTGCTTCTTAAGTTCCTTCAACTCCTCTACGGACATCCTGTATGGCCGTTTAGAAATAGGGGCAGTTCTAGGTAAGAGGTCAATAACAAACTCAACTTCTCTATCAGGTGGCATCCCTGGTAACTCCTCTGGAAAGACATCCGGAAAATCTCTAACCACCCGGATATTGTCACCAACAAACTCCTCAGGCATAAAGAACATTGCACGCATGGATGAGGAGGTTACTGCAATATTAACTTGAAATCTTTCTCCTTTAGTGGTAGTGAGTTCTACGGTACCTCTACCACATGCTATAACGGCCTTTGCCTTTCTTAGCCATGACATACCAAGGATCAAATCTATACTGCTTGACTCTAATATTATAGCAGTAGCTCCAAATTCTCTACCCATAATGGTCAAGGTCAATCTACGTGTTATTTGATTCGCCTCAACAGGCCCTTTAGGTGTAATTACTATCATGGGTTTTCTCATATTTAGCAGTGGTATTTCATTTGTGTTGGCATATCTAGCAGACATGAATGAATGTGTAGCACCAGAATCAAATAATATGGTTGCAGGAATTGCATTAACATAAAACATACCAATTACGAGGTCCCCACCATCAGGAGTATGATCAACGCTGACTTGATTCACCCTGGCTATAGAATATCCCTTGCTAGGGGTCTGTTGCTTGTTCTGAGCTGGAGTAGTAGCAATCCTCTGTGGGCAGACATTTGCATAATGACCCATCTTCCCACACTTGAAACATTTAGTGCCCGGACTCTGTCCTGCCAACTTCGTCGGGGTGCCAGTGGGAGTAGCCTGTCGAGGAGGTGGAGTCCTTAGTGGTGATTGCTGAACTGGGCGTGGTCCTCCCGGTCGAGTCGGTGTACCCTGTGGTGAACTGTAGCGAGGACGAACACTGCTGCTTCCTTGTCCTTGAGATATTGCCTTTCTCTTCAAATCTCCTAGCTGAACACGCTTGTGTTCAATAGCCAGGGCCTTATCAAGCAGCCTCTGAAATGATGGAAATGTGTGTGCCACTAGAGCATACTGCAGTGGTCCATTAAGTCCTTCAATGAAATGCTCCTGCTTCCTCTCGTCTTCAGCAACTTCTTCAGGGGCATATCTAGATAACTGAATGAATTTGTCTTTGTACTCGCTAACCGACATGTTGCCTTGCTTCAAAGACAGAAACTCCTTCTTCTTGATCTTTATCATACCAGCGGGAATATGGTAGTTCCTGAATTGTGTACTGAACTCTGCCCAAGTAATAGTATCCGCAGCATCATGGGCAGCAGTATAAGAATCCCACCAGTCAGCAGCAGGACCTGTCAGACGTCCAGACGCATAAAGAACTTTCTCCCGGTCCGTGCACTGTGCAATATTCAGCATCTTCTCAACGGACTTCAGCCAATCATCCGCGTCCAGTGGATCAGGTGAGCTAGCGAATGTAGGTGGCTTATGACTCATAAACTCCCGGTGCTTATCACGAGGTGGAACTGGTGGTGGTGGTGGAGGCAATGGCACTTGTTGCTGTTGTTGCTGCTGTTGTTGCTGTTGCATTTGTTGTTGCAGCTGCTGTTGTTGTGCCCTCCTTTCCTGTCGTATCTCATCTCGCTCCTGGCGCAACTCCTGGCATATATCTTCTCTTTCCTGACGCATCTCCTGGCGTTCTTGCTGCATCTGGGCACGCATATCAGCCATAGTGTCTGCCATTTGCTGCATCACCGCCATCTGAGCAGCAACCAGTGGGTCAACTCCGCCTGGTGGAGGATTAGGAGGATTCATCTCTGCAGGTTGTGGCTGGGGTTGTCTATGTATCCACCGAGTGTGTCGATTAGGAGGCAAATCAATTCCACCACCCCGCCTGGTATTGACCATCTGAGTTAGATACATATGGTAAGAGAATAGCAGACAAGGCAGGTATTTACAAATCAGGTTACTTTGGGGAATTTTATTAGCTAAGCAGATTAATATTTTACCTACCATAGCTAATTTATTACCTTATGGTGGTACATATTAAGATGTCCATCTATAATAATTCAATCAATCAAAGAAGCAAATCAGGCATTTAGCATCAGCACAATCAAACAACATTTTTAAAGAAAGTAGTTTTGAATTTTGTCTTAGGTCCCCTATATCTTAAAAAGATCATAGTGGTAGGATTCCAAGGTGTGAAATCCACCTTGTCTTAGAGTAGAAAAGATAAGATTAACCAGAGTAGAATAGCAAAAGGTGAGACAAGATCAAGATGAGATAAGTATAGAATGAAACAGAGTAAGGTAAGTCGGAAAGGGTTTGTCCATTTCTATCTAGGTCTCGTCCTACAGTCAACATTCCTCTGATACCACTTCTGTCACACCCGGCTTTAAGTAACAAAGCCAGGTGCATCTCATACATGCGCCAAGAAGACAACATATATAATAACAGAGTGTATAGAGATGCATGTCATAAAACATCAGAGTATTTATTACATAGCGAAAGACTTATTACAAAATAAAGTAATAAAGATAAAACGAACTAAGGATCGTCGGCGCCAATGTCGACTGAGAAAAGCCACCTAGATCAGATCATACTCCTCGCCTTGTGGCTCCTCCTGAACCACCTACTCTTCTCCTGTGGGGGGGTGTGAGACAGCAAGGGTGAGCTCACACATGATCATAGCTCAACAAGTTGTGGGGAACCAGTGGACATAAACTCTCAAAGGTGTGAGTTCATGTGATGTGTAAGGCTAATCGAAGATAGGGGTTAAAGCTGAGCATTGCTTTTAAGTAGTTGGTCAAAATTTTATTAGCAATTACTAAGTGTAAGTAAATACCAAACCATAAGTAAAGTAATAGAACAAAATTAATAATAAACCCATGCAATGCAAATGACAAAATTGAATTTAAGTTCCATAATTTAAACATCAGAGAGTCCTGAGCTGCTCATGACCGTGAGCTCGGCTAGTATACCAGTTTTACACTCTGCAGAGGTTGTACCCTTTACCCACAAGTCATGTTACCCATCTGCCAAGGGGTCGCGAATCCCATACACCTCTACCTAGGAAGCGCGGCAGGGCAACACTACGAGGCCTTTACAAAGTTCCACTAGCTTCCGAAAACCCGCTACAGTTTATAGGAAGTTCCAATGCAGGGTTCTCGGCTGACTGCCATCACAGCAAAATCAACCAAGGACCTCCCTACACTGACCACTCCCCTACTGCCCTTGCCCCTTTCGGGTAAGGTAGTCTTCCACTAGCTTTCCTAATTAGTCAGCCAAGGGCGTCCCATTAAACCCTTGTGGTGGCACATGGTTCTCAAGTTAAGCTCTATGTTCCAATTAACATTAATGACCTTGACATGAACATAAATAGAATAACAACAGAATTGGAACATAGAGGTAATAAATGATTATCCCAAAACCAGGTAAAGCAATAGCAAACTACCCAAGTGAATCAGGGGTAACAAGGTAATGAGATAAACAATCTAGGGTGACCTATCAGGTCCCATCAAAATTAACCTATGCATGGATAAATGATATTAAGGAATATTATTGGGTAAAAAGTGGTCAAGGGCACAACTTGCCTTCAATGAGCTCCTGCTCAGCTACTTCAACCTGCTGCTCACCAGGTTCCTCGGTCACGGGCTCTTCTACTCGCCACAATACAAACAAGCACAGTGCATATAGAGAAATTAACATTACACCAAACATATAGACAAAATACACAGTAATAATCTACACATTAAAATAAAAACCTAGGAACAGGAATCATAATTTTTCAAGTTATAGATTTTAAGTTATGGATTTTCAAAGGTTTTATGTGTTTGAAGTGGGATTAAGTGAGGAATTAAATTTCTTACTGTTTTCATGACAAAACAGAGGCTCCAGGTGATAGAGAATAAAATTATAAAATTTTAGAAACTGGAATGGATTAATTTGGAGTTAGTATGAATTTTCTATGAATTTATAAAGTTTTAGTAATTATTTTCCTATTAAAAATCCATTTATAAATTATTTTCTCTGGTTTTACACTGCCCTGGACTGGGCCTCATTTACCAGAAACGTCAGGGGCTTCTGCGCATAATTTTCTAAGACTCAGAATACTATGCAGTGGACGGCGGGTTGATTATCTGATTTTAGGAGGGCTCTTATGCAAAGTCGTCGGCCGAAGGGGTATTCTCTATTATCGTCCGTAGGATCTAGATCGTGTGGCTCGGATTAGATTGTCCACACAATGAACCGGTATGCCATTACGCCCTTTGGATCTAAAATCAACGGTCCAGGTTCTATGCAGCCCGAGTCATCCGGAACCGTCTGATCCGCACCAACGGGCCCGATCGAATCGCCCAGGGAAAATCACCCGATTCTAATCCAGCCGTTTGCCCCATATCCGACGGTGCACGACCCATCTTCCCCAGTGGTGTCGCACGGCGGCGCCAGAACTCCCCACGGCAAAATACGCCGGCGAACCATTCCCCAAACCGCGCCAGTTAGCGATTCCCGGCTCTAATTGGCCCTACTCGAAGTGGTCGAGGTTGCGAACATGGGAGCACGCACATACCCGAGATGGCGACGACAGGAACCCTTCTCCGCGGTCCGCGATAGCCTGCGACGGCGGTGAAACCCGATGGCTGATTCCCGGAGTCCCAGAAGGTTCCCTCGCACAACGACGCGACACGCACGCGCAGTTCAGACGAGTAACGGTCCCCGGTGCCGGAGATCGCAGCGAAGTCTCTCCTAGGTGAGGCGCTGCCTGACCACGGCGATGGTTCACCCGCGGCAGAGTACAAGGCTTTCCCCGGGTGTTAAGGCGGTTTTGGATTTAGGTGATGGTTCAGGGGACCGGGGCGGACGAAGTCGCGCACATATACTCCGAGGCTGGTGATTTTCCACCTCCGAGGATCTCGGCCGATGGGTACGGCATCACCGAGCCGGTAAGCGTCCAGGGAGAAGAAAGCGCTGACCAGTGGCCCCAGGAACGGGAGCACGGCGCGCACGGGAGAAGATGTGCTGACGAGCGGGTCCCGCGCGGCAGAGCGCCCGCGTCCGGGTTGAGTCGCGCGAGAGCCGGGTGTGGGCCGCGCGCGTGGGGGAAATAAACGGGCCGCGCACAGGAGATTCAGCCCACGCGCCAATCCTTTTTTTTCTTCTTTTTTTTCTAATTTCTTGTTTTGTTCCCTATTTATTTTCCAAATTCTATTTTGGGCATTTAATTTATTCCTTCTCCAAATTATTTTATGTTGACACCAAATACACACAAAATAAAATCCAGCATGATGCCATGGTTTATTTTGGGTGTTTCTTTGCCATTTATTTATTTGTTATATGTGGTGTTCACATGAAATCACAAGTAGAGATAACACACATACATATATATGAATTTAATGTCTTCTTTTAGATTTTATTATTTTTTTTTACCAAGTAGGTATTACACACGAGCCGATGCAAAACAAGCCATTTAGAGACTAATTGCATGCATCAGCTTGTACCGCCAAAACACTCGTATCTAACCAACCAGGGTCGGACGAACATGTAGCCACGGACACATGGAACCAATCAGCCGGAAACTCAATCTGGACCTTCGTCCAACAATCTTCGACTAACGTGTTTTACGAAAAACATACTACACTCTTTCCTCCTCGCGTGACAGCTATATATGTGCAAAAAAAGAATATGCATCTCAGTCAAAGGTTGTTGGACGAATGGCTAAGATTGAGTTTGTGCATAGAATACGTGTCTATTAACTAAGGCTAATCTCAATGAAGTTCATAAGGATTATATAAACAGTAAATATTACCATAACATTCTATTGATGAAAATATAGATGATAAAAGTTTTACAGGGGTAAAGAGAGTTTCACGTGGATGATTTTTTTTCTGCATTGTTTCTAAAATATGGTGTATTGAAAACTGGGACATAAAATCCCCATTAAAATTGGCCTAGCAGATTAGTCTCGCCCCTTTTTAGTTTCTTGTCTTCTAAAATGTACGCGTATCCTTACATATTCTATACTATACTTAAAACATCAGTTTCGATGGTCGTCCTACGTCAATATTTTGTAAAAAGATCCTTCCACTTTTTCCAAATCAACTCACGCTCACGTCTGCACCCACCGATCCGCTACATCCCGCACGCATCGCAACCTACGCGCAACAACCCCGTCCACTATGTGTCCCGATCCGCTACATCCCAGGAGCTCCACGTCCCAAGCCCCGCATGCACGCAATCCGTTGTGGATATGGATGATCGACCGCGCCAGCCTTGTGGATATGGATGATCGCCCGTGCCAGCCTAGTGGATATGGATGATTGCCCGCGCCAGCCTGCGTCCTCATCCACGCGCAATGGTCGGAGCCCCGCGCCGCTCGGGCGCGTGTGAAATAAGTAACAACTACCATCTCCGCTCCTCTCCTCATATACATGTCTGTGTCGCCGCCTCCCTCTTCTCTTCGCTTCCCATAAAAGCTTCACCACCATCATATCCTCCAGCACCACCTCCGAGTTCCTGTCGCTTCCCAGCGTATACCACACCCCAGGGCTATGTTTCACGGGCACCGACCATCTGCTGATGGCCGTTGTGGAACTGACCGCCACCATGGTCAAATCGGTCACCATCGATGCCCTGGCCCTGACGCTGCTGCGCGCCAAGGAGCACATCTTCACCATCTTGCCGACACACCCTGGCTGGCTCCTGCCTCTGGACTCCCCTTAGTTATCGTTCCTCCTCCTCATCGGACGCGGTGGCGCCACTTTTCTCTTGCTCGTTCCTACACCCGCCGACGAAGGACCCCAGTCCCTAGGCCATGTAATGCAGGCTGCTTCATTGGTGTGCATGTCAATGGCGTGGGGGGCAGGAGTACCCTCGATGGTGGAGCTTGCTCCTTGCATTCCTTCCTCCTCGTCTCATTCCCTCATCGTGTTTTCAGTGTCCCAAGGCGGCACCGTTGTACAGGGAGAAGAAGGTGGATCTTCTAGTCACACGATCTGGTGAGCACCTAGGCTCAGGATTTCCTTCTTTATGTTTTGTCACTATCTCGTTGCCTCTAGCCTGTTCTAATCTTCTGACAATACGGTGTGTGCACGCCCTTATGTTGTGCTTCATAGATGGAGAGGTGGGCAGCGGTAAACCAACGAGCCACTGAGACCCTTGCATAGGTTAGGTCGCGTTGCTTCCCCTGAGTTGTTGAGTAGTTGTATCTACTTGGTCAGTAATTTTGGTTGGCTAACACCGAGTTTCCTCATCGTTCTCTTGTGGTCTTTGTGAAGTATGGTACGACACGGCTTAATGTGGACCTGCTTGATGGCTCGATCTCCTATTCAGAGCCTGCATCGGATCATGGTATGCATCACCGGTTCACTCTAAAGACCTTGTTTCATTATTTTTCCACTTGCGCTGCCTTAATATGAAATGCATCATTGGCTAATTTATTAATAGTAGCTGCTATGATTATTAGCCAGGGAAACACCATGGCGTGCATATGGCTAGACCAAATCGCCTGGCTGACAAAAGGTCGAACAAGTACTCCATCATTTTCAATAACAAGTATTTTCGCTACACTGTTTCAGTTATATATCTGTTGCCTGAAATTTTTGTAATGACAATAATTTAGGCAGAACAAATTATCCTAGAACATCAATACTGCAAACAACTCTGCTTTTAGTGGAGAAATTCTACACGCTTATAAAGTGTTAGATGAAATGTCATAATGGTGCAGAGAGAAAGAATCTTTTGTTGTTTTTATTGATAACGAAGATGAGATCACCTTTTCATTTGTTTCTCAACAAAATAGGAGGAAGTGTCGATGCATATACTAGAGGTATTGGTTTGGTGGTTAGAGCTTCAAGCAACAAATAAAGTTGTTTCTCTTCTCCTATACTGGATTTGGCTCTCACATTAGTACTATGGAACAAGTTATTAGCAAAAGTAAGATTACTCAAGGTGCAATTTAAAAGATATTGAACTCCTTTCTTTTCTTCAGTTGTTGTTTTTCTTTGGTATTGTGATACCTAATTCTCAAAAAAAGAGAAGTTGAAGTTTCACTACAGGAAACGACTAAATTTTCGTAGGCCGATATATTTTCGTCGGCCGGCCCACGAAAATAGAAGGTTATTTTCGTCGACCTTTGGGACCGACGAAAATGCAGCCTATTTTCGTGGGCCCGGGCATATGTTCGTCGGCAGGCCCACGAAAATAAGGACGCTATTTTCGTCGGCCTAGTAACCGACGAAAATAGTTGTTAACGTGGGCCGGGGCTGTGCCGACGACAATACGCCATCTATTTTCGTCGGCTTTAGGGGGGCCGACGAAAATACGACATTTATTTTCGTCGGCCTCAATGCGTCCGACGAAAATAGACGCCCTAAATCGCGCGACCGCACCTTCTCTCTCCCTCTCGCTCCTTTCTCTGTTTTGAGCGCCGCCGCACTCCGTAGTGAGGAGTGAGTAGTGAGTAGCTCAGTGAGGAGTGAGTAGTGAGTAGTGAGTAGTGAGTAGCTTATGGACTTATGGACTCTAGACTTATGGACTAGAGTTTTGTGAATTGTGTATTTGAATGGACAATGGACTTATAGACTCTAGACTTATTTGAATGGACTATGGACTATCTATGTATATGTGAATGTGTTTTGTGAATTATGTATTAGTCTTGTGAATCTGTATATGTGAATTGTGATATATTGTGTATATTGCTGTGAATTATTAATAGGTGCAGAAAAATCTGTTTTGGGGGGGGAACCATCAATTTTCGTCGGCCTCGGTGGTGGCCGACGAAAATATGTTCCCAGGCTATTTTCGTCGGCCACCACCTAGGCCGACGAAAATAGCCTGCACGTATTTTCGTCGGCCACCACCGACCGACGAAAATTGATGGTCGACTGCCTATTTTCGTCGACTTTGGGAAAGCCGACGAAAATAGGTTATTTTCGTCGGTGCCGACGAAAATAGCCGCCTATTTTCGTCTAACTTATTTTCGGCGGCTATTTTCGTCGGCCTGCCGACGAAAATTCTCTATTTTCGTCGGTTTAGGCTTATTTTCGTGGGTTTTTGGCCCACGAAAATTTAGGCGTTTCCTGTAGTGTTTATTCTTTCTTTTTTTTCTCTTTTGGGTCCTATGCTACTGGGGTTTGGTGTTTTTGGAGGCATACACCAGTAAAATAGTAGAATTTTTGTTTGACTTGTACACGGGGGTCGGGAGCACAGGCGTGGGAATGGTTTTGGGCCGTTGATCTCGATCTGGCTGTGGGAAGCCCACTCCTCCCCCCCAAAACCCTAGCTGCCCCCTCCCTCTTGTCTCCCTTGTTGGCAGCCGCCGCCCCCCTCTTGTTTTCCTTTGGCCACTGCCCCCTCCCTCTTCCCTCTCCCCAAGTGCTTGCAGCCGCCCTTCCCCCGTCCCAAGTTCTTGCAGCTGCCATCCCCCACAACCCTAGCCACCACCCCCCATCTCCTCCTCTCCAAGTGCAGTCCTTCCTCGTTTGGATCTTCTTCATGTTGGTGCAAGCTTTCAAGTGGAGAATTGGTGGGAAGAAGGAAGGAGGGAAGGTGGAACTCAAGGTGATCTTGAGGTTATCTATGTATTTGTGCTGCAATTCATTTGATTATATGTTTACCTATGCGAACCGGTAGAGGTACTGTCCAGAAATTTTGTTGGTGGGCAAACAGCAGCAGTACTATTAGTTTCTAGGGATTTTTCGTGGGTAATTAGTGGTAAACAGTGTGAGAATCATGTAGAGCTTTTTCATATCTTTCCAACAAGTACTTATGCGCTCGATTCGGAGGTATATTTTAGGAGATATCGCTGTTTGAACCTGGCTAGGTTGCTGTCCAAAATTCAGAATGCAGGGGGTATCTTGTGGACTATTTGGGGGTATTTAGATGTTGGAATTTAATTATCATTTGAATACAAAAATTGTAGGGGATTTTATGTAGATGCTTTTGGAGTTTTTTGTTTATTACCACTCCTGTCATAATTTTAAAGATATGAAATTGTCAAGCAGCGTCGCTGCAGTTGGTGGGTGATGGGGAGCTAAGTCGCTCGCGACGGGTTTGGAATTGTGTGTAGGTGCGACGTTGTTTATGAGCGTTTGTTATGTGGATTTGTGCACTAAGTTGTGTGTCAAAAACAGGTGGTGGACCTCCGAATCGTACTGAGGGCTTTGTCTAAATTCCCTGGCGAAGGCAAGTAAAATAGTGATGGTTTATACCGTTGGTTGATTTATGTGTCCTATACTTGATTACATGTCAAATGTGTTCATTCTCGTAATCCATTTTGAGAATTGTTGCTTAAAGCTATTCATGTTTTATTATTTACATATGTTGAAGATGTTGTTCGAGCATGCTACACGCGTGGATTATTATTTTGAAGGAGTGGAAGTATTTGTTTAACACATGTTAGTTGGGGTGATCTCATGTTGGTGTCATACATAGTGCATCTATCATCCTTTGCATGGAAGTTTCATCGTGATCTTATGGTCCAACCGTATCGGTACAATAAGCATCATACGTTGCTCGAGAAGGGGTATGATGCAGCTTCATATCCTTAGAGGTATGAAGGCAGAAGTCATTACTGCATCTGTAGCTGAGTAATTGGTATCTTGTTTACTTGCTGCAATTTAATATTCAAGAAGGAAGTTGTGAACTACGTGTTTGTTAAAACACGGTTTGTTTACATTGTCAAATTGTTGTTTGATCATTTTACTTGCTGAGATGTGTCATCTCACTCTTGCAATGTTTGATGCAGGCACTTGATCTTTGCTTGGGGAAAGGAGGGAAGTAGCAGCACGGTCACTACACCCTTAAATAATTTGACCACTGCTTAGTAATGATGTTAAACAGGGGTTTCAAGTCAAGGGGGTTGATTGTTATGAAATAGGGTTTGCCAGGGGATTAATATGTTCTAGTCTTCATGGTGGTCGAATTTCTTTTGGATGGCTGAATTCATTTTATTTTGGTCATGAATGTTCATTACTACCTTTGCATCCTGATTATACACTATGGATTACCTTTCTTTTACATCATGTATAAACTCTATGTTCTTCTTGTTATGCTACTTTCAAGGGAGGTGCTGCCGGATTTTTTTTCTTTACTTTCTGTCTCCATTTCTTTTCTTATGTTGTTTAAGTTTGTGGGAAGGGTCTTTGGTAACACTCATTGTGTGGGAACAATGGGGTGTTACCGTTGGTATCCAAGGAATAGGTTGTAGGTCCTAGCAAGTGAAATAATGATAAATTGACATACTGCACATATAGGATGGGTTTCCTGCTTTACTATTGATATATTATGATATTGTTAGTGCTGGTTTGACATTATTTGATGAGGTGCTATGCCAACCTTATTTACTTATTTACTTACTCATGTTGCTGCAGTTATGCCACCTCGTAGGGCTTGTGGCAACCCGCAAGTTCCTAGTGGGGATTCTATGAGTCCAGCGGCAATGTTAGCCGCGATGTAGGCCATGCAGTAGGAGTTGGCCATTATGAGGCAAGCTATTCCTGTTGCCCCTACGGGTGCTGCTCAGGGTGCTGGAGGTGGAGGAGTGCCCAGGGGCGCTGTCCCCGTGGGTGCTGCTCCAGGTGGCGGGGCTAAGGTGCCCCTTCCCGTTAGTGGTCTTTCTCTGATGTAGTGGATGGGCATGAAGCTAGACACCTTTGATGGCAGTGGTACTCCGGTTGAGGCGGCAGATTGGCTGACCTATGTGGAGGATAAGATGGATGTCTTCGAGATTATGTATGGTGATCGTGTTTGTTTTGGCACACAGCTGCTGAAGGGAGAGGCTCAAATTTGGTGGAGGGGCGTGCAGGCAGCTCACTCCTCCTCACCAGGAGTCCTGTCCTGGGATGTTTTCATCAGGTAGTTTGAGAGGAGGTTCTACCCGGTCACCTTCCTGGAGAAAATGAAGATTGATTTGCAATCTTTCAAGCAAGAGAAGAAGTCCATCACAGAGTATGAAGTGGGCTTCAACAATATGGTCCGCTTTATTCCTCATGTGGCTTACAATGAGATGGAGAAGGCAAGCCAGTTCCATCAGGGCCTAAAACCTTCTATAGGGCATGCTCTGGGCACCTTTCCGTTGGTGGATTTTTCGTACTACAGTGGAGCAAGCATTGGGTGTGGAGATGCAACACCAGTACACCATGGAGTTATAGAAGTCTTCGGGTGTTGATCAACCTCGTGGCCAGGACGCAAGGAGGGGCAACACTGGGGGTCCAGCCCACAAGAGGGGCAAGTCACAACACCAGCGCCACCACCCCTACCGTGGCAAACCCTCTGAATCAGGTACTTCAGGAGGAAGTACTCAGAGGTATCGGGCTGTTCCTAAGCCCGGGATGGGGCTGGTGTGTTTCCGTTGTGGTGAAGCACATCGCCGTGTCGAGTGTCAGTGGAGTGGCAGGTGTTCTATCTGCAGCCAAGATCACAAGGATGTGGTGTGTAGAAGGAATCCCAATGGGAAGCTCAGATGGGAGCCAGTGACTTCTTCCTCTTCTCAGGGCACTTTCAACATGATGTCGAGCGCTGAGCAGCAATTTTCAGTACCACCCCCTCCGCTGCAGTTTTATGTGCCCGGGACTCCTCAGTTTGTGCCTATGCAGGGTTTTCATCAGTATCTGGCCGCGCCTACTCCTGCACCGACTACTCCTATAGCATCTCAGTTTGGAGCTCCGTGTCTGCCTTATCCGATGACTCAGTGGGGTTCTTCTGTTAACTTCACTCCGGGAGCTTCCTCTTCTGCGGGTAATTCTGGAGCTTATGTGCTACCCTCTGTGGATGGCAGAGAGCAGGGAGATGTGGTGACAGGTACGATCTCAGTTGATTTGTTTGTGGCCCATGCTCTTTTTTACTCTGGCGCTAGCTATTCTTTTGTTTCGGAGAATTTTGTGTCGCGGGCTGGTCTTTCGGTGCAGAGGTTGGGTCACCCAATTAAGGTTAGTTCTGCTAATGGCTCCATTAGTAGATGTTCAGTTTGTTAGGGTTGTTCCGTCATTCTTGTTGATGAGGTCTTTTTAGCTAATCTTGTTGTGATTTCCCTGGGGGCGTTTGATGTTACACTACACGACGGTTGATCTTTAGCGACCCTTATTAGGTACCAACTGTTGGTTGCTAAAGGTTAGGGACCGACGGTCAGTCGCTAAATCCTTTTGTAGCAACGGTCAGTTGGTCGCTAAAAGTCTAGAAATTTAACAACTTATGGTTGGTCGCTATAGATGTCGTCGGGGACTAGCGGTGGGTCGCTATAGAGCAAGGATCACTATCAAATCTTATAGCCTAAACGTACTTGTAGATGTTAGTGACTAAAAATTAATTAAAACAAGTAAACATTGATCGCTAAATTGTGTGGTGATTTATTTCTTTTTAATATTGCTTGTATGTTTATTTCATGGTTTGTTTATGTATGGACATGACTATAATATGCAATTGTGTTCTTTGTGCTTATATGATATTAGATTCGAGTTGAAAGTCGTTTCAAATGTTTATTATTTATTTGCATTCGTAATAATTTATTCAAATGTCTATTATTTATTTGGTAAATTTTTTATGAATTTTTGAGTAATTTAAAAATGTATTTCGAAATAAAAAAAAGAAAAGAAAACTTCCCTAACCCTAAAGCCCACTAGGGGCCCATCTACCTAACTCTCCCTCCCACGCCGTCCCTGTCTCCTCCCGACATCGCCATCGTCGCCCACTCGCCCCCGTCCCTGCAGTCGCCCGTGCTCCGCCCGCTCCACCAGGGCGCCTCACCCTAGGGGATGGTCTCCGACCACCTCCCTTCACGGCAGGAGGCTAGGGCTAGGCTTCGACTTGAAGCCTTCGACGCTCGACGGCGGCACGACGCCGAGGCCGACCGCGAGCGGTGAGTCCGCCACCGCCGACCGGTCTCTCTCCGCCATGCAGCCCTCTGCCTCGGTCCCTTCGACAGCGCCACCGCGCCGTCCTGGATCTGGAAGCGGGCGTGACGACTGACGAGCACCGGCGGCCAGCGCGGCTTCTCCTCCAATCTCTGGGCTCCGGCGACAAGCACACCAGGTTAGGTTAGTGCTCTACTGCTCTCCTTCTTTCCTTGACTGCTTGACTCCTTGTAGGCTGTAGATATTCATAGATCACAGTTATAGCTTCTATAAATCAGTACGAAAGTTTATAACCCTAACTTAAGCAGTTAAGCTATTTAGTTATAGCTTCTGTCCTTCAATGAATATGTGAATATGTCCTTAATCCTTCAATGTTTTTGGTACAATAAATTCAGTGTCTGATATAATAATTCAGTGTCTGATATAATTAAGTATAATAACTTAGCTGTAGATATTCACTAAAATTCACTTGCACACATTATTATTCAAGTATAATAAATTTGGTATTGTTTGCAGATTGCTAAGTGATGGAACCTTTATCGGTTCATTCAGTTGCGGCAGCGAAACGGAGGAGCGAAAGAGATGCGTTGAGATTGGCCTGCCAATGCTGATCCTCTTTGTCGTGCTGTCTCAGGTCTGACTCAAAAAAACTCCAGATTATTCAGTTCTCTCTACGCACCAAATTCATGATCTTGGCAAAACAAGAATATCGTTCCGTTCCATTCTGAATGCCGAGGCAGAGGGCGACTGGGCAGAGTGACACGTATGGATCCGCATGTTCGACGTGTGTTTCACATGCTTAGGAACTCTCAGTCTCTCACTTATGTCACTTGGAAACTAACGTCATTTTGACTGCCAAGTTAGATGACTTTTACTTCTTAAGAGACTGCCTAAGGGCGTGTTTGATAAAAATGTTAACTGGATATAAATTAACTTTAGCGCATCTAAACAGAAGGGCTAATAGGTGAGTTTTTTTAGTCAAGTTTTTAACTAGCTGTTAGCCAACTAGCTAGACAACCTTAGCTAATTTTAGCCCGACTAGTAACTAGCCCTAAGGAATTCCATTGAATTGTATTTTTATTGATCAATTAGAATTGAGCTCATCCAAACATGTCCTAATTTGCTCAGATGACCTTAGCTTTTTACGAGGCTAAATTGCACTTTTCATTATTCAATGAGCATGCTTGGCCTTGAATTGATATTGCTGGTTTAAGGCCCAGTTTGTTTGAGCGTTTGCTCACTTTTCACAAATCTTAAAGCAGTGAAATCAATGAAATTGCTGTGCAGACATATGTTTTGAGATTGTATGATGTTTGTGCCTGATGTTTATTGCAGAAAATACAGAGGCAGGGTGGCCTATCTCGAAGATTTTCAAAAGTTGTGTCCTATTACGGTCTCACAACCCCACCATATAAACTGGTCTGTAAGCCTGTTGACTCCAGTCACAAAGATTTGTGTGCTGCCATTAAAGGAATGCTCTGATTTAAACTTTGTGTACCTTTGTTTTGTGGTACGGCGTTCAGGATGCTCTGGAACCTTATATGAGCAAGAGGATAGTTGAACTTCACTGGGGTAAGCACCATCAAGATTACGTGGATGGCTTGAATAATCAGCTGGCTACCAGCCCTCTGTATGGATACACTCTGGAGGATCTGATAAAAGAAGCTTATAACAATGGCAATCCATTACCAGAGTATAACAACGCAGCACAGGTAACTCGTTTATGATACCCCATTCATTATATTTTGCTTGCACTGACCATCTTCTTCCTGTCATTTGTTTTCTTTCAAAAAGAAAAATAATGCAATTTGTGCTTTCGCCAATAGTAGGATGGTTTTTGGAGTTCCAAGCTTCTGTCTTCTGACTTGCAGGTCTGGAACCGTAGGTCTGGAACCATCACTTCTTCTGAGAATCAATGCAACCAGAAGGTGGTGGCTTACCTGAGGGAGGTGTGCTGCAGCAGATTGAAAAGGATTTTGGCTCGTTTACTAATTTTAGGGAAGAGTTTATCCGCTCAACCTTACAGCTATTAGGGTCTGTTGGGTTTGGCTTGTCTGTGAGTTCCTTTCTATTTTTTCTGAAGTACAGGCACCACTGTAAATGATCTAGCTAGCTATCTGTAAATGATCTAGTTGTGAATGATATTATAATTCTGATGCTTTTGTGAATATATAATTGTGTTTGTGTATACTGATTAATTGCGTATGTCTTTATGATTTATGTATAAAAATCTGTGATTTGTGGTGCTTAATTAAATGTATATTATTATTAATAACAACTATAAAAGGGCGACTTTCTGTTAGTTGCTAAATGTATAGTATGACGACTTACGGTTGGTTGCTAAATCTATAGTACAGCAACCCAAGGTTGGTCGCTAAATATACAATATTAGCAACGGATGGTCGGTCGCTAAAAAGATGTCGGTCGCTAAAGCCTTTAGCGACGACACTTACAGCGACCATCTTTATGGGTCGCTAAAAGTTTTTAGCGACCAACCGTAGGTCGTTGAAGGCCGTTTTAGCAACCAACCGTAGGTCGCTGTAAGTGAACCGTCGTGTAGTGTTACCTTGGGTATGGATTGGTTATCTCAGTATCGTGAAGTTATATCCTGCTTTTGGAAGACAGTGTTATTGCAGGCGTCGTTGGGTAGGGAGGTGGTATTCTTGGGAAGTTCTCCAAAGTTCACGTTATCCTTGTTGTCGCAATTGCTTCCGGATCGTCGGTCAAGGAAGTCAGGAATCTTTTTCTCCATGGTGGTGCAGGGTGAGGCTGCCTTGCGGGTGCAGGACATCCGTGTGGTGTGTGACTTTGCCAACGTGTTTCCAGTAGAGCTTCCAGGCATTCCTCCAGAGCGCGATACAGCTTTTGAAATCAAACTGATTCCAGGTACGTAGCCTATTCATAAGGCCCCATATCGGATGGCTCCAACGGAGCAGGTTGAATTGAAGCGGCAATTGGATGATCTGCTGGCTAAGGGTTTCATTAGGCCTAGCAGTTCGCCATGGGCTTCCCCAGTATTGTTTGTTGAGAAGAAGGATAAAAGCAAGAGGTTATGTGTGGATTATTGTGCTTTGAATCAAGTGATAATCAAGAAAAAATATCTGCTACCCCATATTGAGGTTCTCTTTGAATAGTTAAGGGGTGCTCAGGTGTTCTCTAAAATTGATTTGAACTCTGGTTATCATCAATTGAGGATTCGTGAGGAGGATATTGAAAAGACAGCCTTTTGCACCAGGTATGGGCATTTCGAGTTCATAGTCATGTCCTTTGGCTTAACTAATGCCCCTGCTGCTTTATGGAAGCAATGAATAGGATGTTACATGAGTTCTTGGACGACTTTGTGGTCATGTTTCTGGATGATATTCTGATTTATTCAAAAACAGAGGAAGAGCATGAGCGGCATCTCCGTCTCATTCTGGGTGCTCTTAGGAAGAATCAGTTTTTTGGAAAATTGAAGAAGTGTGCCTTTTGGCTGTCAGAGGTGGCTTTCTTGGGTCATGTGATTAATCAGCAGGGCATTGCAGTTGATCCCAAGAATGTCGTGGCTGTGGTGGAGTGGAAGAGACCCTCTAGTGTCTCTGAAATCTGAAGTTTCTTGGGGCTTGCCAGATATTATCGGCGTTTCGTACCAAATTTTTCCTGCATTGCTAAGCCTTTGACCAGACTCTTGGAGAAGGGTGTTCTTTTCGTCTGGTCCAGCGATTGTGAGGTCAGTTATCAGATATTGAAGAGCAAGTTGGTGAACGCCCCTATCCTAGCTTTGCCTAAGAGTGGTAAGCGTTTCATAGTTTTTACGGATGCTTCTCAAATTGGTCTTGGTTGTGTGTTGATGCAGGAAGGCAGAGTGATTGCTTATCGCTTAAGGCAGTTGAGGAAGCATGAGGGAAATTATCCAACTCATGATCTCGAATTGGCCGCGGTGGTCTTTGCTCTAAAATCGGGGAGGCATTATCTTTATGGCAAATCTTGTGACATCTACACCGATCATAAGAGTCTCAAGTATATTTTCACTCAGAAGGAGCTGAATTTGAGGAAGCGTCGGTGGCTCGAATTGATTAAAGATTATGATTTGTCCATTCATTATCACCCGGGGAAGGCAAATGTGGTGGCTAATGCCCTTAGCAGGTCCGGGGTTCCAAAGGTGGCCTTGCCTTTGATCACAGATCTGGACCGTATGGGGATCGCTTTGTGCTATGTCGGCACCGCTAGTGAGGAGACTCGGATGCTCATTCAATCCTCCCTTCTGGAGAGAGGGCGCGTGGCTCAGTGGCAGGATCGTTTATTGCAGGGAGCTCGAAAGAGGGTCGGCGATGGTAAACCCCGTGAGTTCACCATTAATGAGAATGATTTGGTTCGTTTCAGGGGCCGTCTTTGTGTGCCTCAGAAATCAGAGGTGAAGATGGATATCTTGAGAGAAGCTCATAAAACGCCTGACACCGTTCACCCTGGCGAAACCAAAATGTATAGAGATTTGAAGCAAAACTTCTGGTGGAAGAGGATGAAGGTTGACGTTTCTAAGTATGTGGCCGCCTATGAGGTATGTCAGCGCGTGAAGGCAGAGCATAAGAGGCCTGCAGGTTTATTAAAGCCATTGGAAATTCCAGAGTGGAAGTGGAAGCATATCACCATGGATTTTGTGGTGGGCTTACCTCGTTCTCCTCGAGGCAGGGATGCTATTTGGGTGGTAGTGGATCGCTTGACTAAGTCTGCGCACTTTATTCCCATGAAGACCACAAATTCAGCTTCAGAGTTGGTTCCCTTGTATATGAAGGAAGTAATCAGGCTTTACGGGGTGCTTGTCCATTGTTTCTGATCAAGACTCCAAATTTGTATCCAAATTTTGGGAGAGCCTTCACAGTGCATTGGGTACCAAGCTCTCACTTAGTGTCGCTTTTCACCCTCAGACTGATGGTCAGTCGGAGCAAACTATCCAAACCTTGGAAGATATGTTGCGTGCTTGTGTTCTGTCTTGGAAGGGTAGCTAGGAGGATCATCTCGCGTTGGCTGAGTTCGCTTATAACAACAGCTACCAGACTAGCATCAAGATGGCACCATATGAGGCCTTATATGGCAGGCGGTGTATCTCCCCTCTGTGCTGGGAGACTATGTGAGAGAGATCTCTGGTTGGTCCTGATTGGGTTCAATAGATATCTGAGAAGGTTCGGGAAATTCATTAGAATATTTTGGCCGCTTAGAGCCGTCAGAAGAGTTATGCTGATGTGAGGAGGCGAGACTTGGAATTTGCAGTGGGTGATCAAGTCCTTCTCAGGGTATCACCTACTAAAGGAGTTGTTTGGTTCGGTGTCTCCGGAAAGCTTAGCCCGAGATACATTGGACCGTTCACTATCTTGGCCCGGGTGGGCATCTTGGCTTATCGCTTGCAAATGCTGGATTCCATGGCAGGAGTACACCCGGTATTTCATGTCTCTATGTTGAGGAAGTTTTCGCGAGATCCGGATCATCAAATAGAGATGGAACTGATTGCTATGCAGCAGGATCTAACTCTAGAGTGTCATCCGATGCGTATCTTAGAGTCCTCAGAGCGTGTTATGAGAAGGAGATCAATTAAGTATGTTAAGGTCTTGTGGACTAATCAGTCTGAGCGCGAGGCTACTTGGGAACTTGAGGAGCTGATGCGGCAGAAATATCCCGAACTTTTCATTATGGGTGAGTTTTGATGATTCATTAATCTTTCTTTTCTCGTTCCAATAGAAGCGTCGGAATTCGAGGTCGAATTCTTTTTAAGGGGGGTAGAGTGTGATACCCAATTTTCAAAAAAAAGAGAAGTTGAAGTTTATTCTTTCTTTGTTTTTCTCTTTCGGGTCCTGTGCTACTGGGGTTTGGAGTTTTAGGAGGCATACACCAGTAAAACGGTAGAATTTTTATTTGACTTGTACGCGGGGGTCTGGAGCACATGCGTGGGAATGGTTTTGGGTCGTTGATCTCGATCCGGTAGTGGGAAGCCCACTCCTTCCCCCCCCCTCCCAAAACCCTAGCCGCCCCTCCCTCTTGTTCCCTTGTTGGCAGCCGCCCACCCTCTTGTTTTCCTTTGGCCTCCGCCCCCTCCCTCTTCCCTCTCCCCAAGTGCTTGTAGCCGCCCTTCCCCCATCCCAAGTTCTTACAGCTTCCATCCCCCACAACCCTAGCCGCCACCCCCATCTCCTCCTCTTCAAGTGCAGTCCTTCCTCGTTTGGATCTTCTTCGTGTTGGTGCAAGCTTTCAAGTGGAGAATTTGTAACACCCAGTTTGTACATATAATAAAAGAGGAGAAATTAATTCCATCATCTATATGTGTGTGTTATTTCTGCTTATCATCACATGTGAACACCATATTCAAAAACAAATAATTAATAAAAGTATATATGCCATTAAATTATGCATCATGCTGGATATTATTTTTGTGTGTATGCATTTTGTGACAATATAAAAATAAAGAGACAAGAAATATATTAATTCAAAAAGGAAATCTATAATCTAAAAGAAATTCTAGAATTGAGGAAAGAAAAGGAAAATAAATATTATAAAAATAAATAAATAAAAATTTGTTATTCCTACACTAGAGTGTGAATTTTTAAAATGGACTCAAAGGTGAAACTTACTTTGAAATTCAAACTTGATTCAAAATTACTATAAAAGAAAGCAGGAAATAAAATAAAATAAAAAGAGGAGACCTTACCTGGGCTCGGTTTCCCCTTTTCGGCCCACCTACGGATTCTTCACTACGCAGCCCAACAGCTCCTTTCCGCCTGCCTACGCTGATAACCCGACCCCGCGTGTCAGGCTCACAGGTCGCGCGTTCACGGACTCTGTCTTTCTCGGGCGGTCGGGCGTAATAGCTCAGCCGAGCTCGGTGGATCGCGCCCGCCAAAATTGCGGGTCCGGCGACCACAACCTCTTCCCCCGACTCGTCCGCGTGGAGTATAAATGCCTCCCAGGGTCTCGACCGCCGCGTATTACTCCGTCTCCTAGCTATTTCCGTGAACCGAGAAAGAGAGTGCGGGTGTCGCCGTGAGTCTTCCATTGCGCCGCCAGTGGAATCCGCCAGCGCCGGGAATCTGAACTCGTGGTGTGGTTGTGGGTGTTCACGGGCGTCCGTTGAGATCGTCCGTGCCCTCGTCGTGCTCGATTGTGGACTTGGGCGCTTCGAATTGCTCACCGGACAATGATTGTCGCCGTGTAGCGTGGGTGAGCCTCCTCAAAGACTAATCGCCGGTAAATTACCCATCCCTACCCTCAGTGTGCTACAGGATTTGCATTGCGCAAGCTAGAATAGGTTAGGGCCTACCAGTGCGGCACTTTTGGGTTGCGCCGGCGATGAGGCCACCGTGGGCGCGGGGCGGCGCCGCCTCTGTGCGGGTCCTGGGGGGGAGACGCTGGATTGACCGTTGGATCGGCGATGGTTGGGTGAGATCACACCAGTGCTTACCTCTTCACGCGTCCTAATCTGACCGTTGGATCCACACCTAACGGCTACAGATGGATCGAGGGAATAGCCTTCGTATGATTGATCTAGACCGTAGGATCCAGATCCAAGGGCGCCGATAGAATACCCATTCAGAGATAGTAAGATCTAATCTGGTTCGTGTGTCTCGGATCGGACGGCCAGAATGTGCGGGTACCTCTTCGCCCGAGTACATTTCCTAAAGACCCCCTGGAAAATAGAGGAATTAACCCGCAGTCCCCGGCTGGACCGGCTCTGTGTCTTGGACACATTTGCGTTGTAAACCCTAGGTTTCTCTGTATTTGAGGCCCGGTCCAGAATCCATTTAAAATTGAAGAAATGAAATAGAGAATGAATTTTTTTTAATAGGAAAATAATTGCTAGGACTTCAATAATTCATAGAAAATGCATATGAACTCCAATTTACTCCATTCCAGTTCCTAAAATTTTGTAATTTTATTCTCTAGCACTTAGAGTCTCTGTTTTGACATTAAAACAGTAAGAAAATTTATTACTCACTTAATCCTATTTCAAGTACATAAAACCTTTGAAAATTCATAACTTAAAATCTATAACTCCAAAAATTATGATTCATGTTCCTAGGATTTTATTTTAATGCATAGATTATTATTGTGTATTTTCTCTACACATTGTGCTTGTTTGTATTGTGGCGAGTAGAAGAGACCGTGACTGAGGATCCTGGTGAGCAGCAAATAGAAGTAGCTGAGCAGGAGCTCATTGAAGGCAAGTTGTGCCCTTGACCACTTTTTACCCAATAATGTTCTTTAATATCATTTATTCATGCATAGGTTAATTTTGATGGGACCCGATAGGTCACCCTAGATTGTTTATCTCATTACCTTGTTTACCCCTGAATCACTTGGGTAGTTTGCTATTGCTTTACATGGTTTTGGGATAATCATTTATCATATCTATGTTCCAGTTCTTTTGTTATTCTATTTATGTTCATTTCAAGATCATTAATGTTAATTGGAACATAGAGCTTAACTTGAGAAACACGTGCCACCACAAGGGTTTAATGGGACGCCCTTGGCTGACTAATTAGGAAAGCTAGTGGAAGACTACCTTACCCGAAAGGGGCAAGGGCAGTAGGGGAGTTGCATGCAAGGAGGTTCTCGCGTTGATTTAGCTGTGATGGCGGTCAGACGGGGGATTCTTGCAAGTGCTCTTCCCATAAACTATAGCGGGTTTTCGGAAGCTAGTGGAACTTTGTAAAGGCCTCATAGTGTTGCCCTGCCTCGCTTCCTAGGTAGAGGTGTATGGGAGTCGGGATTGAAAGTTCCCTTTGACCCAGGAACAGGATCTGGATGTCGCCTAGAGGGGGGTGAATAGGCGAATAAAACTTATTACTTTAAAACTTAAATTCTTACTCTACTCGAAGACTTAGTACGCAGTGGAGTGAGAAGACTCTTCGAGTAGGTTGCAGCGGAATAGAAGATCCTGTCTCAAAATGTCCTGCACTTCAAATCAAGCTTATACCACAGATAAGTATTGAAGTGCAGATATAAAGGCGAGTAAGACAGAGAGTCAGGATACAATACAGAACAGAGCACACAGACGCAAGGATTTATCCCGAGGTTCGGCCAAGCCTGAAATGCTTGCCTAGTCCTCGTTGGAGTTAGCCACACCTGGGCTTGGAGTCTATTTCAACTCCTTCCTCCGTTTGCTCAGATCTCTCAGTATGATAGATAGAGCCTTTCACTATTGAGTTGGGTTACAACAACACCGTGGCTGCTCACAAACTTCTCTGCAGCACCTTGGTAGAGTAACGATACGCTCAAGACCTTGCTCTAGCTCTTAGCAGCACTTCTCCTCTCTCTAAATGCTTATAGCTGTGCCTTCTACACAAACTATAGAATTACACACAAGAGGGAGAGTGAGAATTGATTCAAGTGATGTCTACACTTGTTGGCTGCACTAGTACCTTGCTTGAGGCGCCTAGGGGTCCCTTTTATAGGCACAAGGGGCATAGGAGCCGTTGGAAGCAATCCAGGAAGGCAAATCTTGCCTTCTGTCGGGTGGCGCACCGGACAGTCCGATGCACCACCGGACACTGTCCGGTGCCTGATCTCCTTCCATAAATGGAGCAGTCGACCGTTGCAGTCCTGGAGCCGTTGGCGCACCGGACATTATCCGGTGCACACCAGACAGTCCGGTGCCCCCATTTGACCGTTGGCTCGGCCACGCGTCACGCGCAGATCGCGCGGCCGACCGTTGGCTCTCCGGACAGTCCGGTGCACCACCGGACAGTCCGGTGAATTATAGTCGTACGTCACCAGACTCCTCCCGAGAGCGGCCTGTTCACCGGAGTTCAACCTGGCGCACCGGACACTGTCCGGTGCACCACCGGACAGTCCGGTGTGCCAGACTGAGCTGAGTCTTGGCTGTACACAGCCAAGCCATTTGCACCTCTTTCCTTTTCTTCTTCCTTCTGTTTCTAACACTTAGACAAGTATATTAGTACACAAAAACCAATGTACTAAGTCTAGAAACATACCTTCTCTTAATTATTACATCTATAGCATTTCACATGCTTGAGCTTTGATGTTGGACTCATAAATCATCAAGTCGGCTTGACTTGATCTAGATTGACATTTCTTGGCTCCAACATCCTGCATAGGTCACATAGAACATCTCCAATCATAGGAACAACCCAAACTAAAGATCAAGGTGAACTTAGCTCTTTTGGGCTGCTTCCAGTCCTGGTTTTGACACTTGTTCTCCTTCTTAGAGCTTGATCTTGAGCCTTATGACTTACACCACATAACTGTAGCCGTTACCTCATTGGTTGTAAGTCACGTCCTTATGTAGTGATCCTTGATGTGCCGTAGCTGTTCTCAACTCGATCACCCTTGACTTTGCAAGCCTTCTTCTTCACCCTTGGCTTTGGGTTCCTCAGCCTCCTTGACCTTCTCCCGTGCACTTGGTACCTCGAAGCTCTTCTTGCCTCCGTCCTTGGCTTGATCAGTTGTCTCCAAGCTACGCACCCGAGTATCACTTTTGCAATGTCCATCTTACTTGTGATGTCCATTATGTATCCATAATCCAGTTCTTGGGCCATCACATTTGTTCACTTGTGTTGAACCCTGTTAGATTTACCTTAAGCACCTGTTCAACACTTAGTACACTTGTTAGTCCTTTAATTGAGTTGTCATCCAAACACCAAAACTCACAAGAGAGCTTTCAATCTCCCCCTTTTTGGTGATTGATGGCAACACAATTAAAGCTTACATAAGAATAAGATTTGAAGCACAAATTTTGAATTCTAAGTTTATAGAATGCTCCCCCTAAATATGTGCTTACTTTAAAAACATAATTTTGGCCTCAGACGCCAATTTGCACATACTTAGGCAATTCGAAACATTTCTACACCTTAGCTCTTTTTAGGATGCATTGTGTCAAGAATCAAACCATGATGCACATAATCAGAGTTAAACACCATTCAATTTAGTGGATATGTCACAGGAATATCAACCTACCACTATTCACCATTAAGATACCAATTTAAACTAAGATACTAATTTAAAACAATCTTAAATCACCATAAACCATTAACCACATGCACCAATATCCACAAGACTATCTAATTCAGAATGAACACAATAGATGCCAATCAATTCATAGCAACGGAAGCACTAGTCCATATGATGCAACACATAGAATAACCCACTAGCAAAGCTCAAACTAACACATCACCCCTTAGGATAAGCTTTCCTCTCAGGTTGAGATAAGCTTTAATGCACAACTTCTCCCCCTTTGACATCAAACACCAAAAACCATACTCAAGCAAGAACATAGGATGATGTCAAGGGACAGCAGGGTGTTTAAGGAGGAAAAACGACTATCAAAACTCCCCCTTACTTATTGAACATATGCACTATCACGTTTAGGTAAGATACATATATGCAAAAAGATTAATACTTCCTTTTGTACCTTTACCATGTTGTAGTGTACTTCCCATCTTGAAAGTATTTAATCTCTCGAGAGCTTCTCCACACTTGTGCCTGATTCTTTATCCTAACCTTTTCTTGTTGCTAAGACACCAAACTTAGAACAAGTTATAGTATTGGGCACAAGAAGAAACTTCTATTCTAATGATTATCAAAAGATGTCAATTGAGGCAAACTATCACATCTACCAATTGAAAGATACCAATTGCAAGATCATTTATTATCATAGCTCCATGATATTTAAGAATAAGCATCTATTATCACCAGATATTATAGAGCATGAGCAATCTAAAAATATGCACTTACTCACGACTTGAGATACCAATTTCTTGACTTACAGAGGTACCCAAGTCCTGATTGCCATTTCTTGCTCATCTTCTCTTTTCCACCTAGAGACTATACAAGATCGCTCAAGAAACAGTTAGTCTCAAAAGACACAAGTTATGTGTGCTCCCCCTCAAGTTGTGCATCAAGTATTTGAATGACTTGCACTTTGCACATTCTAGCTTCCTTAGAACTAGAGGGGATCACAACATACCTTGGTCAAGGCATACTCTATCACTTTCATCACACAAAGATACCAATTTGAATATCAAATGAAAGATTTACTTAATCTAACAATGCATGCCTTAGGAGTACCTAAGCCAATTGAATACTCACAGGAAGTCTAACATTTACACGCAACTTAGACATGCTTCATACTTAACTATCATTGTATCACATATACCAATTGAAAAACAACACGATCATGTCTTAAGCACATCATAGTTAAGAAGGTTCTTTAGGTATACTAGAAGAAAAAACATTTTAAGGCATAAGTCTCCTAAGCCACGGTACTACCAGAGAAATGCAAGAACACAGCTATGATCACAATCAATGGAACTTCAAGATATTCAATAAAATTGCACAGTTCCATTTTCCATACCTTTGCCTTTTACCAGTGTGACCATGAGAGCACCAGTTATTACCACAAACCAGCTGAAAGTTCCCTATTATTTATGCACATACAAGGGTACCATCCTATGGAGAGCAAGTTCAAGAATCTCATCAAGGTCCTTTGTTTGATTCACCAATAATGATTAAGGACCTATACACCTTATTTCACTTGAGATGAACATGGGATTAATGTCTCACAATAATTCAACCTTGGGTCAATAAACACCAAAACAATTAACAGCTTAAGCATAGAGTTTTAGATAACCGTCTTAAGCTCTCCCATGGTCTCCAGTCCATCTCAAGGCACCTGCATGGTCTAGTTAGCACAGTTTGGTACCCATCTCGAGATGGGTCCATAATGATCATCTAAATGTGCCTTTGGTACCCAAATTGCCTTTGTGCTAGTTCTAGGTGATCTCGTTATAGATCTAGCACAAGTGTATGATTTGGGTCTCCTACGCGAATAAAATTGAGACAAATTCACTTGCTTAGGAATCTTACCTTTATAACATACCTTGGATAGATGACCCTGCTCACCACACTTGTAGCAGAAGCGTCGCTCAACCTGACGTGACGCTTGCTTTTTGTCATTTTCCTTGGTGAGGGTCACCTTGGAGGATGCACATCCTTGATTCTTCATGACCGGACATGAAGTGATCGTGTGGTCCTGATTGTTGCATCCAAAACAACTCCTTGTCCCTTCATTCTTGTCTTGGTACGGACAAGACGCGATGAGGTGGCCTAACTTCTTGCACTTGAAGCACCTCCTTTTTTCTTTTCCCTTTTTGTACTTAAAAGACATGGAGAGATGATCAGTGCAAACAACATGATTAATTGATTTTTTACCTTTTTCCTTGTTCATGTTGATTTCTTTATTTATTGCTTTGGGAACATCCTTCTCATGGAGTTTGACCCTTGCTGCGGTTTCTCCTTCCTCAAGCTTCTTCACCACGTGTTCGTAGATATCTTGCGGAAGTCGAGCAAGGCATCTTCTCCTTAATTGTCTTTGTTTCTTGTTCCCAAGCAATTTCCTTTTTGATCCTGCAACTTGTTTCTCAAACAAAGATTGGCCTTTCTTGGGGCGGTGGAGGTCAGCACATGATAATATTTTGACCAATTGATTACTAGTGCAAGAATGAGGTTCATATGAGTTTAAACTAGTAATTACTACCTCATGAGCAATATCGAGCATGATATGATCATCAACTAGTTTACTATGAGAGTATGACAACGTATCATACTTTTCACTAAGAGCAAGCTTTTCTAAATTCATTGTTTCTACTTGACTTCTAAGCATAGAATTTTCAGTTTTAAGTTGAGCAACATTAGATAGAGCGTCATCATTATTACTTTGCTCAATTAACATTGAATCATACCGTTGGACCAAGACATCATGAGAGCACCTTAGCTCCTCATGTTCTTTGGTCATCTTCTCTAGGCTGTTGTTTGTTTTGATGAGAGTCTCCTCTAGCCTGAGACGCGTCTCGCCTTGTTCCTTGTTCCTTCTCAACAACTTAACCAAGAGTGCTTTGTCAGCTTTGTTGAGATGGTTGTAGAAACGGCGAATCTCCTCTTCTTCCACATCATCGGTCTCATTTTCCCTGTCATTAATGTCAGTGGAAGCAATATAGGAAAATGTACCTTGTGATGATGAAGATTCATCCTCATATTCCTTCTCATCATGGCTTTCGTCTCCACCGTCATTGTTAGCAATAAAACATTTATCACTAGTGGAGAACAAACCTGTCGACGAGGTGGATTCATCGTTTGGGTGCCATCGTTCTTGTTCTTCTCCCTCTGAATGGTTAGTAACACAAGTAATATAGGGAGTAGGAGCATCACAGTTTGTCACCGAATATTTTTCTTTAATTCTATTCCATAAATCATGAGTAGATCACTATCACTGCTCATGATGGCAAAATAAGCACTTCTAGAAAGAGAGTCAACTAAGATGTTGCAAGCATGGTGATTGAGAGATAAACATCTTAGTTCTTCATTAGAAGGATTTTTACTAAAATCAGAGGGAAAAATACTTCTACTAAAGATCTGTCTCAAATCAGAATCAACATTCATGAAAGCTTTGTAAATAGAGACAGACCAAGATTTGTAATTAGAACCATCGCCTAAAAGAAGTTCTACAGTTACCTCTTGTGACGACATCGTTATCTCTGGACGGCTAAGCCCACACTGGAGAGGCCTAGCTCTGATACCAATTGAAAGTTCCCTTTGACCCGGGAACAGGATCTGGATGTCGCCTAGAGGGGGGGTGAATAGGCGAATAAAACTTATTACTTTAAAACTTAAATTCTTACTCTACTCGAAGACTTAGTACGCAGTGGAGTGAGAAGACTCTTCGAGTAGGTTGCAGCGGAATAGAAGATCCTGTCTCAAAATGTCCTGCACTTCAAATCAAGCTTATACCACAGATAAGTATTGAAGTGCAGATATAAAGGCGAGTAAGACAGAGAGTCAGGATACAATACAGAACAGAGCACACAGACGTAAGGATTTATCCCGAGGTTCGGCCAAGCCTGAAATGCTTACCTAGTCCTCGTTGGAGTTAGCGACACCTGGGCTTGGAGTCTATTTCAACTCCTTCCTCCGTTTGCTCAGATCTGTCAGTATGACAGATAGAGCCTTTCACTATTGAGTTGGGTTACAACAACACCGTGGCTGCTCACAAACTTCTCTGCAGCACCTTGGTAGAGTAACGATACGCTCAAGACCTTGCTCTAGCTCTTAGCAGCACTTCTCCTCTCTCTAAAGGCTTATAGCTGTGCCTTCTACACAAACTATAGAATTACACACAAGAGGGAGAGTGAGAATTGATTCAAGTGATGTCTACACTTGTTGGCTGCACTTGTACCTTGCTTGAGGCGCCTAGGGGTCCCTTTTATAGGCACAAGGGGCCTAGGAGCCGTTGGAAGCAATCCAGGAAGGCAAATCTTGCCTTCTGTCGGGTGGCGCACCGGACAGTCCGGTGCACCACCAGACACTGTCCGGTGCCTGATCTCCTTCCATAAATGGAGCAGTCGACCGTTGCAGTCCTGGAGCCATTGGCGCACCGGACACTGTCCGGTGCACACCGGACAGTCCGGTGCCCCCATTTGACCGTTGGCTCGGCCACGCGTCACGTGCAGATCGCGCGGCCGACCGTTGCCCAAGCCGACCGTTGGCTCTCCGGACAGTCCGGTGCACCACCGGACAGTCCGGTGAATTATAGTCGTACGTCACCAGACTCCTCCCGAGAGCGGCCTGTTCATCGGAGTTCAACCTGGTGCACCGGACACTGTCCGGTGCACCACCAGACAGTCCGGTGTGCCAGACTGAGCTGAGTCTTGGCTGTACACAGCCAAGCCATTTGCACCTCTTTCCTTTTCTTCTTCCTTCTGTTTCTAACACTTAGACAAGTATGTTAGTACACAAAAACCAATGTACTAAGTCTAGAAACATACCTTCTCTTAATTATTACATCTATAGCATTTCACATGCTTGAGCTTTGATGTTGGACTCATAAATCATCAAGTCGGCTTGACTTGATCTAGATTGACATTTCTTGGCTCCAACATCCTGCATAGGTCACATAGAACATCTCCAATCATAGGAACAACCCAAACTAAAGATCAAGGTGAACTTAGCTCTTTTGGGCTGCTTCCAGTCCTGGTTTTGACACTTGTTCTCCTTCTTAGAGCTTGATCTTGAGCCTTATGACTTACACCACATAACTGTAGCTGTTACCTCATTGGTTATAAGTCATGTCCTTATGTAGTGATCCTTGATGTGTCGTAGCTGTTCTCAACTCGATCACCCTTGACTTTGCAAGCCTTCTTCACCCTTGGCTTTGGGTTCCTCATCCTCCTTGACCTTCTCCCGTGCACTTGGTACCTCGAAGCTCTTCTTGCCTCCGTCCTTGGCTTGATCAGTTGTCTCCGAGCTACGCACCCGAGTATCACTTTTGCAATGTCCATCTTACTTGTGATGTCCATTATGTATCCATAATCCAGTTCTTGGGCCATCACATTTGTTCACTTGTGTTGAACCCTGTTAGATTTACCTTAAGCACCTGTTCAACACTTAGTACACTTGTTAGTCCTTTAATTGAGTTGTCATCCAAACACCAAAACTCACAAGAGAGCTTTCAGGGATCCCTTGGCAGATGGGTAACATGACTTGTGGGTAATGGGTACAACCTCTGCAGAGTGTAAAACTGGTATACTAGCCGAGCTCACTGTCATGAGCAGCTCACGACTCTCTGATGATTAAATTATGGAACCTAAACTCAATTTGTCATTTGCATTTGCATGGGATTTGTTATTAATTTTGTTCTATTATTTTATTATGGTTTGGTATTCAATTACACTTAGTAACTGCTAATAAAATTTTGACCAACTACTTAAAAGCAATGCTCAGCTTTAACCCCTGTCATTGATTAGCCTTACACATCACATGAACTCCCACCTTTGTGAGTTCGTGTCCACTGGTTCCCCACAACTTGTTGAGCTATGATCATGTGTGAGCTCACCCTTGCTGTCTCACACCCCCCCACAGGAGAAGAGCAAGTGGTTCAGGAGGAGCCACAAGGCGAGGAGTTTGATCTGATCTAGGTGACGTTTCTCAGTTGACATTGGCGCCAACGACGATCCTTAGTTTGTTTTATGTTTATTCTTTTATTTTGTAATAAGTCTTCCGCTATGTAATAAATACTCTAATGTTATTGTGACATTTATCTCTATACACTATGTTATTATATATGTTGTCTTCTTGGCGCATGTATGAGATGCACCTGGCTTTGTTCCTTAAAGCCGGGTGTGACAGAAGTGGTATCAGAGGAAATGTTGACTGTAGGACGAAACCTAGATAGAAATGGACAAAACCCTTCACTACTTACCTTACTCTTATTCATTCTATACTTATCTTATCTTGATCTTGTCTCACCTTTTGCTTTTTCTACTCTGATTACTCTTACCTCCTCTACTCTGAGACAAGATGGATTTCACACCTTGGAATCCTACCACTATGACCTTTTTTAAGAGATAGGGATCCTAAGACAAAATTTAAAACTATTTTCTTTATTTAAAAATGATTGGTTGATTGTGCTGATGATAAATGCCTGATTTGCTTCTTTGATTGATTGAATTATTATAGATGGACATCTTATCATGTACCACCATAAGGTATTGAGTTAGCTTTAGTAGGTAAAAACATTAATCTGCTTAGCTAATAAATCCCCCAAAGTAACCTGATTTGTAAATACCTGCCTTATCTACTATTCTCTTACCATATGTATCTAACTCAGATGGTCAATACTAGGCGGGGTGGTGGAATTGATTTACCTCCTAATCGACACACTCGGTGGATATATAGACAACCCCAGCCACAGCCAGCAGAGATGAATCCTCCTAATCCTCCACCAGGCGGAGTTGACCCACTGATTGCAGCTCAGATGAGGATGATGCAACAAATGGCGGATACTATGGCGGATATGCGTTCTCAGATGCAGCAAGAACGCCAGGAGATGCGCCAAGAAAGAGAAGAGATACGCCAGGAATTGCGCCAGGAGCGAGAAGAGATACGCCAGGAAAGGAGGGTGCAACAGCAGTTGCAACAGCAAATGCAACAACAATAGCAACAGCAGCAACAACAACAAGTACCACTGCCTCCACCACCACCACCAGTTCCACCCCGTGATAAGCATAGGGAGTTCATGAGTCATAAGCCACCTACATTAGCAAGCTCTCCTGATCCACTGGATGTAGATAATTGGCTGAAATCTGTGGAAAAGATGTTGAATATTGCGCAATGCACTGACCGGGAGAAGGTTTTATATGCTTCTGGACGTCTGACAGGTCCTACTGCTGATTGGTGAGATTCATATACTGCTGCCCATGATGCGGCTGATACTATTACTTGGGCAGAGTTCAGTACACAATTCAGGAATTATCATATACCTGCTGGATTAATGAAGATCAAGAAGAAGGAATTTCTGTCGCTGAAGCAGGGAAGTATGTCAGTCAGCGAGTACCGCGACAAGTTTATTCAGTTATCCAGATATGCCCCTGATGAAGTTGCTGAAGATGAGAGGAAGCAGGAGCATTTTATTGAAGGACTTAATGGACCCCTGTAGTATGCTCTAGTGGCACATACATTTCCATCATTTCAGAGGCTACTCGATAAGGCGCTAGCTATTGAACACAAGCGTGCTCAGCTCAGAGATTTGAAGAGAAAGGCTATATCTCAAGGACAAGGAAGCAGCAGTGTTCGTCCTCGCTACAGTTCACCCTAGGGTACACCAGTTCGCACTGGCGGAGGCCAGCGCCTAGTTTAGCAATCGCCACTGAGGACTCCACCTCCTCGACAGGCTACCCCCACTGGCACCCCGACGAAGTTCTCAGGATAGAGTGCAGGCGCTACTTGTTTCAAGTGTGGAAAAACTGGGCACTATGCAAATGTCTGCCCGCAGAGGATTGCTACTACTCCAGTTCAGAATAGGCAGCAAACTCTAGGATCTGGCAAGGGATATTCTGTTGCCAAGGTTAATCAAGTCAGCGTTGATGCTACTTCGGATGGTGCTGACATCGTACTTGGTATGTTTTATGTTAATGCAATTCCTGCAACCATCTTATTTGATTCTGGTGCTACACATTCGTTTATGTCTGCTAGATATGCCAACACAAATGAAATACCACTACTAAATATGAGAAAACCAATGATAGTAATTACACCTAAAGGGCCTGTTGAGGCAAATCAAATGACACGTAGATTGACATTGACCATTATGGGTAGAGAATTTGGAGCTACTGCTATAATATTAGAGGCAAGCAGTATAGATCTGATCCTTGGTATGTCATGGTTAAGAAAGGCAAAGGCCATTATAGCATGTGGTAGGGGTACCTTAGAACTCACTACCACTAAAGGAGAAAGATTTCAAGTTAATATTGCAGTGACCACCTCATCCGCGTGCAATGTTCTTTATACCCGAGGAGTTTGTTGGTGACAACATCCGTGTGGTTAGATATTTTCCAGATGTCTTTCCAGAGGAGTTACCAGGGATGCCACCTGATAGAGAAGTTGAGTTTGTTATTGATCTCCTACCTGGAACTGCCCCTATTTCTAAACGGCCATATAGGATGTCCGTAGAAGAGTTGAAGGAACTGAAGAAGCAGTTAACTGAGTTACAAGAGGCTGGGTACATTCGTCCGAGTTCCTCACCTTGGGGAGCGCCGGTTCTGTTTGTACAGAAGAAGGATGGATCATAGCGGATGTGTGTGGATTATAGATCACTTAATGATGTTACTGTAAAGAACAAGTATCCGTTACCCCATATTGAGGATTTATTTGATCAGATGAGAGGTGCAAGGGTATTCTCGAAGATTGATCTCCGATCCGGTTACCATCAGATGAGGATTAGACCAGCGGATATTCCCAAGACAGCATTCTCGACTCGATATGGATTATATGAATTCACTGTTATGTCATTTGGATTAACCAATGCACCAGCTTATTTTATGAACTTGATGAATAAGGTGTTTATGGAGTATTTGGACAGATTCGTCATGGTGTTCATCGACGATATTCTTATCTATTCCAAGAGTGATAGTGATCATGAGGAACATCTGAGATTGGTGCTATAAAAGCTACGAGATAATCAACTATATGCCAAGTTCAGCAAGTGTGAGTTTTGGATTGGCGAGGTGCCATTTCTTGGTCATATTATTTCTAATGGAGGAAATTCAGTGGATCCTGCTAAAGTTAAGGAGATAATGGAGTGGAGAGTACCCACTACAGTTACTGAGATTCGGAGTTTCTTGGGACTAGCAGGATATTATCGGAGATTTATTGAAGGATTTTCTAAGATTGCTAAGCCTATGACCTCACTTCTGGAGAAGAGCAAAGAATTTAAGTGGGATGAGAAGTGTCAAGACAGCTTTGATCAATTGAAGAAGAGATTGATGTCACCACCAGTATTGGTTATGCCGGACCTACAGAAAGGATTTGATATTTATTGTGATGCATGTGGCCAAGGCTTAGGATGTGTGCTCATGCAGGAAGGACATGTGATTGCCTATGCGTCTCGACAATTGTGGAAACATGAATTGAACTACCCCGAGCATGACTTAGAACTAGCAGCCGTTGTGCATGCGCTTAAGATATGGAGACACTACATTATGGGAACCAAGTGTCAAGTGTACACGGATCATAAGAGTTTGAAGTATATATTTACTCAGAAGGATCTCAACCTTAGGCAACGCCGTTGGTTGGAGCTTATTAAGGATTATGATTTGGAGATTCACTATCACCCGGGCAAGGCGAATTTGGTTGCAGATGCCTTGAGTCGCAAGGAGCATGTTCATTCAGCTATTGTTGTCTAGCTACCCGATGAGATTGTTGAGGATTTCAGGAAACTTAACCTGGGGATAGTTGCTCACACAGAAGGAGTTACTATTGATGTGGAACCTACTTTGGGGCAAGAAATCCACAAAGGACAGATTGGTGATGCTAAAATATAAGAGATTAAGGATCTTATTACTGAAGGCCGAGGTCCAAAATTTACGGAAGATGAGCAAGGCACTGTATGGTTCAAGGACAGGATGTGTGTTCCTGATATTGAAAGCCTTCGTGAGACTATATTGAAGGAGGCCCATGACTCGGATTATTCTATTCATCCTGGTAGTACCAAGATGTATCAGGATTTGAAGCGGAAATATTGGTGGTCTGGATTGAAGAGAGATGTGGCTGCACATGTGGCTATGTGCGATGTATGTCAAAGAGTTAAGGCTGAACACCAGAGGCTAGCTGGACTACTGCACCCACTGAAGATACCCGAGTGGAAGTGGGAAGAGATTGGTATGGATTTTATTACTGGATTGCCTCGCACCCAGAAAGAATATGATGTTATATGGGTGATTGTGGATAGATTGACTAAAGTGGCTCACTTTATTCCTGTCAAGACTACTTATAAAGGTTCTCAACTAGCAGAGTTATATATGGCTCGGATTGTGTGTTTACATGGAGTACCAAAGAAGATCGTGTCTGATCAAGGTTCACAGTTTACCTCAAGATTTTGGAGAAGCTTTCATGAGAACATGAGCATGAAGTTGAATTTCAGTACGGCTTATCACCCTCAGACTGATGGACAGACTGAAAGGACTAATCAAGTATTGGAAGATATGTTGAGAGCATGTGCCCTTCAACATGGAGGAAATTGGGATAAAAGTCTACGATATGATGAGTTTTCATATAACAATAGCTATCAGGCCAATCTGAAAATGTCACCTTTTGAGGCTTTATATGGGAGGTAGGGGTGGGCACATTTTTACCATAAACCGAAAACCGAACCGAACCGTATCGAACCGAACCGAAATTTCGGTTTTTTTGGTAGTTCGGTTCAGTTTCGGTTTTTGTATCTAAGAAGTTCGGTTTTCGGTATCGTAATCGGTTTTCACCGTATACCGAACCGAAAAAACCGAATACTAAACTTTATCAATTCTCAAATTTGACTATTCGATTATGTGAACTAATTGTGTGATACAATTAAATTGTTATTCACTTATTTGTATGTGATGTATGATGTATATCTAAATATTTGTACCTATATAATTTTTACTTTTTAAAATTATGTGTAATCTATCATGTAAACTTGTTGTATGTATTGTCTTGATTATAAGTTTGGTATTCGGTTTTTACCGAAAAACCGAAGTAAAAAACCAAAACCGAACTTCTCGGTTTTTCATTTTCTAGAAAACCGATCGGTTTCTAATGTTTGAAAAACCGAAGTTTTTTAAAACCGAAAAACCGAACCGAAGTTTAGAAAAAAACCGAATGCCCAGCCCTAATGGGAGGAAGTGCAGGACTCCTTTGTATTGGGATCAGACTGGAGAAAGACAGTTCTTTGGGCCTGAACTGATTCAAGAAGCAGAAGAACAAGTCCGTATAATTCGAGAAAATTTGAGGGTGGCTCAAACCAGGCAAAAGAGCTATGCTGATAATAGAAGGAGACCACTGGAATTTGAAGAAGGAGATTATGTGTACCTCAAGGTGTCACCACTTCGTGGAATGAGGAGATTCAAAGTTAAGGGCAAATTGTCCCCTCGCTATATTGGACCATTCTTGATCTTTAGGCGAGTTGGGGAGATGGCATACCAACTTGAGTTACCCACTAGTCTATCGGATGTGCATAATGTATTCTATGTGTCTCAACTTAAGAAGTGCCTCTGTGTCCCTGAGGAACAATTGCCAATGGAAGAGCTCAGTGTTCAGGGGGATTTAACTTACACGGAGTATCCGATCAAGATTTTGGATACATTGACTCGAGTTACAAGAAATAAAGTGATAAAGATGTGCAAAGTGCAATGGAGTCACCATGGCGAAGATGAAGCAACTTGGGAAAGAGAAGAAGAGCTTCGCATAGATTTTCCCCACCTTTTCCCTAGATCTTCCTAAATCTCGAGGACGAGATTATTTTTAAGGAGGGTAGGATTTGTAACACCCAGTTTGTACATATAATAAAAGAGGAGAAATTAATTCCTTCATCTATATGTGTGTGTTATTTCTGTTTATCATCACATGTGAACACCATATTCAAAACAAATAATTAATAAAAGTATATATGCCATTAAATTATGCATCATGCTGGATATTATTTTTGTGTGTATGCATTTTGTGACAATATAAAAATAAAGAGACAAGAAATATATTAATTCAAAAAGGAAATCTAGAATCTAAAAGAAATTCTATAATTGAGAAAAGAAAAGGAAAATAAATATTATAAAAATAAATAAATAAAAATATGTTATTCCTACACTAGAGTGTGAATTTTTAAAATGGACTCAAAGGTGAAACTTACTTTGAAATTCAAACTTGATTCAAAATTACTATAAAAGAAAGCAGGAAATAAAATAAAAAAGAGGAGAGCTTACCTAGGCCCGGTTTCCCCTTTTCGGCCCACCTACGGATTCTTCACTATGTAGCCCAACAACTCCTTTCCGCCTGCCTACGCTGATAACCCGACCCCGCGTGTCAGGCTCACAGGTCGCTCGTTCACGGACTCTGTCTTCCTCGGGCGGTCGGGCGTAACAGCTCAGCCAAGCTCGGTGGATCGCGCCCGCCAAAATCGTGGGTCCGGCGACCACAACCTCTTCCCCCGACTCGTCCGCGTGGAGTATAAATGCCTCCCAGGGTCTCGACCGCCGTGTACTCCGTCTCCTAGCTATTTCCGTGAACCGAGAAAGAGAGTGCGGGTGCCGCCGTGAGTCTTCCATTGCGCCACCAGTGGAATCCGCCAGCGCCCGGAATCTGAACTCGTGGTGTGGTTGTGGGTGTTCGCGGGCCTCTGTTGAGATCGTCTGTGCCCTCGTCGTGCTCGATTGTGGACTTGGGCGCTTCGAATTGCTCATCGGACAATGATTGCCGCCGCGTAGCGTGGGCGAGCCTCCTCAAAGATAATCGCCGGTAAATTACCCATCCCTAACCTCAGTGTGCTACAGGCTTTGCATTGCGCCAGCTAGAATAGGTTAGGGCCTACCAGTGCGTGTATTTGGGTTGCGCCGACGATGAGGCCACTGTGGGCGCGGGGCGGCGCCGCCTCTGTGCGGGTCCTAGGGGGAGACACTGGATTGACCATTGGATCGGCGATGGTTGGGCGAGATCACACCAGTGCTTACTCTTCACGCGTCCTAATCTGACCATTGGATCCACACCTAACGGCTACAGATGGATCGAGGGAATAGCCTTCGTATGATTGATCTAGATTGTAGGATCCAGATCCAAGGGCGCCGGTAGAATACCCATTCGGAGATAGTAAGATCTAATCTGGTTTGTGTGTCTCGGATCGGACGGCCAGAATGTGCGGGTACCTCTTCGCCCGAGTACATTTCCTAAAGACCCCCTGGAAAATAGAGGAATTAACCCCCAGTCCCCGGCTGGACCGGCTCTGTGTCTTGGACACATTTGCGCTATAAACCCTAGGTTTCTCTGTATTTGAGGCCTAGTCCAGAACCCATTTAAAATTGAATAAATGAAATAGAGAATGGATTTTTTTTAATAGGAAAATAATTGCTAGGACTTCAATAATTCATAGAAAATGCATATGAACTCCAAATTACTCCATTCCAGTTCCTAAATTTTTGTAATTTTATTCTCTAGCACTTAGAGTCTCTGTTTTGACATTAAAACAGTAAGAAAATTTATTACTCACTTAATCCTATTTCAAGTACATAAAACCTTTGAAAATTCATAACTTAAAATCTATAACTCCAAAAATTATGGTTCCTATTCTTAGGATTTTATTTTAATGCGTAGATTATTATTGTGTATTTTGTTTATATGTTTGGTGTGATGTTAATTTTCTCTACACAATGTGCTTGTTTGTATTGTGGCGAGTAGAAGAGACCGTGACTGAGGATCCTGGTGAGCAGCAAATAGAAGTAGCTGAGCAGGAGCTCATTGAAGGCAAGTTGTGCCCTTGACCACTTTTTACCCAATAATGTTCTTTAATATCATTTATTCATGCATAGGTTAATTTTGATGGGACCCGATAGGTCACCCTAGATTGTTTATCTCATTACCTTGTTTACCCCTGAATCACTTGGGTAGTTTGCTATTGCTTTATATGGTTTTGGGATAATCATTTATCATATCTATGTTCCAATTCTTTTGTTATTCTATTTATGTTCATGTCAAGATCATTAATGTTAATTGGAACATAGAGCTTAACTGTAGAAACACGTGCCACCACAAGGGTTTAATGGGACGCCCTTGGCTGACTAATTAGGAAAGTAGTGGAAGACTACCTTACCCGAAAGGGGCAAGGGTAGTAGGGGAGTTGCATGCAAGGAGGTTCTTGGGTTGATTTAGCTGCGATGGCGGTCAGACGGGGGATTCTTGCAAGTGCTCTTCCCATAAACTATAGCGGGTTTTCGGAAGCTAGTGGAACTTTGTAAAGGCCTCGTAGTGTTGCCCTGCCTTGCTTCCTAGGTAGAGGTGTATGGGAGTCGCGATCCCTTGGCAGATGGGTAACATGACTTGTGGGTTAAGGGTACAACCTCTGCAGAGTGTAAAACTGTTATACTAGCCGAGCTCACGGTCATGAGCAGCTTAGGACTCTCTGATGATTAAATTATGGAACCTAAACTCAATTTGTCATTTACATTTGCATGGGATTTGTTATTAATTTTCTTCTATTATTTTATTATGGTTTGGTATTCACTTACACTTAGTAACTGCTAATAAAATTTTGACCAACTACTTAAAAGCAATGCTCAGCTTTAACCCTGTCATTGATTAGCCTTACACATCACATGAACTCCCACCTTTGTGAGTTCGTGTCCACTGGTTCCCCACAACTTGTTGAGCTATGATCATATGTGAGCTCACCCTTGCTGTCTCACACCCCCCCCCCACAGGAGAAGAGCAGGTGGTTCAGGAGGAGCCACAAGGCGAGGAGTTTGATCTGATCTAGGTGGTGTTTCTCAGTTGACATTGGCACCAATGACGATCCTTAGTTCGTTTTATGTTTATTCTTTTATTTTGTAATAAGTCTTCCGCTATGTAATAAATACTCTGATGTTATTGTGACATTTATCTCTATACACTCTGTTATTATATATGTTGTCTTCTTGGCGCATGTACGAGATGCACCTGGCTTTGTTCCTTAAAGCCGGGTGTGACAGAATTGGTGGGAAAAAGGAAGGAGGGAAGGTGGAACTCAAGGTGATCTTGAGGTTATCTATGTTTGTGCTGCAATTCATTTGGTTATATGTTTACCTATGCGAATCGGTAGAGGTGCTGTCTAGAAATTTTGTTGGTGGGCAAACAGCAGCAGTACTATTAGTTTCTAGGGATTTTTCTTGGGTATTTAGTGGTAAACAGTGTGATAATCATGTAGAGCTTTGTCATATCTTTCCATTGAGTACTTATGCACTCGATTCGGAGGTATATTTTAGGAGATATCGGTATTTGAACCCGTCTAGGTTGCTGTCCAAAATCAGAATGCAGGGGGTATCTTGTGGACTGTTTGGGGGTATTTAGATGTTGAAATTTAATTATCATTTGAATACAAAACTTGTGGGGATTTTATGTAGATGCTTCTGGAATTTTTGTTTGTTACCACTGCTATCTTAATTTTAAATATATGAAATTATCAAGCAGCACCGCTGCAGTTGGTGGGTGATGGGGAGTTAAGTCGCTCGCCTGTTTTGGAATTGTGCGTAGGTGCGGCGTCGTTTATGAGCGTTTGTTATGTGGATTTGTGCACTAAATTGTGTGTCAAAAACAGGTGGTGGACATCCGGATCGTACTTAGGGCTTTGTCTAAATTCCCCGGCGAAGGCAAGTAAAATAGTGATGGTTTATACCATTGGTTGATTTATGTGTCCTATACTTGATTACATTCATGTCAAATGTGTTCATTCTCGTAATCCATTTTGAGAATTGTTGCTTGAAGCTATTCATGTTTTATTATTTACATATGTTGAAGATGTTGTTCGAGCATGTTACACGTGTGGATTATTATTTTGAAGGAGTGGAAATATTTGTTTAACACATGTTAGTTGGGGTGGTCTCATGTTGGTGTCATGCATAGTGCATCCATCATCCTTTGCATGGAAGTTTCATCGCGATCTTATGGTCCGACCGTACCGGTACAATAAGCATCATACGTTGCCCGAGAAGGGGTATGATGCAGCTTCATATCCTTAGAGGTATGAAGGCAGAAGTCATTACTGCATTTGTAGCCATGTGCATTCATGGGTGAAATGTAGAACTTGTTATGATGGTGTGGATATTGTGGAACTTCACTTCGTGTTTCATTTTGGAACTAAGTAATTGGTATCTTGTTTACCTGGTGCAATTTAATATTCAAGAAGGAAGTTGTGAACTACGTGGTTGTTAAAACACGGTTTGTTTACATTGTCAAATTGATGTTTGATCATTTTACTTGCTGAGATGTGTCATCTCACTCTTGCAATGTTTGATGCAGGCACTTGATCTTTGCTTGGGGAAAGGAGGGAAGTAGCAGCACGGTCACTACACCCTTAAATAATTGTACCACTGCTTAGTAATGATGTTAAACAGGGGTTTCAAGTCAAGGGGGTTGATTGTTATGAAATAGGGTTTGCCAGGGGATTAATATGTTCTAGTCTTCATGGTGGTCGAATTTCTTTTGGATGGCTGAATTCATTTATTTTGGTCATGAATGTTCATTACTACCTTTGCATCCTGATTATACACTGTGGATTACCTTTCTTTTACATCATGTATAAACTCTATGTTACTCTCATTATGCTACTTTCAAGGGAGGTGCTGCCGGATTTTTTCTTTACTTTCTGTCTCCATTTCTTTTCTTATGTTGTTTAAGTTTGTGGGAAGAGTCTTTGGTAACACTCATTGTGTGGGAACAATGGGGTGTTACAGGTACATCATAATCTTCGATGCCTAAGCTATATGTTTCATTGTTGAGACATGTTGTTTCCCTTTGTATTAATTGTTGATACATGTTTATTAGAAGAAAGTATCGATGGTGAAGAAAGATCATTAGTTCTTGCAAAACAATTATCTTTCCATGGTCAAAATCGAACCATGCATTTGTCAGGACAAAATGAAAACTAGAGAACCCAAGAAGACAGGTTTAGTGGTGTCGTCTCAACTTCTTCTTCTGGCATAATGGTTTGCCCTGCAAAAATACCATTGTTGATGTGTTCCAAGGGTCATGCTAAATGGGACGAGGAGATTTTAAATGACATTGAGTCAAACAAACCAGAAAGAGAGAAGATCACTGAACCTAAGACACCTTATCACCCTATGCTTGATATGATGAAGATGAAGGTACTCAATGTGGGGTTTGCACATTGAATCCGGGTTGCTGATTTTTGGTAATGCATCCACTATCCATTATCAAACAACATGAATATGATGACCACTCTGATGAGCAGGGCCAGTTTCACCATTACATCTCAATGAAGGTTCAGTGAATAAATCTACTCATGCTGATGCCATAAAGCCCATTAGCTGAAGCTATTTCAAGTGAGAAGTTTTTTTACAGAAATACTTGGGATATGTGTGACAGTGAAGAAGCCATAAAACAAGACAAAGGTTATCAATTTGACACCTTTGTTTGATTACATCCACTTATGTATTTCAAAGTTGAAGTTGGAATACTCATAGTTGTTCTTATCATTATTGGTTACTTGTGCAAATTTTTTATCATCCAGTTTCCATGCTACATTTATCTTGTACCCTCCTTTTATTTTTGCCATAATAAATCCAATGAAGCGAGACATGAAAGGAGATAGCATAAGTGTTTAAGTCTCAAATGGCCTAATTTTATTATATGCTAATGTAAGTTTTACAGATACCATTAGCCCCATGCTTCAACTGATTTACATTTGTGGATCTAGAAGATGTTATAAATGGACAAAATTTAGTCCCTTGTTGTATTTCATTTCTAGCCTACCCGATGTTGAGAGCAAGTGAACGTAGGTGCACTTGGAGGAGATGGTGTCGCGCGATAATGCTGTTCAAGGCACGGAACGAGTGGACGCAACGACTTATCGATGAGCATGTTTCAGTCCTATAGAGCTACAACAAGAAGGTTACAATCAAGTATGTTTATTTTCCCTTTTTCTTGAACACACATGAGAGCATAGTATCCTTGTATTAAGACAAGGAGGACCTTCTAATGAGAACAACCAGTACAACAGAAATCACCAAAAATAACTAAGAAATGACCAAATACCAACAAACCAGTTAGGGCCATATATGCTATAGAGCTCTCTCTTCTTTTTCAATTATCTTTTTGTTGAGTACCAAACCATGGATTTCATGAATCTGAATACTAACATGATGAGTAGGCAAGTGTTCATGTGTAAGAAACGTGTGCATTGAGTGTAGTGAGAATAATCCACATTGTCTTCCAAAACAACCGACACCCTATTTGTACTGAGTAGCTTTTTCTGAATAGGCAAACTTGTCAAACAATGCTGAATCAAGAATCTTAGAAGCAATTCAATCTCAAAAGCATGGATATTCCTTTTTTTGGGTTCGGTTGGATCAAGATCCAATAAACCACACTAATAAAGATTTTTGGTCCTTCTGTGATCAATGCTAGAAAATGTTGGTTAGCTAGATAAATATGTTTCATCATTGAATTAATTTTGAACTTCGCGAATACAATGGTCTGAGCAAATTTTGTGTCATTTTTTGTTTGTTCTACAATAGAATTCGACGAACCATTCGATGACAACAACAGGGGTTTTGTACGAAGGATACAAGAGTATGAAGTTAAGGAGGCGCTAAAAAGGATGAAGGTAGGAAAGGCAATGGGCCCTGATGGTATCTCTATCGAGGTATGGAGATGCCTTGGAGACATAGCGATAGTATGGCTGACTAAGCTTTTCAACACCATCTTTCGGACAAACAGAATGCCCGACGAGTGGCGGCAGAGTACGTTAGTACCAATCTTCAAGAACAAAGGAGATGTTCAAAGTTGTACTAATTACCATGGAATTAAGCTCATGAGCCATACAATGAAGCTATGGGAGAGAGTCATTGAACACCGCCTGCAGAAGATGACGAGCGTGACCCAAAATCAGTTTGGTTTCATGCCTGGGAGATCAACTATGGAGGCCATTTTCTTACTAAGACAACTTATGGAGAGATTCAAAGAACAAAAGAAAGGCCTGCATATGGTCTT